>JASSKH010000001.1:11763557-12363557 GCA_031763025.1 Macrocystis pyrifera
GTGTCAGCGGTTTGGTTACGTTCCTTCAAGTCTATCATGGTAAAATGATCTTAGCACGACAGTTGTGAACAATCAGCAGATCACCCCCCAGGAGGATCTACCCTACGTTGTTGACACGAGGACGTGCAGCAATGCATAACATTACCGGTAGTAGATAGTGTGTAGAGTATTTGAGATTCGGCCCCTGAATCTTACATAGTAGGGCCCAACACACATACCATTGTCGAAGTTTGAATAAGTATAATTAACCATTTAGACAACATTTAGAGTACGACCGCTTGAGTAGAAGACACTCAACTATGCAAGTTGCGTCTTACGTTCGTGCGCTAGTTGTGTATTATTTTTCTACTGTAGTAAATACGATGGTTCATGAGTACGGTCTGCGACGTAATGGACAGTGGTCAGTGCTGATTAGTTGACAATGTCGGTGTGGAGATGCCTGATGACCAACTTATGCACAGCTCTATATGTCGTTGCCGACCGACACGTTTGGACCGGACCAGCTATAGCTGTGTTTAATTCAGTAAACAGTAAACGCGACGATTTGTAACAATCACGATGTCAACTTAACTATTTTTTCTGTATATTTATTTAATGAAAAACACATTCGTCATGGATTCAGTTGTTTGGCAGCCTAAAAACGTGTATCTAGTTTGCGCCATTGACCTGTATAACGCAGACTACTAAAAAATTACATCCCCTTTATCGGCAGAATGACTTGGCGCTGAACACCATCAGCACAGAGAGGCAAGGGTTTTTCGGAAGTCGTCAAATAATCTGTGAGAGCAAACATCTAGATCCGTTGGCCTTGCGGTTTCATCCTTCTCATGCCAGGAATGAATTTTTCGCTTAAAGCGATTTATCGCACGTACAAGTTGCTCTAATCTCTCCGTTCTCGAACTGGATTCGCAATACAACTTATTGTGACGAGCTTCCCACCTCGGTTTTCGATGCCCCCTAAAACCACTCCTATACTCTTGGTACTTCCTACAACGACACCAAGGAAGACATGCAAGCCAATGCACTCCAACCGCTCCCAAAATGCGCTACTTCGCTCTCCTGGCCACCATCTACGCTGCCACCGTGGACACATCGTATGGTAGGTCGGATTTATTCATGGTACTGCTCGCGTATGAGCTGTGGGATACAAACATAGCAGTTTCATTGGGAGTTGGATGATTCTGAGTCTTGTTGTGACACCCCGCTTCACGTAGCGAGTTAGGTGTTATCTCAGTTCACCGTCTAGCAATAGCGAGTCGAACGTTTAAATAGTGGACGCTTTTAATACAGTAGAGAGTGGAAGGGCGCTGTCCCGGTGATTCATAGTACTGCCGGTTCCAACGCCAGGGCGCAGACCAACCTGACAACATAATCACTGCATCCATGCCTAAACAATACCAATAGCACGGGTAAGCTTCGGTGGCTCTGACTGCGAATATACCCGAAAGATTGAACATTAAGGTCCCTTGACGGTATTCTATATCCCAGATAAAGGGAACGCGTTGACTCTATAGTGTCATGTTCTTCAACGCGATCCACCTACTGCTCGAATGGTTCCCGCTTTGAACTTCAAGGAAAGGTTCGTACAGCGAAGCGGAGTACAGAGCGTGCCTCGAAACTCCTCCATGTGTAATAGCCCGTGCTCGTCGCGATACGATTGAACGTGGGTGTAGAGGTGGGGCTGAACAACCTGTCAATGAAAAAGTTTTGATTCCCTAAATTCCCTTGAGGTCAGCGTTGACTATTGCTTAAACGTTCGTTGACGTTTGTCGCTGCAGCTATAGTTAATTTCATGATTTCCGGGGTATGCACAGGATAAAATCTACGCGGAAGAAATGGCCGACAACATAAACCTTCTTTAGTAGACCATACTGTTTTAGCGGTCTAACAGCGGAAACACGTTTCGTCCGGAGTCAAGTTGCGTTTATCATGTCGATGTTAGTTTTTTGTGTTTCTACGAGGGCGCAAAACACATGCAAAGGGAGGTCTCCTCAACTGTTCATCTTCTAGCATTGCACTACTTGTATTGTAGCAATACCTCAGAGCACGAATTTAGGAAGACCGAACCCGACGTACTGCTTTTTAGACCCCTGAAATATGCAACACGGGCTCTATTTGTTTCCGGATTTAGTCATTATTATGTGTCGCACGCCATGCCCGCCCCTGCCTCAGTGGACGCGCGGCACAGGACAAACGTGGAAGTCCATGCATCCACGTATGGCACAAGAATCACTGGAAACGGCTCCTCCCCGAACTGTTGCACTCCCGAAAACACTTGCGGCAGATCCACTGCGAACAACTGTCGCTTGTCGTGCAAGTGAGACTTCATGCATGACGACACTGACCAGATATACTGGATCAAGTACTATTTTCACAAACTTGAGAACACGTTGAGATTCGAATCGCATTTTACAAAGTGACTGAGAACAACCGTACGCTGGAGGTGTACGATACGGTGGCTACCACAGTGAAATCAAACCCAGCGGTGAGACGAAATGGTACCAGGCGTTGTACCTGGACACGGATGAAATAGCCAAAGTGAGGCTTTACCTCGATGACTGCAGCAGCAAGACGTGGCTGAGTGTCAAAGAGGTAGGTTTAAACCCGAGCCTTTAAAATCGTCTGCAACGGTGCTTAACATGCTGACTGAATTAGGAGTCTGGACAAGAGAATATCCTTCAACAAAGCCATGTGCCTCAGCTACGTTTGACCATGATTTGAGCGGTGGCCGATAGGAGCTGTATCAGTCAACCGATACGCTCTGCAATATATAGTTGTCAATAGATCGCCATCGAGTGGTAGTGAATCCTGTTTCGAAATACTGGACGAGTTGTGCCGAACGTGATGTACCTCATAGTATAAAAGTATATATCCTGCCTGGAAACCGGGTATACAAGTTTGGACAAATAAAGTGGTGATGTCTTCACCCATCTGAACGGTGTAGAATAAACGTGTTTTTTCTCGAAACCGATTTGCAGCTGAGCAGGCCACGCTGCGGTAATATTCTTCGCATGCGAGAAAATGTGTCAGAGAGTGGTACGGTTGGTATATGATCAACATGCCTTCTTCTCAGATCCGAACCGTTAAACGTCGCTGCGCAAACGTTTTATTATCCGGAGTTGGGTCAAGTTATCCTGATAGTCGAGAGATTCCCTGAGTACGTTACCGGTCAAGTGATTGGCGCGGATCTGGGCTCCTACCTGGGATTACCATAGACTTGTACTTTAGGGTTCCAATACGCGTTACGAGAAAAATTAATATAGGGAGACACGGTTCTTGGGACTTAGCCTAGGCCTTAAAGTCCCTGTCATTGCTTCGTCACGGTGGACGCCGACCAAAGCCCAATCCTTGCTGCGCTGGCCGCCATGGTTTGATTGCATGGATGCGTTCAATTATCCTCCCTCACGGTAGAGCGCTGCCGTCATGATACCAGCGATATCCATTCCGTCCGTCGCCGATGTGAGATGCCCCTACGTGTTTGTGTAATTCGCCATCATCCACTTGCCGCAACTTCCATGTCAAACTAATGGTGCTTTGTATCTTCATCCTTCCCCCTCAGTAGCTGGAGAAGATCGTTGTGGTGACCCCCTCACCCCCCCCCCGCTGGTTTGTGTTTACTGGTTGTGGCCACCGATTATGTACGCGGTAGTGCCCGTACTATAGTACCTTCGGCGTATGGCGATCTGGCAGTTCACGTGTGTGCAAAATACGTCCCGCTTCAGACGCCGTCAAGTGTTTCCGCCTCTAACGTGTACACTCTGCAGTCGTTGCTCTCAGCATCGTGACGGAAGTGCTGGTCCATCACCTACCTCTGTTGAGACGGCGGCACCTTGTTTTGGACGGAGTTTGTAGTTGTAAATGACGCAGGAAACTCGGTTACGGGTTTACTGTTGGGTTTTGGACCATGCGTCGGTGTCGGTGTCATAGACCGCGTGGGGCTATTTGTGGTGGGGTGGCCATTGGTAAGGGATACGTGCATGGATACATGCGTTCTCGGGTAACATAAGTATACGTCGTCGACAGTCAGTTGCCTAATTTGAGTTTGATTGTGGGTACGCTGGATTTAACCGTGTATATGTATGTATATATGTGTCGCATTCGAGGCTTTAGACAATCACGGCGTACAGCGACGTTACTGTGTGTCCCAAAACGGCTTTGGATCGATTGTGTGTAGATATTCGTGCTGGGACTTCCGACAACGTGCTGCGTCTCGGTGTTCGTTGATAAACACGGTCGGAGCTACTTCGAGAGCTTCTATTCAATTGATTGCTTCAGTGTGTTCCATCACAATGGAATACCGTTTGTCGAGATACCTTGCATGTATTGGGAAAGCGATACGATTCGATAAGGGGACGTCACCCAGACTTCTTCCGTGTGACATATCCTGTCCATGCTCAAAATTCGCTTTCGCGCCGGTACCATGACGATCTGTGAAGTCATGCACTAATGAATACTTCGAGGTTTTAGAAGTGATAGGTCCATACGCTTACATGGCTACCGACACGGTAGCCCAACGGCCGCGAAATCGCCACAGCCCAAATGGGGTTTACCCGTTTGGCCGAGACATGAGGGCGCTTGAATGGCGTGTGGGACAGTAAAACGGTATCACCATTTCCCAATTATGTGACTAGACCAAACTCGGCCAACCAGAGCCAGACAAGTGCCAAGGATACAAAATGTGCTTTCATGGTGAATTACGGTAGAATCAATGACATCGATGCAACCTAGAAAAAAAAAAACATTATATGATGCAAACCCTCTAAGGCGTTGGCAGTTTCATACTCGTGTTAGACTTCGAACTCTACAAAGGATTTTAAACCGCTCTGAATTTGCCAGTATTATGATGCGCAAGTAGTCATTTGGGAATATTATCATAGAGAGCAGCTGTCTACACCTGCGGAAAGAACTCCCACGGAAACAGATGACACTAAGCAAAGGCGCACATAATTCACGCTGGAATCTACCCCTGCCACGATTTCCATCTTCGTATTTACCAATGCAGTCCCAGTCCAGTCCGTGGAAATGCGTAGTGTCTCGGCACTGGGACGATTTACTCGTTCCGTTGCTACGTTCCACCATGATCTGCCACCAGTTTGTCTACGTAGAAATGTATACTCACATTATGCGCGGCGCGCCTGGCTTCCCCCGCTCTGTTCCGTCAGTCGAAGGGGACAAGTTTAGTCTGTGAAGGTCATCGAGAGGTTCAGCCGCTGCTATGTTGCATCTTGTCCAGTATTGTCCAGTTACATGTTCGCGCGTCGCGCATCCTTTGGGACGAAATATTGGGGATCTTGTTGGCTTACACATGCATGAACTCCACCCTAAAAGGATGAACCCTGTGTAAACTTCGCGTCCAATATAAAGATAAACCTCAAGGTCCGCGGATTATATCTTACCCAATGATTTTTAGTGTTGTCTGTTTGGTTCGCCGCATACATGTCTTGGGCAAAGACCTGCGGAACACATGGTATCTAGCAGTACAGTATTGAGTCGATCCTAGTGCAGTCATTAATAATTGACCGGTAGGAATTTCCACCCAACAACTAATCGTGGGCTACTCATGCTGGGCATATTGTGTCGACATTTGTAACTGGTGCAAGAAAGAGTAAAAACCTGTTTGTAGTTGCCGTTGAAACACTTATTTTCTTCATAATAGATCTTAAAACGAAGCAACTACATGACGATGAATGTTTGATGAACAACACGACTCCAGTGCGCAGGAACATGTTATGTGGCAGATGCCAAACCCATTGATGTACAACCAGGCACAGGTTGATACCAGCCCCGAGAAAAAGATTGGAAAAGGCTGCTACTGTACAGTGGTAGGTAAGAGGCGTTACGTATAGTTACGATGTTGTCCTAAATATGAAAATTTGTGTCGTTAGGTGAAGTAAAAATGCCGCCACAACCTCTATCTTGTCTAACTATGCGACTCCATAACCGTAATGAGCACAACACAACAACACATGGGCAGGTACATCGCCACACCTTCTAATGTAGTGGTATATATATATTTGGGGGTGATGCAAGGTTTGCGAGCTCAATGTGCAACACTCTTAAACGCTACTGAGGTTAATGCTATGTTTTAAAAGACAGGGTAGGTACCGGCACGACCGATCACCCATGCCAGCTTCGTGCCAATGCATGAAGCTTCTCAAGGGCGGCGGATGATGCGTTTCGTCAGCCGGGTGTGTCATTTAGAGCCTAGCGTTCACACATTACACGAAAGAACGACATGCGCACCCCCCGGGTTATTTCACTTGACATCGGAGCAAGGAAGAGGAGCCAGGGTAGCAAGGGATAAAACCATGGCTTTACTTGCGTATTGTACCCCTGAAGAGCGCCTTTAATGTATGTGTAGTTTGTTTATGTTGGGATGCGATACACACGGCAAGCACCGCTGCTGAACATGGCCTGAGGGAAATCAAACATCATTTAACCTCGTCCGACATACCAATTCTGGCTCAACTGACCACCCCCCTGGGCCCTAGTGTGCAGTCTACAGGAAAAACCTGACACATGGAACAGATCTTCGAAACTATGGTGGCCGTGACGTACTTAAAAACCAATATGAGCAGCTTATGTTTTGCATGTGTCTTATAGTGCAAGGCGTTTGCGTGTGCAATATCAGGCAAGTATTTATATTTTAAATGCCGTAGTATCTCTAAGTTCACGTGAGATGCGTGTTTTGTTCACATCCGACGGAATTAATTATTTATGGTCATGGGCTCTACCGACGGCTCAATTTGTTCAGAGGCGAATAGAAGAGAAGAACAACCATGCTCGCCTCGTGCCCCCCCCGCCTAGCTTCTCGTGATAGGTGCACGAGTAGAGCACGGCACTGCTCGCTACCGATTAATAGGCCTAGAAGCTAGGCCTACTGTTGTGGTTTCTGTGGTGGTTTCTATGTTGCGGTTCCTCTTCACGTCAGCAGCATGCAGCAGCAGGCAGCAGCAACAGCGGCGGTTGGCGAGATGCAGCATCATTGGAAGGGAGGAGGAGGAAGCAGGTGCGACGCACGCTTTCTCGGTACTTGTGCGAAAGGTGTGCGAAAGAAGCGAGGGTCCGGGAATGTTTGGCATTCCTAGACCTTAAACTCGAGCGCAATAATTATTTGGGCATAGGGCTGTCGACTCTGTTGCACAATGGCTCACAAGTGTGCCTCATGCGCCAGCAAGCATCGTTACCTCGATCGCTTGGGGCCGCCAGCCATTATTTTTCCCCATTTTTCCCACGAGGATTTTCTTGGCCGGTTCGCACCGGTGGTTTTCGTAAGAGTTGCTTGCACACGCATGAAGGGTAAGCGTAGACACTCGTATAAACTTTGGCTGTCCTTCCTAAACCCGCGAATTCGCGAATCGGACGTACACAGGAGGAAACAACTGATATATTCGCATCAGCATAGACAGGATTCGTACATCAGTAGAGATATTTGATAGAGACGTACCACCCGTGCAACGGGGCAAAGAGCACAAGGTCTGTACCAGATATCTTGATATATCCATGCCCAGGACGGGAGATAGATGCCCGCACACAGCAGAGTATTTGGCATCAGTAGTGATTACTGATGACACCTGAACGGAGGGCATATGTGCTGTACGGGCACGTACCAGGTTCGTTTTTCTCCTCAAAGACACACCGCACCCAGGAATGGGGATACATGCTCGCACGTACCGGCATATACTTAAAGTATACCGGGTATCCTCGATCTCACAGCTGACGTTGTTATTTTGCTGATATATATGAACAACGCTACTATGCCAGTGCCGTCGGCCCTTGGCCTTGTCCGTCACTAACGACACAGATTATGCATGGCCGGCGCCAATGCGTCGGCCGTCGACCCGTCCCTCACAATGAATAGCGATATATATCATACACGTCGTGAGGCACAATGTACGACCGTACGTATCAACACCGCTGGGCAGGTGCACTAAAAAGCGGTCGATGGTGAGGGAAGATATGCCGGTGCAGGTCTCGTCGCCGGCGCCAACGCGTCGGCCTGCGGCCCATCTCTCACTAACGGTACATATTATACACGTTGCGAGACACAATGTATTGCTGAATGTTCTTACGACGCTGTGCTGGTGCACAAAAGGGCGGTCGATGGTGAAGGACGATATGCCGGCGCAGGCCTCGCGACCGTCGCCAACGCGTCGGCCCTAGGCCCGTCCCTCACTAACGATACATATAATAAACGTCGCGGCAGGCAACGAACGATGTATGTAACACACCGCTGTGCCGGCGCACTAGAAGGCGGTTGATAGTGAGGGACTAGGTGCCGGTGCACGGCTCGGGGCCGGCGCCGATGCGTCGACCCTCGGCCCTGCCCCTCACTAACGATACCTATCATACGCGTCGCGATAAATATATTCCTGGTAGCGATCTATATCATACACGTCGTGAGACCCAATGTGCTTCTGTACGTGCCAACAACGCTGTGCCGGTGCACTAAAAGGCTGTCGATGGTGAGGGAAGATACGCCGGTGCAGGTCTCGTGGCCGGCGCCAACGCCTCGGCCTGTGGCCCGTTTCTCACTAACGACACATATCATACACGTTGCGAGTTGCGAGGCACACTGTGCTCCAGATGTTTCAAAGACGCTGTGCCGATGCACTCAAAAGGCGGCCGATGGTGACGGACTATGTGCCGCAGGCATTGTGACCGGCGCAAACACGTCGGCCCTGTCCCTCAATAACGTTACATATACTAAATATCACGGTACACAACGAACGATAACACCGCTGTGCCGGCGCACGAGCATGCGTTCGAAGGTGAGTGACTAATGTATGTGCCGGTGCATGGCTTGGGGCCGGCGCCGACGCGTCGACGCTTAGCCTTTCCCTCACTAACGAGAGACACAATGTACTGCTGTGAGGTTTAACGACGCCGTGCCGGTGAATAATAAGGCGATCGATGGTGAGGAACTATGTGCCGGCACAGGCCTCGTGGCCGGCGCCAACGCGTCGGCCCTTGGCCCATCCCTCACTAACGAAACCTACAATACACTTCGCGGTACATAATGAACCATGTAAGTAACAATACCGCTGTGCCGGCGCAGTACAAAGCGGTCGATGGTGAGGGACTAGGTGCCGGTGCACTGCTTGGGGTCGGCGCCGATACGTCGACCTTTGACCCTGCCCCTCACAAATGATACATATCATACACGTCGCGATGAATATATAGCGATATATATCATACACGTCGTGAGACACAATTTACTGATGTACGTATCAACGACGCTGTGCCGGCGCACTACAAGGCGGTCGATGGTGAGGGAAGATATGCCGTTGCACGTCTGGTGACCGGCGCCAACGCGTCGGCCTTAGCCCGTCCCTCACCTCCCATACATATAATAAACGTCACGGTACACAACGAACGATGTATGTAACAACATCGCTGTGCCGGCGCACTAGACGTCGGTCGATGGTGAGAGACTATGTGCCGGTGCAGGTCTCGTGGCCGGCGCTAATTCGTCGGCCTGCGATCCGTCTCTCATTAATGATACATGTCATACACGTTGCGAGACACTATTACTGCTGTGTGTCTCAACGACGCCGTGCCGATGCACTGTAAGGCGGTCGATGGTGAGGGACTATGTGCCGGTGCACGGCTTGGGGCCTACGCCGATGCGTCGACCCTCGGCCCTGCCCCTCACTAACGATACTTAACATACGCATCGCGAAGCACAACAACGATGCCGTGCCGGTGCACTTCAAGGCGGTCGATAGTGGCGGAGTATGCGCCGATCTACGTCTCGTGACCGGCGCACACGGCTTACAGTCGAGATTGACCGGAATGCATACTGGCGCATGCGTCATTCCTGTCCCACTCGCGATACATTCGTTCCAAAGACACAGGCGCGTGTCACCCCAAGGAATGCTCTCGGCCGGAGCAACGAGATACGCGGTGCGGAGCACCAGATAACGGATGCTGTTGATAGGAAGATATCGGTGCATGTCAACCAGCGCGGCTATAAACTACGCCGGCGCGTACTAATGGTGTGCCGGCGCACACCAGCACGGGGACAACCGAGCCCCACCCTTGTCCAGGCCCGTGCGTGGATATAGCACAAAATAGCGGATGCTGTTGATAGGAAGATATCGGTGCATGTCAACAACCGCGGCTATATACAACGCCGGTGCGTACTAATGGTGTGTCGGCGCACACCAGCACGAAGACAAACCAAGCCCCACCCTTGTCCCGGCCGGTGCACTTATAGTGCTCACCGTCGCCTCTATCTAATACCGTGGTTGCCTCGCGTCCGTATTTGCCGTGGTTGTGTTCTGTTCCGAGCGCGCGTCGTCCGCTGTTGCCGTCACTGCGTTCTGTTACGCGTTCTCGCTGTCTCGCCGAGTCCAAATTTCGCAGAGGCTCGGCGAGAACGACGGCAGAGGGGCGAATTGGGACAATGACGGTAGCGACGGCGACGAGGAGGCTTTCGCGTCGCTGGCCGACTTTGCAACCTTCAAGCAGAGGATGGCGAACGAAGTCACCCAGCTCCAGGCGGCGCTCCAGAGATCGATGAACGTCATAATCGAAGCCCCGCCGTCCCGCCCTCGCGAGGGGGGGGCGGCGCCAGCAGGTTTGGAACGCATCCCGGTAGCTCTGCTGCCTGCTGGACCGCTCCCCCACCACTGCCTTGCTCGGACCGCCGGCCGGACAGCCGTTCGGGAACCCCATCGCTGGGGTCCTTCCGCCGACCCCCAACATCGCTGACCAACCCGTCGACGGGACCACGGGCGCCCGCGCGGGGCTGCGTGGGCGTCCAAACCCCGAGCAGGGCAGACTCGCCGTAGGTCCGGGGCGGGTGTTCTGCCACGACGATACTCCGGGCGGCGCCCCTCTCGGACAGGCAGGTCCACCAGCCTTGGTCCCGGGAGGGCGGCCTACGGTAGTGTTTTTTGGGGCGGTACCGGGCCACCGTGGTCCCAGCGGAAGGAGTCGGCTACGGTGACGCTTTGGCCGGTACTGACACCGCCCGCGCCCAACTCGGCTAGGCGGGCGGGCTCGCAGTGGGTCACGGGGGGGGGGGGGGCTCGGCTACGGGGGCTATGTGGACGGTGCCAGCGGCGCCGGTGCCTTCTCCGGACAGGTGGGAGGGCACGCCGCCGGCCCGGCGATGTCGCGGGCGGGGCAAGAGCCTACAGTGCGCCATCGATTGCACTCGGCCACGCGGCCTTCGGCGGGCCGGGTGGGCTTGACGTCGGCTCGGACGTTTTTCCCGGGGACGGCAGCGCCAGCAACCCGCTTACGCCTTGGGTCGACAGATCAACCAGACTATGACCACCCGCGCAATGGCATCGTGGGCCAGCCCCACGACTCGGCTATGGCAGATCATCTGCGGTGACCGCCTGGCGTCAATGCAGAGGGCGGCCGTGCAAGGGTACGTGGGAGCCACGGTCAATATTTCGGCCGGTGTCCATGACATGTTGGAGCGTTGGACGACCTAGACTTTCTGGCCTCCACACCACGCGGGGGGCAGGCATCAACCGTTCCATGGCACGACACCTGACTACTTTGGGGTACGCGATCGTTACGATCGTGTCCCGCGGGCTCCCACAAAAATGGCGCAGACCTCCATTTGGCGCGCGCTCGCTTGGAGGCGCTCGGACGCGCCTTCGGCGCGGGGGATACTATCCTCAACAACCACGGTATAGGGAACTCTGCGGTCGCCGATCGCCCGGCAAACCAGGCCAGGCTGGCGGCTCTGGTCACCAAACTCCTGTCGACCTTCACGCTCGACCTGCGCGGTGTCCTCGACTGCTGCGGCCACGCTTGGCCCTACCCCCCGCCGGCGGAGTCCCTTTGCTGCCACAACGGGGCCGCACAGGCCCCGGCTTTCCGACTGCGTCGCCCTCGGCGGCTTGTCAATGCCGAAGTCCAACAACTTCGCCTTTTCTCCATCCCGGCGGCCGGGGCCAGGGGTGGTGAATGCCGGCAGGGGGGGGAAGACCGGCAGGTGCCGCTTTGGTGACACCTGCGTGTTCTCCCACGTCGGTCCCACTCGCAGGACGAGCAGTGGCAATAAGCGCAAGGCGGCTACCGGCGGGGGGGGGCGGCCGATAGCGTCGTCGCAGCCAGCAGCGCTGTATCCGGGAACCCTGGCTAAGAGGGCCAAGGGCAAGGGCAAGTGGGGGCTGGGGGTGGCGGTGCAAGTAACGGGAGCAGCAGCGGCGGCAGTGGCAGCGGCAGCGCTGCGTCGAGTGGGGGGGGGGGTTCACTCGGTCGGCGACTGCCAAGGCTGACGAATAGGGGGACTGGCCTCGCCCCTCAGTAGGGCGAGGCCGATCGTAGGGCGCATGGAAACAGGATCGCGAGTTGCACAGCTTGTACGTCACGGGTCGGCGTCCGCTGGGAGCCCAGGTCTTGGGGACAGCGGGTGTCGCGCTATGTTCGGTAGCGCCGGTAGCCAGTTCATCCGCCAGTCGGTTGCGCCGTCATCTCACCGAGCTTACACGTCAGGTTTCCAGTCTCGAATGTTTTTTTTTATCGGGGGTTGATAAGGGTGGCTGTGTATGTCGACACGCCAGCCTCCACTACGGATAAAATTCAGGCGTTGCTTAAGTTCGTAGCATGGTGTGCGCTGGAGGGAAACCAAGCCGGTACTATTGCCAGTACACTATCAGCCGTGTACCACCTAGTAAACTTGCAAGTGGAGTTTCCTATGTCGTCGCCGCTTGGTAAACGTGCATTGCAAGGGGGGCACGGTGGCACATTGCCGCCGGTATCTCATACAAAGAATCCGTCGCCCTGTTTCGTGGGACACATTGTTAGGAGGACAGGGCGGTCCGTGTCATGGGGCCCGGGGGGTCGAGTTCTTTAGCTGTCGTTGGCATTGGGCTATTTATTTATTTTTTTCATAGCGAAGTCTGACGAAATATTCGCTTGTTCGACCGGAGTTGTACACCCCGTACATTGCTTAACGAGGAGTGACGTAGCGTTATTCGCGGGGGAGCGGCGGTTGGACTCGTTACAGTGACATCAAGACACCAGCATCAAGGTCCTGTTTCGGGGTCATAAAGGATCCAGGCTTAGAAAAAAGATCGGGTATCGTGCGCACACTCGACGACGCCTTCGAGACGCGTTCCGGGGTAGGAGCAGGGGGCGGTGCCGTCGCTCTCATGTCGGAGTTGTTGTCGGGATATCCGACGCTGTTAAAAAGCGCCCGCTGTCGTCTGGTGAAGAGGTCAAAGTTGGGAGGTACACGCAAGCCCTCGGGGCACTTCGCGTAGTGGTAGCGGAAGCAAGAGACGATGCCAGCGAAGTCGGCCTCCACTCATTGCGTATTGCGCAACCAATACGCCGGCGGCCAGGGAGAAGTGCCGTAGAGGGCGATCTGAAGGAAGGTAGATGGAAGTTCTCAACGTTTCCTAGAGATACATTCGCTATAACCTTTTAGACGCGGGTATTGTACCTCGTAAACTAGCAGAGATGGGAAGATAGGGCAGAGGCAGCCAGGCCAGGGCACTATTTGGGGCCTAGCACCGTAGTATCGACGGGACCTCGATATTGGGGTAATGTCAACGGTTTTCTACCGTTGGGGGTCTCGGTCGTCCTAGACAGCGTTTGTTAGAGCCCCGGCCAGTCGGCTGGGGGGGGGGAACTCCCGGGTACTGGCAGTACGATGGACAACGAGAGTCAGCGACCGGTGTCGCGGCTCTCGTACCACGCCAGTGGATTCCCCCCCCGACGTCGCAGAGAATATTAATAACGTGACAATTCGAAGGATATACAACAAAATATATTCTATAATATGCATTAGAATATTGTGTAGTATATATTGTATTATATTTTATATATAATATAATATAAATAAATATTTACAATAAATAATATGATATAGATATAATTATATAGGTAATATATACTATATACATAAATATAAAATATAAATATAAATAAATTATTTTACATATTTATATATATCATATATATATACAGAGAGTTCTCCGAGCTATGGGCTTTACGCGTGAACTGTTTACTGCGACACTGTTCACAAGAATATCTCTTCAAGGTGGACAGTAACTGATTCAACCCGTCACTGTACCTGAACATAGAAACAAACAGCACGCAGTAGGGGCAGCTTGCTACATGTATGCATAAAATGTTCAGCGCGTTGTCAGCCGAATGGCAATGTTGTGCTGAGTTATGCTTCAAAACGCTACTGTTAACGTAAATACCGTATACCTCAACATTTACGGAATATGACATGAATCCGGATTCCGGGTGTTGGATTGGTCGTCGATTATATGGTTCGGTTGCTGCCTTTTGACCAGCAAAGTACGTCGTTGGTTCCGATCCTCGGCAGCATTCTTGAAGGTTCTTAGTGTTTGGCGTTTAGTAAGCCGATGTACACAGCTGACTGGTTCAGGTTCTCAACTGGCTTTGCAGCGGTCGACGAACATTCAGCCCCAGTGATTGCTGGACTACTGAGAAATTAACTTTTGGGATCTCTTGGAATGTCAAGGACTTATCGCGGATGTAACCGAGCACCAACAGTTGGATATGGAACGTTCTGTCCCGCGGTGCACGCTACCGTAGCACACTCCGGCCCTGTCTTTCCGTTGCTGAGCATATAATGTTCGAGGCCCCATTACAATTTGGGAGAAAAGATGCTTAAGTTAATAGGCTGTTCAGGTATTTTGGTTCGTCTTGGGATCAAGGTACGGAGGAAGACCCAACGCAACCCCTGACTCTAGCCCTAGCCCTAACCTTAACCCTGACCGCAGATCCCAGTCAAAACGTGCCAAAACGCGCCATAAACGCGGCTGAGCCGGGTCTGCATCGAGCCAGCAAATTCCTCATTTGCGGACGACGATTGCGTTGTGCAGACCGAGCTACGCAAAATTCGAGTAAAAAACCACACGTAAATATCCATTTTCCCCAGATTGCTAAACCTATCCTACTATATTCGCCTTTTGTGACTCTGCTGCTGGACAACCTGAAACTTTCTCTCCAGTAGATCAATAAAACTGTGAAGAAAATGTTAATTATTCGCTCCCGTGCGGAGAGGATTGGTGTTCATGGCTTCAATGAAACGAAACACATGCCCAACATCGGCATCTCTTGTTGGCCAGGGATTTCAGGCGCTACAGCAGCTCCTTCAATTGAACTTGCTAAAATCGAGCGTACGCCGGTGCTCTCAATAGGGTTCTCTCAGCAACGCGTTATTAGCCTCAATAAAATTCATCAAGCCGAAGCATGTTTCCACGTGTTCAGCCCTTGCTTGTACTGCCTTCGTCAGCCAACACGGCTTCATCTCACTAGTTCCCAAGTACGTTCGTTGCCCACCAGTTTTATTCACCCCTTATCGAGCCTTTATCACAACGGAAGAACCTACTCCTCTGGACCAAGGCCTCAATACATGAAGGTACCATCCTACTGCAGCCTAACCCACCATTAGCTACTTCGCTTTGCTGGCGACCGTCTATGCTGCCACCCTGGCCACTTCGTCCGGTGAGACAAAAGTCACGAACGCCTCGCAAGATTGAGCTTCGTGTGCGATACGGAGCTCGCAATACATAAAATAGCGCTGTACGATGTGCGTGGGTTGTGAACACGTATTGTGTGAATGGCGATCAACGAGGAAAACTCGATATTGCTCGAAGTATCCTAGAGTCGTAGTACGAGCGTACTGTAGCAGTTGGTCTCTGGCGGTGTGCCTGGAGAGCGTTAAAAGCGTTGTCAAGCTAGATCTTTGTCGCCGGAGTGGCTTGACGCTTTGAAATTGATTACCTACATTGTCCTGGTGCGCAACGAACCTAATACGTAACAAACCCTGTATTCTTGATAGCCCAGACAATACGTTCCAACTAGATCGGGTATTCTAACCAGGGCGCGTACAATTTGCTGTGTTCGACTGGTAAATTTCGGGTACATTAGTATCTATTAGTATTTAGGTTGGCATCAACATCGCATTTTTTATCGATGACACTTTTTCGTCGCTAACATGTGTAGTGTGTTTGGACCTGCTGGCAGCAGTTCTCGTGCATTCTATCTAGCGAAGCAGTCTTACTGGTACACATCGCGTTTCAAGACCTATATTGGTTGGCATCAATGTCGTTTATACTTTGTATTCGTGTTGTTATGAACGACTGGAGCATTTTCCGCGTTGTCTTCCCGAAGAAAAGTTTCGAACCGGCTGACAGTTCTCGTACAATACACATGGCAGGAACAGCCAACGCCTAAACAGAACCTGCGAGATGGGTGGAGGCCTTGTGTTGGTTTCGCCAACCTTGTCGAGCTGGCGTTGCTTGTTCCCCTTGCCGTGAGATGTGATAAGAACGCGGAAAGGCTTCGATCCAAATTGGACACGAGTAAGCCAGCAGACTGTCGCACTCAAAGTTCGTTTGAGTCACTGCATTCCCACGCTACAGTAGAAACGCTCGCACCAACACAAGCTTTCCGCCTTCGCCGCACTTCTAGTGTTGGTTGGGTCGTCGAACCCAGGTCTATTTTCAATCAGCAGAAACTACCAGAACTTAGCATACTAGAATTTGTTTTTGCATGCGCTCGTTCAAGTTGTCTCGTATGTGATATCATTAAGTACCTATGCCTTGCTTGTACCAACATATTAACATCACTACCGGGTATAAGCGTAATGACGACCAGGACTGTAATCATGATCACAATTCAGGCTAGATATCGGATTCCATGGTATATAGCTTCGAGGGCTGGTGAATTCCCGATCAAAAGGTACGAGGCTGGTGGATTCCCGATCAGAAGGATCTGTCGCAGGTAGCCGACTGGGACGTGTGTGGTCTGCACGAACCTACCGGGTGGTTCCTACGCCACGAAAGAATCCGTCTAGGCCCTTGCGTCAAGCACTTTAGAGGCATGTTCTAACTTAAATAATCCACTAATGATCGTAATTTTCTTCGGAGGTGTCACAGAATGTTGGGTGATATAACATAATGAGGACCCGTTTGATGATTCGTCGAACCTCTCAAGTCTGCATTATACCGTTACCTCGGATAAGTATACGGCAGGCAATGTCTATGCCCAGACTGGTAGTCGTTGAACGTTTTTTTAGACTACAAATGCACGTTGCCTTTGGCGTTACATTCTCATTGCATGCGAAAACACGGCCGAAACATGTTTGGCTGATATTGCACAAACATACACGTACGAGCATGCGGGCATAATATTTCGAGTATCCACGCGAGGAATAGTTAGCAGGTGCCCCTTTAATAGATTTCTCGCAGATCAGCAACATGTTCTCACAGCTTACATTTTTTTTTTTTCAGGAAATAAAAACGCACGTGCGTCAAGAGGGCGGGACCATGATGCACTCGTCAGAAATCCGTGCGTTCCACGTGTCAGCACGGGTATAAAAAAGTTTCACTCCCCTACACGACGATCCGAGCCTCCTTTAATACCCCTTGCGATGTGTTTTTTCTCGTCGCGGTCTCGCCCCGCACCAGCCTTCGTCGACGTGCGGGAGAGGACCACCGTCAAAGTAGCCGCCAATGGCTACGTGGACAAGATCTGCTACGGCCAATGGCTACATGGACAAGATTTGCTACCCGAACGGTTGCATACCCTAAAAACACTCGAGACAGCAACTTCTGGAAGCACTCTCGCTGGTTATGCAAGAACGAATATCAATGGAGTCGGGGAGAGCTGGATCGAATACTACTTTGAGGAACTGCAGGACAGTGTCGAGATGCGAATAATGTTTTACAAGAGCACCACGAGCCCCCGCACGCTAAGCGTGTATGAAAATAGCAAGTTCTACAGCCAGATCCAGTCCAGCGGGGAGACAAACGATTACGAGACCTACTACCTGGACACCGACGAAACAGCCGAGCTGGTGCTCTACCTCGACGACTGGGAGTCTAACCCTACCATGTCGCTGAGCATTATGAAGGTGCGCCAATACACGAAATAATGTTTGACTAAGTAACGTCAATAACTCGTTGAAGCCAGACTGTGAACGCTCCTGCAGCAAACTATTGGTATTTTTTGTGCTTTCGTAGTATTTTCTAAGCTTTTGGCGTAGCCGTCACGTCCCGTTTGAGTCCCCACCGGTCGTTCCTTGATAGATAGACAACCTGGAGTCAACAGTAATGTACCTGTTATGGTTGCTCATCTGTTCCTGCTACACGTCAGTTCGAAGGCACAGGGCTTGTTTGAGGACTATGTTTGGGTGTTGGAATGAGAGGAGAATTAGCGAGAATTTTTCGAACAAAATTCAAACCTACAGGCCAGTAGCATTCCCCGCCGCCCACATATTGAGTTACGCGATGCCATATCCAAGCGCAGAAGCAGTCGCAGGGGTGTAAGCCATAACTGCATATAGCTGTTTGGTGTTGCTATGTTGGTTAGGGGCTACCTTTTGCAAGGCGACAGAGCGTGCTTGTAGGTTCCCGCGTAGATACTGTGGACATTGTACATCGGGCTGATACAGCTACACTTCAACTTAACCACAATCCCTGTCATTAAACAGTTTTCAACGGTTTCGAGCACATATCATGTTTACGGACAGGTAAAACGTCATCATAAAGTTTGGAAACATACCCTAGTGCGGAGTCTAGATGGCAGGTGTACGAAGCGAGTACTATAGGTCACTACGACCGCAAGGTGATTTTTACAGACATATGGTGCAAAAGACATCATCGTTCGCATGGGAGAGGTCCAATGCGCCCTCCTCATGGATGGGCGTGGGGCACGAATCTCCGCCCGCCGTAAATATATTGACATTGGTATTTGTTCGTTTGCTTGACATGCACTGCGAGGTCATCGTTATACTCAGGCAACTTCAAATATCTATTCACTATGCGTTGCTTCAGACGTCCTTCGAAATTTAATCAGCCCCAACACCAATGGGTGCGGAATCGAAATGATAATGCCATTTGTGAAGATAATTTTGTATATCTGCCTGACATTGTTTTCTCCACGAGCAGGAACTTGTTGGACGTGCTGTAGATCTACACAATTCAACCGAAAAGATGTAAGAAATGTGTTTGGCTCTTATGAACGCATGCATCGCACAACGGATTAACCCGCCTATCAATTATTTTGATTTTGAAACGCTGCGAGTTAGACAGGTAGGGTGAAGCTCACCCGGTAAGTCTTGGCATCATACTATTACGGGGGTCCATAGTTAATAGGACCTATGGTATACATAAAAACCTATATATTTACCTATTTTTACTAACAAAATTTGATCCGGTTAACTATGGACCCCCGTAATAGGGTCTTGGAAGCACACTATTCATGCGCTTGGTGGAGGCTGACGTTTGTCACACCACGTACAACCCAGCTACCAACCATTCGAGTCGCTTGTAATATATTCTGAAACGCCTGACCTACCCACCCCCGGCTCTTCGGCGAACACTGCGGCCATCATTCTCTTCATTGTCTGCAAGAGGACCAGCGGGGCCGGTGCAACGGTCGTGGCTGGTGATTAAATTGTCCTATCGTACTTCGGCATACTCGACTGATATCTAATCGCGCGGTCACCAGCTACATGATGCCCTCTGGTACTCAAGTATCAGTACGAGGGAACACACACGGTGCGGTGTACCCCCTCCGTGTTTATTCTGATGGCGAATTTTCGAATCCACCCTTGATTCTTTAACGAAGCGGCATCATGTTGACTCATCCACAGTATTGGTCGGCAATATTCGCGTCGGTTTCGCTTAACCCACATGGCATCCGATCGTTTTAGCATTATCGAGTCTGGGATTGACATTGTTTGGCTGCCTTGTTCGACTGTATCTATTTGTTTTAGAATTATACACGGTGGGAGATCCAACTATACAGTCTGTAGGTGCTCCATGTGGAATCCAAGACTCACCTATCCAGTATGGTCACTGTGTCTAAGGGTATCTAACCGACCAAGACGCTATATGGCGTATCGAATATCGAGTCGTTTCTACACACGATGAGTGCCGACGATGTACTATCAATCTTCAGTATGTTTATGGCGCACAAATGTCCTTCTGACACGGTAGCTGGTTCAACACAATCTCGATAAACGTCCGATAATTGTGTGGTGGCACCATGCCAGCAACAGGCGTCGACAAGGTTGATTGCCTCAAATCTGACGCTCATTCTTCATATTAAACCCGTACAAGGCAGTTTTCAATCATAGGAGATCAAAACAGATATCCATAAACGAGCTTTGTCCTACTAATTACCCCAGGCTTGGGTTGTATACATATTTCGGAACGTTTTATAGGAAGGCAATGACCAAGAGTCGTCGTACTTGTCACGCATCATACGGTTTCGTATTGTTAATCTATCGCAGGTATTACAAAGTTGAATATAGCGAACGTCACTGACCGCACACCATCTGTTGCGAGAAGCTCCAATTGAATGACGCTTGCGAGTGTGTTCATGCAGTGGCTACCACTATTGTGTCACACAAAGCTCGATGATCGGGACGGTAACATCGTCACGGTCTTCGATACGCTTGGGGACGTTCGGACCTTCGCGGTCGGTGGCTGAGTAGGTGTACGGATACTCAGAGCTCGCGTCGATCGTGCCGAGAATGATTGCATTTCGGGATGAGTAATGCTTCAATATTTTGAACGATTCGCCGGTTCCACAAAGCTATCATCACGAGGTCTCTATCCTGTGAGCTCTTGTCGCAATTTCCTTCTCGTATTTGGGCAAGGCTTGGCTTTCAACATCGATATCTGGCATGCGCTTGTCTCCTTTTCAGGCAAGTAGCCACCACTTGGTGTTGGCTATCATCTGGCGCGACACGCGTACGACAGCGAACGCTTGCGCGAGCGGGACGTTATTGCCACGATTTTATGACAAGCACTTGGGGTGCATATCATTTGTGCACGTTTAGGGAACAACGCGAACACCCACAAGAGATTTGCGCCAATTGAATGCTTCCATTTCGTATTCCGTGTTTTCTGGCAACACCATGGCCTCTTTCCGGCAGACACGCGAACGATCTTCGTGCTATTCGTGTCAAGCGCTTACGACGGAAATGTTCAGCGTGGGCTTCAACGTTGATGACCCGTAGTCACCTTCGGACGCAGGAAAAGAAGAACAATAAAAGCACAAAGAAAGGATGAACGACGGTATATTGATAGCAGACATGTTGAATCCTGCTCATTGTCGTTGTTGTACATATTTTCTAGGTAGATATGTGTGATATTACGTATTGTTTTATTTCAAGATATTGGATCTGAGAGGAAAATTATACTGTATTATCGTCGTATATACCCCCAGTTCGTCTGGCTTTGTATGAACAATATTTATTCTGTGAACGTGAAGCCACTGATACCTGAGTATCCTTAGATTAGACAAGTGTCACGCACACGCCACAGGTGTGCAAGGTTTAAATCGAGACAACAACATATGGATTCAAGACTCGTACATTATAAACTTTGTTCACTGGAAGATTGAGTGGGTGGAGCTGCAATCTCCTTCTTCTAATTGATATTACTGCAAAACCGGGAATCGTTTCCAGATCGAGGAGAAGTGGGGTAAAACCATCGCTTACATCAGTTGCAGTGTGCGCGACGTTCATCACTACCGAAAGTACGATATACGGGGCAATACGTGTCAGGCGATACGTTTCATTATCACTGTATAAACAATAACACCTAAACCAATTGCTGGCTCTTCGCTGACGACTACAATCCCAATTCAAACGCCGAATCCGAATCTGGATTGTACTACACAATATCAACTGGAGGTTATACTATACATCGTATATATACATCTACAGCAGGAATACACCATGACTATGATAAGTTGTTCTCAGATGTATTGCTTTTCTGAACAGAACGGTCCACCGTCACACAATCTTTGTTAGGAAAACGATCGACTAGCAGGTGTACTGATTTGCTGAATGGAAGTGTGCCGGTAGACATATTGTTTTCTCCACGAGCATTACGGAAAACGATGTCCATCCTGACCAAGAGAGTATGTTTGTACGTCCGATTGGAGTCAGTATCGCGGTACACATGATAACGGCTTATAATATGTCTTGTGGGGGAGCATTTCAGTGTTTGGGATATTTATAACATCCTACTACAGCTCAATAAGGGAGAAACAATAAGCCCGCACATACGAAGCTTGTAGTCCACACTTCAAGACCATTGTGCAATTTTTGGCAAACGCGGCGTAGCCACGCTCTGCCCTGTTTCTGGCACGTGGTGAGTGCGGATCGACGATACGGTCAGGATACGGTTACGGTTGGGGTTTCGACACCAGCAATGTATGCAATGGTCTGCAGTACGTATTGGGTGCAAAAACAATTTTCGTTCGGGGCTTGAGCTGGTAGAATTGAGGAGTTGCGCTGGGCACAATGTCAGCATCGGATATAGGTTTGTGCTAACCGTTTAAAATGGAATTCGCTGTCGGTGCGATCGATTGAGAGATGGAAACTCACCCTTGAAAGCTACACCTCAAGTCGGGCGCGGTAATTACTATCCCGTTTGTGGCAAGAACAAGATTTTTTCTGAATTTGGACGACGAGGTGGTTGACGATGATCGGTTTGACGAGATTGCAATGTCGGCATGTAATCACCCAAGTACTCCCCCGAGTTCAAGATATATGTCCCCACTACTCTAACATAGTTTGACCAGCTCCTCAAGGGTATATTTCAGTAGGCATTGTTCGCCGCGACTTGTATCGAATGCGGTGCAGAACACGGGCTCGGTTGAATATCTACTTTTCATTCGATCATTCCAAGATATTTATATTCTACTACAGGGGGCCATAGCAAATATGACTTACGGTGCACACAAAAACCTATAGACATTTCCCTCTTTTTACTAACAATATTGGTCCTATTTACTATGCCCCCCGTAATAGCTAGATTCAGGTTTTTCAGGAAGCCACAGCACATTGTTTGGTTGTGACCATTGACTCGTATACGATCTCTGCCAAGCGCTCACACCTAGACGTCAGCAGGAAGACGTGCTGCTGCGAACCGTCAGCAGAGAGCTGAAAGAGATGTTCAGAGACTGTAAAATGGTCTGTTGGAACGAAATGTTGTTCAGTTCGCCCGGGGTATTCGACTTACTCATGCCAGGAATGAGTTTCCCACCAGAAAATAAATTCTTGGAAGTAGGGAATACTTCTGAAGTTCAGACATTAAACTGGATTCACAATTCAAATTGTTGTCACGAGCTTCCTGATGGGGTTTGCTATGCCCACCAATACCATTCTTCTCGTCTCTGGCTTTCCTACACCACCAAAAAGGGCGCAACTCTACCCTTTGGTCTATCACAATTCATCCCCCTTCAAAATGCGCTATATCGCTCTCCTGGCCACTCTGTACGCTGCCGCTGTGGGCACCTCGTATGGTAAGACAAATGCATTAGACCACTCGAGTCCAGGCGGTGGCATACAAACACTGCGGTTGCGTTGTGTGTTGATTGGTATTTGTCATATCAAGATGCAATGAGCCCCAGCAGTGCTGAGTAGGTATCCAACGGTAGATACAATACTGTAGGTGTTGAATCTATAAACATCATGCTTTTGTGTAAACAATAGATGCTTCGAGCTATTCGGTCTGCGAAACGTATGCATACTTAGCGTTCTCCAGAAGTTCTACCGATGCTTCCCCATATTCTCAGCAGCTAGAATATCGTGCGATGCCGTAGTTGTTACTTTATTGCTGACATTGTTCTCCTGGACATATTGATAGGCCTGTGAGCAGAATCACTAGCGGCAGCAGCATATGGCCGATGTTTCTCGTGTAAACCATGCTCAATTGGCATCTGTCCACAGCTGAACGTTTGCAGGTAGAACCAGAGACTGTACACGCACGACAGCATACCCGGTAGCTAGTGAGGTGATGTGCTTTTTGCACCCACTAACTAGCGCGACTCGCACGCTGGTATATCTCATCAATTTGACGAATATAGGAGCACGATCGGGCTTAGTGGTTCGGCATCCGTGTAGTGTTCATCAAGAGGGCACAACTCAAGATGATATTCTAACCGCTGTTATTCCACCTAGACGGCAGTTGAAGCAAGGATTCATTCGCCCCGCGTGACCCAGACTCCGCTAATAGCTGAATTACAAAAAAAAGGGCAACCGTTCACGGTGTCCACGATTCGGACATTCGTGCCTTTGTTAAAACCATGAAATATGTGCTCCAACGCGATTAGCTTAAAGCTCGAAACATTTTGTTTGACCTGACCTGGGAGTAGAAAACCTGACCGCTACACAGTACTTGTCACGGGTGTGCTTGCCGTAAACTAGGACGTATAATCGTTGTGGTACGATTGAGCGTACGTGTCGAAGGCGGCAAGAATACCCTGGTCCTCATGAGCAATAATATCTGCCACATATACCGAAGGGGTTCAGATTTGGCACATGAAACAGAGGTCGCTTGAGCTTTGTATTCCACTGGATGGCTTCATATATTAGCGGGAGCCTGAACAAGATATGATCGAGATATAATCTACGCCGGGCGCAACGCCTATCCACAAGAAAGTTAATTCGTTGTTCGTATTGTTGCCATCTACTAGCGGAAATATATTTGTATGGTTCTCGTGCTACATGCAGCTCGTATATGTCATACTATTCGATTTTCAGGGCGGGGGGACACTTGAATAGGGAATGTCTACCTCAGTGTTTGCTCTTCAGCAATACATCACAGAAATATGCATGAGTGTCAAGCACGGTGTTCGAACCAGAATCGACGCATTTTTAAACTACTGGACTGCACAACACGGGCATGGTAGCCTTTCTGGTTTGCAAGCGAATAGTGAACCTTCCCTATGGATATGTCTGGACTCACCAAACACCACGAAGATCATTTTTGTATTATATCGCAAAATGCGGGATAGGTGTTGAGGATCATGCGCAGAATATTATCTACGTAGAGGGCAATGCCGACAAGTTGGTTGTTCCTTCTTGGGCCGCACGCTTTCCGGGGTCACCAGTAACATAAACAATTCGCTCGTTATGGTCGTAGTACCTCGAAAAATCCAGTAGGTGTTCAATAGAATATATGAACGAGGGAATGCGTTAGAAGTACACGGATGTCTACGCGACGGTTTGCTCAACTTTTACAAGAACGATAGCAAGACATGGATTTACGAACTTCGGAAATTGAATCCGAGGGAACGCTCTTCAGATCATTAAACAACACAGCATGGGTCTAATCAACTTTCCCGCCTCCATCGTGATGATGTGTCCCAAATCCGTTCCCCACATCAAGCCCTAGTTGACGCGCGCTACAGGACAACCGTAGACGTGGCCGCTTCAGCGTATGACGAGCGGACGTCTGGATATGGCTGCTCCCCCGACGGATGCATTCCGGAAAACACCCGAGACAGATCCACCGTGAACAACACTCGCTGGTCATGCAAGAAAGACCTCAGCGATAAAGACGACGAGGTATGCTGGATCGAGTGCTACTTCGACGAGCCCCAGGATATCGTCAAGATAAAAATCAAGTTTTACAAGGGGACTGAGAACAGCAGGACGCTGGACGTGTACACTAACGGTGCCTACTACACCCAGATCGAATCCAGCGGCGGGACAGACGGATACCATATTTTCTACCTTAATACTGATGAAACGGCTGAACTGAGGCTTGCCCTCGACGACCCCAATGGCGAGACGTGGCTGAGCATCAAGGAAGTGAGTACAAAAAAAAAAATCGAAAGTTGATTTTTGGCGTGACGATATTGTACGTATGTGGGTGGAATTCGAGAGTCTGAATAAGAGGACAGTATAACGAAGGCATGTAAATTGCCGCGTCGCTGCTACAGGTTTGGATATTTCGAGTAACGGTCGCACCGTGCTGCTTCAATCAACCGATACGTCTTGCGCTCCAAATTGTGGTCATTGGAGCCCAATCGATCTATCTGGATCCGTTGGGGATGCCCGGCGTCGTTGTCGAGAGGTTAAAAGTATAAGAAGACGCGCCACCTTCGCATCAGGCCTCAATATATCGACACTTCCCGGAACCTTGGTATGCACCTACAGTTAACTGGGAATGGCCATCCTTTCGATAAAAGGAACAGTGTTGCTAAACGTTCCCGCTGTTTAATTCATTTGGCGCGGATAAAGACCTCCCTGCCGTCAATCGTTGCGTATGGGTATGACTGCCTCCGGGTCGGGTATGAATAACGTCTAGGGTCGTACAGGCTCACTATATCTGCTTGTCGAATGTTGAGCATGAGTCATCGCGCGAGGATCTCCTAAGAGTTCGAGTTTGTTCAAGCCACCCTGGTGGACAGGTACTGTGTTCTAGAGTATCACAACGTTCGTCGACAATTTTCTGATTTCAGCAGGTGTTGACTCACATTTGGGCACGCCGAGTATGTGAAGTTTTCGGCTGAATTACGCGAAATAGAAGCAAGGAGTGTATGGAACACTCGAATTTCGAAACAAAGAGTTGACCTTAGCGTCCCTGTCACTGCCTCTTGACGTGCAGACGGGCTTATCCGTCGCTTCGCTGCTGCCATATATTGTACCAGTGAGTGTTTCACACCGCGTGTTGTTCATCATACACGTGTTAATCAGCAGACTCGTCACCGACATGAGATGTCCCGCTGCTTTTCGTATTGCGCCATCACGCCTTCTCGCATTGTTCAGGTGAAAATCTTCGTGAAATAAGGCTCAATCCTGTCCCGTCAGCGCAAGCAGAAGACTGTCACCTGCTAAACGCCCCCACCCCCATTTCTATTTGCCGGTGGTGATCATCAATGACTTGGGCGATAAAGGTGTTTCGGCCGTTTTTGTACGACGCGCTGGCAGTGTATGTGCAAGGAATATGACGTGGTGCATGTCCCGTCAGGCTTTTCTGCTCATCAAGAGCACACACGGCATTCGTAGCTCTCGGTATGTATCCATAGCACAAAACGGAGGATTGAGGGCCACGGTGTCACTGAATAGATGGTGCAACCGATACATCCGTTGAAATCACGTCTTTGTCGTAGATTGTATGTGTACGATCGTCGGCAAACGCCATTTCCATTGGTCATGGATTGACGGTCGGGTCTGGGTCAATGTATACATGTCGGTGTCGGAGACCGCATGGGACATGAACATATACGTTGGTAGTCCATTGTTTGTTGTTCGTTGCCTCTTTGCACGGCCTACATCGATGTGCGTTGGTCGTTCGTCTGTTGTCTGGGTTGACGTTGACTGCGAGTGGGTTGGACACAAGCGTTGATGTATGTGTAGTATTCGATGTCTCCAGACACTCATGCCATCGATACAAAGACGTCCCAGTGTTCTCCTCAAGCAAGCGTTGCATCCATTGTGGACAGTTATCAGTTTTCAAACTTGAGCTGACGTTTTTCAGTGTTTGAAAGTGCAACTTCGAGAGCTTCTGCCATTAAACAATGGACGGGTTTAGGTTTTCAACTCTGCTAGACTCTATTGGCCGACAGACCGTATTTGTATCGACAAGCGATAGAAACCAATTGATGGACACTACCCAGAATTCGTCGGGTGGTATTGTTTTGTCGATTCTCGATGTCGGTTATAGCTGGTACCAGGCCGATCTGTAAGGGCATGCTTCATCGTAAGCTTGGAGCTGCCAGAGCAGAGAGGTTCATCTGTATGTATGTATAAGCGTAACAAAATGGTGGATCGACGGCCGTAAAGTCACGACGGCCAGATTGGGTTCGCGCCATTCGCCGAGGCTTGTGGGTGCTGGAAGAACGTCCGGGAGAATGAATTCGAACTCAGTCTTCTCCACTCAAGTGCACTTTTTGCTAACTCGACTCACCGGAGCTACCACGTATACCATATCGTTGGATCGTGACGTACGGTAGACAATATCACAAAGAATCGACTCGCAGCTACCCACAACGATCTATGCCGAATATCGTTTTTTTGATACATCGCGAAGGGCGTTGACAGATATATGCCGGATACTCGACAATCTGCGTCGAGATCTACAAAATACCTGAATTGCTCAATGCTTGCAATATTGTTACCCTTGAGTAGTCGTTCTGGCATCCCCAATTCGGGAACAGAGCTACCATCTGTTCTTGCATATGGATCGTGTTACCATGGTACTACGGGCATACCATATGTTGCACACCAAATTCCAGTACATATTGAATCATGCTTCAACCCACACCTGACACTATTACGGGGGACCATAGTAAACAGGACCAAATATTGTTCGTAAAAATACCTAAATAAATAGGCTGTTAGGTATGCCATAGATCCTGTTAACTATAGACCTCCGTAATAGTCTCATGCCCGTCTTTATGAATGCAGCCCCTGTGCGGTTAGTCGGTAAC
Source organism: Macrocystis pyrifera (assembly GCA_031763025.1). Taxonomy (NCBI): domain Eukaryota; class Phaeophyceae; order Laminariales; family Laminariaceae; genus Macrocystis; species Macrocystis pyrifera. The sequence continues at coordinate 11,791,758 of JASSKH010000001.1, forward strand.
ACGAGTTCGGAATATATGGTTTTCCTGTCAATTGGCATCGGTTTGTGGACAGACCACGGTAACTTCACGCTGTTCATGGCTCACGTCCCCCGTTTTTCTCTTTTAGATCGTCAAAAGAGACCACTGGGCCAAATGATTGAAGTTATAGACACATTCAACCGCTGCTGCATTGCACCTTGTGCAGCACTGCCCCATTTTTCTGCTCGTGCACATCACCAGTTTTTTACGTGGGTTGAGGCTTTAAATCATTGTTGTCTAATACCTGGTACATGCATATACTATGTTCGAGCAAAATTAAACCCCTTCGAGCTTCTAGTCCTATATAGTACAAGGCATTAACGATCGCGTGTGATATCGAACTAAATGTTGTGTTGTAGTCAGTTGCAATCAAACATGTTTCGGAAACTCTTTGCGGAAGTTTCGGTATATCGCAATACAGCAGTGAATTTATCGCAATATACGTGCTGATTACTTTTCGTGTGCCCATTGCTGTACGAGGGTTTACCTCTAGCTACCCGTTCTGCTTCTCGTTTTGACCAAACTTTGTTAGAGTCTGCTGGTGATTGGGGGCAAAAATAGCGCCATATTGTGACATGTCTTTGAACGCCCTGTTGTATTTCGTGATACGGGCGGCGGCGAAGCAGCTTCCGACCGATGGATACGTGCTTGACGATACACTGCACAGGAAACGAATATGTTTCGTATATATAAACCAATGTTAAGGGCAACGAAGGATCGTCCAAGAATGGTTCCCGTAGAATAATGTTAATGAGCCGCTCAGGCGTTGAACGATAGAGATGTAGCCTTAGTTTTCTGAGGTTCCAATCTCTCCGCGGGGTATAGTGCGGAATTGAACGGAGACAAAAACGATAACACGACTGATGCCACGCGCATCTCGTACGTGTACGTAAGCAATATACATAACATTGCAATACACATGATTCATGCTCACCTTTCAACTAGCGCACATGGAGGACCCAAAGAAGGCAAAAAGTGTTAACCTCTGTCGTAAAACGCTTCTGCTAGTGATCTCCTGTTGTTGACGGGCCAGTGCTGACAGTGCAGACAACAAGTTCAAAGCAAACACACTTTTCGTAGAGTGTGTTATAAAATACCGTTAGAACGTGTGACTCGTTGGATTATGAAGCCTTAACGAAGAATGCACCTGAAGAAACAATCTACAAACTCGTACACCGTTACACTTGATATCAGTTATATCTTAGTGGGTATGGAGAATTGTTCTTTCGAGGCCAAGGCCCTCGATACTTGTGTCTATACATGGGAAAAAAACCGTTTGTTTCGGCTATACGCGCAACGTGTCCCGCTTCGACTTAACCGATACTGCCGCCCAACGAATATGGAACATTCCCTTGAGCTTGTGGGTGCGTGCTACAGAGTCCTAAGGCGATCCTCCTGACCATCCTCTGCCGTTGTCATCTCCGAATTGTTTCATCCTCCATGGCAAAGAGGCGAACACATCAAGGCACCGTGAGATAAATCGATTGAATAATGTGCCGTTGAAAAGCGCCACGCGTATTCAATACCTGGTATGTATTAGTCCGAATGATAGACAACCGGAACGGGTACTGGACGTTGCCTGAAGGAAAATGAAATACCCTTGAACTGGGACGACGTGTAAATACGTCGCACGAACAGCGTCTTCCCGCTTACCATTTTGGATCGTGATGCGCAGTCTGCATAATTCAACTGACACCTGGGGCAATACTTCAATTTAAGGTAATTGCCTAGCACCGCCATGACAAGCTTATCGTCTAAGTCACGTACTGCAAGGCTCTCTCATGTGCATATCCGGGTGACGCAGGGAGCCAGAAAATCTTCGTGTTCTATATGTCAGCTACATTACTAGCACTTCACAAGGTATTTTACGTGAGCTTGGTATTGACTTAGTCAACACGTCTAGGTATCGCCAGTGCGAGTATAAACTCGACAGGTCCTCTGGTAGGAACAGCATGTTTCACGTGCTCGAAATATGTCCCGCACGTTGTCAGCAACATCAACACTATTCAAATTATGGTACTTTGTAGTGGCTATATGCCTTCTCGTCTAAGGAAAGGTCATCGTCGCGGACTTCGGGGTGGGCGATAACTGCATAGTGCGGAATTTCGCACCCCTCTTCCCTATGTGCTCGTGTATCCGACCCCCAGCAGCATTGTGAATGTGTCATCAAGTATAGCGTTTAGCTGTTCGCCATTACCTGGTTCAGGCATTCAACTGGCGGAGCAGCACTCGACAATGGTTCCAACTCCAATGGGCCCGATCGGATTCACACCGTTCGGATCGCCATGAAGGTAGTCGAAGGGTCGCTACTTTAGCGCAGAAGCTACCGAGTATGGCAAATGGAGCAGTTCCTTGCGTCGCGGTCGCAATACGTACAACGGCAGAGATGGTTCCTATCTCGTGTGAGTTGGTCATAATATTGAGATGTTTCCACCCAGCGGAGTCGTACATTGTAGTGTACAGAGCTGGGGGGATATTAAAGTATGGTCGTGTATAATGAGCAGGGGGGATATTGATTGTGCTCAGAAACACGACGGAGACGTTTCATCTAATATTAGGGAGTTCCATATATTGACATAGGATTATAGGAGAGGGATATTTAGTCGGATATTCGGGGGGATAAACGGGAGGTTTATTCCCGCGTCATGTTGGATAATAACCTGCATACGATGCATGAGCTGTCACTCGACAGCCCGGATATAATATAAGAGGAGTTCCGTTTTACTGTCTGGAGTCAACCACGCGTTCCCGTGCCAGCTGCGCCTATACCTTTAGAGATCAATCAACATAACATCAATGTTGAATGTAAAACATGCATGGTGACATCAAACCGATCACGTTAAAGTTCATATGCATGCATGCGTTGCACCACATTAAATAACCACTTATGCGGCACAAAGGCTTACCGTCGAGAACTGTGAGGTACGATGTATGCACGTGGTATTTTTTTGCATCACCAGGGCGACGGTGTTTCCTCATTCCTGCTCTTTACATCTGCTGCCTAGACACTGGGAGTGCTACGATCGTAATCGTGATGCGGCAGCTGTTCATATTTCACACGGCTGAAGTTTCATCGCGCAAGAACATATGACAGTGCTGCATACATATGGACGATCGACGCTCCACACTCCACTTGCCGTTGATTATTGTTTCATGACGCTGGTTGAGACGCGCAGAAACGGAGTTAATCTGTGGACGCCTACGTATTGTTTGTGTCAAAATATATACATGTAGGCAGGTGGGATGTTTGTTGTTCCTCGTCGGCCTACCGATATCTGGATTTCGTCGATACAGTTCGTACCTAGTAGCGTTACATGGTAGACTGATTTGGACACTCCGTTCATGGGTGCTATCAACTGAAACCATACGTATACGTATCTAGTTGATATCGCGCCTGGCCGTCTTGGCAGCCTTGTACATGACGGCTCTGATCTCAGTTTTATTTTTCTCTGGGTACGATTATTACGTTCGTTTGCAGGTTCCCGCTTCTGATGTATCCCCTGCTAGAAGCTGTGCACGCATAGACAGCTAGTTAGTAGTTATAAAAACTACTTACCTTCGATATTTCAAGGGTCGCAGTGACGACATATCAAGTAACTGATGTTTGACGATGCAAATTTGTTTCTGAGGGGATCGTAGTCCAAAACATCTAATCACATACTAGATTGATACGCCCCATGGTTATCCCCTTGTAACATAGGAGGTCAACCTTCTTGGGGGGAGGCGAGTCGTTTCTATTATGCGAACGTATGATGTAGGCTGTCGATCCCCTTAAACAAGATGTGTCCGTTGCTGTGGAAACGTGTTTCGCCTGCAGTTGTCTGAGTTATTTAGTTGCCATTGTGCTATATACCAAGTTTATATTTGCACTCTCATCCATTTCGTTGACAACGTAAACTACTACCGTTTATTTGCACACATAGAAACCGGTATAACCTGAACCGATTGTCTGTGAAGAAAAACTGTGGTTCTGTACGTAGGTTGCGCAGATCACCCCGTAAGAGCTCCGCGGACGAACAACCGGCGCAGTCTAGATACTCTCCTATACCTGACCATACAGCTTTAACGCTTCTTGGGGTAGTCTGGTAGGTGCTCCCCCAACCTACAACTAGCCTAACACGATTAATTGGAGCCTTTGTACAAGCGCCAAAACCATTCACCGGTCGGGTATATCCTTTTGCGAAGGTCCATTGCCCCGATCTTAAGCCTGAGTCGGGCGTAATTGTTTACACGCCAAGACGACATATTTCCGGAGTGTGCGTATCCACAGCGGCCTGTCGCTATTGCCAGGAGAAGCAACGCGTTGGACTACTTGGTATGCGTCGACGTTTTTTTCTCTACGATCAGAATCTCCAGCGAGATTGAATCGGTATGCTCGGTGGCATTATAGTCTACCCGCTGTTTTACGTTCTACAATCTTGGACGTGCGTGGTATGCGCGTCACCTGTTTCCTAGATACAGCAGGTTAATGCTTAGGCTCTATTTAAGGAGTTTGCAATTTAAAAAAACATCGGAGCAAATTCTTCCGCGTAGATAATGGTCAACAACGTATGAGTTTTTACCTGCTGCGTAAGTTTAAGAATATGTTTGTTGGCTCTCTATCAGCAGCCGCATTCTGCCTGAAAGCTATGGAGCAACTTGTGATACAGCAGGGTATAGCTCTCGGAACATAAAAAGGACCTGTGCTCGTTAGATCTCTAAGGCCAGCTCACCTGTTGTTTGAGAGTTAGAGGAAGTGCCGTTAAGCAGTAGTGGTCGGGTCACGCAGAAAGTGGAATAATGGAATAGGGTAGATGTAAGCAGTCAGCGTGAACAATTAACGAAGCACCACAGAAACGATGATGTGCACGACGGGCACGGCTGGACCCAAGGGGCTGGGGGTCGATAGGACAGGTATCACAAATCACTTGGCTTTGACTTTCTTTGTTTCACTTGGTAGTTTTTAGCAAACACCGGGTTATTCCGTGACCTCGGTACTGGTTATTTACACAGACCTGAAGGCTTTCCCACACCCGGGATCCTCCCTGATTCTGTACGATTTGCCCGAGACGCTAGTCAAGAGGGGTGAAGTTGTCCCTCACTTCCCATTCAGGTAGCCACTCCGACTCCATCCCACGTTGGTATCGCCCTCGGTACTGCCATTCCCACCCAGTCCCCGTGCTCTCCATGGCTCGCCGGTTCGTCAGGGTATAGAGTGGCACCGCTACCGTTGAGGTGTCTGCCAACCCTAAGCCCGCGCCCCATGCCAGATGCGTGAATTCGTCCTAAAAGGCACGGCGCAGATCCTTCGGGTATTGCGCAGATCCTCCGGTTGCACGTGCAATTCCCCAATGTTGGCAGTCGAAACCGTTCCGCTCCGGGTCCGGCAGCTTCTCATTGTCGCCTGGTAGGTAATACCCGCCGTGCAATGGCTGTCACCTCCCACGGCCCCGTCCAGTTTTCATGTGCTAGTTCGGCATGAGTGACTTCCCGCGCCATCTTGCTGTCTGCCTCCTTAACCAGCATCAGGTCTCCAACTCGCTCTCCTTCGCCCTGAGAGTGTGACCTAATCGCCGCACTGGGGCGTACGCGTCGCTTGTTCATGTCCTTTTGACGCTTGTTTAACATTTCCCGCAGTTCCATGAACGTCGGGTGTCTCTCCTCCACGAAATAGTCAAGCTCAGTGCGCTAACTTTCACCGTCCAGTGAATCAGTAAGAGTATCCAGATTTGTGCGAGCATCACGACCAAAGAGAACCTTGAAGGGTGTCCCACCTGACGGGAGACACGGGTCCGGCGTAGTATATTCAATCCAGCAAGCCGCGCGTACATAATCGTCCCACCTTGCCAGCCAAGATTTTCAAACCTCCGCCAAGACTTCCTGGAGCCACCCTCTGAACATTTCCACGGCTCCTTGACTACGAGGGTGGACAGAGGGGCCATGATCCAGCTCCACCCTCAGCCACTGGCACAGATGGGCCACCACCATGGCGGTGGACTCCCTCCCGGCATCGCTCTTAATATTCAGCGGCACGCCAAACGTGAGTAGCAACTCCAGGAGTTTCCTAGCCGCTCCCACAGAATCCTTAGAGTCCAGCGTGTACGCAGAAATAAACCGGCTGGCCCGGTCCACCACTGTGAGCAGATATCTATTCCCTGCGCTGAGTAGCTGCTTCATGTCCTGGAGGCCCACCCATCTCAAGCACTTTCCAAGGCCACAGGTAACCGAGCAGGCACCATGGCCATGCGTGGGCTCCGGATTATTTTGCTCCTCCTGCTACCGCACGATAGTACGTACTTACTAACGTCCTGGCCTACTGCCGGCCATCCGTACTTGCCTTTAGTCAGCAGGAGGGTCCGCGCTAAGCTCGGGTGGCCGTCGGTACTGTGCACGAGTGCCAGCACTCCTGCCATTAATGCTCGCGGAATAGCCAACTTCGGTGCCTCCCGCTGAGGCGCGCTCCACAGTAAGTCGTATTGGTAGAAAACGTAGTTCGCGAACCATTCCAGTGACTGTCTGTCGCCTCTTCCACGCAATCTGCCCCAAATGGGACCACATCGCCCGTCCTCTCTTTGCTGTTGCACCAGTCGTGACGTACAACGCAACACTTTTGCTACCTGGTTGACCATGGAAGGAAGGGGTGGCGGGTATTCCGGGTATTACACTCTCGGTGCTCGCCGCCTCAGTCGGGGTTATGATCTGGACTGCGGTGCCACGGTTTCCGTCGATTGTACCTGTGATGACGACGGCAGTGTTGAAGGGGTCGACTGTGTAACAAGCGGCATTGGCACCTGCCCATGCTGCTCTGTTGACCTTGCTGTCGCTGCGCCCCCTTTGGGCCTCGTGACCGCCGGCGTTAACTCGGCTATGTCCTCCGCGAGAAACGCCTGCAAGTCTTCGAGAGATTTGGATCCGTGGAGCTGCCTCCCCCTTGCTTTGTCTATCATAAGCCCCTTTGCTCACAACCCCGACAAAGTCTCTCTTGCCTTATGGGGCAATGAAAAATTCGCTAAATATCGCGGCCTTGCTCTCCTGTTGACGATTGGGGGCACCCGGTCGTGCGCTCGTCGGCTGGCCAGTTTTTTGTTTTCTGCAAACGCCAGCTCGTATGCTTGGTCGATATCGTTTGCGTCCAAGGGGTGCGGTCTGTACGTTCATTCGGGAGGTTTGTCACCCATGATGTGCGTTCGAGTGTTGGAAACTATAGGATCGTTAAACGATTAGACCCCCTTCTCTTCCACGCCTGGCGAAGTAGGTTCCCCTCCTCCCCAAGAATCTCCCTAGAGATGTTCACCCTGGGTCGCGCCTTTCTTTACAACCTCATATATTCCCTTAGCCTCTCACCTCCTCTTTCGGACCTCCCTTGTTTGGCGCCGACAGCGAACACTTTCCGTTTTCCAAGACGGAACCCCCACGAAGTTCGCCTCTAGATCGACTGTCTCCACCCTACACGCCGCCTCGCTCAACGCAAGCAGCACTATCTGCCCCTACTCCGTCGATCGAAATAGGTTCGGGTAGCATTTCAGCAAGAGAGCCCTGCCTGTCGAATGAATGCAAGGCCTTCACGATATTCGTTGTCCAGGTTCCTGCTCCACCGGCCCCTGCTGACCTGACTTTCTGCATGCATCTCGCATCACGACGTTCGGGCTCCAGTCGTTCAGGAGCATTTCGCAAATTCCCCCCCTGGTTCCGCTCTCACCAGTCGGACTCTTAGGTCAGTCTCGTTCTCCCTAACACACTCGAGCGCTTTCCAGTCGTGGTCGGTGGCACCCTTGACTGCGACCATATCGTTCGCCGCCATCAGACAACTTCCCCCTTGGCAACAGAGCACCACGACGGCTGGGTGCTATTCGGCTGAGGACATTGTGGTGCCTATCTCAGTGTCTGCGTCGACGAATCTGCCTGATGTACAATTACGCTTGCCGCAACCGCCGCCTTTTCTTCCGTTTAATTGTCACCTCGTTCGCCCCCTGTTCGGTGAGCAGTGCGACGTCGATCACTGGTCCCTTGGGGCCCCCGCACGTGGTCTTAGTGGAGGGATCATCTGGGAATGAGTCATCGATGTCCGTGCGCGGCGCGTCGCATGGCGGCAGCCTCGAGAGGGCGCCCGGCAGCTGATGGTTTGCCCCCGGTCGCCACTGGAGGTCGATGCCGTACTTAATCCACCTTTGCACCCACCGGTGGAGTTTCAACGAGAGAACCTGGCTCTTGAACAGCCACGTTAGCGCGAAGCAGTCGGTGACCAGAACGAATTTCCTTGCCCACAAGTACGGTCTGAAATGCTGGATGGCCCACAACACTGCCATCACCTCTCGATCGGTTGCGGACCGTTTGGCATCCCTCCTTGACTACCGGTGGCTCGCCTATCCAATGGCGAGTTCCTTTCACCTGGTTTCCTGTGTAAGCGCTGCTCCCGCCCAGCTCGCTGGCGTTCGTATGCAGCATGAAAGTGGCCTCCAGACTGGACAACGCCTGATTCAATGGTGATGTGAGGAGCTCAATCAGCGCCTTCAGAGCCTTGTCCTGCTCCACCTCCCACTGCACTCGGAGCTTCTTTGCCATTTTAAACGCGAACCACTTGCCTCTAAGAAGGTCCGAGATAGGTGCCACGATCTACCTGTATCCGGGACAAAGTTCCTAAGGAAACTGCCAATGCTCAAACGTGGCCTGACCTCTTCTACGGTGTAAGCACGAGAGGGTCTGGCCACCGCTTCTGCGTTTGTTTGTGACGGTTGTACGCCCAGTCTGCTGACCTCCATGGCGACGAACTCCTGCTGCGGAGCGCACCACATTGATTCAGCCAGGTTCACCGACAACCCAAATTGTTGGAACCGCGCCAGCACCTTCTCCACCACGCCAACATGTCCATCGACGTGTTTGGCGTGGATGATGTCGTCAAGCACGTTCTGAATGCCTTTTCATTTTAGCAGGCTAAGCGCCTCCCTCGCATAGGGCGCAAAGCCGGAAGGAAGAGTCGTCAGCCCAAACCCGCACCGGCCGAATTCCCACAGGTCCCCATGGGCGTCACGAAACGCGGTCTTGTGCTTGTCTTTCTCGGCAATTCCCAACTGGGTGAAACCTGACCCTAGATCAATATTCATGTAGCACGTGGCTCCCCTCATGTTGCCAAAGATGCTTGCGATATCCCCCAGACCTACGCTATCGGATTCCAGCAATGCGTTCAGCCCTCGATAGTACTGACAGACCTTCACAGTGCCATCCTTCTTTACCACCACGACGCAGCTTACTCCCCACGCTCACTGCGACCGACGAATCGTCCCTGCTTTCTGTTGCTTCGCTGCCCTGCTCTGAATCATGACCGTTTCCTCCGGCTTATGCCCTCGCTGGTTTACTGCGTGGGGCGTGCAACTGTTGTCGGTCAACAGAACCTGCAATTTATCTCGATTGCAGGCCGGGATAATCCTCGGTTCACCGTGAACACATGGCGGTACTTCTCCAACGCTCGAATCAAGGCTTCCTTCTCTGGGGCACTCGTCTGAGCAATGTTGGCCAACGAGACGTTCACCCCGTCCCCGTCCGCCCGCTCACCTTCGCGTTCCTCCTGCGCCACCAGTACTGACTGTTCCTTTATCTCCGATATGCCGTCTGCCTGCACGACGGGGTCTAATAGCATCCGCATGTGTTTCGTATCCCTCGTGTTGACGACGTAAATCCGAGCAACGACCTCGCCCTGCTTCGCTTCTAAGATTACTTCCGAACGGTTCACCACCTTGCGCTGCAGCAGCGTTCCAGGGTGCCACCACGGCGCCCTGCGCGCTATCTCCAACTCTGCCCCCGTCTCCATGTATTATAAAGCCTTCGGTTCCACTACGAACAGCTGCCTGTCTTGGGGGTTGGACTCACTTCGCATAAGCATCCACCTGCACGCTCACGAAATCCGGTACCACCGTATGTCGGGCTGGTCGCAGCTCCCTGCGGGGTTCCATCGTCCTCCCAGGCCGCCGAACCCTCGCTGAGTTGTGTGGGCGGCTCGGTTATTTCTGCCGGCTCACGCTCTTGACCTGCGCAAACTTGTTCCCCACGTTGCCGTTTTCCTGGTCGCTACTGGCCCCACTTCTGCTCTGCTCGATTGGACAGACGCATTCCAGCTCGCCGCTTCCAGCTCCTCCACCTTCGACGAGGAGGCTCCTGTTACGAGATGAAGGGCACACAAGGTGACTCTGGTGCCGGGTGGAAACCTCCCCCGGCCGTTAAGCTGATTGTGCTGCTATACTTTCTCAGTGGCTTCCCGCGGGGCAGCCACTGGCTCTGCTATAGCACCGCTACGATGCCTCGGTTCCGCCCGGTCATGGGTGCCGCGACTACGAGGTGACGACTGCGCAGGGTGAGCAGTGTATTGATCAAGCCGTGAAATATGCCACGAGCGGCTTTCCCCGCGGTGTACCATGTGCGGATTAAGACGTCGACGTGCACCCGAGTGAGATAGTGCCTAACGCCGGTTACCACTTGGATAAGAAGGGATTCCATCCCATTGCGATCGGAGGCGCTAGTAACGAATATTTTTACGGCACATTCACAGAGCTCCGCCTCCTTCCTCCTCGACACGTACCTCCAAAAGTGGACTTCTTCCGACGTGCGCGACCTCGCCTCGTCTGCTGCTGCCGCGCGAACATCCACCACCAGCCGGTGGGCCGCAGCCATAAAAGTTTTACAATGGTTTCCCAGAAATCGGTTTCGTCGAGTATGTCTCTTCTAATCGTAGACCATTTACAAACTTAAAAAGCCCGAAGAATAAATATATCTTCCAAGAGTAATTACGAACGTCACTGTGCAACCCAAGGAGTACGCACGTTCTTTAGGCGTTGAAACCCGCCTCATAAATTGGTTCACCAGTCTTAAGATTAATCATTTTTTTTCAGGGAAATGGCAACACGTCCCCTCGGGCGTGGTTGAAAGACGCCAGTGCAATTTCAAGGGATTCCACAGCGCTATCACGTAGCAGAGTATGTATATGTGTTGGCGATGATCTTCTAAGTACTCACTCATCATTAACTTAAATTAATTAGGGGATACTATTCTCAAGGGAAAACAGCAGAACCACTTGCACCAAGTGGTGCCGTATATACGTGCCGTGTAGTCGATACAAGTTAAACAAAAGCAAACATGACCATGTACCCGAATGCAACAAAGTGGCATGAAAACTCAGTAAGTTCATTCAAATTGCCAAGGAAGGGAAGGCACGATAACGAGCAGTTAGATCCGACATTGCCTATTCATAGGTGGTACCCACCGTTCATGTTGGTTCCCACCCGCCACAAACCAGAATCCACCTCTATGACCTATAACACTACACAGGTGGCGACTTGTGTACGTTGCGGGTCGTTGTGGCGAAACGACAACCTTAGCACGTTGCGGCGGCAGGAAAAACGTATGCCGCATCGTACCAAATGCATCTCGACTGTGAGACGTCCTGTCGTGAAGTTTGAATAACGTGTGAAGGTGTCGTTAGGTCTGTGGATGTTCTTGCAATGATTGCTTGAGGTACTTTTCATCCAACACGTATGACACATTTTGCGGTTAATTGTATGTTTACCGCGTGTATGTGTAATGTATGTGTTGATATGTTCCATATATATTGACGAAGTATAGTTGGAAGATTGAACGAAGGAAATCTGGGGCTTGTTGTGCAGGGGTACTGAATCATTGGCATGTCTGCGAAGAAGGGATAGGGAAGAGGGACATGGAGTTGAGAATGATGGGTGCGAATGGCCGTCTTACAGGTATCTGCAATGATGTTTGCATCGTACAAGAGGTGACTTTGTGTCGATTGAATTTTTTAGTCAAATTATTTCTTGGTTTATTTCCAGGAATTTTTCGTTTATTGCAGAATAGACGCATTCACGAAAAACGTACGAAAATAGTACAAGACGTTTTTATTCCTCGAACGTGGTATGTGCCGCATGTCACATGTTTTGTTTAATCTTAACGTACGTTTTGGGTGGGTTTTTGCTTGTAAAGCATGTGTTCGCACGTGGTGTCGGTTTTGTGCAGTGCAAAACAGCGAGGGAGCCCAGAAATGGTAAATACATACAGGAAAAACCAACACATCGTCGACCATACAACATGGCGTGAGTTGGTGTTGTTGTGGGCGTATGCACTGCACGATGTTGTCTTCTTCAATGTAATTTTTTCCTTTCGTCGTAGACATATAATTTTTTTCCGATTGGTTTTGTTTGTTTATGCTTGTTTTATTGTGTTCTCGTACCCGGTACGCTGGCATTTCACTTGCCTGGCTCTTGAATTTGCCTTTTTTTTCTCCTCCTGTCTCACAGTCTGTGACCACGGAATCAGTATCTCTGTACGACAAAGAATCATGACGGACGTTGAATGTACTGAGGGAGCGGGGTAAAAAGGACGATTTAATGTGAAGGCAACACAACAACGCCTATTGTTTTTTATAATATTTCGTTGTTGTTGCTGTTGTTGTTGTCTTCACGGTGAATCGCCCTTTCTACCCAGCTTCATCAATACACCCAACGTCCGTCCCGATTCTTTATCCTAGAGAGATACTGATTATGTGGTCACCGGCTGTGAGACAGAGGAAGACAACAAAAAACAAAACAATAATCGCAAATTCAAGGGTCAAGCAAGTGAAGTGCCAGCGTACGGGGAACGACAACATAACAACACTAGCGATACTAGAAAAAAGAACAAAAAGACCACATAACAAGAATAAATTATGCAACGAAACATACAAATGACGCAAGGAGATCAGAACGGCTGCTAGATGGAAAGCATACGTACTCAGGAAGGACATACAGCGACGCCCGGACGAAGCAACACGAAGGAGAGGAAGATGCCGGCACACGGACGGCGGGGCGAAGAAAGGGAAACAGAGGGAGACACATGGCGAAAAAAAAGAGAAAATCGTACTCCAGACGGTGGTATTAACATGGGTGCCCGTCTGACCTGAAAAATCGATTGGGGAACCTAGCCACACCCCCTGTCGCCTCTTTCATACTCTCGTCCAGAGCGGTGCCAAGTGTCGGTACGACCGCTATCGAGCCCCCCCCTCCTATTGAACAACTCAACAAGAAACCAACAAAACATGCTGGATTTCAACACCTAGTCGAACCGATACCTAGCCATCCGATATATTATTTCGTTTCTGCTTTCGTCGACACCTGTATCGGTACGGCTGCCCCCCACGCCCCCCCCCGTCTCCTTGCCACTGCTCCTGGCTTCCTCAGCTGCGTAGCGCAGCCGGCTTCTCTGCGCCTTTTCCCTGTGCCACCTCGACATAAAACAGTCCGCTGCTTCAACGACCCCTCGGTACCACTTCCCGATCTTCTCAGCCACCGTCGGCCATAACATCGTCCCTACTCCGAACAGAAAGGGGGAGCTTTCCGTGGACCTCTCGGTGGCTTCAAAACCCTGAGGTTGTCTGCTAGACATTGGGCCCAGTTCTGCTCTGGTCGGTCTGGTCACGGGTTCTTCCCACCCGCTAACGTCCCAAACGTCATCCGTCGGGTCGGCCGCGAATAGGTCGTCTGCTGTACGCCCCCCCGCAACGAGGAGGCGTCGTTTACGGATGGTCGTCACAACGCTCTCGCAGTGTGCCGTTTAGAGGGCCTTGCCGTACCACATGAGGTGGGTCGTGCGTTGTCTACGCTGGAAGGCAATAATTCGTAGGAGGAGTAGTAGTGTGCGGTTCGGAGGTCAGCGAAGTGTTCCTGGCCAAGAGTCCACGTCACAAATTTTGTACAGCAGGGTCCCCATCACTTCGTCCCTTAGCATGCGCACGTTTAGGGTGAACTGAACATCTTCCATATCGTATAGCTCATGTTTGAATCGAGTGTAGCATGCCTATGCGAGTCGGATCCGTCGTGTGATCTCTGGCATAGTGTCAGCGCTTGGGACGACACGACCGCCAAGATATAAGAACTGCGTCTGTCTTTTTTTCATCTGTCCTGCTGCTTCGATGACCACCGGTGAGGTCTGGGGTGCTTGGTTCGGTGTCCGCAGCGGCATTGTCTGCGGTGTCGTTTCGAAGACGGTCTCAATGACAGTCATCATATTCTTCAAAGCCTACCGCCAGCTTACACACAACGCCTGCATCGTCCGCGTACAGCATGCCCCATACTGTCATCCGTACACACAAGTTAGTGGGTCAACCTTCACCCCGTCTTCCCGGAGGTCGTCCTCAAGGTGAACCAAGTCCTTCACAATATCTGGGTCTTCACGGATGCGTACCAGCACGGCGTGTATCTCAGCAGCAAAGAAGATATTTGGCAGAAGCGGTAATAACACACGTCCATGCCGCAGCCCCTGAGTAACGTCAAACCTTTTCGAGTGTTCGCCGTCATCCTTGCGCACGCTAGCGCACATGCCTTAATGGAACTGGCGGATTACGGTGTTCATCTTTTCCTGTACGCCGAAACGTGCGAGCACCACCCACAACAGTTCTCGGTCGACCGAGTCCTATGCTTTCTGCAGATCGATGAAGCAGGTCTACAGGGGAATGTTTGTAGCTCTTCCGAGTTCCTACAGTCGGCGCACGACTAACATCATGTCGACTGTTGATCGTTCTGGGCGAAAGCCACACTATTATTCGGGGAGTACCTGTTCGGCCTCGCAGTAGTTAGTGAGGCGGGATGCAACCATTTTCAGCAAACCTTGCCCTGAATGGGCAACAAATGAAATCCCTCGGTAGTGGTTGCAATCAGGGCGATCCTTCTTTCATGAAGGACTTTGATGGTCGCATCCTTCCTTTGCTGAGGGACGTCACCCCTTCTCCACATGTTTTCAAATATGTTGTGAAAGTATCGGAAAAATTCGGGGTCGTTGATTTTCAGTAACTCAGCTGTGAGGGGGTCTGGTCCCACTGCTTACCATTTACCGCGGATTACCGATATCATGTCATCTATGGTCGGTTCATCTACAAGCGATGGTGCCAACGGTCGTTTATGAAATAGGGCGCTGATGGTTAGGTCGAGCTTGGGTGATTTGTTAGTCAGGACGGTGCCGAACAACCTCGCCCACTGTTCAAGAATGCGTGCGTGTTGGGTGTTTGTGGACTTCGTGATTTATCTTGCTTTGTTGTTGCCGTTTTGTATTTTTCTGTTTGATTCTCGATAATTTTTTTCGATTTGTTGTGCTGTCCAGTTCTGCAGCCGTAACATTAAACGCAGCATTTTGACCTGGTACGTTTCCGAACCTGAGTACATTGTGACGCGTACATTCGACAATCCGGGGACGTTGTGATCGTTTACGTTGGGCAATGATCGACATCGAGATTTATGGCTCGAAGTGCTTTTACTCACGGTCCACCAGAGTACGCTCTCAAAGTACTCCAGTGGCCACCTGTGTACGTATGTGATATATCGACGTAAAATCAAGCGTCGACAACAAGGGTGAAAAACTTCACTCCCATCCTCACAGACATCTGCAGGTGGTTGCGTACTGCTGACCGCGTTTATTCATGCAAAAAAAGTTTTTTTTTATCGCGCGAACTACTGTTGTGGCAAATTACGTACTGTGAGCAAACCGACCATTGTCAACGTGTCTGTATAAAAACAAATTGTGATCTACAAAATCTATTCTGCTATTTGAGACCAATGTACTTCACACTATGAAATGCTCAAGTCACGAATTAACTAGTTTCACCCCCCTTTGCCACCCCCCCCCCCCCCCGTGATTTGAAACGCTCCTCCGTCAGACATGAGTCTTCGCCCATGAACCAAATCCGCGATATTGATTCGTTTGCCTCACAGTACGCCAATGACTATCTTTCACCGGGTACGAACATAAGGCAAGACCGGCTCTTGATGACAACAAAGTGCACGATAGAGTTTTTTCCCGGCGAATATCTTACCATATCTTTGGTGCCACATCACGCAACTTTGAAGCGTGGCTGATCTTGCGTCATAATGCAGGTTGCCCTTTTCATGTCCTTGAATGTATTACTGCTTTTCTCCCTGTGCGCTGTGGATGTCCACGTACCGTACTTTGGATTGTCGGAGAGAACACAGGAATTTACCTGTTATTTGTTGTAATTTAACGATATCACCAATATTACATCGCTCTCATTGCTACACCACCAAGAAAACGGCAATACAGCTCCATGTGCAGTACCAATTTACCAGGTAGGGATTGATAGGTAGAGTACATGAACACTAACATAATACATCAAAGATGATAGCACAGCCCCATCACGGTACCAACATACCGACGAAATGATACGGAACGCACTAGAATTATCACACATTGCTCCAACTAGGTCTGCCAGAACGTCCACTGCCCAATTGTGAAGGCAATACAATTCCCTATCCTTCGTTTGGAAATCATCCAGGTTACGAATGTGTATACGTCGGGCGCACTTGACGTGCAGCGATATTCAAACACGTGCTTATTAATAGAAGCGTTCTCTTTTGTATTTCGACAGGTGACGCCTATCCGAAACACACTATGCTGTACACCCAAGAAAAACCAAATCGACGTTAAGCCCATCGATAGATGGGGTACACTGTTATTCAACACACACCACGACCCATTGTTGTCCTGTTGCGACTATCGAACGTTTGCTTCGCCGTACTCAGTATGGATATCTTGGCGTGCAGTCCTCCCGAATGTTTCCTCCTTTCAACGAACGACGCACCGTGTGCAACCACGATTATCATTGATTGTTTTAAGGTCGACTTGGTTGATAATCACACGCAGTTTTGAGCGACGCAGGCGTGTCCCGCCGGATTGTAGACCGTACGCACACTTAAGTAGTTCGACGAATGAATTTTGGCTTCGTGGAGAACATACGGGCGCCGTTGTTATACCACATGACCTACCATTATTCGGACCTGTTAATTTTTCCGTATTTTGCCCAGGCTTGAGCAACGAGCTTGTCATAAGCACCACCTCATTCCGCACTACTCTTCGCCAAACCTACTAGCCCTCCTACATTAGACTACTCATCTTTACCTAACTCTCCATTACCATGCGTTTTTACGCTATCCTGGCCACCATCGTTGCTGCCGCCGTTGGCACTTCCTCAGGTGCGAACCGTTAAGGGTACGGACAATTTCGTCGTGCTAGTTCCACTGCAGTAAGAATAATAACATGTACCAATCTGCTTGTGGCAGAATGATGGAGCTGTTGATTGTGCGGTGGACCAATGTTATCGTCCTCAGTTCTACAGCGATGCGAATGAATAGCTGTACATACCTTCTCTATTCAGGACGATGGAGACGTTGCTTCTGCAATAGATGATAGGTGCCCGCATGGCTTGTGAGTGTTTGGGTGTAATATTGAGTCCGATCCTAAATATATTGTAAGTATGTATACCGCTCGTATCCAATACACGCGGTTTAGGAGCGTGCGGCGGTGAGGATGTCGACAATCGCGAACCAACAGCGATGCGGTTTCTTCCGTAGTTATCTCCGTTGCTCGTTCGTGTTCTTGCTGTCACTGGGGTCGAGTTGACTATGAGAACAAGCAAAGGCAAGACTCTGTCGCACGGAACTGGTGGAGTAGTCCATAAGCTAGCTTATGTCACGTCTGAAGGAGAGGGGTCCAACTTAACATCGTACTGGGAACGCTGTAGCCGAAATCTTGACCGCACCGTGTCATGAATTGTTACGAAACGTAGGAACCCCCACCTGGTGTATAAATATAGTATATGCTACTAATCAACACGAAAACCCGTTCCAGGTACACACCTTCGTCTTACTGTAATCATCACTAATTCTGTCGACCTAGTTCGGTTGATATATTCGATTCTTGAAGTACCTCACTACAATAGCGCCTATCAATCCCTTCCATGTCAATTGCAGGACCAATCGACGCCGTCCCACGTTTCGAGTTCAGCACACGTGTTGGTGTGCTTGTTTTGACTTGGTGAACGCGTTTTGGCGAACGTCAATCATATACGTACATACTAATCATACGTGATGCCACCGAAATCCCCGGTATTTCAATGTGTACTCCCAGCGGAGGAACAGCTTGATCACCTTCCATTGACTTCGGCAGTACTGAAAGTACCATGGATTGTGATCACAACCAATATTTGAATACCTTAACATACGTTTGTGGTAGATATACCGAAAAGGTTGAATTAGCATTCGCTCAAAGCGCGAACATCGGCGGACGTTGGCACGATACGGTAGAGTCTGTTACGTTGTACTCTGTACATCAAAAGAGTATGCCTAGGAACGAAACCTTTGAAATAGTATACAGAGCCCATTCATATTACACACGCACCTTTTGTTTTCCCGACTCACGGTGTTCACATACAAGCCCTCGTCGACGCGAGTGAACGGATCTGGGTCGACGTCAAAGCTAATGGATACGACACGCGAACGTCCGGGAGTGGCTGCAGTCCGAACGTTCGCGTACCGGACAACACCCGGGAAGACGACATGTGGGCCAATCCTCGCTGGTCGTACAAGGGAGATATCCTCGACAGCTCTGACGCGGCCTAGGGTTGTTGTATCACGTATTACTTTGAAGAGCCCCAGGACATCGAGAAGATTTGAATCGCTTTTCACCTAGGTACGTCTAGAACCCGGACGCTGGACGTGTTCGACAACCATGACTACCGCAGGACCATATCGTCCAGCAGCAAGACGAACGGATTCCAGACGTACGACCTGTACACCGATGAAACGGAGGAGCTCAAGCTTTTGCTCTACGACCCTAAGTGGAACACGGACGACTGACTAAGCGTCACCGAGGCGAGTCAGAATGGGTTATGGGGTACAATGGTGTCCATACGCACTACATGTATGAGTTCATCCGGTCACATATGACACAGGGTACAATGTCTCGAGGATGCGGTTGCAATTGCCATGACGTCTCTTAGCGTTTACTACTGCTTCAACATTGCATTTAAACATTTCGCACCAGTCAAAAGTTGTCTGGTGTGTGGTGGTTGATGCACGTTACGTGGAAACTTTATTTTTCCTAACGGCTGAACATGTATGCACGACACTGCATCCACGTCGATGGCAACGAAAAAGGCGCACAATCTGCTTCGTTCAATACGGAGGGCGGAACATCGAAAACGCGGTTGTCTTTCTCCACCGACTACCTTCGTCCCAAATAGTCCGCTTTGAACATGGGATTCACACTGGGTGACCCTGCGCCAAACCCCCCCACAGGAAGTGAATGGGAATCGCTCGCCAGTTTAACCGTTGTGAACGCGAACAACATCGGCCCATGATCATTCCTTGTTATGAAGTCGTCACTACTAGGTTTCACGGGAACGAATCACGACTGCGATCACGGGACTGTCAGAGCAGAGCACAGCTGCAGAGTATCGTTGATAGGACGACACGAGACCTACGCTACCTGTGAACGTTTCCTAACGTTGGATTGTCTTCGATGCACTGGTGTTGTATTCCCGCATGAGCGCGGCCTGTTCAATGTTGTCGCGCGTACACTCTGGTCAGCTGCACCATCGCAGTGGGCACAATTCTCGTACGTTTGAAGATCCCCTGGCACGGAACTTCTACACTTATGTATAAGCATTACTCCTCTGACAATATCTTGTCTAGAAGGTCAAACCCCTATGAAGGCTCATTTGTCTCAATAGCGAAGGCGTGTTCAATACGTTTGGGAGTCGGAGTAGCCCTTCAACAGGGCATGTACTCACCTACAAGCCTACGTTTCGGAACTAAACTCGTCTTTATACTGCATGTTGTAATTTGCGATATGACAAGGATGTCTTCGACGCGGCGGGCTGAGGGGCTTCGCTGCAGAAAGTTCAAGCCCGGTTCGTCTACGCGCGTGCTTGTAATGAGCAAGGATGTCCGCAAATCGACTACCTCAATATGACGTTAATGACAAGGTGCAATAAACGTCAACACTAAACCCGTTTGAGTGAAGATAAACCAAACACTGAAATCAAATTTGACGAACCAACAATCGACTATTTGTCGCGCATGCCCGTAGTGACCGAAGATGTGAGCAACGACAAGCCGTGAATGTGGTGGTACTGCCAAGACGTTCAATTTGTGTTTTTTCTTGTCTGAGTTAAGAGAAATAAACACCTGAACATACTATTCAATCAGAGAAAAATATCGGACGCTATCCAGCACCTTATTTGACACCTGGCGCACTGGATATATCAATGATGTAAGTGCAATGCACAGAGTCGGCCAAAAATTGCTCAAGAGGCCGACTCCAACGCCCTTAACGTGCCTATCGCTTATCGTTATCTTATGTTGCCATGCCGTGTCCGCTGTTGGGCCGACTTGAAGGCACCGTTCTAACGTACCGGCTCGTTTTGATTAAACAACAGAGGCCTGCTTTCAATAGAAAAACTTGAACGTTTTAATACATATTGCATTTCTCCTTGTCATATCTTATATCATGATGAATCATTGAAAAACGCTGTGAACAACGAATAGCTGCATACCAAATGCGCGATGCCGATGAAACAACGGAAAAAACCTCCAATCTACAGACATGAACAAAAGCAGAGCTTTGCTGTGCTCGACCCTGGGCATGTCCTGGTCAACGTGACAATACACTTCGTTGAACCAACCTGCATCTTCGATGCTGTACCATAGACCGATGTATTTCAAAGTGGACAATGAGATGCTTGAATTCCCATGAATAAAAGAAAAATACCTAACTTGCACAGGTTACCTGGGCGCAACGCGGACCGGTAAAGAGTACCCCCGGCAGGATCGGGTTAGGCAAGCAGGGTCGGGTGAGTCCGGCAAACGGCACACCGAAAGGTGGAACAAACTATAGTTATGCTCTTTGCGGCTGAAGACCAAAAGAAAAATCGACTTTCACAGGGCTGAAGGTCAACCTCAGGGGTTATGATGTACGAGCTACATATTATATCTGCGAGCACGTACTCGTAGTCGTTGATATTGTTTGGATAGCCCTCAACGCCTACATATTTTTGTATATTCGGCTTTCAACCAGGTGTTATCAGTGTGTTTACTCGAAAAAAAAACACTTCAGTGCACCAACGAGAAAACGGTTTCCGGATTTTACAACCCCGAAATGTCAAGGACGCCAACAAAATTGGTCGTATGATGTGTGGACAACGGCCAGAATGCGACACCTGCGAAACTTACTACCTTGAACACATCAATTCCACACTTTAACACAATGCATCCGTTATACTGGTTTGACTTAACCTTTGCTACGACTACCACCCAAGTCCAAAATATATAACTGGAGTAGTGGATGGTTTTGCCATAGTCCAGCGACCTCTACACGCTTTTGAACCTTGTGATATTATGCAAAGCTAGACCGGGCAACGAGTTCTCATATACCATGTCTGATGTTTTCAGTTGAAATCGGACCACGTTGGATGTAAGACCGGATACCGGTGTTGTCCAGGAACGGGGGCGCAGACGTCACAAATCACCCACCAAGCCAGCGTGGTGTGGCTCATTTGTATTCGTTACCCGATGTGAACGTGAATATGATTGCAAAACCATACAATTCAGAACAATGTGATATTAACTGCTTCTTGGAAGACATGTTTAAGGCGGAGGCGGCCTACTGACATTTAAAAAGTGACCGTTGATTTGTTTCGGGTGTAAGCTTGGACGTCCAATGCGTCGTGCTGAGGATCTGAGGATGCCGCGACGATGTCACCAAATATCAAGCTGCGCCAGAACCTTAATCTATCAGATTATGTGCATCGACACACTTGCCCAATATTACGATTGATCCACGTCTTATACAGCTCAAGTCAGTCGCACATACCCATCCCCCTTGTGAAAGAAGGAAGTGAAATTACGATGCCTACCGCAAGCTTTCGTTTCTCTGTCCATCCTGTGAGGTAGAGCGTCAAGTGTTTTGTCTTGACGATGTGTTGATCACATGTTGTTTACGCTCGACTCTCCCGCACCCCTCGATGTGTTGCCAGGTGGAGATCATGGTGAAATAACGCTTCAATCAACTCGAAACGGCCTGGACACCAAGAAGCAGGCTGGTAAAGCCACGTGCCACCTGCGTCTAAGCTGCTTCTCGTCCGTATGTGTCCAAACAATCGAGCTTTTAACAAGGACTTGCAGAGTACTCTCATCTGCGGTTCTGGCGAACGAGTATTTCAGTGGATGTACGTCGAGATCTTGCGCGCACTGCTGGAAGCCACTCTCAAATACATATTCGATCAATTTGCGGACAGGTCATCCAGATTACCCTTGTGCGTATTGAGCTTGGCATTCCTTGTGGAGACATTCAACAATGTGGCTAACCGCATAGCGGGTTGACAATCGTTGATTTCGGTACGTCTGAAGTGTTGCTACGTTGTGCGCTGTCCCTCAAGAACTTTATTTTTGCTAACATTTGGTTTTGGCCGTGGTTCCGTCCATGTCGGTATCCGTCCATGTCGGTATTCCATAGTCCGACCGCTGCGATTGCTTCGGCGTATAAAAATATTGCCCACTACGTATGCAGCGTTGCGGCAAGGGCATTTCGTACGGCAGGATTGGTGCTTCATGTAATTGGGGTGAGTGGGTGGTGATCTGATTCACATGGCTCGTTGCCTCCCTCTTTAATGTAGGATGGGCCGTAGCGTGAGAGCGTACGCACATAGTTTGACTTGGTCAGGCTTCAGGCCCAATCTGCATGATAAACGCCGAATATGTGAGATGGGCGTCTGATTATTGTGTGGAGTTAGTCGACATTACGTGACACACATATATCGTTTGTCGATGTCGCTACTGCTCATCGACCACAGACATACATTATTGTATACGCACGAAAACAGAGTCGGGAAGCTGATGTGTCAAGTGCGTTCGAGGGGTGAGTGATCCGTGGAGGCTGCGATATTTCCTGTGAACACTCGACTTTTCACCCCCTCCCTCTCACGCTTTCCCGCTAATGATGAAAATGCTCCAGGCGCCTTGAAAGCACATTGTACGTTCTGACTGTACTCAGCGTGGTGTTTGAAAATGCTTTTCATTCTACACGTCGCGGCCTATTCGTCTAGTGTGGTTGTTGGCGCATATGCTAACAACTTGTTTAGCGGGTTGTCCAGGGCAGACTCAGCCTTACTGTCAATAACACAATAGAATGTCGTTTGTCTCATCATGAAAATGGTGCAAAACCTAATTTATGTTTCGATCTCTTCAAGGTTCGGGTGATGCTCCTTCTGACACGATGACTACGTGTGCACCACGTCTGCCGGTGATATTCCCTTCTGTTGTCGCTGAGGCCAACAGTACAATAAGGCCTGTTTTGCACCATTTTTAGTTTTCGACGTTGGCGATTACGGAGATACAACGGCAACGTTAAAGGCACGGTTGTCGTCACCTGTGACAAATCATTGACCCTCTTGCATGTGAGATGTTGCCGGTATTGTTGTCTACATGTGCGTCAACTTAAACCTGTCTTTCCACCCGTCGACATCCAGCACAACCAGTGTCTGTGCCGATTCGTCAAATGTATTTATTTACAAGTTATGTGGTCGCAAACCTACGATACAGAGATATTACATTGCTATGTAGTAAGCAGAGCGGACAACGCCATGATATCACGTACATATTCTATATATTACAAAGCACAAAAGGTACAAGACGACAACAACAGAATAACAGAAAATCCAGAAAAGAAAGGATACAAGTAAAACAGAAGGACAAAAGCAGAAGAATAAGCAAGATTAGCCGTGCCTCCCCTCAGGAGATGTGATAAACACTTGGCTAGAACGAGCTACCGAAACGGCACCACTACGAGCTAAATACATACAGAGTAAGACTCCAAGGGAAATACCACGTAACCCGGGGAACAAAGCACCCACCAGAGAGCCGCAGCAGTGTTTTTGGTACGTGCAGCATCGTCATGTAGTAGACGGTTTTTACATTGCTATCCTTTCTACCGAATACGTTTTGCGTCCGTTAACCATGGCTCACCCCCGGAGAGGATGCGTCAGCGAATACGAAACACTCATGGCAAACTCGTCATCCACCCACGGCACACGACTCATTTTGTAAGGACAAGACAAAGGAAATATCATGAAGTAATGTTTGAAAATACACACATGCACTTTAACTAAGCTCAATATTGTCCACGTGTGTATATGAAAATTGCGTATGGATGAATAACACATTTAGGTTATATGTGGCAAATACATTGACACTATTCGCAGCTCAAGTCACGAACACAATATGTCTACCCCTCTTCGCACACCTTCGTTCTCTTCTAATCGCCACAATGGCATTTCAGTCATGAAATATAGACGGAATCCCCAACATCGATCATATTGCGTCACAGGGGCTGTATGCAAGTAAAAAATGTTCACGAAATTGAGAAATGCCCTACGCTCCATGCTGAAAAACGCAACGTCGGAGCTTAATCCGGACGTTTTGTGTACAGTACGTTCTTCTCCAGGCTTGCCGTTGGTGCCGAATCACTTAACATTCATTGGCCAATGGTCCACATGCGCTTGAAAAACCAACGTTGCTGAATTGAGCAACTCATTTCATCTCGCAAACAACAAAATGTAGTTGATTGCGGTTGTATTTGTTTGTCCTCCGCCACCACGCACAGAGTTGATGTCCACGAACGGTAGTTGTTTTACGAACAAGACTTACGTATTGCGAGTGTTGCTTAACATATTCGAACGATATATCTAGCTTCTCCGAGCTCTCTTTGCTGGACCAACACACCAGCGATGGAAACTCTCCTTGTGTTTAATCAGAAAGTGCGATCTGGAGCACATGAACGCTAAGACAAAAACGTAGCGCAACAACTTCGCAAATGGTGAAATAAAATACAAGCAAGTTACCCAACACATGAAAATTCGTTGCTATTGCGCTTAAAAGGGTGGGCAAAAAACTCAACGTTGAGACCAGACCGCCAGCCGTTCTGTACATTGAACAGCACGTAGGTCGCGGATGTGCATTGGGTCCTACATAATTGGCGGGGGCATGGACGTTCCAATACTCGCCCACGTAAGGGCGTATATTCTGGAATATTCCAGATAACTCTCACCTGTATCACAGTTGCACTCGTGGTCACCTCGTCCGGACAAATTCCCTATTGAACAGACATGGTTGATCACAAACATTAATGTTTCGCAATAGTTTCCCATAAGCTGTTTTCGGCGAATATGTCTCGTCTAATCGTAGACCGTTTCCAAACTCAACTAGCCCGTAGAATAAATACATATTCCAAGTAAAGCTGCGAATGTCGTTGCGCAACCCAACAAGTACGCACGTTCAGGCGTTGAAATGTAACACATAAATGGGTTCACCAGTGTTAAGATGAACCACTTTTTTTAGGCAATTGCAACACGTCCGCTCAGGTGAGGGCAAAGACACAAGTGGAGTTTCAAGAAAGGCCACAGCCCTATCACGTAACAGGGTATGTATATGTGTTGGAGATGATCTTGTACGTAATAAAGTGTCATTATCTCATATGACGGGAAACTCATTTCAAGGGAAAACAGGCGAAACACTCAGACCAAGCGGTGTGGTATATACGTGCAGCGTAGTCCCTACAAGTTAAAGAACAAGCAAACATGACCTTGTGCCCGAATGGAACAAAGCGGTATGAAAATTAAAAGAAATTTCTTCGGATTTCCGAACAAGGAAAGGCGCGGTATTACGCAGTAAGATCTGACATCGGCTAGGTGGTACCGAAACCATCAACTTGGTTCTCACCCGCCAAGAACCGGAGTTCACGTCTAAGACATATGACACTATAGACGTAACGTATCGATGTAAAATAATGCGTTGACAACAAGGGGATAAACTTCACTCCCATCCTCACAGACATCAAAAGGTAGTTGCTAACGGCTGTCCGCGTTTATTCATTCAAACAAGCTTTTTTTGCCCGCACTAACTGCTGTCGTGGCAAATTACGCACCGTGAGTAAACCGACTAATGTCAACGTGCCTACCTGGTATATAAAAATATTTTATAACGTACATAACATATTCCGTCAATAGAGGACAATGTAATTCATATATGAACAGCTCGAATCCCGAAACTTCTAGTTTCAGCCCTCCTTCATCACCCCCCCCCTTCCGTGATTTGAAACTCTCCTCCGTGAGACTCGATTCTTTCCCCATGGAAAAAATCAGCGGTTTTGATTCGTTCGCGTCAGAATATGTCAACGACTGTCTTTCGTCTGGAACGGACTTAAGGCAAGGCCTGTGCTCGATGACAACAAACTGCACGATGAAGCATCTTCCAGACGTATACCTTACCATACCCCCTATCTCAAACGATGGTCTGTGGTGCCACATCACGCAACGTTGAAGCGTGGGTTATTGTGCGCCATAATGCAGGTTTCTCTTTTCATGTCTTTGAATGTATTGCTATTTTTCTCCCTGTGCTACCACAAATGCGGCGGAGGTCTACGTACCGTGCTTTGGATTGTCGGAAGGAACATATACCTGTGGCTGACATTTGTTGTATTTTAACGAGATCACCAACAGCTTCAGCCCTCCCGTCACAACGCCACTAAGAAGCGACAATAAAAGTCCATCTGCAATACTACAGTATGGATTAATAGGTAGAACACTCGAACACAAGTATAATACAACAAAGATAGCACAGCTACATGCATGGTGACAACAAATAAAACATGATACGGAACGGGCTGGAAGTATCATTAATTCTTCCAACTAGGTCTACCAGATTCTCCTTTTTCAAACTAAGTAGGCACCACAACCGCCTATCCCTCGTTTATGAATCATCATGCAGGTTGCGAATGTTTATACGTCGGGTACACTTCACGTATATAGATGTCCGAAAACGTGCCTTGAAGCGATCTCGTTTGGATTTGGACAGGTGACACCTTCCCGGAACACACTGTACTACACACCCACGACATAACAAGTGAGCGTTAAGCCCATCAAATATTGAGGCAGACTGGTATTCAATACACGCACCACGAAGCACTGCTATCTTGCTGCGACTATCGAACGTTTGTTTCGCCGTACTAGTACGTTTAAGGGGGTTCAATCGTCCCGATAATTTCCGTCTTTCAACGAACGACGCACCGTGTGCAAGCACGAATGTCATTGTTTGTTCTGAGCTCGATATGGTGGATCATCACCCCCAGGTTGGGATATAGCTGCAACAAGCTGTGAGCGATGGGTATATCCCGGCACATGGTGGACCACATGCACGCTCAAACAGCCCAAAGATAAACTATGACTACTCAGAGCAAACACGGGTGCCCTTGATCCAACGCATCACGTCCGATTTCTCAGGCCTGTAAATTCCTCCGTATTGTTTCCCCACCCTCAGCATCGAGCTGGGCGTACACACCACTTCATTCCGCAATACTCCTCTCCAAAGCTATTACGCCTCGTATATCGCACTCCTTTTTTATCCGAGACTTCATAACCATGCGTATGTACGCTATTCTAGCCACCATCTTCGCTGTCACCGTTGGCACTACCTCAGGCATGAACCTTCAAGGATATGACCAATGTTGGAGTGCTTAGTTCCACAGCGATAGGCATACGAGTATGCACCCACCTGCTCGTTGCAGGACGATGGAGCTGTTTTTTGTGCGGGTGACCAATGATGTCGTCCTTGGTTCCAGAGCAGTGCTAATGAACAGGCGTATCTACCTGCTCGAATCAAGACAATGGAGCTGTTGCTAGCTGTTAGCATAGCCCTGGAGCGTTCAAGTGAAATGCTGAGGCCAATACGAAACACACATTAATATGTATGTATACCGCTCCTATAAAATACAATAACGAGGTATCGGAGCGTTCCAACACCGAGGATGCCAATAATCGCGAACCAACAACGACAAGGTTTCTCCTGAAGTCGTCTCAAGTGTTCGTTCGAGTTCTTTCAATTACTGGCGTCACGTTGACTATTAACGTAGGCAAAGGCAAGACTCTGTCGCGCGGAACTAATGCCGTGCTCCAGAACCTTGTGTACGTCACGTTTATAGGAGAGGGATCCCAATTAACATTGCATTGGGACCCGTCTTGCCGAACGCTTCGCCGAAACGTGAGATGCGATGTAAAGACCAGCAGGAACCCTCACCTACAGTAAAAGTGAGGAATATGGTACCAGCAAACAATACCACCCGTACCAGGTAC
Organism: Macrocystis pyrifera; assembly: GCA_031763025.1. Classification (NCBI taxonomy): domain Eukaryota; class Phaeophyceae; order Laminariales; family Laminariaceae; genus Macrocystis; species Macrocystis pyrifera. The sequence goes on from JASSKH010000001.1 coordinate 11,819,752, forward strand.
ACACCTACATCCTACTGTGTTTATAACGGATGTTGTCGACCTGGTGCCGTTGATATGTTCGTGTTTTGGAGTAGCCCACAACAAAACCATCTATTAATACTAGCCGGCGTCTCGGGTGGCTTGGTAGGTGGTCCGCGTGCCTATCAAGAGATCAATTTTGTCGGTGGGTGTCTATCCGAGTGCATGCTCGTAAGGACTTTTTAATGCCGAAAGAATAGTTAGCGGAAAGCGCGAGAGCGTTGGTGAGCCACATTCGATGAACATCGACGAGCAGTGGGAAGGCTGACCCCTATGCGCGACAAAAATAAAGGCACGTATCCGGAGTTAGAAGGGATGACCCACGTCACCACGACTTGTCAAGACGCTCGCTGAGGGTAAAACCTTCTACAAGTTAGTCTGGAAGGTGATAGTGATGATTAAACAAAAATCAAACACAACTACAGGAAGTAAATCGTTTTGTTTCTCAACTACTTGCCATTTTCTCATCTTTCAAAATCCGGTGACACTCTACCTACCAACCCCTTCCAGTTCAATGTCCGGAACATCGACGTCGCCCCTCTCTTCCAGGTCCGCACACGTGTTGGTGTGCTTGTTTTGACATGCTGAAAACATCTTCACGAACTCGAATTAAATACGTACATATAAATCGTAGGTTTTATCGAGGATATCCCCGGTGTTTTGATGTGTACTCCTTCAGGAGGAACATCTGGACCACCTCGCACTGAGATAGGCTGTACTCAAAATTTCGTCGACTTTGACCACACCCCATGTGTCAATCTGGTTACTTACGTGAGTGCTAGATATTACGAGAAGGTTCTACGAGTATGCGTTCCAAGCGCGAACATTAGCGAAAATTGAGACGTTAAGGTATAGCCTGTCACGCTCTACTCGGTACATCATAACAGTACACGAAGAAACAAGACGATCTAGATAGTATGCAGAGCCTAATCATATTACACACGCATGTTGGATTTTTCGACTCACGCCGTTCACATTCTGGCCCTCGTCGACGCGAGTGAGCGGACCTGGGTCGACGTCAAGGCTAATGGGTACGACACACGGACATCTGGGAGTGGCTGCAGTCCGAAGGGTTTCGTACCGGACAACACCCGGGACAACGACATCTGGGCCAACTCTCGCTGGTCGTGCCTGGGCGATATCCTCGACAGCTCTGATGAGGCCGACGATTATTGCATCACGTATTACTTTGAGGAGCCCGAGGACCTTGAGAAGAATCCAATCGCCTTCCACCTGAGTACGTCGAGAACCGGACGCTAGACGTGTTCGACAACCATCACTACCACAGCACCATCTCGTCCAGCGGCACGACGAACGGATCTTAAACGTACGACCTTTACACCGATGAAACTGAGAAGCTCAAGCTTTGCCTGTACGACCCTGGGTGGAACACGGACGTCTGGTTAAACATCACTGAGGTACATCGCGTTAGATTGCGGGGTAATTGTTTGTCTATGTGCGCGACTCGTATGCGTTTATCCGCTCTCATAAGACACAGGGTATAATGTCCTAGGGTGCGGTAGCAATTGTCCTTACTGCAGGTGGCTTCTCTACCGGTTGATTAATTTTATATTGCAGGTTTCCTGGCCTGTCGAAAGCTGTCGTTCGTCGAGTGGATGATGCAGGTTACTGGAGAACATTGAAAGTTTATAACACGTACGACCTTTACACCGATGAAACTGAGAAGCTCAAGCTTTGCCTGTACGACCCTGGGTGGAACACGGACGTCTGGCTAAACATCACTGAGGTACATTGTCTATGTACGCGACTCGTATGCGTTTATCCGCTCTCATAAGACACAGGGTATGATGTCCTAGGGTGCGGTAGCAATTGTCCTTACTGCAGGTGGCTTCTCTACCGGTTGATTAATTTTATATTGCAGGTTTCCTGGCCTGTCGAAAGCTGTCGTTCGTCGAATGGATGATGCAGGTTACTGGAGAACATTGAAAGTTTATAACACGTACGACCTTTACACCGATGAAACTGAGAAGCTCAAGCTTTGCCTGTACGACCCTGGGTGGAACACGGACGTCTGGCTAAACATCACTGAGGTACATCGCGTTAGATTGCGGGGTAATTGTTTGTCTATGTACGCGACTCGTATGCGTTTATCCGCTCTCATAAGACACAGGGTATGATGTCCTAGGGTGCGGTAGCAATTGTCCTTACTGCAGGTGGCTTCTCTACCGGTTGATTAATTTTATATTGCAGGTTTCCTGGCCTGTCGAAAGCTGTCGTTCGTCGAGTGGATGATGCAGGTTACTGGAGAACATTGAGAGTTTATAACGGCTGAACATGTATGCACGCCATTGCATCCATGTCAGTGGAATCCAAATAAGGGTTAAATAGGTTTCGTTCAATATGAAGTGCGGAACATAAAAAATGAACCAGTCTTTCTCCACCGACTACCTTCATCCCCAATGCTCCGCTTTCAACATGGGATCAACACTAGGTAAAGCGGCGCACAAACCTTTCACTCCAAAGAAATGGGAATCGCTCGCCAGAATAACCTTGATGAACGCGGAAAATATCGGTCCATGATCATTCTATGTCATGAAGTTGTCGCTACTAGGTTTCACGCGAACGAATCACGATTTCGATCACGGGACTGTCAAAGCAAGGCATAGCGTCAGATTAGCGTTGATGGAACACTACGAGACATTCGATACCCATTGAACTTTTCCCAACAATGTATTGTCCTTGTTACACTGTTATTGTTCTTGCAGCATGAGCGCGGCCTGTTCGATGTCGCCACACGTACACTCAGGTGTATCGCTCAATCACAGTGGGCATAGTCTTCGAGCGTGTGATGATCTCCTGGCACAGAGCTTAAACTTTTATGTACTTGCATCACTTCCCTCGCAATGTCTTGTCTAGAAGGTCAAACCCCTATGAAGGCCCATTTTTGTCATTAGCGAAGGCGTGTTAAATACGTTTATTCGTTGGGGTAGCCGCCCCGGGCATGTACTCACCTATCCTTCCACTCTCCGGCATAAAACCCGCCTTTATACTACATCCTGTTAGATACGATATATGACAAGGAGGGCTTTTGACACGGCGGGCTGAGGGACATCGCTGCAGCAAGTTCAAGCCGGTTTTGTCTCCGCGAACTCTCGTAATGAGCCAAGATGTTAGCACATCGACCACGTACATACGACAGTAACGACAAGGTGAAATTATATTGAAACCAAAACGTGATTGAGTGAAGATAAACCTAACTCGACAAACGCACTCGACGAACCAACAATCGACCATGTGTCACGCATGCCCGTAACTACCGAAGATGTAGGCAACGGCAGGGCGGTACTGATAAGACGTACATTTCAAATATTTTTGACTGAGTTAAGAAAAATAAACACCGGAACACATTCGGTAACCCAGATAAAAAAAAGTGATCCCGTCCAGCACCTTGTTTGACACCTGGCACTCTGCATAGATCAATGATATAAGTGTGTTGCACAGAGTTGGCCACGAATTACCTAAACGGTCGACTCAAACGTCCTTAATGTGTCCATCGTGAATCTAGTATCTTGCCGTCTCCGCTGTTGAGCCGACTTCAAGGTTCCGTTCTGACGTACCAGTTGGGTTTTGTTGAACAGCAGCATCAGAACATCTTTGAATGGATAAAATCTTGTACGTTTTGTTTCATACATCATTTCTCCTCGTATTGTCTTGTATATTGAATGATATAAAACGTTGTTAACAACAAACAGCAGCATAGCAAATGCACGATGCCGATGAAACAACATTAAAGCTATAGCATAGATGTACGAGCTGAGCACATGAACAACAAACGAACTCGTCTGACATGGTCTGGTCAACGTGACAATACACTTCGTTGAACTATCCTGCATCCTCGTATCTGTGCCATAGGCGGATGTATTTCTATGCGAACAATTGAATGCTTAGATTCACACTATAGAAAGAAAGAAAGAAAACTTCCACGCGTTTCCTGGACGCAATGCGAGCGGGCAAAGAGTACCCCTGGCAGGATCAGTTTGTGCAAACAGAGTAGGGGGAGTGCGCCAAACAGCACACCGAAAGGTAGACTAAATTATAAGTTTGCTGTATGCGGCTGAAGACCTACTAACACAAACAAAATCGGCTCTCACACGGCCGAGAAGCAACCTCATGGGTCATGATGTATGAAGTACATATTGTTTCCGCGAGTACGTAGTCGTAGTCGTCAATAGCTTTTGGATAGCCCTCAAAGCCTACATATTATTCGATATTCGGCTTTCTACCAGGGGTCATCAGTGTTATTACCAAGGAAATGAACAAGGAGTTCAGTTCACCAATGGTGAAATGTTCCCGATTTTACGACCGCGCAATACCATGGGCGCCAACAAAATTGGTGGCATGATGGTTAGAAAACGGCCAGGATGCGACACCTGCGAAACTTACAACCTTGAACATGTAAATTCAACACCGTAACAAAAGGCATGCGTTCTGTTTGTTTGACTTTACCTTTGCAACGACTATCTCTCAAGACCATTTTATGAAACCCGAGTAGTTGATGGTTTTGTCATAGTCCCGCGGTCTCTACAGGTTTAGAAACCTTGTGATGTTATTCCGACTAGTGGATGGTTTTGTCATAGTCCCGTGACCTCTACAAGGTTTCCAACCTTGCGATATTTTTGACAGCCTGACCGGGCCACATTTTAAATTGATATCTGATGACCGTGGATGTAAAACAGCATACCGGTGTTGTCCAGAAACGGGGGCGCAGGCGAAACAAGTCACCCGTCAAGCCAGAGTTGTGTGGCTCAGCTGTACTCGTTACCGGATGCCCAAGTGAATATGATTGCAAAACCATACGATTCAGAACAATGTGATGTGAACTGCCTCTTAGATGACATGTGTAACGCGGAGGCGAGCTGCTGATATTCATAATTGACCATTAACCTGTGTTGGGTGTCAGCTTAGACGTCCACAACGCGTCGTGCTGGGGATCTGAGGATGCCGCGACGATGTCACCAAAGATCAAGCTGCGCCAGGACCTTAATCTATTAGAATATGTGCGTCGACGTACTCGCATAAACTTATGATTGATCCATGTATTATACAGCTTAAGTCAGTCGCCCATATATGTCCCCTTCCCAATAGAGGGGTGGTATCACGATGCCCACCCCAATCGTTCTCTTGTCTGTCCATCTTGTGAACTAGAGACTAAATTGTTGTGTGCCGACGATGCGTTGCTCACATGCTGTTTACGCTCGACCCGGCCACACCCCGCTATGTATTGCCAGGTGGGGATCTTGGTGAAGTGGGCCTTTCATCAACTCGGAGGAGCCTGGACGCCGTAAAGCAGGCTTAGAAACATCCACATGCTGTCTGCTTCCAAGCTGCGTTTAGTTTGCTTGTGTCCAAACAATCGCGCTTTCAACGAGGACTAGCAGAGTACGATAGCTGTGGTTCAGACGAACGAGTATTCTAGTGGATGTATCCCGTCGAGGTCGTGCGCGCATTGGTGTAAGCCTCTTTCAAATTCCTGTTCGATTAATTAGCGGCATGGCGATCGATACCCCCTCTGCGTAACGAGAGCTTGGCATTCCTTGTAGGTCGAGACGATCAACAATGTGGCTAGCCACACAGCGGTTTGACAAGAGCTTCTTTTGGTACGTTTGAAGTGGCTCCACATTGTGAGCTGTCCCACAAGAACATTATATTTGCCAACATTTGTTTTCGTCGTGGTCCCGTCAATGTGTTTAAGCTAAACTCCGACCGCTGCAGTTTCTTCCACGAAAAAATAAATTTGCCCACTCTGAGTGCAGCGTTGCGGCATGAGCTCTTGGCACGACGGGATTGGTGCTCCATGTAATTGGAATGGTTCGGCGGTGGTATATATCGATCATGGGCTGTTGACTGTTGTAGAATGTAGGCATGACCGTAGCGTCGGTGCCGACGGACATTTTTAGACTTGGTCAGGCCTCAGAGCACTATCAGGCCCAGTCGACATTATTGTGGTCGAACATGTGAGGTGGACGTGATGAGTGTTGTCAGCAGTCAGTCGACAGTACATGGCGCACATATACTGTGTGTTGATGTCACCAACAATCATCGGGCAAATCAACGAATGAGATATATGTCATGATTAGTGCCCAAAAACGAAGTAGTGAAGCTGATGTGTCAAGTTAGTTCGAGGGGTGAGTGTTTCGTGTTGGCTGCGAAATTGCCTGTGATAAATCGACTTTACACCCCCCTCCCCCTCAAGCTCTCCATTGATGGGTCAATGTGACATGATCCAAACGACTTGTACACACATTCTACAATCCGATTGTCATCAATGTGCCGTTCGAATAGACTTATCGTCCGGCACATTGCTGCACATTCGGCTTGTGTGCGTTTTGGTGCACGTGTTCACAGCTTGCGTAGAAGGTTGTCAACGGCAGGCTCAGCTTCTCTGTTAATACCACGAGCGAATGTCGTTTCTCTCATGTGAATCGTTGAAACAATACTTCGTGTCTCGACCTTGTTACGGTTGAGGGATGTACGTTATGGCACGAGGCCTACGTGTACACCACGTCTTAGGGTGAGTGTCCTCTCTGCTCTCGTTGAGGCCAACAGTATTAGAATAGCAAGTTTGCAATTTTCTATTTTTTTTTACTTTGGCGAATACCAAGAATTGAATGTCTGACCCTGTTGTAACTGATATGTTGTTGACGGTGTCGTCGTATGTGCGCTCTTCAATTTTTTTTTATCGTTTCACCCGTCGACAACCACCAGAACCTGTATTTGTGCCGATTTTTCAAGGCTGAAGAGTTACAAGGTTTGTGGTTGCAAACCTACGCCACAGAGATTCTAACTTGCTTTACAGTAAGCACAATAGTAGACAACGCAATGACATGTCGCCATACTCGATACGAGAGGCGCGACGTACATATTCTATGAATTTGAAACAACCAAAAGAAACACACAACAACCAAACGATTAATGGAAAAAACAGAGAGCAAACAAACAAATCAAACGGAAAGAGAATAACACAAGTACCAAACATTATGTCGTGTCTCTACACACTAGATGTGGCAGACACTTGAATCGAACTAGCTGCTGTAACGGCACCACTACATACTACATACGAACAGAGTAAGACTATGTACCAAACGAAACAACACGTAAGGCGGAGAACAAAGCACCCAGCAGGTAGCCGCAGCAGTTTTTGGTACGAGCAGCATAGCCAGGTTCCTCCTACTAGGCGGTCCGGTACATTGCTATCCTGTCCACCGTCCCCGTCTTGCGTTCGTAAACTATTCCTCACCCCTCGAGAGAATTCGTCAGCCAATACAAAACTACCATCACAGCAGGCGCGTCATCTACCCAGGCCACGCGACTCTTTTCGTAAGGACAAGACCGAGGAAATATCGTCAAGTAAACGCTTGAAAATAAACACACGTGTATTTGCAACTTGTGTATTTTGATGAATAGGGATTTATATTATATTTTGGGGTAATACATCACAAACAAATTGACAACTTTCATATTGCAATGGTTTCCAAGAATTTGTTTTCGGCCGGTATGTCCGGTCTGATCGTACACCATGTACCATTTACAAACTTTAATAGCCCGAAAAAGAAATACATTTCCCAGAAGTAGTTACGGACATCATTGTGCAACCCAAGAAGTACGCATGTTCAGGCTTTAAATACAACACATTTTTGGGTTCACCAGTCTGAAAATGAACTAAATGTTGAAAAGGCAACACGTCCCCTCGGGTTAGGTTGAAAGATACCAGTGAATTTTCACACAAGGCCACAGGCCATCGCGTACCAGGGTATGTGTGCGTGTTGGCGATGCTCTTCTTCTATGCAGTCAAACGTCTGTTAAATGACAGGATGCTATTTTGAAGGAAAAACAAGCAAAACACTTGCACCAAGTGGTGCCGTATATGCGTGCAGTGTTGTCCATACAAGTTACAATATGAAGCAAACATGACCATTTACCCGAATGCAACAAAGTGGTTTGATAATTCAATAATTTTCTTCAAACTGCCAACCGAGGGAAGGCATAGTATCAAGCAATGCGATCCTACATCGGCTAGGTAGTACCGACACCATCAAAATGATTCCACCCGCCACGAACCGGAGTCCACCTGTTTGACATATGACACTACATACGTTATGTATCGACATAACGACAAAGGTTAAAAACTTCACTCCCAGCCTCACAGACATCTACAGGTAGGTGCTGCTGTACGCAATAATTCATGAAATCGAGCTTAGCCGGCGCTAACTGCTGTTGTTGTGACAAATTGCACACTTTGAGTACACCGTCTATTTATTGTTGACATGCCTATACAAAAATAGGGTGTTCTATACCTGGGACAAAACATGTTCCGCTCAGTAACATAGAACAATATGTTTCACGCTATGAGTAAACAGCTCAAGTCTCGAATTCACTAGTTTCATCCCCGTTCGTCCCCCCCCCCCCCCCCCCGTGATCTGAAACGCTTCACCGTGAGACATGAGTCTTCGCCCATGGACCTAATCCGCGATATGGGTTATTTTTGCCTCACAGTATGCCAATGACAATATTTTACGTGGTACGAACTTAAGGCAAGACCGGCGATTGATGACAACAAACTGCACGATAGGGCGTCTTCCAGGCGAATATCTTACCATACCCCCTACCCTAAACGATGGCCCTTGGTGCCACATCACGCAACTTTGAAGCGTGGCTGATTTTGCGTCATAATGCAGGTTGCCCTTTTCATGTCCTTGAATGTATTACCATTTTGCTCCCGGAGCTACCACGAATAGAGTGGATGTCCACATACCGTACTTTTGATTCTCGGAGAGAACATGTACCTGTGACTGTTATTGGGCGTATTTTAACGATATCACCAATATTTTGCACAGCTCTCACTGCTACACCACTATCAAAACTATAATACAGCTCTAAGTACAAAACCAACGTGCTGTTAGGATTAATCGGTAGAATACATAAACACTAATGTACTACATGAAAGATGGCAGCACAGCTCCATGCATGGTACCAAAATAGTAAAAAAACATGGTGCTGACTGGAAATATCACACATTGTTTCGACTAGGTCTGCCAGAACTTCCCCTTTCATTTCGTAAAGACACTACAACCAATTTTTGTTCGTGTTAAAATCATGCAGGTCGCGAATGTGTATACGTCGGGCGCAATTGACGTGCAAAGATTTTCGAAAACGTGCTTATTTATCGAAGCGTGCTCGTTTGTATTTCGACAGGTGACGACTACCCGAAACACAACTTTCCTGGACACCCACGGATAAAGCAATTAACGTTAAGGCCATCAATAGGTGGGGTAGACTGGTATTCAATACACACCACGAACCACTGCTGCGCTGCTGTTGCGACAATCGAATGTTTGTTTCGCCGTACTACTGTATTTACGAATAACCTGGTGTTCAGTCGTCCGGACTATTTCCCTCTTTCAACGAATGACGCACCGTGTGCAACCACGATTGTCATGGTTTGTTCTGAGCTCGACCTGGTTGACCGCCACACGCTGGTTCGGAATTAGTCTCAAGTTGTGAGCGATGCAGGTATGTCCCATCGGATCGTAGACCATACGCACACTCAAACAGCCCGACAAATGAATTATGGCTTCGTAGAGCACATACGGGTGCCGTTGTTATAACATATGACACACCATTTTTTCGGGCGTGTTAATTATTCCGTGCTGTTTCCCCGACTTCAGTAACGAGCCTGGCGTACGCACCACCTCATTCCGCACTATTCCCCTCCAAACCTACTACCCCTCTTACATCTCACTTCATATTATTACCCAAGACTCCATCATCATGCGTTTTTTCGCTATCCTGGCCACAATCTTTGCTGCCACCGTTGGCACTTCCTCAGGTGCGAACCTTTAAGGGCATGGCAAATGTCGTCGCGCTTAGTTCCACAGCATTGAGAAATGTACGTATTGTGCTGCTCGTGGCAGGATGATGTATCTGTCGCTTACGCGGTTGACCACTCATGTCGTCCTTAGCTTAACAGCGATGTGAATGTAGCTGTACCTACCTGCTCCAAACAGGATGATGGAGCTGTTGCTTGTGCAATGGATGAGCGCTGCCATCATGGCCCGTGAGCGTTCGGGTGCAATACAAAGTGCAATACCAAACACATACGAATTATGTGTACCGCTCGTCGTATATAATTCACGCGGAAAGGGAGAGTCTGGCGATGAGGATGTCAACAATCGCGAATCAATAACGATGTCGTTTGTTCTGTAGTTGTCCCAAGTGTTCGTTCGAGTTATTTCTATAAACTGGCGTCATTGACGTTAATACAGGCAGCGACAAGACTCGGACGCAGAGAACTAATAGAGTAGTCCATAACCTAGCTTACGTCACGTCTTCACGAATGGGATCCAGCTTAACATTGTATTGGGAGCCGTTTAGCCTCAATCTTGGCTGCAACGTGTCATCCACTGTTAAGAAGCGCAGGAACTCCCACCCGGTGTATAAGTATAGTATATGCTACCAGCCAACACGAAAACCCGTACCAGGTACACACCTACGTCCTGCTGTACTCATCACGAATTCGGTCGACCTGGTTCCGTGTATATATTCTCGTTTATGGAGTACCAGGTAGCTCACAACAAAAGCAGCTGATGTTGTCTATCAAGCCTCGGCAGGTCAATGGCCGGACCATTCGACGCGGCCCCACCCTTGACGTTCAGCACATGTGTTGGTGTGAATGGTTTGACTTGCTAAACACGATTCTGGGCAGGCGCCAATCATATTGGTACACACTAATTATACGCGGTATCGGGTAAATCTCCGTTGTTTCGACGTGTATTCGTAGCGGAGGAACATCTTAATCACCTTCCATTGACGTAGACAGTATTGAAAGTCCCATGAACTTTTACCACAACTAATATGGCTATCTGTTAACATACATGAGTGTAACTATGCTTAAAAAACTACAATAGATATAATTTCATGCGCGAGCATCAGCGGAAAATGAAACGCCTTGGTAAAGCCTGTCACGCTAGACTCTCTACATTATAAGAGTACAAAAAGAAAACAGAACGTTCGAAATAGTGTACAGAGCCTAACCACAATACACACGCACCTTCCGTTTTCCCGACTCATGGCGTTCATATACTAGCCCTTGTCGACGCGAGTGAACGGTCCTGGGTCGACGTTAAGGCCAACGGATACGACACGCGAACGTCCGGGAGTGGCTGCAGCCCGTAAGGTTGCGTACCGGACAACACCCGGGACAGCGACATCTGGGTCAACTCTCGCTGGTCGTGCCAGGGTGATGTCCTCGACAGTTCCGATGAGGTCGACGGTTGCTGCATCACTTAATACTTGGAGGAGCCCCAGGACATAGAAAAAAATCGAATCGCTTTCAACCTGGGTACATCTAGAACCCGGACGCTGGACGTGTTTGACAACCACGACTACCACAGCACCATATCGTCCAGCGGCAAGACGAACGAATTCCAGACGTACGACTTGTATACCGATGAAACTGAGCAGCTCAAGCTTTGCCTGTACGACCCTAAGTGGAACACGGACGTCTGGCTGAGCATCACCGAGGTGAGTCAGAATTAGATTGTTGGGTACTTTGTTGTCTATGTGCACGACATGTATGTACGCGTTCATTCGGTCCCGTATCAGACAGGGTATAATGTACCCAGGATGCGGTTGCACTTGCCATGACTGCTCTTGGCTTTTGCTACTGCTTCAACATTGCATCGCAAGATATCGGACCAGTCGAAAGTTATCAGGTGAGTGTTGGTTGAAAAAGTTTAAATTTCTAACGGCTGAACATGTATGTAAGCTATTGCACCTACGTCGGTGGAAACCAATAGGAGATATATCGGTTTCGTTCAATGTGAAGGGCGGAACATCGAAACCTCGTTTGTCTTTCTCCACCGATTACCTTCATCCCCAATGCTCCGCTTCGAACATGGGATTTACACTTGGTAAAGCGGCGAGATAACTCTCCACAGGAAAGAAATGGGAATTGCTCGCCAGAATTAGCTTTGTGATCGCGAAAAACATCGGTCCATGATCATTGCTTGTTAATAAGTTGTCACTACTAGGTTTCACGGGAACGAATGACGATTGCGGTCACGGGTCTGACAAAGCAAGGCACAGCAGTACATTAACGTTGATAGAACACTACGAGACATTCGCTACCCGTGACCGTTGCCAACAACGTATTGTCCTCGTTGCTCTGTTAGTGTCCTTACCTCATGAGCGCGGCCGGTTCGATGTTGCCAGGGGTACACTCTGGTCAACGGCACTATCGCAGAAGGCACAGTTTTCGTACGTGGGAAGATCTCCAGGCACAGAACTTCTACTCTTATGTATTTGTATCACACCTCTCACAATATCTTCTCTAGAAGGTCTAACCCCTATGAAGGCTTTTTTTTCACAAAAGCGGACGAGTGTTCAATATGTTTGTTCGTTGGAGTAGCCGTCTCGGGCATGTACTCACTTGTCGATCCACACTCCGGCACGATACCCGCCTTTATACTACATCATGTTAAATTCGATATATGACAATGAAGGCTTTGACGCGGCGGGCTGAGGGACTTCGCTGCAGCAAGTTCAAGCACGTTTTACTCTCTGCGAACGCTCGTAATGAGCGATGATGTCCGCACATCGACCACGTAAATATGGCAGCAATATCGAGGTGAAAAACAAGAATGGAACCAAAACGAACCTGAGTGAAGATAAACCTAACTCTATAATCACATTCGACGAACCAATAGTCGACTATGTGTCGCGCATGCCCGTAACGACCGAAGATGTAGGCAACAGCAGGCCATGAATGGGGCGGTACCGCCAAGACGTACATTTCAAATAATTTTGATGGAGTTAAGAGAAATAATCACCGGAACATATTGGCTAAACCAGATAAAAATAATTGACCCCATCAAGCACCTTGTTTCACAAATGGCGCACTGCATAGATCGATGATATAAGTGTGTTGCACAGAATTAGCCACGAAATACCAAAAATGTCGACTCAAACGTCCTTCATGTGCCCATCACGAATCGCTATATTCTTCTGTTATCTTTCCGTGTCCGCTGTTGAGCCGACTTCAAGGTGCCGTTCTAACGTACCAGCTGGTTTTTGTTAAACCGCAGCAACAGGACTGCTTTGAATGGCAACGAACGCACGTTTTATTCCATACAGCATTTCTCCCCCAATTACCGTATATGTTGAATGATATAAAACGCAGTTAACAACGAACAGCATAATAGCAAATGCACGATGCCCATGAAACAACATTGAAACTTTAGCATAGGTGTACGAGCTAAGAACATGAACAACAAATTAACTCTGCTGAACTCGAACCTGGGCATGGCCTGGACAACGTGACAATACACTTCGTTGAACTAACCTGCATCCTCGTAGCTGTGCCATAGGCGGATGTATTTCTATGTGAAGAATTCAATGCATAAAGAAAACTTCCACACGTTTCCTGGACGCAATTCGAACGGGCAAAGAGTACCCCCGACAAGATCGGTTTGTGCAAGCAGGATGCGGGGAGTCCGACAAACAGCGCACCAAAAGGTAGATTAAAATTTATGTTTGCTATTTGCGGCTGAATACCTATTTATAGAGAAATATCGACTTTCAGACGGCCGAGGATCAATTTCATGAGTCATGATGTACGAAGCACATTTTTTATCCGCGAGTACGTACTCGTAGTCGTCGATGGCGTTTGGATAGTCTTCAAAGCCTACATAATACTTGATATTCGGCTTTCTACCAGGGATCATCCGTGTGTTTACGGGAAAAATTAGTAAAGATTTCAATTCAGCAACGGTGAAAGTTTCCTAATTTTCAACCGCGCAATACCGTGGACACCAACTAAATTGGTTGCATGATGTTCGGAAAACGGCCAGGATGCGACACCTGCGAAACTTACTACCTTGAACATGTCACTTCACAACCGTAACAAAAGGCACGCGTTCTGCTTGTTTAGCTTAACCATTGCAACGACTATTTCTCAAGTCCAAAATTTGAAACCCGAGAAGTGGATGGTTTTGTCATAGTCCCGCGACCTTTACAGGTTTAGAGACCTCGTGATGTTTTGCCGAGTAGTGGATGGTTTTGCCATAATCCCGCGACCACTACACGTTTTCGAACCTTGTGATGTAATTCACAGCCAGACCGGGCCACCAATTCTAACTCACTACTTACTACTTACGCAGTTGAGATCGGATGACAGTGGACAGAAGACAGCTTACGGTGTCGTCCATAAACGGGGGCTCAGGCGTCACAAATCACCAATCAAGAGAGAGTGTTGTGTTTCGGTTGTACTCGTTACCCCGATATTCAAGTGAATATGATTGCAAAACCGTACAATTCAGAACAATTCGGTGTTAACTACCTCTTAGATGACATGTGTAACGCGGAGGCGACCTGTTGATGTTCAGAATTTGACCATTGACTTGTTTTGGGTGCCAGCTTGGACGTCGATGACTCGTCGTGCTAAGGATGTGAGGATTCCGCGACGATGTTACCAAAGATCAAGCTGCGCCAATACCTTAGTCTATTAGAGATTGAGCATCGACACACTTGCACAACAATAAGATTGATCCACGTCTTTCACAGCTTAAGTCAGTCGGCCATAAATATCCCCTTTTAGATAAGGGGGTGGTTTCACGATGCCCACCGCAAGCTTTCTCTTGTATGCGCATCCTGTGAACTAGACGCTCAAGTGTTGTGTCCTGACGGTGAGTTGATCTCATGTTGTGTACGCTGGACCCCGCCACACCCCTTTGTGTTGTGTCAGGTGGAGATCTTGGTGAAGTGAGGCTTCCATCAACTCGGCGGGGCCTGGACGCCGTAAAACAGGCTTAGAAACATCCACATGCTGTCTGCTTTCAAGATGCGTTAGTTTGTTTGTGTCTAAACAATCGACTTTTCAAAGAGGAATGCCAGAGTAAGTTAGCTGTGGTTCTGACGAGCGAGTATTCTGGTGGATGTATCCCGTGGAGGTCGTGCGCGCATTACTGTAAGCCTCTTTCAAATTCATATTCGATCATTACGCGGGGGGGTGATCAAGACCCGTCTTTCTGCGTAATGTGAGTTTGGCATTCCTTGTCGAGACGTTCAACAATGTGACTAACCGCACAGCGGTTTGACAATAGCTTATTTCGGTACTTTTAAAGTGGCTCTACATTGTGCGCTGTCCCACAAGAACGTTTTTTTTTCGCCAACATTTGTTTTTGGTCGTGGTCCCGTCCACGTGTTGACGCTAAACTCCGACCGCTGCAGTTGCTTCCGCGTAACATACATTTGCCCACTATGTATGCAGCATTGCGGCAAGGGCTTTTGATACGACGGGATTGGTTCTACATCTAATTATAGTGGTTCGGTGGTAATATGTCGATCACGGGTGTTTTCTTTTTTTTATAGAACTGTAGAACTTAGGCTTGACCGCAGCGTGGGTGCCGACGCACATGTTTGGGTTGGTCAGGCCATAGAACACTATCAGGCCCGGTCGGCATTATAAAACGTCGAACGTGTGTGGTGGACGTAATGAGTGTTGTCAGCAGTCAGTCGACAGTACTTGGCGCACACATACGGTGCGTTGATATCACTATCAATCATCGAACAAAGCAACGAATACGATATGTGTCAACGATATGTGCCCAAAAACGAAGTGGTAATGCTGATGTGTCAAGTCAGTTCGAGGGGTGAGTGTTTCGTGGAGGCTGCGAAATTGCCTGTGAGAAATCGACTTTACACCCCCCTCCCCCTCACATTTTTCCGATAAGGGTCAATGTGAAATGATCCAGACGACTTGCACCCAAATTTTTCATACAGATTGTCATCAATGTGCAGTTCGAATAGGCTTATCTTCCGACACGTCGCTGCCCCATCGGCATGTGTGCATTTTGGTGCATGTGTTCACAGCTTGCTGAGAGGGTTGTCCACGGCAGGCTCAGCTTTTCTGTCAATACTACGAGCGAATGCCGTTTGTCTCATGTTAATCGTTGCAGCGATACTTTGTGTCTCAATCTTGTTACGGTTCAGGGATGTTAGTTTTGACACGATGACGATGTGTACACCATGTTTTCGGGTGGTTATCATCTCTGCTTTCGTTGAGGCCAACAGTATGAGAAGAGCAACTTTGTTAAATTTCCAGTTTTCGACGTTGGCGAATACGAAGATATGAACGCGACCTTCAAGGCATGGCTATCCTCAACTGTTACTCATAAGTGATTCTGTTGAACCTGAGATGTGAGTTAAAAAAATCGTCGTATGCGTCCTCTTCAAGTTAAACCGATCTTTCCACCCGTCGACATGGAGCACATTCAGTGTCTGTGTCGATTCTTCAAGGCCGGAGAGTTACAAGGTTCGTGGTCGCCAACTACGCCAGGGAGTTTCTGCGTTGCTTTACGGTAACCACAGCAGACAACGGAATGCAGTGTCATCATACTGGATACGAGAGGCACGGCGTGCATATCCTATGAATTTGAAAAACCAAAGGAAACACACAACAACCAAACGATAAACAGAAAAATACAGAGAGCAAACAAACATAGCAAACGGAAAGAGAAAATCAGAAGTACAAACGAATTTGTCGTGTCTCCCCTCAGCAGATATGGCAGACCCTTAAATCGAACGAGCTGCCGAACCGGCACCACTACATATGACATACGAACAAAGCAAGATGATGTACCAAACGAAACAACATGTAAGGCAGAGCGCAAAGCACCCACTAGGTAGCCGCAGGAGCGTTGGTACGAAGAGCATAGCCAGGTTCTCCCTACTAGGCGGTCTGGTACATTGCTATCCTGTCTACTGTCCCCGACTTGTGTTCGTCAGCTATTCCTCACCCCTCGAGAGAATGCGTCAGCCAATACAAAACAACCATCATAGCCAGCTCGTCATCTACCCACGCCATACGACCCCTTTCGTAGGGACAAGACAGAGGAAATATCAAGTACAAAATTGAAGATACACACGTGTATATGCATCTTGTGTACTTGGATAAACAGGTATAAATAGTATATTGGTGTAATATATCACAAACATATTGACAACTTTCATAGCTCGGGTCTTGAATTCGTTGTCTTTACCCCTCTACACAATCTCGTTATTTACAACTCTTCGCGATGAAATTTTAGTCCCCGTAAAAGGACAGACTGCCGGGCATTTTGAAGTTTCGTCACAGTTTGATTGTATAGACATTTACGAAATCGAGAAAGCCCTTCCCGCTCCATGATATCAAACTGAAAGTCGGAGATTCATTCAGACGATTCTTCGCAAGGGCTGTCGTTGATGCCATATCAGGTAACATTCACTGAGGAGTAGTCCACGTTCCCCTGTACAATCAACGTTGCTGAATTGACCTCGGTTCATCACGGAAGCTGCAAAATCTTGTTGATTGCGGTTAAAAATGTTTTTGCTCCGCCACCACGCACGGCGAGATATCCACGTACTACTGTAGTTTTTTTATGAAGAAGACTTAGGAATACGACAGTTGTTCAATGTATTCACAGTATATATCTACTGTCTCAAAGCTCTCCGTGCTGGACCAAAACGCGAAATATGGCAAATCTCCGTGTGTAGTTAAAAAGTGCGATCTGGGGCACACGAAAGCTATACCAGCAAATATACAAATGTATTACAGCTTCATACATGGTGCAAATAAACACAAATAAGTTACGCACCAAATCGAAATTCGCTGCAATTACGCCTAAATGGGTGGGCAAGAACTCAACTTTGAGTGCAAACCTCTAGTTTTTCTGTACATTGAACATCACGCTACAGTAGTCGCGGGTGGTTTACTTTACGTTTTTATTGTGCAGCCGTCCTGCGTAACTGGCGGGGGCATGTATGTTCGAAAACTCGCCCACGTACAGGGCGTTTTTTTCCGGCTTTTCCCAGATGATACCGTCCTGTTCCACATTGCCCCTATGCAAAGACGAAAAGCCAATTGAGTTTCAAGCTCATAGATATATTTCGGACAGACTGCTATATGCAACAGTAAGTATTAACAGTAGTAATGAGTACCTTGGCAGCAAACTATGGGATTAATAGTAGGAGCGCGGACAATATAGAATGCCTATTTCAGCGAGCTATTAGCAGTGGCATTCGTGGTTACCTCGTCCTGACGAGTTCCTTCGTGAAACTGACATGGCCGATCACTACATTGAGTTTGGCAATGGTTTTCAAGAAATTGCTGTCGGCTAGTATGTCCGGTCTAATCGTAGACCATTTACCATTTACAATCTTTAATAGCCCGGAGAATAACTACGTCTTCCAGCGGTAGTTACGGACGTCATTGTGCAACCCAATAAGTACGCACGTTCAGGCGATGGGATGAAACACGTATATTGGTTCAGCAGTCTGAAAATGAACCAAACTTTTACACCCTGTACAACTATGTTAGTTGGTAGTTGTTTGCCAGATGAGTATTCATCCAGAATCGTGTGCAACTAGTTGCCTGCAGACAACTATTGGTTCAGGATCGTGTGGAACTAGTTGCCTGCAGACAACTACTGATTCAGAATCGTGCGCAACTAGTTGCCTGCAGACAACTATTGGTTCAGAATCGTGTGCAATTAGTTGCCTGCAGACAACTATTCGTCCAGAATCGTGCGCAACTAGTTGCCTGCAGACAAATATTGGTTCAGAATCCTGTGCAACTAGTTGTTTGCAGACAACTAGCGCGTGGTTGGCTGCCAAACAACTAACTAAGTTGACTTATAGTTGTGAAAAATGAATACGCAGAACAGCAGTAGTGGTAGTGTGTGGTCGTGTCTGTGCAGCACAGGCGGCAGACACATGTATGCCATGTGTAGAAAGGCCGAACGCACACACTATCATTCCGCGCGCAAACATGACAGTTCAAAGGTCGACGTGTAGCTCACTGTTGATGTTTGATGTATCCATCACGTCCAACTGGGTTGATGGACACGACCCCCTGCTACGCGGGAGCGATCTCCCGAACAACATCTACACTAATTCCAGAATGACGCTGATGCTTGCTTTTGCCATCGTTGCCAAACACACAGCAAAGCAAAATACAAAACACGAAACAGGTACTCTCGTTAGCACGTGGCAGGTACAATGAGGACAACATAAACATAGTCCCTATCCTTATCCTTGTCACTGCCGATCCCAAAACATCGAGATATGAAATGCGGCTGGAATGTATCTGCGTTACATCCCAACCCGGCCCGAGCACCCTTTCGTGCCGCCGTGCTCCCTGGTTGTATTCTATAGACGCTCCTCGCTGTCTTCCTCCTCGGTCAGGTCCACTGGGTCGAAGTTGCTGGCTAGCCCCAGTGCACACATATACATATGTGCACACGTGTGCACGCTAGCTGGCACACACATGCGTCAGCCAACGGACCCCGATTGTTCTATTTTTGACAACTACCGGGGCAACTATGTAGGATGGTTGTATATTGACAACAATCCGGGCCAGTAGTTGCCTGCAGACGGAGTAGTTGCCTGCAGACAACTACTGGTTAAGGATCGGACGCAACTAGTTGCTTGCAGACAACTGTTGATTCATAATCGTGCGCAACTATTAATAATTGCCTGCAGACAACTGTTGGTTCAGAATCGTTTGCAACTAGTTGCCTGCAGACAGCCATTCGCCCAGAATCGTAGGCAACTAGTTGCCTGCAGACAACTACTGGTTCAGAATCGTGTGCAACTAGTTGTTTGCAGACAATTAGTGGGTAGTTGTCTTGCAAACAACTAACCAAGTTAGTTAACAGTTATACAGTCGCCGACCGGGTAAACCTGTGTGGAAAAGACAACACACGTCTCCTCGGGTTAGGTTGATAGACATCAGTGAATTTTCACGCAGTGCCGCAGCCCTATCACGTAGCAGGGTATGTGTGCCTGTTGGCGATACTCTTCTTTGCAGTCAATCGTCTCTTAAATGGCGGGGAGCTATTTTGAAGCGAAAACAAGCAAAACACTTGCACCAAGTGGTGTCGTATATACGTGCAGTGTTGCACATACGGGTTAGAATACACAGCAAACATGAACATGTACCCCAACAGAGCAAATTGGATTGATAATTCAATACATTTCGTCAAATTACCAATTGAGGGAAGGCTTAGAATCAAGCAATTCGATCCGACATCGGCTAGGTAGTGCCGACACCGTCAAATTGGTTCCCACCCGCCTCGAACCGGTGTCCGCCTGTTTGACGTATGACACTACATATGTTATGTATCGACATTATAACAAGGGTAACAAACTTCACTCCAGTCCTCACAGACATCTACCGGTAGGTACTGCTGTGCGAACTAATTCGTCCAAAAGAGCTTTGCTCGCGCTAACTGCTGCTGTCGTGGCAAATTGTGCGCTGTGAGTAATCCGGCTATTTATTGTTGACATGCCTATACCAAAATAGGTTGTTCTATACCTGGTACAAATATACCTGTATATTCCGTTATTAAATACCATACCACAATAGAAGAGCTTCGCATGGGTGCCTGCCGGCACCCATGCTCCGGGCAGGGAAATATACATCAGTGCCAATTCGTGATTGTGTTTTTAGAAGTATAAATACACCATTCGATCTTACAATTATAGTACGAACATGATAAGGTCAATGCCAAGTGGCGCAGGAAAAGGGCAATGCCGAGTTTCAGTTCTCAGTTTTGAATCTCTGTCTCACTCGCATTACTATTGACCAACTTTTACTTGACTTTTATTAATTTGTTTTGCGACGGTGTTTCGTTTTTTTTTTTTCAGCGATCTCTGAAGCCGAAAAATGAGAACCGTCTAATATTATGGGGCAGGAAACCATCGATACTTTTGATCTTTGTCCTGGAGGGGGCAGAGGTCAGCTCAGATCTGAGAGGTTTATCACATTTCTCAGAACTGAGAGTACTTGCATTTTGTGGACCATAGTGCTGCTGCCCTTTATCTGCCCTGCTGCCAAGTACCCCATACCCACGCCGAGGTATCATACGCACCTATCTACGGCGAGCTGTACCTGCTGCCAACCGTGCTTGTGCCGAATAGATGGCCTCTGCTGTTCACATTACAGCGAGAGCAGCAGTAGCAGCAGCAGCAGCACAACAGCACCATTGCTGCTGCTGCTGTGTGCAGACGCAGCCGTAACACCAGCAGCAGCACTACTACCGAAGCAGCAGCAGCGGCAGCAGACAACCTGTCAGCTTGCAATATTTGCATAAATTACTGCTAGTACAGGACGCGTTACGCGTATTTTTACGAACCAGTATACGCGCATTATCTACGCTGGTATGAAATACTCCATCATGACCACAGGCAGTAATCGCAGCATATATTCCGAGATGCTGCGAGTAGGAGCAGTATCAAACACCTGATACCTGATACTTGGTACCTGATGTTGATCGGCAATACAAAACAACCTGACAACCGCAAAGTACACTCCTAACATGGGCTGAATTTTCAGTGTGAACCCCGAATTATTTAGGTCGGATACACGTAAAGCACACGCAGCACAATATCCACAGCACCACCGAAAAACCCGATACACTGCGAGTACTCACAGTGGAAGCAAACAGTCTCGAACCCTCGATTACCTCCAGTAGTGCTCCCCGAAATAACTTGACGTGTTTCCACCAGAAAATGGTAAGGCGACCATCTTGTCTTGCAGTCGTTTACCGGAACCTCGTAAAGAAGGATGGCATCTTAAAGCGGGACTGTATGAAAGAGCATCTTAAAATTATTTATTATTAGTAACAGTACATACCTGGCAGCTGGATATGATTTTTTAATTTTTGAAATACGTCAGCTGTGAGTGCGACTGGTTAAATAGTTGATACCGAACTTTGCAAGCTGCGTAATACGCCTCGTCTATATTCCATTTTTACCGAATTTACAAGTATTGTCATAAACCGAACGCGCGCATTCTGTATGTGATTCCTTGTCAAAGGTATAGGCCAGCGGCTCACCTGGATGCTGCCCGGGTCAACAGGACAATTTTAAATATTCATTCTGCGCACTGATACTATCTAACCCGAACAAGGGATATTGATATGATGTTGCAACATGTTGAAACCTTTATTAAAAAAGTGAAAACCGTCTGCTGTGAGTACGACCGATTGGGTGATTGAAACTCAACTTTGTAAGCTGCGTTATTGCGTGATACGTCAGACACGCTCATCGGGCGCGCTTGTTATGGATATTTCGTTTTGCTTTTGACATCCTCCAAGTAGAGTACCTCTGGCCTACTACTGCTGTACTGTTGCTGCCGTAGTAATACTCGTATTTTAATGCGCCTCCAGAGATCAATCCTTGCAGCAGTAGACAGTCCGCGCATGTACGACCACTAGGTACCTGTATGATATCCTCCGATGTGATTGGTCGGTTTTTCCTATCGACCGCACTCGGTCGAATTAATACTCTCCAACAACCTCCATCCCATTCCTCAGGCGAAAACAAATGACGTGCCGATATTTATCCAACGATCCCGTAGCAAGAGCGGCGCGATATCCGGAGAAGGCGCGTGTAGTCGACTCGCGAAGAGAGAGGGGCAAGGGAAGACAGCCAATGCGTAAGGCAAGACCGAGGGGGTCGAACAGGCCGATGGCGGTCCGCAAACCAAAGGAGTCGGGAGAATAAAGCGGTAGCATCAACAAGGCCGAGAATCGAACCTAGGAAAGCACTACAAAAATAATATCAAGTCTGTCTCTCTTTCTTTGCGGAGCCACAACAGCGAAGCAAATCTCCAGAACGTCCGTGTGTCCTCTCCGCAGCAAATATCCCTCGAGTTCGGGGTCCCCGCGCTCGTCGGCAGCCAGAGACTCCGAGACGCGCGCACGGGAGAACACCCGTCGGAGGTCGGCTCGCGCGACCGTCAAGGAAAGCGGTCGAAAAAGCAAGCACAAAAGGAGGGAAGCGAAGGCATCCGGAGCCCCAGACAAAGTTGAAGACAAAATCGGAATTTTAGGGTTCGCTCACAGCGGCCGAGAAGGCGGAGAAGGATAGTGATATATTAAAAACGTCCGCGTCTCCTATCCGTATTCTTCGAGTTCGTGGTCGAAAACGGAACTGTCAGTTTGAACTGAAAAAAAATCGTTCAGATCCTGAGTACACGACTGCTGTTCACATGTTCATGCGTGCCACCCCAAGACGAAATTGGAAGCGAATGCTTCGCTCTCAGCATTCGGGAATCATTGTATATATATTTATATTTCACGCTATGAGTACAGTACAGCTCAAGTCTTGAATTATCAAGTTTCATCCCCGTTCGCCACCCTACCCCCCCCGTAATTTTGCAAGCTCCTCCGTCAGACATGAGTCTTCGCCCATGAACCAAATCCGCGATATATATTGATTTGTTTGCCTCACAGTATGCCAATGACTGTATTATACCTGGTAAGAACTTAAGGCAAGACCGGCTCTTGATGACAACCAACTGCACAATAGAGCTTCTTCCAGGCGATTATCTTACCATACCTTCTACCTTAAACGATGGTCCTTGGTGCCACATCACGCAACTTTGAAGGTCGCTGATTTGACGTCACAATGCAAGTTGCCCTTTCATGTCCTTGGATGCATTACTATTTTGCTCCCTGTGCTACCCCGAATGCAGCGGATGCCCACCTACCGTTCCTCGGACTATCGGACAGAACATATACCTGTGACTGTTATTGGTTATATTTGAACGATATCACCAATATTTTGCGCAGCTCCCATTGCTACGCCACTATTAAAACGACAATACAGCTCTATGTGCAATACAAAACGTGCTGTTAGGATTAATCCGTAGAATACATGAACACTATTAACATTGTACTGCATGAACGATAATAGCGCAGCGCCATGCATGGTCCCAAAACAGAAAAAAAAAACATGGTACTGACTCGAAATTTCACACATTGCTTCAACGCTTATTATTATTTTGTTTAAATAAAGCAGGTTGAGAATGCGTATACGTCGGGCGCGATTGACGTTCATAGATATTCGAAAACGTGCTTACTAGGCGTTCTCGTTTGAATTTCGACAGGTGACGCCTATACCCGAAACCCACTATTCTGTACACCCACGGACAAAAAAATATTACGTTAAGCCCATCAATAGATCTCGCGCCGGGTGCACCGACATCAGCTCGCCCTGCGAGACCGCCAGGCCGCCAGGGGGAGAAGAGAGGAGGAGGGAGGACTACTTCCTATGGCGTGGGGATGGAATGTAGATGCGGAGTAGGACGCAGGGCGTATAGATACATAGTAAGTGAAATATATCGGTAAAAGGAGGTAGTACGTATTCAACTGAGTATATACGCAAGGAAGGAAAAAAGGTTGGATAAAGTTGAGGGTATTCGACGAATTATGTTAGTTTTTTCATCTTGAATGAATAACGCCCTGCACATTGTCAGAAGGCAAAAAATAGAAAGTAAATTTAGATGAGGTAGGCTGGTATTCAGTACACACCACGAACCATGGCTGTACTGTTGCGATAATCGCATGTTTGTTTCGCCGTACTACTCTATGTAAGGATAACCCGGTGTTCAATATTTCCACTATTTCCCTCTTCCAACGAACGACGCACCGTTCGGAACCACGATTAACATGGATTGTTCTAAGCTAGACTAGGTTGATCGCCACACGCAGGTTCGGAAATAGTCTCCACAAGTTGTGAGCGATACAGGTTTGTCCCGTTTGATCGTAGACCATACGCACACTGAAACAGCCCGATAAATGAATTATGGCTTCGTAGAGCAAATACGGGTGCCGTTGATGTAACACATGACATACCATTATTCGGGCGTGTTAATTATTCCGTGTTGTTTCCCCGCCTTCAGCAACAAGCCTGGCGTACGCACCACCTCATTCCGCACTACTCCTCTCCAAACCTACTACCCGTCTTACATCGCTCTTCATATTTCTACCCAACACTCCATCACCATGCGTTGTTTCGCTATCCTGGCCACCATCTTCGCTGCCACCGTCGGCACTTCGTCAGGTGCGAACCTTCAAGGGTATGGCAAATGTCGTCGTCCTTAGCTGCACAGCAATGAGAAAAGATTCGTATTGTGCTGCTCGTGGCAGGATGATGGATTTGTCGCTTAGTCGGTTGACCAATCATGCGTTCCTTAGTTCCACAGCGATGCGAATGTAGCTGTACCTAACTGCTCGAAGCAGGACGATGGAGCTGTTGCTTGTGCAATGGTTAATTGCTGCCAGCATTGCCCATGAGTGTTCGGGTGCAATATTGAGTCCAATACGAAACACATAGGAGGTGTGTATACCGGTCGTAAAAACAGCACGCGGAAAGAGAGCGTCTGGCGTTGAGGATGTCAACAATCGCGAATCAACAACGATGTCTTTGTTCTGTAGGTGTCCCAAGTGTTCGTTCGAGTTCTTTCTATCACTGGCGTCAAATTGACGGTTAATACAGGTAAAGCCAAACTTGGTCGCATAGAACTGATGGAGTAGTCCATAACCTAGCTTACGTTACGTCTTAAGCAGAGGGATCCAGCTTAACACTGTACTGGGAGCCGTCTAGCCTAAATCTTGGGTGCAACTTGTCATCCATTGTTAAGAAGCGCAGGAACCTCCACCTGGTGTAGGAGTATAGTTTATGCTACCAGACAACACTAAAACCCGTACCAGGTACACACCTACGTCCTGCTGTACTCATCACGAATTCTGTCGACCTGGTTCCGTGTACAAATTCTCGTTTATGGAGTAGCTCACAAAAGAAGCAGCTGCTATTGTCTATCAACCTCTTGCAGGTTAATGGCCGGATCAATTGAACCGCCCCACTCTTCGAGTTCAGCGCACATGTTGATCGTTTTGACTTGCTGAACACGATTTGGCGGGCGCCAATCATATTGGTACATACTAATCATACGTGGTATCGCGGAAATCTCCGTTGTTTCGACGTGTATTCCTAGCGGAGGAATACCTTATTTTCCTTCCATTGACGTAGACAATAGTGAAAGTCCCTTGAACGTTTACCGCAACCAATATGGCAATCTGGTAACATTCGTGAGTGGTAAATATAGTTAACAAAGTTCAATAGATGTAATTTCATGCACGAGCATCAGCGAAAAATGAAACGCCATGGTAGAGTCTGTCGACCTAGACTCTGTACATCATAACAGTATACGAAGAAACAAAACGTTGCAAATGATGTACAGAGACTAACCACAATACACACGCAACTCCCGTTTTCCCGACTCATGGCGTTCACATACTAGCTCTCGTCGATGCGAGTGAACGGACCTGGGTCGACGTCAAGGCCAATGGGTACGACACGCGAACGTCTGGCAGTGGCTGCAGCCCGAAAGGCTGCGTACCGGACAACACCCGGGACAACGACATATGGGCCAACTCTCGCTGGTCGTGCAAGGGCGATATCCTCGACAGCTCTGATGAGGCCGACGGCTGCTGCATCACATACTACTTTGAGGAGCCCCAGGACATTGAGAAGATTCGAATCGCTTTCCACCTGGGTACGTCTAGAACCCGGACGCTGGACGTGTTCGACAACCATGACTACCACAGCACCATATCGTCCAGCGGCCGGACGAACGGATTCCAGACATACGACCTGTACACCGACGAAACTGAGGAGCTCAAGCTTTGCCTGTACGACCCTAAGTGGAACACGGACGTCTGGCTGAGCATCACCGAGGTGAGCAAGAATAGATTGTTGGGTAATTTTTGTTGTCTATGTGCACGACATTATTGCGTTTATCCGGTCCCATATGTGACAGAGTATATTGTCCCGAGGATGCGGTTGCAATTGGCATGACTACTCTTGGCGTTTACTACTTCTTAAACATTGCATTGCAAGATATCGGCACAGTCGAAAGTTGTCGAGTGTGTGTTGGTTGACGCACGTTGCGAGATAATTTTGTATTTCTAACGGCTGGACATGTATGCACGCCAATGAGTTCATGTCGGTGCAAACCAAATACAGAACATGTCGGTTTCGTTCAATATGAAGTTGCGAACATCCAAAATGCACTGGTCTTTCTCCACCGACTATCTTCATCCCCAATACTCCGCTTTGAACATGGGATTCACACTAGGTAAAGCGGCGCAAAAATTATCTACAGGAAGGAAACGGGAATCGCTCGCCAGTATAACATTTGTGAACGTGAAACACATCGGTCCATGATCATTCTTTGCTATGAAGTTGTCACTACTGGGTTTCACGGGAACCAATCACGTATGCGATCACGGGGGTGTCAAAGCAAGGCTCAGCAGCCGATTAGCCTCCACACTACGAGACATTCGCTACCCGTGAGCGTTCCCAACAATGTATTGGCTTCGTTGCACTGCTATTATCTTTACCGCATGAGATCGGTCGGTTCGATGTTGCCACGTGTACACTCTGGTCAACTGCACCATCACAGTGGGCACAGTTTTCTTACGCGTGAAGATCCTCTCGAACAGAACTTCTACCCTTATGTATTTGTATCACATATATTGTCTGAAAGGTCAAACCCCTATGAAGGCTCATGTTTTTCAATGGCGAAGGCGTGTTCAAAACGTTTGTTCGTTGGAGTAGCCGTTCCTCCACTCTGCGGGACGAAACCCCCCTTTTTACTAGGTCCGGTGAATTTCGATACATGACGAGGAGTGCTTTGACGCGGCGGGCTGAGGGACTTCGTTACATCAATTTCCAGCCCGTTTTGCCTCAGCGAACGCTCGTGATGAGCGAACTTGTCCACACATCGACCACGTAAATATGACAGTAATGACAAGGTGAAATTAAATTAAACCGATACATGCTTTAGTGAAGATAAACCTAACTCTACAAACGCATTCGACGAACCAACAATCGACTATGTGTCGCGCATGCCCGTAACGACAGAAGATGTAGGCAACAGCAGGCCGTGAATGGGACGGCACTGCCAAGACGTAAATGTCATTGTTCGTGTGAGTTCGGAGAAATAAACACAAGAACACACTCGTTAAATCATATAGAAATATGTGACCCCATCCAGCACCTTGTTTGACACCTGGGGCTCTTGCGTGGATCAATGATATAGGTGTGTTGCACAGAGTTGGCCACGAATTAGTCAAACGGTCGACACAAACGTCCTAAATGCGCCCATCGTAAATCTGTTATCTTGCCGTCTCCGCTGTTGGGCCGACTTCATGGTGCCGTTTTAACGTACCAGCTGGTTTGTTTTTAACAGAAGCAACAGGACGAGTTTGAATGACAAAGCTTGCACTTTTTTTTTCATTCAGCGTTTCGCCTCTCATTACCTTATATGTTGAATGATAACAAACGCTGTTAACAACAAACAGCAGCATAGCAAATGCACGATGCTGATGAAACAACATTAAAGCATTAGCATAGATTACGAGATGAGAACATTAACAACAAACAAACTCTTCTGTACTCGAACCTGGGCATGACCTGGTCAACGTGACAATACACTTCGTTGAACTAACCTGCATCCTCGCAACTGTGACATAGGCGGATGTATTTCGTTGCGAACAATTTGAATGCTTAAATTCACACTATGGAGAGGAAAAAAGGAAAAAAAAAACACGTTTCCTAGACGCAATGCGAACGAGCAAAGAGTACCCCATGCAGAATCGGTTTGTGCAAGCAACGTGGTGGGCGTTCACCAAACTGCACACCGGAAGGTAGACTAAATTTTATGTTTACTGTTTGCGGCTGAAGACCTATTAACAAGAAAAAATCGGCTTTCACACGGCCAGGGTCAACCTCATAGGTCATGATGTACGAAGCACATATTTTCTCCTCGAGTACGTACTCGTAGTCGTCGATTGCGTTTGGATAGCCCTCAAAGCCTACATACTATGGGATATTCGGCTTTCTACCAGGGGTCATCAGTGTGTTTACCTGAGAAATACATAAAGATTTCAGCTCACCTACGGTGAAATTTTCCGGAATTCTTCAACCGCGCAATACCATGGACGCGAACAAAATTCATGCAGTATGCGATGGTTAGAAAACGGCCAGGATGCGACAACTGAGAAACTTACTACCTTGAACATGTCAGTTCAACACCGTAACAAAAGGCATCCGTTCTGCTTGTTTGACTTAACCTTTGCAACCACTATCCCTCGAGTTCATAATATGAAACCCGAGAAGTGGATGGTTTTGTCATGGTCCCGCGATTTCTACAGGGTTAGAAACCTTGCGATGTTTATTCGAGTAGTGGATGGTTTTGTCATGATCCCGCAACCTCTACGGGTTTTCGAGCCTTGTGATATTATTCACAACCAGACCGGGCCACCAGTGCTAACATACTACCAGGTACACACTTCTTTTTCAGCTGAGATCGGATGACGGTGGATGTAAGACAGCATACCGGTGATGTTCTGAAACGCGAGCGCAGACGTTAGAAATCACCCATCCAGCCAGAGTGGCGTGGTTCGGATGTACTCGTTGCCCGATGCCCGAGTAAATATTATTGTAAAACCACACGATTCAGAACAACGTGATGTGAACTGCTTGGACGTCCACGACGCGTCGTGCGGAGGATCTGAAGATGCCGCGACGCTGTCACTAAAGATCACGCTGCGCCAGGACCCTAATCTACAAGAGTATGTGCATCTACACACAAGCACA
This sequence comes from Macrocystis pyrifera, assembly GCA_031763025.1. NCBI lineage: Eukaryota > Phaeophyceae > Laminariales > Laminariaceae > Macrocystis > Macrocystis pyrifera. Next base: position 11,849,278 of record JASSKH010000001.1, read on the forward strand.
ACAATATGATTGATGAACGTATTAAACATCTTAAGTGAGTCTCCCATATCTGTCCCTTTCTGGATGAGGGGGTAGTATCATGATGCCCACCGCAAGTTTTGTCTTGTTTGTCCATCTTGTAAACTAGAGGCTCAAGTGTTCTGTCCTGACGATGCGCTGATCACATGTTGTCTACGCTCGACTCTGCCACACCCCTCTATGTATTGCCAGGTGGAGATCTTGGTGAAGTGAGGCTTCATCAACTCGGAGGGGCCTGGACGCCGTAAAGCAGGCTTAGAAACATCCGCATGCTGTCTGCTTTCAAGCTGCCTATAGTCTGTTTGTGTCCAAACAATCGAGCTTTCAACGAGGACTGGCAGAGTACGCTATCTGTGGTTCTGGCGAACGAGTATTCTAGTGGATGTATCCCGTCGAGGTCTTGCGCGCATTGCTGCAAGCCTCTTTCAAATTCATGTTCGATCATCACGCGGAGGGGTGATCGATACCTCCTTTCTGCGAAACCTGACCTTGGCATTCCTTGTCGGGACATTCAACAACTTGGCTAACCGCACAGCGGTTTGACAATATCTTCTTTCGGTACGTTTGAAGTGGCTCTACGTTGTGCGCTGTCCCACAAGAACGTTTTATTTGCCAATATTTGCTTTTCGGTCGTGGTCCCGTCCATGTGTTTACGCTAAACTCCGACCGCTGCAGTTGCTTCCGCGTGACATAAATTTGCCCGCTATGTATGCAGCGTTGCGGGACGGGCTTTTGATACGACGGGATTGGTGCTTCATCTAATGGGAGTGGGTCGGTGGTGGTGTATATCGATCATGGGCTGTTGGGTGTATGTAGAATGTGCGGTAGACCGTGGCATGGGTGCCGACGCACATGTTTGGGGTGGTCAGACCTTAGAGCACTATCAAGCCCAGTCGACATTGTTAGCGTCGATGTGTGAGGTGGACGCAATGATTGTTGTCAGCACTCAGTCGACAGTACATGGGGCACACATATGGTGCGTTGATGTCAATAACGACCATCGAGCAAAGCAACGAATACGATCTGTGTCACGATATGCGCCTAAAAACGAAGTAGTGAAGGTGATGTGTCAAGTCAGTTCGAGGGGTGAGTGTTTCGTGTTGGCTGCGAAATTGCTTGTGAGAAATCCACTTTTACACCCCCCTCCCCCTCACGCTTTCTCGCTACTGGTCAATGTGAAATCATCCAAACGACTTGTACTCACATTCTACATACAGATTGTCATCATTGTGCCATTCGAATAGACTTATCGTCCGGCACGTCGATGCCCATTCGGCGTGTGTGCAGTTTGGTGCATGTGTTCACAGCTTGCGTAGAGGGTTGTCCACGGCAGGCTCAGCTTTTCTGTCAATACCACGAGCGAATGTCGTTTGTCTCAGGTTAATCGTTGCAGTAATACTTTGTGTCTCGATCCTTTTACGGTTCAGGGATGTCCGTTATGACACAATGCCTACGTGTACACCACGTTTTCGGGTGATTATCATATCTGCTTTCGTTGAGGCCAACTGTATTAGAAGAGCAAGTTTGAATAATTTTCATTTATTTTACGTTGGCGAATACGGAAATATGAATGCGACCTTAAAGGCATGGCTGTCGTCAACTGTTACTCATCACTGACCCTGTTGCATCTGAGATGTTGTTTTTGCTATCGTCTTATGCGTGCTCTTCAAATTATACCGATATTTCCACCCGTCGACATGCAGCACAACCAGCGTGTGGGCCGATTCTTCGCTGGAAAGGTACAAGGTTTGTGGTCGCAAAACTACGCCACAGAGATTCTACATTGCTTTTTCAGCAAGCACAGTAGACAACGCAAATTCATGCCATCACTTTCTGGACACGAGAGGCACCACGTACATATTCTTTTAAATATCAAACGACCAACAGAAACACACAACAACCAAACGATTCACAGAAAATACAGAGAGCAAACAAACGAATGAAACCGAAAACGAAAAATAGAAGTAAAAACGAATTTGTCGTGCCTCCTCTCAGCAGATATGGCGAACAGTTGAATCCAACGAGCTGCGAAACGGCACCACTACATGATACATACGAACAGAGTAAGACAAAGTACCAAACGAAACAACATGTAAGGCGGAGAACAAAACACGCACCAGATCGGCGCGGCAGTGTTTGGTACGAGTAGCATAGCCAGGTTCTCCCTACTAGGCGGTCCGGTATATTGTTGTCCTGTCTACCGTCCCCGTCTTGAGTGCCTCACCCCTCAAGGGAATGCGTCAGTCAATCCGAAACAAACCTAGCAGGCTCGTCGTCTACCCACGACATACGACTCCTTTCGTAGGGACAAGACCGAGGAAATATCATCAAGCACAAAATTGAGAATACACACACGTGTATATGCAACTTGTGTATTTGGATTAATAGAGATGAATGATATATTGGGGTACTACATTACAAACAAATTGACAAGTTCCATAGTTCGAGTAATGACTTCGTTATGTGTACCCCTCCACACACAACATCGTTATTTAGAGCTCTTGACGATGAAATTCAGTCCTCGAAGTTGGACAGAATCCCCGACATCTATTCAATTGCGTCAGTCTGATTGTGTAGACATTCTAGGAAGTCGAGAAAGGCTTTCCGGTCCATGATAACAAACTGAAAGTCGGAGCATTTTCCAGACGTTTAGTTTACATCACTTGGCTCTCAAGGCTGGTCGTTGTTGCCACATCAGGTAGCATTCACTGAGAAATTGTCTACATTCCCCTGTAATTTCAACGTTGCTGAATTGACCTGGTTTCATCACGGAAGCTGCAAAATCCTTTTGATTCCGGTTAAAACTGTTTTTACTCTGCCACCACGCACTGCGCCACGCACTGCTGTAGTTTTTTTTTTATGATCAGGACTCTGTAACGCAAAGGTTGTTTAATGTTGTTTAATGTATTCACAGGATGTGTCTATTAATAGTTTCTCAACGCTCCCCTTGCTGGACCAATACACGAAAGATTGCACATCTCCGTGTGTAGTCAAAAAGTGCGATCTGGAGCACATGAAAGCTATACCAGAAAAAAAAGAAATGTATTGCAGCTTCATACATGGTGCAAATAAATACAAGTAAGCTACGCATCACATGAAAATCCGTTGCAATTGCGCTTAAATGGGTGGGCAAGAACTCAACTTTGAGGCAAAACTTCTAGCCTTGCGGTACACTGAACATCACGCTAGTCGCAGATGTTTTTGATTTTGTTGTGTGCAGCCGTCCGGTGTAACTGGCGGGGGCATGGACGTACAAAAACTCGCCCACGTACAGGGCGTATTTTCCGGCTTTTCCCAGATGATGCTGTCCTGTACCACATAGCGCTGTGCAAAGACAAAAAACCGATTGAGTTTCAAGCTCATAGCCATCTTTCGGACAGACTACTACATGCAACAGTAAGTATCAAGCGTAGTAATGAATACCTCGGACAGCGAACTATTGGATTAATAGAAGTAGTAAGGACAATTTAGAATGCCTGTTTAGCAGTTGCATTCGTGGTTACCTCCTCCCGACGATTTCCCTCGTGAAACAGACATGGTTGATCACAACATTGAGGTTTCGCATGGTTTCTAAGAAATTGTTTTCGGCCAGTATGTCCGGTCTAATCATAGACCATATACCATTTACAAACCTCAATAGCCCGAAGAATAAATACGTCTTCCAGACGTAATTACGGACGTCCTTGTGCAACCCAAGAAGTACGCACGTTCAGGTTTTGAGATACAGCACATTTATTGGTTAACCAGTCCGAAAGTGAACCAAACGTTTGTGGAAAAGTCAACACGTCCCCTCGGGTTAGGTGGAGAGACACGAGTGAACTTTCACACATTACCACAGCCCTATCACGTACCAGTGTATGTATGCGTGTTGGCGACGCTCTTCTTCTATGCAGTCGAACGCCTCTTAAATGACGGGGTGGTATTTTGAAGGGAAAACAAGCAAAACACTTGCACGAAGTGGTGCCGTATATACCTGCAGTGTTGCCCATACAGGTTAAAATATGAAGCAAACATGACCATGTACCCGAATGGGAGAAAGTGTTTTGGTAATTCAATAAAATTCTTCAATTCGCAAAACGAGGTAATGCATAGTATCAAGCAATGCGATCCGACATCGACTAAGTAATACCGACACCATCAAAATGGTCCCCGCCCGCCACGAACCGGAGTCCACCTGTCTGTTTGACATATGACACTACATACTTTATGTATCGACAAAACAAGGGTAACAAACTTCACTCCCATCCTCACAGACACCTACAGGTAGGTAGTGCTGTACGCATTTATTCGTGCAAAGCAGCATTGCTCGCGCTAACTGCTGCTGTGGTCGCAAATTGCGCACTGTGAGTAATCCGGCGATTCATTGTCGACATGCCTATAATAGAAGTATATTGTTCTATACCTGGTAAAAAACATATACCGTTATTAATATAGAACAATCTATTTCACGCTATGAGTGAATAGCTCAAGCCTTGAAATAACTAGTTTCACCCCCCGCCGCCACCCTCCCCCCCCCCGTGATTGAAAACGCTCCTCTGTCAGACATGAGTCCTCGCCCATGAACCCACAATCTGCTATATTGATTCGTTTGACTCACAGTATGACAATGACTACGTATATTTTACCTGGTACGAACTTAAGGAAAGACCGGCGCTTGATGACAACAAACTGCACGATGGAGCTTCTTCCAGGCGAATATCTTACCATACCCTCTACCTTAAACGATGGTCCTTGGTGGCACATCACGCAACTTCGAAGCGTGGCTTATTTGACGTCATGATGCAGGTTGCCCTTTTGAGGTCCTTACACATGTGAAGAAAACAACAACAACAACATGTATTACTCTTTTTCTCCCTGTGCTATACTACGAGTGCGGTGGATGTCCACGTACCGTACTTCGGATTATCGGAAAGACCATATACCTGTGACTGTTATTGGTCGCATTTGAACGATATCACCAATATTTTGCATAGCTCTCATTGCTACACCACTATCAAAACGATAGTACAGCTCTATGTGCAACACCAACGTGCTATTAGGATTAATAGATAGAATTGGTTGCAACACCAATATACTACATCAAACATGATAGCACAGCTCCATGCATGGTACCAAAATATACAAAACTAATGGTACTGACTGGAAATATCACATATTGTTCCAACTAGGTCTGCCAGAACTTCCTGTTTCAATTATTTAAGGCACCGCAATGGCTTAATCTTAGTGTGAACTTCATGCAGGTTGCGAATGTGTATACGCCGGGCTCACGCACTTGACGTGCATAGATATTCGAAAACGTGCTTATTAATGGAATCGTTCTCGTTTGTATTTCGACAGGTGAGGCCTAGCCGAAACACACTATGCTGTACACCCACGGAAAAACAAATGAACGTCAAGCCCATCAATAGATCGGGTAGACTGGTATTCAATACACGCCACGAATCACTGCTGTACTGTTGCGACTATCGAATGATTGCTTCGCCGTAAAGAGTATGGATAACTTGGTGTTCAGTCGTCCGGACTATTTCCCTCTTTCATCGGACGACGCGCCATGTGCAACCACGATTATCATGGATTGTTCTGAGCTCGACTTGATTGATCACTACACGCAGGTTTGGATATAGTGTCAACAACTTGTGAACGATCCAGGTATGTCCTTTCGGATCGTAGACCATACCCAGACTCAAACAGCCCGACAAAGGAATTATGGCTTCGTAGAGCAAATACGGGTCCCGTTGTTATAAAACATGACACACCATTATTCGGGCGTGATAACTTTTTCCGTGTTGTTTCCCCGACTTCAGCAACAGGCCGGGCGTACGCACCACCTCATTCCGCACTACTCCTCTCCAAACCTACTACCCCTCTTACATCAAACTTCATATTTATTACCCAAGACTCCATCACCATGCGTTTTTTTTTTCGCTATCCTGGCCACCCTCTTCGCTGCCACCGTTGGCACTTCCTCAGGTGAAACCTTTAAAGGCATGGCAAATGTCGTCGTGCTTAGTTCCACAGTAAGGAGAAAACATACGTATTTTGTTGCTCGTGGAAGGATGATGGAGCCGTCGCGTACGCGGTTGACCGATCATGTCGTCCTTAGTTCGACAGCGTGAAAACCGGTACCTGCCTGCTCGAAGCAGAACGATGGAGCTGTTGCTTGTGCAATGAATGATAGCTGCCAGCATGGCCCGTGAGCGTTCGGGTGCAATATTGAGCCCAATACCAAACCATAGGAAGTACGTTTTCCGGTCTTATAAAATGCACGGGGAATGGGAGAGTCTGTCGGTGGGGATGTCAACAATCCCGAATCAACAACGATGCCGTTTGTTCTGTACTTGTCCCAAGTGCTCGTTCGAGTTCTTTCTATCACTGGCGTCAAATTGGTTGTTAATACAGGCAAATACAAAACTCGGTCGCAGAGAACTGAGGGAGAATAGAATAGCTTAGCTTACGCTACGTCGTAAGGACAGGTATCAAGCTTAACAATGTATTGGCAGCCACCAAGGGTAAATCTTGGCCGCAACGTGTCACGCGTTGTAAAGAAGCACAGGAACCCCGACGTCGTGCATTAAGTATAGCGTATGCTACCAGCCAAAACGAAAACCCGTACCAGCTACACGCCTACGTCCTGCTCCACTCATCACGAATTCTGTCGACCTGGTTCTGTGTATAAATCCTCGTTTATGGAGTAGCTCACAACTAAAGTATCTGATATTGTCTATCAGCCCCTTGCAGGTCAACGGCCGGAACAATTGACGCCGCCCCACTCTTCGAGTTTAGCACACGTGTTGGTGTGATTGTGTTGACTTGCTTAACACGTTTTGGCGGACGCCAATCGTATTTGCACATGCTAGTAATACGTGGTATCGCGGAAATCTCCGTTGTTTCGACGTGTACTCCTAGCGGAGGAACATCTTAATCACCTTCCATTGACGTAGGCAGAATTGAAAGTCCCATGGATGTTTAACACAACCAATATGGCAATCTGTTAACATACATGAGTCGTAATTATATTATATATTAAAACTTCAATGGGATTCGTTCGATCGCGAGCATCAGCGAGAAATGAAACGTTATGGTAAAACCTGCCGCCCTAGACTCTGTACGTCATAACAGTACACGAAGAAACAAAACGTTGCAAATAGTATGCAGAGTCAAATCATGTTACACACGCACCTCCCGTTTTCCCGACTCACACCGTTTACATACTAGCTCTCGTCGATGCGAGTGAACGGACCTGGGTCGACGTAAAGGCCAACGGGTACGACACGCGGACGTCTGGCAGTGGCTGCAGCCCGAAAGGTTGTGTTCCAGACAACACCCGGGACAACGACATATGGGCCAACTCTCGCTGGTCGTGCAAGGGCGATATCCTCGACAGCTCTGATGAGGCCGACGGCTGCTGCATCACCTATTACTTTGAGGAGCCCCAGGACATTGAGAAGATTCGAATCGCTTTCCACCTGGGTACGTCTAGAACCCGGACGCTGGACGTGTTCGACAACCATGACTACCACAGCACCATATCGTCCAGCGGCAAGACGAACGGATTCCAGACGTATGACCTATACACCGACGAAACTGAGGAGCTCAAGCTTTGCCTGTACGACCCTAAGTGGAACACGGACGTCTGGCTGAGCATCACCGAGGTGAGTCAGAATAGATTGTTGGGTAATTTTTGTTGTCTATGTGCACGACATGTATCCGTTCATCCGGTCCTATATGACACAGGGTGTAGTGTCCCGACGATGCGGTTGCAATTGGGATGACTGCTGTTGGCGTTCACTAGTGCTTAAACATTGCATTGCCAGATATCTGACCGGTCGAAAGTTGTCAAGTTTATGCTGGTTGATGCGCTCTGTGGAATAACGTTTATATTTCTAACTTCTGAACACGTATGCACGCCATTGCATCCAGGTTGGTGGAAACAAAACCAATAAGGGATGTATCGGTTTCGTTCAATATAAAATGCGGAACATAGAAAATGTACCGGTCTTTCTACGCCGACTACCTTCATCCCCAATACTCCGTTTTGAACATGGGATTCACGCTAGGAAAGGCGGCGCAAAAGCCTCCACTGGAAAGCAATGGGAATCGCTCTCTAGTTTATCTTTTGCGAACGCGAAAAACATCGGCCCATGATCATTCTCTGTTATGAAGTTGTCACTACTAGGTTTCATGGGAACGAATCACGATTGCGATCACGGGACTCTCAAAGCAAAGCACACCTACCGATTAGCGTTGATAGAACACTTCGAGACATGCGCTACCGGTGAACTTTTCCCGACCATGCATTGTCCTCGTTGTACTGTTGTTGTCCCTACCGCATGAGCGCGTCCTGTTTTATTTTGCCACGCGTATACTCGAGTCAACTGCACCATCGCAGTGGGCGCAATTTTGGTACGTGTGAAGATCCCCTGGCACAGACCTTCTACTCTTATGTATTTATATCGCTCCTCTCGCAATGTCTTGTCTAGAAGGTCAAACCCCTATGAAGGCTCGTTTTTTCTCATTAGCGAAGGCGTGTAAAATACGTTTGTTGGTTGGAGTCGCCGTCCCGGGCATGTACTCACCTATCCGTCCACTCTCCGGCACGACACCGGCCTTTATACTACGTCCGGTAAAATTCGATTAATGACAAGAAGGGCTTTGATGCGGCGTGCTGAGGGACTTCGTTGCAGCAAGTTCAAGCCCGTTTTGCCTCCGCGAACGCTCGTAATGAGCGAAGTGTTCCACACATCGACTACGTAAATGTGACAGTAACGGCAAGGTGATATAAACATTTTTTTTTTCTCCAAAACGTACTTCGGTGAAGTCAAACCTAACTCTGTAGTCACATTCGACGAAACAACAATCGACTACTTGTCGCACATGCCCGTAACGACCGAAGATGTAGGCAACGGAAGACCGTGAATGGGGCGGTGCGGCCAAGACTTGCATTTCAAATATTTTTGTCTGAGTAAGAGAAATAAACACCGGAACACGTTCGATAAACCATATAAAGATAATGGACCCCATCCATCACCTTGTTTGACACCTGGCGCAACTCATAGGTCAATGATATAAGTGTGTTGCACAGAATTGGCCACGAATTATCCAAAAAGTCGACTCAAACGTCCTTAGTGCGCCCATAGTTAATATGTTAGTGTGCCGTCTCCGCTGTTGGCCCGACTTCAAGGTGCTTTGAAACGTACCAGCTGGTTTTTGATGAACAGCAGCAATATGACTAACTTGAATGGCGAAAAGCTTGTACATTATATTTCATACACCATTTCTCCTCGTATTGTCGTATATGTTGAATGATATAAAACGCTGTCGACAACAAACAGCAGCATAGCAAATGCACGATGCCGATGAAACAACTTTGAAGCTTCAGCTTAGATGTACGAGCTGAGCACATGAACAACAAACGAACTCCGCTGTACTCGAACCTGGGCATGGCCTGGTCAACGCGAAAATACGCTTCGTCGAACTAACCTGCATCAACGTGAATGTGCCATAGGCGGATGCATTAGTATGTGGATAACTGAATGCATAATTTCACATTATCGAAAGAAAGAAAGGAAACTTGTACAACACGTTTCCTGGACGCAATGCCAACGGGCAAAGAGTACCCCCGGCAGGATCGGTTTGTGCAAGCAAAGTGTGTGAAATCCACCAAACAGCATACCGAAAGGTACACTAACGTTTATGTTTGCTGTTTGCGGTTGAGGACCTACTAATGGAAAAATAATCGGCTTTCACACGGCCGAGAATCAACCTCATGGGTCATGATGTAAAAAGTACATATTTTATCCACGAGTACGAAGTCGTAGTCGTCGATTGCGTGTGGATAGCCCTCAAAGCCTACATATCATTGGATATTCGGCTTTCTACCAGCGGTCATCAGTGTGTTTACCGGAGAAATAAATATAGACTTCAGTTCCCAGTGGTGAAAGTTTCCGGACTTTAAAACCGCGCAATACCATGGACGCCAACAAAAATGGTTGCATGATGTTTGGAAAATGGCCAGGATACGACACCTGCGAAACTTACTACCTTGAACATGTCAATTCAACACCGTACCAACGGCACGCGTTCTGCTTGTTTGACTTTACCTTTGCAACGACTATCTCTCAAGTCCATATTATGAAACCCGAGTGGTGGATGGTTTTGAATAATCCCGCGACCTCTACAGGTTTTCGAACCTTGTGATATTCTTCACAGCCAGACCGGACCACCTGTTCTAACAGGTACTTACTATTTTTGCAGTTGAGATCGGATGACGGCAGATGAAAGACAGCATACCGGTTTTGTCCACAAACGGGGGCGCAGACGTCACAAATCACCCATCAAGCCAGAGTGGTGTGGCTCAGTTGTACTCGTTACCAGATGTCCAAGTGAATGTGATTGCAAAACCATACGATTCGGAACAATGTGATGTGAACTGCCTCGTCAAAGAAATGTGTAACGCGGAGGCGACCTGCTGATATACAAAATGGACTATTGATTTGTTTTGGGTGTCGGCTTGGACGTCCACGACGCGTCTTGCTGAGGATCAGGGGATGCCGCGACGATGTCACTAAAGATCAAGTTGCGCCAGGGCCATACTCTACTTGAGTATGTGCATCGAAAGGCTCGCACAACAATATGATTGATCCACGTATTAAACAGCTTAAGTAAATCGCCTACATCTGTCCCTTTCGGGATGAGGGGGTGGTATCACGATGCCCACGCCGAGCGTTCTCTTGTCTGTCCATCTTGGGAACTAGAGGCTCAAGTGTTGTGTCCTGACGATGCGTTGATCACATGTTGTTTACGTTCGACTTTTCTACACACCTTTGTGTATTGCCAGGTGGAGATCTTGGTGAAGTGAGGCTTCCATCAACTCCGATGGGCCTGGACACCGTAATGCGGGCTTAGAAACATCCACATGCTGTCTGCTTTCAAGCTGTGTTCAGTCTGTTTGTGTCCAAACAATCGAGCTTTCAACGACACATGGCAGAGTACGCTAGATGTGGTTCTGACGAATGAGTATTCTAGCGGATGTGTTTCGTCGAGTTCGTGCGCGGATTACTGTGAGCGTCTTTCAAATTCAGATTTGATCAAATAGCGGAGTGGTGATCGCTACCCCCCTTCTGCGTAACGTGAGCATGACATTCCTTGTCGAGACGTTTAACAATGTGGCTAACCGCACAGCGGTTTGCCAGTAGTTTCTTTCTGTGCGTTTGAAGTGGCTCTACGTTGTGCGTTGTCCCACACGAAGGCTTTTGGCTGACATTTTTTGTTGGTCGTTGTCTCGTCCACGTGTTTACGCTAAACTCCGACCGCTGCAGTTGCTTCTGCATAACATAAGTTCGCCCACTAGGTTTGAAGCGTTGCGTCATGCGCATTTGGTACGACGGGATTCGTGCTCCATGTAATTGGAGTGGTTCGGCTGTGATATATATCGATCATGCGCTGTTGGGGGTTTATAGAATGTGGGGTAGACCGTAGCGTGGGTGCTGACACACATCTTTAGATTTGTTCAGGCCTCAGAGCACTATCAGGCCCAGTCGACATTATAAACGTCGACTGTGTGAGGTGGACGTGATAAGTGTGGTCAGCAGTCAGTCGACAGTACACTGCGCACATATATTGTGTGTTGATGTCACTAACGATCATCGAGCAAAGCAACGAATACGATATATGTTATGAATGTGCAAACCAACCAAGTAGTGAAGCTGATGTGCCGTGTCCGTTCGAGGGGTGAGTGTTTTGATGAGGCTGCGAAGTTGTCTGTGAGAAATCGACGCTACAGCCCCCTCCCCCTCAAGCGTTCCCGCTAACGGTCGATGTGAGAATGATCCAGACGACTTGAACACACATTCTACATACAGATGGTCATCAATGTGCCGTTCGAATAGACTTATCGTCCTACACGTCGCTGCCCATTCGGCTTGTGTGCGTTTTGGTGCATGTGCTTAGAGGGTTGTCCACGGTAGGCTCAGCTTCTCTGTCAATACCACGAGCGAATGTCGTTTGTCTCATGTGAATCGTTCCAGCAATACTTTATATCTCGATCTTGTAAGGTTCAGGGATGTTCGTTATGACACGATGTCTACGTGTAAACCACGAATTCGGGAGATTGAACTCTTTGCTTTCGTTGAGGCCAACAGTATTTTACCAGCAAGTTTACATAATTTCCAGTTTTCGACGTTAGAAAATACGAGGATATGAATGCCTGACACTCGTGTAACTGACATGTTGTTGTCGATATCATCGGATGCGCGCTCTTCAAATTAAACCGACCTTTTCACTCGTCGAAATCCAGCACCACCAGTGTCTGTGAAGATTCTTCAAGTATGGAGAGTTACAAGGTTTGTGGTCGCAAAACTACGCCACAGAGAATCTACATTTCTTTACAACAAGCACAGTAGACAACGCAATGAGATGTTATCATACTGGATACGAGACACACGACGTACATATTCTAAAATATTAAAAGAACGAACGGAAACACACAACAAATCAAACAGAAAGAGGAAAAGAGAAGTACAAACAAATTTTTCGTGCCTCCCCTCAGCAGATGTGGCAGACAATTGAAGCGAACGAGCTGTCGAAACGGCACCACTACATACTACATACGAACAGAGTAAGACTAAGTAACAAGGGAAACAACATGTAAGGCGGAAAACAAAGCACCCACTAGGTAGCCGCAACAGTGTTTCGAACGAGTAGCATAGCCAGGTTGTCCCGACTAGGCGGTCTGGAACATTGTTATCCTGTCCACCATCCTCGTCTTGTCTCCGTTAACTGTTCCTCACCCCTCGAGGGAATGCGTCAGCCAATATGAAACAAACATAGAAGGCGCGTCATCTTCCCCCGCCACACGACTCCTTTCGTAAGTACAAGACCGAGGAAATATCATCAAGTACAAATTTGAAAATACACACACGTGTATATGCAACTTGTTTAATAATATGAATAGGGATGAATAATATATTGGGGTAATAGATCACAAACAGATTACAACTTCCATAGCTCGAGTGATGAACTCGTTATGTTTACCCCTCCACACACAATCTCGTTATTTACAACTGTCCACGATGAAAGTTCAGTCCTCGTAGATGGACAAAATCCCCAACATTTCTCATATTGCGTCACAGTCTGACTGTATAGATATTTCACGAAATCGAGAACGACTTTCCGCGCCACGATAACAAACTGAAAGTTGGAGCTTCTTACAGACTTTTCATTTACATCACTTTCTTCTCAAGGGCGTTCGTTGATGTCATATCAGGTAACATTCACTGGGGATTAATCCACATTCCCTTCTACAGTCAACGTTGCTGCATTCACCTCCGTTCATTACGGAAGCTGAAGAATCGTATTGATTGCGGTTAAAATTGATTTTACTCGGCCTCCACGCACGGCGTGGTATCCACGTACTACACTATTTTTTTTATGAACAAGACTTGGGAATGTGAAAAGGTTGTTTAATGTATTCACAGGATACTTATAGTTTCTCAAAGCTTCCCTTGCTGGACCAATACACGCAAGATGGCACATCTCCGTGTGTAGTCAAAAAGTGCGATCTGGAGCACATGAAAGCTATAACAGCAAATAAACAAATGTATTACAGCTTCATACATGGTACAAATAAATACTAGTAAGTTACACACCACATCAAAATTCGCTGCAATTGCGCTTCAATTGGTGGGCAAGAACTCATCTTTGAGGACCAACTTCTATCCTTTCTGTACTTTGAGCATCACGCTAGTCGCAGATAATTTTGTTTTTTGTGCAGCCGTCCTGTGTAACTGGCGGGGGATGAATGTACTAAAACTCGCTCACGTAAAGGGCGTATTGTCCGGATTTTTCCAGATGATGCTGTCCTGTATCACATTGCGCTGGGCAAAGACAAAAAACAGATTGAGCCTCAAGCTCATAGCGGTATTTCGGACAGACTAGTACTGTACATGCAACAGTAAGTTTTTATAGTAGTAACGAATACCTTGACAGCGAACTATTGGATTAATAGTAGTAGTGCGGACAATGTAGAATGCCTATTTCAGCGAGCTATTAGCAGTTGCATTCGTGGTTACCTCGTCCTGACGATTTACCTCGTGAAACAGACATGATTGAGGTTTGGCAATGGTTTCCAAGAAATTGTTTTCGACCAGTTTGTCCGGGCTCAATCGTACGCCATGTACAATTTACAAACTTTAATAGCCCGAAGAAAAAACACATCTTCCAGAGGTAGTACGGACGTCATCGTGCAACCCAAGAAGTACGACCGTTCAGGCTTTGAAATACAACGCCATTATTGGTACACCAGTCTGAAAATGAACCAAACGTTTGGGGAAAAGGCAACACGTCCCCTCGGGTTAGGTTGAAAGACACCAGTGAATTTTCACACAATGCCACAGCCCATCACGTACCAGGGTATGTGTGCGTGTTGGCGATGCTCTTCTTCTATGCAGTCAAACGTCTCTTAAATGACGGGGTGTTATTTTGAAGGGAAAAGAAGCAAAGCACTTGCACCAAGTGGTTCCGTATATACCTGCAGTGTCGTCCATAAGATGTAAGTCAAAATATGAAGCAAACATGACCATGTACCCGAATGGAACAAAGTGGTTTGATAATTTGATAAATTTCTTCAAATTGCCAAACGATGAAAGACATTGTATCAAACAATGCGATCCGACATCGGCTAGGTAGTACAGACACCATCAAAATGTTTCCCACCCGCCACGAACCGGGGTCCACCTTTCTGACATATGAAACTACATACGTTATGTATCGACATAACGACAAGGGTAACAAACCTCACTCCCATCCTCACAGACATCTGCAGGTAGGTACTGCTGTACGCATTAGTTCATGCAAACGAGCTTAGCCGGCGCTAACTGCTGCTGTTGTGGCAAATTGCACACTGTGAGTACACCGGCTAATTATTGTTGACATGCCTATACAAACGTAGAGGTCATATACCTGGTACAAAACATATTCCGCTATAAATATAGAACAATATACTTCACGCTATGAGTGAATAGCTCAAGCCTTGAATTAACTAGTTTCACCCCCCTTCGCCACCCTCCCCCTCAACATGATTTGAAACGCGTCTCTGTCAGACGTGAGTCTTCGCCCATGGACCTAATCCGCGATATTGATTCGTTTGACTCACAGTACGCCAATTACTATATTATACCTGGTACGAACTTAAGGCAAGACCGGCGCTTAATTACAACAAACTGCACGATAGACCTTCTTCCAGGCGAATATCTTACCATACCCTCTACCATAAACGATGGTCTTCGGTGCCACATCACGCAACGTTGAAGCGTGGCTGATTTGACGTTATAATGCAGGTTGCCCTTTTCATGTCCTCGAATGTGTTACCCTTTTGCTCCCTGTGCTACCACGAATGCGATGTATGCCCACCTACATTACTTCGGATTATCGGAGAGAAAATATTCCTGTCACTGGTATTGGTCGTATTCGAACGATATCACAAATATTTTGCACAGGTTTCATTTCTACATTATTCTCAAAATGACAATACAGCTCTATATGTGCAACACCAACGTGCTATTAGGATCAATAGATAGAATACATGAACACCAATATACTACATAAAAGATGATAGCACAGCTCCATGCATGCTACCAAAATGTACAAATACAATGCTACTGACTGGAAATATCACACATTGTTCCAACGAGGTCTGCCAGAACTTCCTCTTCCAATTATTTAAGGCACCGCAATGGCTTATTCTTCGTGTAAAAAAAATGCAGGTTGCGAATGTGTATACGTCGGGCTCCCATTGACGTGCATAGATATTCGAAAACGTGCTTATTAATAGAAGCGTTCCTCGTTTGTATTTCGACAGGTGAGGCCTACCCGAAACACACTATGCTGTACACCCACGGAAACACAAATGAACGTTAAGCCCATCAATAGATCGGGTAGCCTGGCATTTTAGACACACCACGAACCATTGCTATACTGTTGCGACTATCGAATGTTTTGGTGTTCAACATTCCCGACTATTTTCCTCTTTCAACTGACGACGCACCGTGTGCAACCACGATTAACATGGATTGTTCTGAGCTCGACTTGATTGATCACCACACGCAGGGTCGGAAATAGTCGCAACAAGTTGTGAGCGATGCACGTATTTCCCGTCGGATAGAAGACCATACGCACACTCAAACAACCCGACAAATATATTATGGCTTCGTAGAGCAAATACTGCCGTTCTTATATCAGATGACATACCATTATTCGGGCGTGTTAATTATTCCGTGTGATCCCCGACTTCCGCAAGGAGCCGGGCGTACGCACCATCTCATTCTGCACTACTCTTCTCCAAACCTACTACGCCTCATACATCACAATTCATATTATTACACCCAAGACTCCATCACCATGCGTTTTTTTCGCTATCCTGGCCACCATCTTCGCCGCCACCGTTGGCACTTCCTCAGGTACGAACCGAAAGGCATTGCAAATGTCGTCGTGCTTAGTTCCACAGCAATGAAAAAACATACGTATTTTGCTGCTCGTGGAAAGATGATGGAGCTGAAGCTTACGCGGTTGACCGATCATGTCGTCGTTAGTTCCACAGCGATGCGATTGAATAGCTGTATGTACCTGCTCGAAGGAGGACGATGGAGATGTTGCTTGTGCAATGGATGATAGCTGCCAGCATGGCTCGTGAGCGTTCGGGTGCAATATTGAGCCCAATACGAACACATAGGAAGTATGTATACCGGTCGTATTAAATGCACGAGGTATGGGAGAATCTGGCGGGGAGGATGTCAACAATCGCGAATCAACAACGACGCCGCTTATTCCGTGGTTGTCCCAGGTGCTCGTTTGAGTTCTTTCTATCACTGGCGTCAAGTCGACTGTTAATTCAGGCAAAGACAAGACTCGGTCGCAGAGAACTGATGAAGTAGCCGGTAACCTAGCTTACATGACGTTTTAATGAGAGGGGTCCAGCTTAACTTTGTATTGGAAGCCGTCTAGCTTAAATCTTGGCCGCAACGTCTCATTCATTGTAAAGGAGTGCAGGATACCCGACCTGGTGCATTAAGTATAGCGCATGCTACCAGCCAAAACAAAAACCCGTACCAGGTACACACCTACGTGCTGCTGTACTCACCACGACTTCTGTCGACCTGGCTCCGTGCATATACTCTTGTTTATAGAGTAGCTCACGACAAAAGCATCTGCTATTGTCTATCAACCCTTTGCAGGTCAATGGCCGGAACAATTAACGCCGCCCCCACTCTTCGAGTTCAGCACACGGTTGGTGTTATTGTTTTGACTTCCTTAACACGTTTTGGCGGACACCAATCATATTCGTACCTACTAATCATACGTGGGATAGCGGAGTCTCCGTGTTTCAACGTGTACTCCTACCGGAAGAACATCTTAATCACTTTCCATTGACGTAGGCAATATTGAAAGTAACATGAAAGTCTATCGCAGCCAATATGGCAATATGTCAACATACATGAGTGGTAATTATTTAGTAAAAATTCAATGAGTATTCGTCCGATAGCGAGCATCAGCGAGAAATGAAACGTTATCGTAGAGCCTATCGCGCTAGACTTTGTACGTCATGACAGTACACGAAGAAACCAACCGTTGCAAATAGTATGCAGAGCCTAATCATGTTACACACGCACCTCCCGTTTCCCCCCCGACTCACACCGTTTACATATTAGCCCTCGTCGATGCGAGTGAACGGACCTGGGTCGACGTAAAGGCCAATGGGTACGACACGCGGACGTCTGGCAGTGGCTGCAGCCCGAAAGGTTGTGTTCCAGACAACACCCGGGACAACGACATCTGGGCCAACTCTCGCTGGTCGTGCAAGGGCGATATCCTCGACAGCTCTGATGAGGCCGACGGTTGCTGCATCACCTATTACTTTGAGGAGCCCCAGGACATTGAGAAGATTCGAATCGCTTTCCACCTGGGTACGTCTAGAACCCGGACGCTGGACGTGTTCGACAACAATGACTACCACAGCACCATATCGTCCAGCGGCAAGACGAACGGATTCCAGACGTACGACCTGTACACCGACGAAACTGAGGAGCTCAAGCTTTGCCTGTACGACCCTAAGTGGAACACGGACGTCTGGCTGAGCATCACCGAGGTGAGTCAGAATAGATTGTTGGGTAATGTTGTTGTCTGTGTGCACGACATGTATCTGTTCATCTGGTCCCATATGTGACAGGGTATAGTGTCCCGAGAATGGTGTTGCAATTGGCATGACTGCCGTTGGCGTTTACGACTGCTTCAACATTGCATTTCAAGATTTGGGACCAGTCGAAAGTTGTCAGGTGTGTGTTGGTTGATGCGCGTTGCGGGAAAATCATGTATTTCTAACTGCTGAACATGCACGCACGCCAATGCATACATGTTGTAGAAACCAATAAGGGATGTATCGGTTTTGTTCAATGTCAAGAGCGGAACATCCAAAATGTACCGGTCCTTTTCCGCCGACTACCTTTACCCCCCCCAATACTCCGCTTTGAACATGAGATTCACACTAGGTAAAGCGGCGCAAAAATCCTCCACAGGAAAGAAATGTCAATCGCTCGCCAGTACAACCTTTGTGAACGCGAAAAACATCGGCGCATGATCATTCCTTGTTATGAAGTTGTCAGTACTAGGTTT
Organism: Macrocystis pyrifera; assembly: GCA_031763025.1. Taxonomy (NCBI): domain Eukaryota; class Phaeophyceae; order Laminariales; family Laminariaceae; genus Macrocystis; species Macrocystis pyrifera. Next base: position 11,867,959 of record JASSKH010000001.1, read on the forward strand.
CACGGGAACGAATAACGATTGCGATCACTGGACTGTCAAAGCAGGGAATAGCTGCAGATTTGCGTTGGAAGAACACTACGAGACATGCTCTACCCGTAAACGTTTCCAACCATGTATTGTCCTCGTGGTACTGTTATTGTCCTTACCGCATGAGCGCGGCCTGTTCAATGTTGTCACGCGTATACTCTGGTCAACTGCACTATCGCCGTGGGCTCATTTTTCCTGCGCGTGAAGATCCCCATGGCACAGAACTTCTACTCTTATATATTGGTATCACACCTCTCACAATGTCTGGTCTAGAAGGTCAAACCCCTACGACTAAGATATACATATTCCCCCCCCCCCATTTTATTTTTTTATTTTTTTTTTTTTTTTTTTTTTTTTTTTTTTTTATTTTATATTTTTTTTTTTTTTTTTTGGGGGGGGGGTGGGGGGTGGGGGTGGGGGGGGGGGGGGGGGGGGGGGGGTGGGGGGGGGGGTGGGGGGGGGGGGGGGTGGGGGGGGGGTGGTGGGGGGTGGGGGGGGGGGGGGGGGGGGGGGGGGGGGGGGGGTGGAGGAGGTGTGGGGGGGGGGTGGGGGGGGGGGGGGGGGGGGGGGGAGGGGGGGTGGGGTGGGGGGGGGGAGGTGGGGGGTGGGGGGTGGGGGGGTGGGTGGGAGGGGGGGGGGGGGGTTGGGTGGGGGGGGGGGGGGGGGGGGGGGGGGTGGGGGGGGGGGGGGGGGGGATGGGGGGGGGGGGGGGGGGGGTGGGGGGGTGGGGGTGGGGGTGGGGGGGGGGGGGGGGGGGGGGTGGGGGGGGGGGTTGGGGGGGGGGGGGGGGGGGGGGGGGGGGGGGGGGGGGGGGCTGGGGGGTGGGGGGGGGGGGGGAGGGGCGGGGTGGGGGGGGGGGGGGGGTGGGGGGTGGGGGGGGGGGGGGGGGGAGGGGGGGGGGTGGGGGGTGGGGGGGGGGGGGGGGGGGGGTTGGGGGGGGGGGGGGTTTGGGGGGGTGGGGGGGGGGGGTGGTGGGGGGGGGGGGGGGGGGTGGGGGGGGGGTGGGAGGGGGGGGGGGGTGGTGGTGGGGGGGGAGGGGGGGGGGGGGGGGGGGGGGTGGGTGTGGTGGGGGGGGGGGGGGGGTGGGGGGGGGGGAGGGGGGGGGGGGGGGGGGGGGGGGGGGGGGAGGGGGGGTGGGGGTGGGGGGGGGTGGGGGGGGGGGGGGTGGGGGGGGGGTGGGGGGGGCGAAGGCCTACTTTCTCAATAGGGAAGGCGTGTGAAATACGTTTGTTCGTTGGAGTAGCCGTCTCGGGCATGTACTCACCTATCATTCCACTCTCCGGCACGAAATCTGCCTTCATACTACACCCTGTTCAATTCGATATATGACAAGGAGCGCTTTGACGCGGCGGGCTGCGGGACTTCGCGGCAGCAAGCTCAAGCCCGTTTTGACTCCGTAAACGCTCGTAATGAGCGAAGATGTCCCGCACATCGACTACGTAAACATGACAGTAATAAAAAGGTGAAATGCTAAATTGAAACCCAAATGTACTTGAGTGAACATAAACCTAACTTTATAATCACATTCGACGAACTAACAATCGACTATGTGTCGCGCCTGCCCGTAACGACCGAAGATGTAGGCTACGGAAAGCCGTGAATGGGGCGGTACTGCCAAGACTTACATTTCAAATATTTTTCTCTGAATTAAGAGAAATATACGCCGAAACACATTCGATAAACCAGATAAATATAGGTGACCCCATCCATCACCTTGTTTGACACCAGGCGCACTGCATAGATCAATGATGTAAGTGTGTTGCACAGAATTGGCCACGAATTACCCAAAAGGTCGACTCAAACGCCCTTAGGGTGCCCATAGTGAATCTGTTATCTTGCCGTCTCCGCTGTTGGGCCGACTTCAAGGTGTCGTTATAACATACCGGCTGGGTTTTTTTTAGCAGCAGCTAAAGGACTGCTTTGAATGGCAAAAAGCTTGTACGTATTATTTCATACAGTTTTTCTCCTCGTATTGTCTTATGTGTTGAATGATATATAACGCTGTTAACAACAAACAGCAGCATAGCAAACGCACGATGCCGATGAAACAACATTGAAGCTTTATCATACGTGTACGAGCTGAGGACATGAACAACAAACGAACTTTGCTGTACTCGAACCTGGACATGGCCGGGTCAACGTGAAAATACACTTCGTTGAACAAACCTGCATCCTCGTAGCTGTGCCATAGGCGGATGCATTTGTATGTTAACAATTACGTGCTTGAATTCACATTATCGAAAGAAACAAAAAAAATTGCACACGTTTCCTGGACGCAATACGAACGGGCAAAGAGTACCCCCGCAGGATCGGTTTGTGCAAGCAGAGTGGGGGGGAGTCCGCCAAACAGCACACAGAAAGGTAGACTAAAATTTATTTTTGCTGTTTGCGGCTTAAGACCTAATCATAGAAAACAATCGACTTTAACACGGCCGAGGATCAACGTCATGGGTCATGATGTACGAAGGATACATTTTATCCTCGAGCTCGTTCTCGTAGTCGTCGATAGCGTTTGGATAGCCCTCAACGGCTACATATTATTTGATATTCGGCTTTCTACTAGCGGTCATCAGTGTGTTTACCGGAGAAATACTTAATGATTTCAGTATATCTCTCAAGTCCTTATTATGGAAGCCGAGTGGTGGATGGTTTTGTATAATCCGGCGACCTCTACATTTTTTCGAATCTTGTGATATTATTCACAGCCAGACCGGGCCATCAGTTCTAACTTACTACTTAGTACTTTTTCAGTTGAGATCGTATGGCGGTGAATATAAGACAGCATACCATTCTTGTCCGGAAACGGGGGCGCTGACGTCACAAATCACCCATCAAGCCAGAGTGGTGTGGATGAGTTGTACTCGCTACCCGATGCCCAAGTGAATATGATTGCAAAACCATACGATTCAGAACAATGTGATATGAACTGCCTCTTGGAAGACATGTGTAACACGAAAGCGACCTGCTGATATTCAAAATTGACCATTGACTTTCTTTGGGTGTCAGCTTGGACGTCCATAACGCGTCGTGCTGAGGATCTGAGGATGCCGCGACGCTGTCAACAAAGATCAAGCTGCGCCAGGACCTCAATCTATAAGAGTACGTGCATCGAAACACTCACGACAATACGATTGATCCACGTATTGAACAGCTTAAGTCAGTCGCCCATATTTCCCATCTCCCTTTCGGGACGAGTGGGTGGTATCACGATGCGCACCCCTAGCGTTCTCTTGTCTGTCCGTCTTGTGAATTAGAGGCTCAAGTGTTGTGTCCTGGCGATGCGTTGATCACACGTTGTTTGCGCTCGACTCTATCACCCCCCCTCTATGTATTGACAGGTGGAGATCTTGGTGAAGTGAGGCCTCCATCAACTCGCAGGGGCCTGGACGCCGTAAAGCAGGCTTAGAAACATCCGCATGGTCTGCTTTCAAGCTGCGTATAGTCTGTTTGTGTCCAAACAATCGAGCTTTCAACGAGTGCTGGAAGAGTACGCTAGCTGTGGTTATGACGAACGAGTATTCTAGCGGATGTATCGCGTCGAGGTCGAGCGCGCATTGCTGTAAGCCTCTTTCAAATTCATGTTCGATCATTACGCCGAGGGGTGATCGATACCCCCCTTCTGCGAAATCTGACCTTGGCATTCCTTGTGAAGACATTATACAACTTGGCTAACCGCACAGCGGTTTGACAATATCTTCTTTAGGTACGTTTGAAGTGGCTCTACGTTGTGCGCTGTCCCACAAGAACGTTATATTTGCAAATATTTGCCTTATGGTCGTGGGCCCGTCCTTGTGTTTACGCTAAACTCCGACCGCTGCAGTTGCTTCCGCGTGACATAAATTTGCCCACTATGTATGCAGCGTTGCGGCAAGGGCTTTTGATACGACGGGATTGGTGCTCCATGTAATTGGAGTGGGTCGGCGGTGGTATATAACGATCATGGGCTGTTGGGTGTTGGTAGAATATGGGGTAGACCGTAGCGTGGGTGCCGACGCAAATCGTTGGGTTGGTCAGGTCGCAGAGCACTCTCAGGCCCAGTCGACATTTTTAATGTCGAACGTGTGAGGTGGACGTGTCGACATTATTTATGTCGAACGTGTGAGGTGGACGTGATGAGTGTGGCCAGCAGTCAGTCGACAGTACATGGCGCACATATATTGTGTGTTTATATCACTAACGATCATCGAGCAAAGCAATGAATACGATTTGTGTCATGATATGTGCCCAAAAACGAAGTAGTGAAGCTGATGTGTCAAGTCGGTTCGAGGGGTGAGTGTTTCGTGGAGGCTGCGAAGTTGCCAGTGAGAAATCGACTTTACCCCCCCCTGCCCCTCAAGCTTTCCATAGATTGGGTCAATGTGAGAATGATCCAGACGACTTGAACGCACATTCTAAAAACAGATTGTCATCAATATGTCGTTCGAATAGACTTATCGTCCCGCACGTCGCTGCCCATTCGGCTTGTGTGCTTTTTGGTGCATGTGTTATCAGCTTGCTGAGAGGGTTGTCCACGGCAGGCTCAGCTTCTCTGTCAATACCACGAGCGAATATCGTTTGTCTCATGTTAATCGTTGCAGTAATACTTTGTGTCTCTATCTTGTTACGGTTCAGGTATATACGCTATGACACGACAACTACGTGTGCACCACGTCTTCGGTTGATTATCTTCTCTGCTTTCGTTGAGGCCAACAGTATTAGAATAGCAAGTTTGCATAATTTCCATTTTTTCACCGTTGGCATATTCGAAAAATTGAATGCGAACTTAAACGCACGGCTGTCGTCAACTGAGACTCATCACTGACCTTATTGCATCTGAGATGTTGTTTTTGGTATCGTCGTATGCGTGCTATTGAAATTATTCCGATCCACCCGTCGACATGGAGCACAACCGGTGTCTGTGTCGTTTCTTCAAAGCTTGAGAGTTACAAGGTTTGTGGTCGCAAAACGACGCCACAGAGATTCTACAATGCTTTACAGCAAGCACAGTAGACAACGCAAATTCATGCCATCACTTTCTGGATACGAGAGGCACGACGTATCTTTTCTATAAAATTCAAAGAGCCAATAGGAAACACGCAACAACCAAACCGTTAACAGAAAATACACAGAGCAAACAAACAAATCATACCGAAAACGAAAAACAGAAGTACAAACGAATTTGTCGTGTCTCCTCTCAGCGGATATGGCCGACAGCTGAATCGAACGAGCTGCGAAACGGCACCACTACATGCTACAGACGAACAGAGCAAGACTAAGTACCAAACGAAACAACATGTAAGGCGGAGAACAAAACACGTACCAGATCGCCGCGGCAGTGTTTGGTACGAGTATCATTGCCAGGTTCTCCCTACTAGGCGGTCTTGTAAATTGTTATCCTGTTCACCGTTCCCATCTAGCGATCGTCAACTATGCCTCACCTCTCGAGAGAATGCCTTAGCCAATCCGAAACACGACTATCAGGCTCGTCATCTACCCACGACATACGACTCCTTTCGTAGGGATAAGACCGAGGAAATATCATCAAGTACAAAATTGAAAATACACACGTGTATATGCAACTTGTGTGTTTGGATGAATAGGCATGAATAATGTAGTGGTGTAATAGATCACCATCAAATTGACAACTTTCAGAGCTCGAGTGATAAATTCGTTATGTTTACCGCTCCACCCATCTCGTTATTTACAATTCTTCACGATGAAATTCCATTCCTCGTAGATGGACAGAATGCACGACATTTCATAAATTCCGTCAAGGTCTGATTGCATAGACATTCCACGAAATCGAGAAAGGCTTTATGCTCAATGATAACAAACTGAAAATCGGAGCTTCTTACAGATGTTTCGTTTACATCACGTTCTTCTCGAGGGCGGTCGTTGATGCTATATCAGGTAACATTTACTGAGGAATAGTCCACATTCCCTTGTAAAATCAACGTTGCTGAATTCACCTCCGCTCACCACGGAAGCTGAAGAATCTTGTTGATTGGGGTTAAAATTGTTTTTACTCCGCCACCACGCACGGGGTGATATGCACGTAGTACTGTAGTTTGTTTATGAACAAGACTTAGGAATGCGACGGTTGTTTAATGTATTCACAGGATATATCTAGTTTCTCAGAGCTCCCCTTGCGGCACCAATACACGAAAGATGGCACATCTCCGTGTGTAGTCGCAAAGTGCGATCTGGAGCACATGAAAGCTATACCAGCAAATGTTAAATTTGTGTTACAGCTTCATACATGGTGCCAATAAATACAAGTAAGGTACGCATCACATGCAAATCTGTTGCAATTGCGCTTAAATGGGTGGGCAAGAACTCAACTTTGAGGACAAACTTCTATCCTTTCTGTACATTGAGCATCACGCTAGTCGCAGATGTTTTATTTTTTTTGTGCAGCCGTCCTGTGTAACTGGCGGGGGCATGAATGCACTAAAACTAGCACACGTACAGGGTGTATTTTCCGTATTTTCCCAGATGATGCTGTCCTGTACCACATTGCGCTGTGCAAAGACTAAAAACCGATTGAACTTCAAGCTCATAGCCATACTTCGGACAGACCACTACATGCAACAGTAAGTATTAAGAGTAGTACTGAATACCTTGAACAGCTATTGTATTAATAGTAGTAATGAGGACCATAGAATGCCTATTCCAGCGAGCTATTAACAGTTGCATTCGTGGTTACCTCGTCGGGACGATATCCCTCGTGAAACAGACATGGTGATCACAACATTGAGGTTTGGCAATGGTTTCCAAGAAATTGTTTTCGGCCAGTGTGTCCGGTCTAATCGTAGACCATTTACCAGTTCCAAACTTTAATAGCCCGAAGAATAAATGCATCTTCCGGAGGTAGCTACTGACGCCATTGTTCAACTCAAGAGTACGCATGTTCAGGCGTTCAAATGCAACAAACCTATTGGTTCACTAGTCTGAAAACGAACCAAACTTTTGTGGAAAAGCCAACACGTCCCCTCGAGTTAGGTTGAAAGACACCAGTGCATTTTCACACAATGCCACAGCCCCATCACGTACGAGGATATGTGTGCGTCTTGGATGCTCTTCTTCTATGCAGTGAATCGTCTCTTAAATGACGGTATACTATCTTAAGGGCAAGCAAGCAAAAGACTTGCACCAAGCGGTGCCGTATATATGTGCAGTGCTGTCCATACAAGTTAAAATATACAGCAAACATGACCATGTACCCGAATGGAACAAAGTGGTTTGATGATTCAATACATTTTATAAAATTGCCAAAAGAGGGAAGGCAAAGCATAAAAAAATTCGATCCGACATCGGCTAGGTAGTACGACACCATCAAATTGGTTCCCACCCCCCACGAAGCGGAGCCCACCTGTTTGACATTTGACAATTACATACGTTAGGTATCGACATAACAACAAGGGTAGCAAACTGCACTCCCATCCTCACAGACGTCTACACCTAGGTACTGCTGTACGCATTAATTCATCCAAATGAGCTTAGCCCGGATGCTGCTGTTGTGCCAAATTGCACACTGTGAGTAAACCGTCTATTTATTGTTGATATGCCTATACAAAAACTGGTTGTGCCGTACAAAAGATATTCCTCTACAAATATATTAAAAAGTTGTGATATTCACACTGTGAGAGAATAGCTCAAGCTTTGAATTAAGTAGTTTCACCCCCCTTCGCCACCCCCCCCCCCCCCCCCCCCCCCCCCCCCCCCCCCCCCCCCCCCCGTGATTTGAAATGCTTCTCCGTGACATATGAGTCTTCGACAATGGACACAATCCGAGATATTGATTCGTTTTGCCTCATAGTGTGCGAATGGCTTTTTTTTTTACCTTGTACGAACTTAAGGCAAGACCGGCGCTTGATGACAACAACCTGCAAGATAGAGCTTCGTCCAGGCGAATATCTGACCATGCCCCCTACCTTAAACGATGGCCCTTGGTGCCACATCACGCAACTTTGGAGAGTGGCTGATTTTGCGTCATAATGCGGGTTGCCCTTTTCATGTCCTTACACATGTATTACTCTTTTGCTCCCTGTGCTACCACGAATGCGGTGGATATCTACGTACCGCACTTCGTATTATCGGAGAGAATATATACCTGTGACTGTTATTGGTCGTATTTGAACGATATCACCAATATTTTGCATAGCTCTCATTGCTACACCACTATCAAAAAGATTATACAGCTATATTTCCAACACCAACGTGCTATTAGTTTTAACAGGTATAATACATGAACACCAATATACTACATCAAACATGATAGCACAGCTCCATGCATGGTACCAAAATGTACAACTATAGTGCTACTCACTGGAAATATCACACATTGTTCCAACGAGGTGTGCCAGAACTTCCTCTTTCAATTATTTAAGGCACCACAATGGCTTATTCTTCGTGTGAAAATCATGCTGGTTGCGAATGTGTATACGTCGGGCTCACGCACTTGACGTGCATAGATATTCGAAAACGTGCTTATTAATAGAAACGTTCTCGTTTCTATTTCGACAGGTTAGATCTACCCGAAAAACACTATGCTGTACACCCCCGGAAAAAACAAATTAGTGTCAAGCCCATCAATAGATGGGGTACACTGGTATTCAATACACACCACAAACCACTGCTGTACTGCTGTTGCGACAATCGAATGTCTACGTCGCCGTACTACTGTATGTATAGATATCTTGGTGTTCAGTCGTCCGGACTATTTCCCTCTTTCAACGGACCCGCACCATGTACCACCACGATTATTATGGATTGTTCTGAGCTCGACTTGGTTGATCATCACACGCAGGTTCGAAAATAGTCTCAACAAGTTGTGAACGATGCAAGTATGTCCTGTCGGATCGTAGACCATACGCACACTAAAAACAGCCCGACGAATGAATTGTGGCTTCGTAGAGCAAATACGAGTGCCGTCGTTATAACACATGACATGCCGTTATTCGGGCGTGTTAATTATCCCGTATTGTTTCCCCGACTTCAGCAACGAGCTTGGCGTACGCACCACTTCATTCCGCACTACTCCTCTCCAAACCTACAACCCCTCTTGCATCACACTTCATAATATTACCCAAGACTCCATCACCATGCGTTTTTTTCGCTATCCTGGCCACCATCTTCGCTGCCACCGTTGGCACTTCCTCAGGTGCGAACCTTTAAAGGTATGGCAAATGTCGTCGTGCTTAGATCCGCAGCAATGAGAAAACATACGTATTTTGCTGCTCGTGGCAGGATGATGGAGCTGTCGCCTACGCGGTTGACCGATCATGCCGTCCTTAGTTCTACAGCGTAAATAGCGGTAGCTACCTGCTCGAAGCAGGACGATGGAGCTGTTGCTTGTGCAATGGATAATCGCCGCCAGCATGGCCCGTGAGCGTTCGGGTGCAATATTGAGCCCAATACCAAAACATAGGAAGTATATATACCGGTCGTATAAAATGCACGGGGTATGGCAGAGTCTGGCGGCGAGGATGTCAACAATCCCGAATCATCAACGATGTCGTTTGTTCTGTACTTGTCCCAAGTGCTCGTTCGAGTGCTTTCTATCACTGGCGTCAAATTGACTGTTAATACAGGCAAATACAAGACTCGGCCGCAGAGAACTGAGGGAGTATTAAATCACCTAGCTTACGTTACGACTAAAGGAGAGGGGTCTAGCGTAACGTCGTATTGGGAGCCGTCTAGCCTAAATCTTGGCCGTAACGTGTCATGCAGTGTAAGGAAGCGCAGGAACCCCGACCTGGTGCATTAGGCGTACGCTACCAGCCAAAAAGAAAACCCGTACCAGGTTCACACCTACGTCCTGCTGCACTCATTACGAATCCTGTCGTTCTGGTTCAGTGTATAAATTCTCGTTTATGGAGTAGCTCACAACAAAAGCATCTGCTATTGTGCATCAACCCTTTGCGGGTCAACGGCCGCACCAATTGACACCGCCCCACTCTTCGAGCTCAGCACACGTGTTGGTCTGATTGTTTTTACTTGCTGATCACATTTTGGCGGACGCCAATCATATTGGTATATACTACTCATACGTGGGATCGCGGAAATCTACGTTGTTTCGACGTGTACTCCTAGCGGAGGAACATCCTAATCACCTTCCATATACGTAGGCAGTATTGAAAGTCCCATGAACGATTACCACAAACAATATGGCAGTCTGGTAACATACATGAGACGTAATTATATATTAAAACTGCAACGGGTATTCGTTCGATCGGCGAGCATCAGCGAACAATGAAACGTTATGGTAGAGTTTGTCGCCCTAGACTCTGTACATCATTACAGTACACGAAGAAACAGATCGTTGCAAATAGTGTGCAGAGCCTAATCATGTTACACACGCACCTCCCGTTTTCCCCCGACTGACACCGTTAAAATACTAGCTCTCGTCGATGCAAGTGAACGGACTTGGGTCGACGTCAAGGCCAATGGGTACGACACGCGGACGTCCGGAGTGGCTGCAGCCCGAAAGGTTGCGTACCGGACAACACCCGGGACAACGATATCTGGGCCAACTCTCGCTGGTCGTGCAAGGGCGATATCCTCGACAGCTCTGATGAGGCCGACGGTTGCTGCATCACCTATTACTTTGAGGAGCCCCAGGACATTGAGAAGATTCGAATCGCTTTCCACCTGGGTACGTCTAGAACCCGGACGCTAGACGTGTTCGACAACCATAAGTACCACAGCACCATATCGTCCAGCGGCAAGACGAACGGATTCCAGACCTACGACCTGTACACGGATGAAACGGAGGAGCTCAAGCTTTGCCTGTACGACCCTAAGTGGAACACGGACGTCTGGCTGAGCATCACCGAGGTGAGTCAGAATACATTGTGGGGTAATTTTTGTTGTCTATACGCACGACATGTATGCGTTCATCCGGTCCCATATGGCACAGGGTGTAATGTCCCGAGGATGCGGTTGCACTTGCCATGACTGCTTATGGCTTTTACTACTGCTCCAACATTGCATTGCAAGATTTCGGACCAGTCGAAAGTTATCGGCTGTGTGCGTTGGTTGATGCGCGTTGCGGGAAAACATTTAATTTCTAACTGCTGAACATGTATGCACGCCAATGCGTCCATGTCGGTGGAAACGAATAGGGGAGCTATAGGTTTCGTTCAATATGAAGTTGCGAACATCGAAAATTAACCGGTCTTTCTCCACCGACTATCTTCGTCCTAATACTCCCGCTTTCAACATGGTATTCACACTAGGTAAAGCGGCGCAAAAAACCTCCACAGGAAAGAAAATGGGAGTCGCTCTCTAGGTTATCTTTTGCGAACGCGAAAACCATCGGCCCATGATCATTCCTTGTCATTAAGTTGTGACTACTAGGTTTCACGGGAACGAGTAACGATTGCGATCACGGGACTGTCAAAGCAAGGAAGAGCAGCAGATTATCGTTGATAGAACACTACGAGACATGCGCTACCCGTGAACGTTTCCAACCATGGATTGTCCTCGCTGTACTGTTATTGTCCTTGCCACATGAGCGCGGCCTGTTCGATGTCGCCACGCGTACACTCTGGTCAACTGCACTATCGCAGTGGGCACATTTTTCGTACGTGTGAAGATCCCTTGGCACAGAACGTCTACTTACATATATTGATATCACTCCTTTCACAATGTCTTGTCAACAAGGTCAAACCCCTACGAAGGCTCAATTTTCTCAGTATGGAAGGCGTATTAAATACGTTTGTTCGTTGGAGTAGCCGTCCTGGGCATGTACTCACCTATCCTTCCACTCTCTGGCACGAAACCCGCCTTCATACTACATCCTGTTAAATTCGGTGTATGACAAGGAGGGCTTTCACGCGGCGGGCTGAGGGACTTCGCTGCAGCAAGTTCAAGCCCGTTTTGACTCCGCAAACGCTCGTATTTAGCGAAGATATCCGCACATCGACTACGTAAATACTTATGACAGTAAGGACAAGGTGAAAAAAAATGAAACCAAAACGTACTTGAGTGAAGATAAACCTAACTCTTTATTTATTCACATTCGACTACCCAACAATCGACTATGTGTCGCGCATGCCCGTAACGACCGAAGATGTAGGCAACGGCAGGCCATGAATGGGGCGGTACTGCCAAGACTTACATTTCTGATATTTCTGTCTGCGTTTAGAGAAATAATCACCGAAACACATATTCGTTAAACCAGATAAAAATAATCGACCCCATCAAGCACCTTGTTTCACAAATGGCGCACTGCATAGATCAATGATATAAGTGTGTTGCACAGAATTGGCCACGAAATACCTAAAATGTCGACTCTAACGTCCTTCATGTGCTTATCACGAATCGCTATATTCTTCTGTTATCTTGCCGTCTCCGCTGTTGGGCCGACTTCAAGGTGCCGTTCTATCGTACCAGCTGGTTTTTGTTAAACCGCAGCAACAGGACTGCTTTGAATGCAACGAATGCACGTTTTATTCCATACAGCACTTCGCCTCATATTACCGTATTTGTTTGAATGATATAAAACGCAGTTAACAACGAGCAGCAGCGTTTCAAATGAACAATGACATTGAAACAACAGAGAAACGTTAGCATAGGTGTACGAGCTAAGCACATGAATAACAAACGAACTCTGCTGTACTCGAACCTGGGCATGATCTGGTCAACATCACAATACACTTCGTTGAACTAACCTACATCCTCGTAGCTGTGCCATAGGCGGGTGTATTTCTATGTGAACAATTGAACGCTTAAATTCACATTATAGAAAGAATGAAAGGAAACTTCCAACGTTTCCTGGAAGCCATGCGAACGGGCCCGGCAGGATCAGTTTCTGCAAGCAAAGTGGGGGGAGTCCGCCAAACAGTACACAGAAAGTAGACTATATATTACGTTTGCTGTTTGCTGCTGACGACCCATTAATAGCAAACAATGGACTTTCACACGGCCGAGGATCAATCTCATGGGTCATGATGTACGTGGTACATATTTTATCCACGATTACGTAGTCATAGTCCTCGACGACGTTTGGATAGCCCTCAAAGCCTACATGTTATTGGATATTCGGCTTTCTACCAGGGGTCATCAGTGTGTTTACCGGAGAAATAAATAAATATTTCAGTTCAGCAACGGTGAAAGGTTCCGGAAATAACAACCGCCCAATAGACAAAAAAAAAAAAAAACTCAAGAGAGGGTGATATTTCGAATCTTTACGTCAAATTCAATATCGCGATTTCCGTATGGGCAAATCCCTCGATACAAAACTCAATATCGCCTTTTTTGCCAGAAGCACCTGAGATATAAAACTCGGGTGTATTATGAAGAGTCTGATTACTTAGGTAACAGTCCCGTCACCCTCCACGAAGTCAAGCACGTATGTACATCACATGGGCTAGAGGACGTGGCTGCTTCTGCTGCTGCTGCTGTGGTAGGTAGAGCTCACACCAGAACCCATGTTATCGGCGATGGCGCCGACATGAAGTGGCTGCCAAGCGGCTCCTCCTCCTGTCCGGGCACCCGACGCGCCGACCGCTACCCGCTTGTTGCCGGATAGGGTGGGTGGCACGGCTTGTTGGGGGCATGGATTTGGAGCGACTCCATCGTCGAGACGCCTAGCCGGAACACTGGATTCTGGACTGGTGTCGCTAAACCCGGGCACCCCGGGCATCCGCCCGTCCCCGACCACGGGAGAACCTGTCTGCCCTATGCATTCAACCAAGTCGTCGCGTCCACCGCGGCTGTTGTTGCTCATGGCGGCGTCGTGATGATCGGATGACCGAGTACAGGAGACAGCTGTTTCCAATTATGTCGGCTAAATTCGGCTCTACCAACAAAAAAGAGAACACAAATATATGCTTGGGGCAAAAATACCCCAAGCATATATTTGTGTGTTGCGGACCATGTTCGTATAGCGAAAATATCGCCTACACCCGACGTCCGTATAAAACTCGTCAGGCACATAATTTGGCTCTAAAGGTCAAATATCGCGATATTCTCGAGTTTTATATGTGTCTAATACCATGGACGCCAACAAAATTGGTTGCATGGTGGTTGGTAAATGGCCAGGATGCGACACCTGCTAACCTTACTGCCTTGAACATGCCAATTCAACATCGTAACAAAAGGCATGCGTTCTGATTGTTTGCCTTAACACTTGCAACGACAATCTCTCAAGTCCATAATATGAAACCCGAGACGTGGATGGTTTTGTCATAGACCCGCGACCTCTACAGGTTTTCGAACCTTGTGATGTTATTCACAGCCTGACCGGGTCACTACTTCTAACTTACTACTTACGACTTTTTCAGTTGAGATCGGATGACGGTGGATGTAAGACATCATACCGGTGTTGTCCGGAAACGGGGGCGCAGACGTCACAAATCATCCGTCAAGAGAGAGTGGTGTGGCTCAGCTGTACTCGTTACCCGATGCCCAAGTAAATATGATTGCGAAACCATACGATTCAGAACAATGTGATGTGAACTGCCTCTTGGAAGACATGTGTAACGCGTAGGCGACCTGCTGATATTCAAAATTGACCATTGACTTGGTTTGGGTGTCAGCTTGGACGTCCACAACGCGTCTTGCTGAGGATCTGAGGATGCCGCGACGATGTCACCAAAGATCAAGCTGCGCCAGGACCTTAGTCCACTAGAGTATGTGCATCGACACACTTGCACAACAATATGATTGATCCACGTCTTATCCAGCCTTAGGCAGTCGCCCATATCTATCCCCTCCTGTAAGAAGGGTGGTATCACGATGCCCACGGGAGATTTCTCTTGTCTGTCCATCCTGTGAACTAGAGGCTCAAGTATTGTGTCCTGACGATGCGTTGATCACATGTTGTGTACCCTCGACTCTGCTACACCCCTCTGTGTATTGCCAGGTGGAGATCTTGGTGAAGTGAGGCTTCCATCAAATCGGAGGGGCCTGGACACCGTAATGCGGGCTTAGAAACATCCGCATGCTGTCTGCTTTCAAGCTGCGTTCAGTCTGTTTGTGTCCAAACAATCGAGCTTTCAACGAAGACTGGCAGAATACGCGCGATGTGGTTCTGACGAACGAGTATTCTAGCGGATGTATCCCGTCTAGGTCGTGCGCGCATTGCTGTAAGCCTCTTTCAAATTCATATTTGATCAATTAGGGGAGTGGGGGATCAAGAGCCCCCTTCTGCGTAACGTGAGCATGGCATTCCTTGTCGAGACGTTCAACAATGTGGCTAACCGCACAGCGATTTGCCAATAGTTTCTTTCGGTGCGTTTGAAGTGGCTCTACGTTGTGCGCTGTCCCATACAAAGGCTTGTTGACCAACACTTGTTTTAGGTCGTTGTCCCGTCCATGTGTTTACGCTAAACTCCGACCGCTGCAGTGGCTTCTGCGTAATATAAATTCGCCCACTACGTTTGCAGTGTTGCCGCATGGGCATTTGGTACGACGGGATTGGTGCTCCATGTAATTGGAGTGGTTCGGCTGTGATATATATCGATCATGCGCTGTTGGGGTTTGTAGAATGTGGGGTAGACCGTAGCGTGGGTGCGGACACACATTATTAGACTTGGTCAGGCCTCAGAGAACTATCAGGCCCAGTCGACATTGTTAACGTCGAACGTGTGAGGTGGACGTGATAAGTGTGGTCAGCAGTCAGTCGACAGTACATAGCGCACATATATTGTGTGTTGATGTCACTAACGATTATCGAGCAAAGCAACTAATACGATGTACGTTATGAATGTGCACCAAAAACGAAGTAGTGAAGCTGATGTGCCGAGTCACTTCGAAGGGTGAGTGTTTCGTGGTGACTGCAAAATTTTCTGTGAGAAATCGACGTTACAACCCCCCCCTCCCTCTTAAGCGTTCCCGCTAACGGTCGATGTGAGAATGATGGAGACGACTTGAACACACATTCTACATACAGATGGTCATCAATGTGCCGTTCGAATAGACCTATCGGCCTACACGTCGCTGCCCATTCGGCTTGTGAGCTTTTCGGTGCATGTGTTTACAGCTTACTTAGCGGAGTATCCACAGCAGGCTCAGCTTCTCTGTCAATACCACGAGCGAATGTCGTTTGGCTCATGTGAATCGTTCCAGCAATACTTTGTATATCGATCTTTGTTTCGGTTCAGGGATGTTCGTTATGACACGATGTCTACGTGTAAACCACGTCTTCGGGTGATGTTCCTCTTTGCTTTCGTTGAGGCCAACAGTATTTTAACAACAAGTTTGCAAAATTTCCAGTTTTCAACGTAGGAAAATACGAAGTTATGAATGCCAGACACCCTTGTAACCAATATGTTGTTGTCGGTATCGTCGGGTGCGCGCTCTCCAGATTAAACCGACCTTTCCACTCGTCGAAATCCAGCACAACCAGTGTCTGTGGAGAATCTTCAAGGCTGGAGAGTTACAAAGTTTGTGGTCGCAAAACTACGCACAGAGATTCTAGATTTCTTTACAGTAAACACAATAGTAGAAAACGCAATGATATGTCATAATACTGGATACGAGAGGCACGACGCACATATACTATAAAATTCAAAGCACCAACGGAAATACATAACAACCAAACGATTAACAGAAAATACAGATAGCAAACAAACTAATCAAACAGAAAGAGATAACTAAATAAAAATAAAAATAACTGTCGTGCCTCTCCTCAGCAGACGTGGCAGACAGTTGAATCGAACGAGCTGCCCAAGCGGCTGCACTACATGCTACATACGAACAGAGTAAGACAAAGTAACAAGGGAAACAACAAGTAAGGCGGAGAAAAAAGCACCCACTAGGTAGCCACAGCAGTGTTTGGTACGAGTAGCATAGCCAGGTTGTCCCTGCTAGGCGGTCTGGTACGTTTGCAATCCTGTCTACCATCCTCGACAAGCTTTCGTCAACTATTGCTCACCCCTCGAGAGAATGCGTCAGCCAAAACGAAACAAACATAGCAGGCACGTCATCTTGCCACGCCACACGACTCTTTTGGTAAGGACAAGACCATCAAGTACAAAATTAAAAATACACACACGTGTATATGCAACTTGTGTATTAATGTGAACAGCGATGAATAAAATATTGGCGTAGTAGATCACAAACAATTTACAACTTTCATAGCTCGAGTGATGAATTCGTTATGTTTAGCCCTCCACACACAATCTCGGTATTTACAACTCTGCACGATAAAAGTTCAGTCCACGTAGATGGACAGAATCCCCAACATATATTACATTGCGTCACAGTCTGATTGCATAGATATTTCACCAAATCGAGAAAGGCTTTCCGCTCCATGATAACAAACTGAAAGTCGGAGCTTCTTACAGGCGTTTCGTTTACATCACTTTCTTCTCAAAGGCGGTCGTTGATGCCATATCAGGTAACATTCACTGAGGAATAGTCAACATTCCCTTGTACAATCAACGTTGCTGCATTCACCTCTGTTCATCACGGAAGCTGCAGAATCTTGTTGATTGTGGTTGAAATTTATTTCACTCCGCCACCACGCACGGCGTGATATCCACGTACTACTGCTGTAGTTCTATTTTATGAACAAGACTCAGCAATGCGACGGTTGTTTAATGGGATATATCTAGTTTCTCAAAGCTCCCCTCGCTGGACCAATACACGAAATATAGCACATCTCCGTGTGTAGTCAAAAAGTGCGATCTGGAGCACATGAAAGCCATGCCAGCAAATATTAAAATGCATTACAGCTTCATACATGGTGCAAATAAATACAAGTAAGTTGCGCAGCACATGAAAATTCGTTGCATTTCCGCTTAAATGCTATGGGTGGACAATAACTCTACTTTTGAGGCCAAACCTCTAGCCTTTCGTTACATTGAACATCACGCTAGTCGCTCTGTTTTTTATGTTTTGTTGTGCAGGCGTCCTGTGTAACTGGCGGGGGCATGGATGTTCTAAAACTCGATCACGTAAAAGGACATATATTCCGATTATTTTAGATGATGCTCTCCTGTACCACATTGCGCTATGGAAATACATAAAACAGATTGAGCTTCAAGCTCATAGCCATATTTCGGACAGACTACTACTACATGCAACAATATGTATTAGGAGTAGTTCTGAATACGTTGAAAAGCGAACAATTGGACTAACAGTGTAGTGAGGACAATTTGGAATGCCTGTTTCAGCGAGCTGTTAACAGTTGCTTTCGTGGTTACCTCGTCCTGACGATTTCCCTCGTGAAAACAGACATGGTCGATCACAACATTGAGGTTTGGCAATGGTTTCCAAGAAATTGGTTTTGGCCAGCATGTCCGTCTAATCGTAGACCATACACCATTTACAAACTTTAATAGCCCGAAGAATATATGCATCTTTCAGAGGTAGTTACAGACGTCATTGTGCGACCTTAGAAGAACGCACGTTCATGCGATGAAATGCAACACATTTATTGGTTCATCAGTCTGAAAATGAACCAAACTTTTGGGGAAAGGGCAACACGTCCCCTCGGGATAGTTGAATGACACCAGTGTATTTTCACACAATGCCACAGCCCTATCACGTACAAGGGTATGTCTGCGTTTTGGCGATGCTCTTTTTCCATGCAGTCAATCGTCTCTTAAATGACGGCATACTATTTTCAAGGGAAAACAAGCAAAACACTTGCACCATGTGGTGCCGTATATACGTGCAGTGTTGTCCATACAAGTTTAAAAATAAAGCAAACATGACCATGTACCCGAATGGAAGAAAGTGGTTTGATAATTCAATAGATTTCTTCAAATTGCCAAACGAGGGAAGGCATAGTATCGAACAAGGCGATCCGACATCGCTAGGTAGTACCGACACCCACTAAAATGGTTCCCACCCGCCACGAACCGGAGTCCACCTGTTTGGCACATGGCACTACATACGTTATGTATCGACATAACGACAAGGGTAACAAATTTCACTCCCATCCTAACAGACATCTACAGGTAGGTACTGCTGTACGCATTAACTCATGCAAACGAGCTTAGCCCGCGCTATCTGCTGCAGTTATGGCAAATTTCACACCGTGAGTTGTCCAGCTATTTGTTGTTGACATTCCTATACAAAAATAGGTTGTGCCGTACAAAACGTATCTCGCTATTAATTTAAAAGAATATATTTCACGCTAGGAGTGAATAACTCAAGACTTGAAGTAACTAGTTTCATCCCCCGTCGCCACCCTGCCCCCCCCCGTGATTTGAAACGCTCCTCTGTCAGACATGAGTCTTTGCCCATGGACCTAATCCGCGACATTGATACGTTTGACTCACAGTATGCCAATGACTATATTTTACCTTGTACGAACGTAAGGCACGACCGGCGCTAGATGCCAACAAACTGAACGATAGAGCTTCTTCCAGGCGAATATCTTACCATACCCCCTACCTTAAAACGATGGTCCTTCGTGCCACATCACGCAACGTTGAAGCGTGGCTGATTCGACGTCATAATGCAGGTTGCCCTTCTCATGTCCTCGAATGTACTACTATTTTTCCCCCTGTGATACCACGAATGCGGTGGATGTCCACGTACCGTACTTCGGATTATCGGAGAGAACATGTGCCTGTGACTGTTCTTGGTCGTATTTGAACGATATCACTAATATTTTGCACAGCACTCATTGCTACAACCAGTATGAAAACGACAATACAGCTCTATGTGCAACACCAACGCGCTATTAGGATTAACAGAGAGAATACATGAACATTGATGTACTGGATGAAAGATGATAGCACAGCTCCATGCCCGATACCAACATATACAGATATAATGGTACTGACTAGAAATATCACACATTGTTCCAACTACTGTACGTCTGCCAGAACTTCCGCTTTCAATTTTTTAAGGCGCCACAATCGCTTATTCTTCGTGTGAAAATCATGCAGGTTGCGATTGTGTATTCGTCGGGCGCGATTGACATGCATATATATTCGAAAACGTGCTGATTAATAGAAGCGTTCCTCTCTGTATTTCGACAGGTGAGGCCTACCCGAAACACACTGTGCTGTACACCCACGGACAAACAAATGAACGTTAAGCCCATCAACAGATCGGGTAGACTGGTATTCAATACACACCACGAACCATTGCTGTACCGTTGCGACTATCGAATGTTTGTTCGCCGTACTACTGTATGTATGGATAACTTAGTGTGTAGTCGTCCGGACTATTTCCCTCTTCCAATAAACGACACACCGTGTGCAACCACGATTGTCATGGATTGTTCCTAGCTCGACTTGGTTGTTCACCACACGTAGGTTCGGAAATAGTCTCAACAAGTTGTGAGCGATACAAGTGTCTCTTGTCGGATCGTAGACCATACGCACACTCAAACAGCCCGACAAATGAATTATGGCTTCGTAGAGCAAATACGAGTACCGTTGTTCTTACAGATTACATACCATTATTCGCCGTGATAACTTTTTCCGTATTGTTTCCCCGACTTCAGCAACAGGCCGGGCGTACGCACCACCTCATTCCGCACTACTCCTCTCCAAGCCTACTACCCCTCTTACATCACACTTCATATTCATTACCCAAGACTCCATCACCATGCGTTTTTTCGCTATCCTGGCCACCATCTTCGCTGCCACCGTTGGCACTTCCTCAGGTGCGCACCTTTAAAGGCATGGCAAATGTCGTCGTGCTTAGTTCCACAGCAATGAGAAAGATGCATATATTTTGCCGCTCGTGAAAGGATGATGGAGCTGTCGCTTACGCGGTTGACCGATCATGTCGTCCTTAGTTCCACAGCGTGAAAAACGGTACCTACCTGCTAGAAGCAGGACGATGGAGCTGTTGCTTGTGCAATGGATGATAGCTGCCAGCATAGCTCATGAGCGTTCGGGTGCAATATTGAGCCCAATACCAACACATAGGAAGTATGTATACCGGTCGTAAAAAATGAACGGGGAATGGGAGAGTCTGGCGGTGGGGATGTCAACAATCCCGAATCAACAACGATGCCGTTTGTTCTGTACTTGTCGCAAGTCCTCGTTCGAGTTCTTTCTACCACTGGCGTCAAATCGACTGTTAAAACAGACAAAGACAAGACTCGGGAGCAAACAACTTTGGGAGTAGTGAATAACCCAGCTTACGTTACGTCGTAGGGAGAGGTACCCAGCTGAACACTGCATTGGCAGCCACCAAGCGTAAATCTTGGCCGCAACGTGTCATACACCGTAAAGAAGCGCAGGAACCCCGACCTGGTGCGTTAAGTATACCGTATGCTACCAGCCAAAACGAAAACCCGTACCAGCTACACGCCTACGTCCTGCTGTACTCATCACGAATTCTGTCGACCTGGTTCCGTGTATAAATTCTCGTTTATGGAGTAGCTCACAAACAAAGGTATCTGCTATTGGCTATCAACCCCTTGCAGGTCAATGGCCGGACCCATTGACGCCGCCCCACTCTTCGAGTGCAGCACACGTGTTGATCTGATTGTCATGACTTGCTGAACACGTTTGGGCGGACGCCAATCATAATTGTACATACTAATCAGACGTGGGATCGCGGAAATCTCCGTGTTTCGACGTGTAATCCTAGCGGAGGAACATCTAAATCACCTTCCAATGACGTAGACAGTATTGAAAGTCCCATGGACGTTTAACACAACCAATATGGCAATCTGTTAACATACATGAGTCGTAATTATATTATGTATTAAAACTGCAATGGGTATTCGTTCGATCGCGAGCATCAGCGAGAAATGAAACGTTGTGGCAAAACCTGCCGCCCTAGACTCTGTACGTCATGACAGTACACGAAGAAACCAACCAGTGCAAATAGTTTTGCAGAGCCTGAACATGTTACACACGCACCTCCCGTTTCCCCTACTCACACCGTTTACATACTAGCTCTCGTCGATGCGAGTGAACGGACCTGGGTCGATGTAAAGGCCAACGGGTACGACACGCGGACGTCTGGCAGTGGCTGCAGCCCGAAAGGTTGCGTTCCGGACAACACTCGGGACAACGACATCTGGGCCAACTCTCGCTGGTCGTGCAAGGGCGATATCCTCGACAGCTCTGATGAGGCCGACGGCTGCTGCATCACCTATTACTTTGAGGAGCCCCAGGACATTGAGAAGATTCGAATCGCTTTCCACCTGGGTACGTCTAGAACCCGGACGCTGGACGTGTTCGACAACCATGACTACCACAGCACCATCTCGTCCAGCGGCAAGACGAACGGATTCCAGACGTACGACCTGTACACCGATGAAACTGAGGAGCTCAAGCTTTGCCTGTACGACCCTAAGTGGAACACGGACGTCTGGCTGAGCATCACCGAGGTGAGTCAGAATAGATTGTGGAGTAATTGTTGTTGACTGTTTGCACGATGTGCATGCGTTCATCCCGTCCTATATGACACAGGATATGATGTCCCCATTATGCGGTTACAATTGAAATGACTGCTCTTGGTCTCAAAATCTGAATTATTATCTTCCACTGTGAAATCTTCACAGAATTCTTATATATTTTCATCTTCATCTTCATTTCTTTTAAAAGAATCGATTCTCATCATTATTAATAAAGATGGAAGTGCAAAATTATGACATTGTGTGGTATGTTAACGTAATTAAATAATCAATTAAAACTTCTCGGCGTCAAGAGCTTTTTCTATGTAAGCTAAAGTAGGATAAATTGATCCTTCTTTATAATATCCATATGCTAAACCTCCATCTGCTGACATTGACTCCCCTGCAAAAGTTTGCGTATCTGATAATTGACCCATTAGAAATTTAACCATAACCGGAGCTTGTGCCATTATTTCTTTTATTTCAACTTTTGGAGTTCCTCTTTCGTTAAGTTTTGAACGTACACTACGGAAATAATCTTTGAGGGACTCTTTCAATTCATTCTTGTTCCCAAATGGCACTTCTGTGTATTTGAATGGGTCTATAATATTATTGACTTTTTCAGTTGTATTATATATTTCTTCTCCTCCCCTAAATTCATTGCCATTTACTACTGCTTCAAAAATTGCATTTCAAGATATCGGACCAGTCGAAAGTTGTCAGGAATGTGTTGGTTGATGCGCGTGGCGGAAAAACGTTCAAATTTCTAACTGCTGAACATGTATGCACGCCATTGCATCGACATTGGTCGAAACCAGTAAGGGATGTATCGGTTTCGTTCAATATGAAAAGTGGAACATAGAAAATGTACCGGTCTTCTCCGCCGACTACCTTCATGGCCAATACTCCATTTTGCACATGGGATTCACACTAGGCAAAGCGGCGCAAAAACCCTCTACAGCAAAGCAATGGGAATCGCTCTTTAGTTTCTCGTTTGCGAACGCGAAAAACATCGGCCCGTGATCATTATTTGTTTTAAAGTTGTCACTACTAGATTTCACGGGAACGAATCACGATTGCGATCACGGGACTCTCAAAGCAAGGCACAGCTACCGATTAGCGTTGACAGAACACTACGAGACATTCGCTACCGGTGATT
Source organism: Macrocystis pyrifera (assembly GCA_031763025.1). NCBI lineage: Eukaryota > Phaeophyceae > Laminariales > Laminariaceae > Macrocystis > Macrocystis pyrifera. Next base: position 11,891,397 of record JASSKH010000001.1, read on the forward strand.
TTTTTTTCCCGACAATGTATTGTCCTCGTTGTACTGTTATTGTTCCTACCGCATGAGCGCGGTCTGTTCTATGTTGCCACGCGTATACTCTGGACAACTGCACCATCGCAGTGGGCGCAATTTTGGTACGTGTGAAGATCCCCTGGCACAGACCTTCTACTCTTATGTATTTGTATCGCTCCTCTCACAATGTCTTGTCTAGAAGGTCAAACTCCTATGAAGGCTCAGTTTTTGTCATTAGCGAAGGCGTATTAAATACGTTTGTTCGTTGGAATAGCCGTCCCGGGCATGTACTCAGCTACCCGTCCACTCTCCGACAAGACACCCGCCTTCATACTACGTCCGGTAAAATTCGATAAATGACAAGAAGGGCTTTGACGCGGCGGGCTGAGGGGCTGCGCTGCAGCAAGTTCAAGCCTGTTTTGTCTCCGTGAACGCTCGTAATGAGCGAAGTGGTCCACACATCGACTACGTAAATGTGACAGTAACGGCAAGGTGGTATAAAATTGTCACTAAAACGTACTTCGGTGAAGTCAAACCTAACCCTGTAGTCACATTCGACGAACCAACAATCGACTACTTGTCGCACCTGCCCGTAACGACCGAAGATGTAGGCAACGCAAGACCGTCAATGGGGCGGTACTGCCAAGACTTACATTTCAAATATTTTTTGTCTGAGTTAAGAGAAATAAACACCGGCACACATTCGATAAACAAGATAAAAAAGTGACCCCATACATCACCTTGTTTGACACCTGGCGCACTTATAGATCAATGACATAAGTGTGTTGCACAGAATTGGCCACGAAGTACCTAAAAGGTCGACTCAAACGTCCTTAGTGCGCCCATAGTTAATCTGTTAGTGTGCCGTCTCCGCTGTTGGGCCGACTGCAAGGTGCCGTTGAAACGTACCAGCTGGTTTTTGATGAACAGCAGCAATAGGACTAACTTGAATGGCGAAAAGCTTGTACATTATATTTCATACACCATTTCTCCTCGTATTGTCGTATATGTTGAATGATAAAAAACACTGTCGACGACGAACAGCAGCATAGCAAATGCACGATGCCGATGAAACAACTTTGAAGATTTAGCTTAGATGTACCAGCTGATGACATGAACAACAACCGAACTCTGCTGTACTCGAACCTGGGCATGGCCTGGTCAACGCGAAAATACGCTTCGTCGAACTAACCTGCATCCTCGTGAATGTGCCATAAGCGGATGCATTTTTATGTGGACAACTGAATGCATAATTTCACATTATCGAAAGAAAGAAAGGAAACTTGTACAACACGTTTCTTGGACGCGATGCCAACGGGCAAAGACTACCTCCGGCAGGATCGGTTTGTGCAAGTAAAGTGTGGGAAATCCACCAAACAGCACACCGAAAGGTAGAGTAACGTTTATGTTTGCTGTTTGCGGTGGAAGACATACTAATGGAAAAATAATCGGCTTTCACACGGCCGAGAATCAACCTCATGGGTCATGATGTAAAAAATCCATATTTTATCCACGAGTACGAACTCGTAGTCGTTGATTGCGTTTGGATAGCCCTCAAAGCCTACATATCATTGGATATTCGGCTTTCTACCAGCGGTCATCAGTGTGTTTACCGGAGAAATAAATATAGATTTTAGGTCACCAGTGGTGAAAGTTTCCGGACTTTAAAACCGCGCAATACCATGGACGCCAACATAAATGGTTTGTATGATGTTTGGAAAATGGCCAGGATGCGACACCTGCGAAACTTACTTCCTTGAACATGTCAATTCAACACCGTACCAACGGCATGCGTTCTGCTTGTTTGGCTCTACCGTTGCAACGACTATCTCTCAAGTCCATATCATGAAACCCGAGTGGTGGATAGTTTTGAATAATCCCGCGACCTCTACAGGTTTTCGAACCTTGTGATATTCTTCAGAGCCAGACCGGGCCACCAGTTCTAACAAATCTCCAGGTACTTACTACTTTTGCAGTTGAGATCGGATAACGGTAGATGAAAGACAGCATACCGGTCTTGTCCACAAACGGGGGCGCAGACGTCACAAATCACCCATCAAGCCAGAGTGGTGTGGCTCAGTTGGACTCGTTACCAGATATGCAAGTGAATGTGATTGCAAAACCATACGATTCGGAACAATGTGATGTGAACTGCTTCTTCAAAGCAATGTGTAACGCGGAGGCGACCTTCTGATATCCAAAATTGACCATTGATTTGTTTTGGGTGTCAGCTTGGACGTCCACGACGCGTCTTGCTGAGGATCTGAGGATGCCGCGACGATGTCACCAAAGATCAAGTTGCGCCAGGGCCATAATCTACTAGAGTATGTGCATCGAAAGGCTTGCACAACAATATGAGTGATCCACGTATTAAACAGCTTAAGTAAATCGCCCATATCTGTCCCTTTCGAGAAAAGGGGGTGGTATCACGATGCCCACGCCGAGCGTTCTCTTGTCTGTCCATCTTGTGAACTAGAGGCTCAAGTGTTGTGTCCTGACGATGCGTTGATCACATGTTGTTTACGTTCGACTTTTCTACACACCTTTGTGTATTGCCAGGTGGAGATCTTGGTGAAGTGAGGCTTCCATCAACTCGGAGGGGCCTGGACACCGTAATGCGGGCTTAGAAACATCCACATGCTGTCTGCTTTCAAGCTGTGTTCAGTCTATTTGTGTCCAAACAATCGAGCTTTCAACGACACATGGCAGAGTACGCTAGATGTGGTTCTGACGAACGAGTATTCTAGCGGGTGTCTTTCGTCGAGTTCGTGCGCGCATTGCTGTGAGCGTCTTTCAAATTCAGATTTGATCAAATAGCTGAGTGGTGATCGCTACCTTCTGCGTAACGTGAGCATGACATTCCTTGCCGAGACGTTCAACAATGTGGCTAACCGCACAGCGGTTTGCCAGTAGTTTCTTTCGGTGCGTTTGAAGTGGCTCTACGTTGTGCGTTGTCCCACACGAAGGCTTTTGGCTAACATTTTTTGTTGGTCGTTGTCTCGTCCACGTGTTTACTCTAAACTCCGACCGCTGCAGTTGCTTCTGCATAACATAAGTTCGCCCACTAGGTTTGCAGCGTTGCGGCATGCGCATTTGGTACGACGGGATTCGTGCTCCATGTAATTGGAGTGGTTCGGCTTTGATATATATCGATCATGCGCTGTTGGGGGTTTATAGAATGTGGGGTAGACCGTAGCGTGGGTGCTGACACACATCTTTAGATTTGGTCATGCCTCAGAGCACTATCAGGCCCAGTCGACATTATAAACGTCGACTGTGTGAGGTGGACGTGGTAAGTGTGGTCAGCAGTCAGTCGACAGTACATTGCGCACATATATTGTGTGTTGATGTCACTAACAATCATCGAGCAAAGCAACGAATACGATATATGTTTTGAATGTGCAAACAAACGAAGTAGTGAAGCTGATGTGCCGTGTCCGTTCGAGGGGTGAGTGTTTCGTGGAGGCTGCGAAGTTGTCTGTGAGAAATCGACGTTACACCCCCCCCCCCCCTCAAGCGTTGCCGCTAACGGTCGATGTGAGAATGATCCAGACGACTTGAACACACATTCTACATACAGATGGTCATCAATGTGCCGTTCGAATAGACTTATCGTCCTACACGTCGCTGTCCATTCGGCTTGTGTGCGTTTTGGTGCATGTGCTTAGAGGGTTGTCCACGGCAAGCTCACCTTCTTTGTCAATACCACGAGCGAATGTATTTTGTCCTATGTGAATCGTTCCAGCAATACTTTGTATGTCGATCTTGTAAGGTTCAGGGGTGTTCGTTATGACACGATGTCTACGTGTAAACCACGAATTCGGGTGATTATACTCTTTGCTTTCGTTGAGGCCAACAGTATTTTACCAGCAAGTTTACCTAATTTCCAGTTTTCGACGTTAGAAAATACGAGGATATGAATGCCTGACACTAGTGTAACTGACATGTTGTTGTCGATGTCGTCGGATGCGCGCTCTTCAAATTAAACCGACCTTTTCACTCGTCGAAATCCAGCACAACCAGTGTCTGTGAAGATTCTTCAAGGATGGAGAGTTACAAGGTTTGTGGTCGCAAAACTACGCCACAGAGCTTCTGCATTTCTTTACAACAAGCACAGTAGACAACGCAATGAGATGTTATCATACTGGATACGAGAGGCACGACGTACATATTCTAAAATATTAAAAGAACGAACGGAAACACACAACAAATCAAACAAGAAGAGAAAAAGAGAAGTACAAACAAATTTTTCGTGCCTCCCCTCAGCAGATGTGGCAGACAGTTGAAGCGAACGAGCTGTCGCGACGGCACCACTACATACCACATACGAACAGAGTAAGACTAAGTAACAAGGGAAACAACATATAAGGCGGAAAACAAAGCACCCACTAGGTAGCCGCAGCAGTGTTTCGAACGAGTAGCATAGCCAGGTTGTCCCTACTAGGCGGTCTGGTACGTTGTTATCCTGTCCACCATCCTCGTCTTGCCTCCGTTAACTATTCCTCACCCCTCGAGGGAATGCGTCAGGCAATATGAAACAAACAAAGCAGGCGCGTCATCTTCCCACGCCACACGACTCCTTTCGTAAGTACAAGACCGAGGAGATATCATCAAGTACAAATTTGAAAATACACACACGTGTATATGCAACTTGATTAATAATATGAATAGGGATGAATAATATATTGGGGTACAATTATAGATCACAAACAGATTACAACTTCCATAGCTCGAGTGATGAACTTGTTATGTTTACCCCTCCACACACAATCTCGTTATTTACTACTCTCCACGATGAAAGTTCAGTCCTCGCAGATGGATAGACTCCCCAACATATATTATATTGCGTCACAGTCTGACTGTACAGATATTTCACGAAATCGAGAACGACTTTCCGCTCCATGATAACAAGCTGAAAGTTGGAGCTTCTTACAGACTTTTCATTTACATTACTTTCTTCTCAAGGGCGTTCGTTGATGTCATATCAGGTAACATTCACTGGGGATTAATCAACATTCCCTTCTACAGTCAACGTTGCTGCATTCACCTCCGTTCATTACGGAAGCTGAAGAATCTTGTTGATTGCGGTTAAAATTGATTTTACTCCGCCACCACGCACGGCGTGGTATCCACGTGCTACTGTAGTTTTTTTATGAACAAGACTTAGGAATGTGAAGGTTGTTTAATGTATTCACAGGATACTTATAGTTTCTCAAAGCTTCCTATGCTGGACCAATACACGCAAGATGGCACATCTCCGTGTGTAGTCAAAAAGTGCGATCAGGAGCACAAGAAAGCTATAGCGGCAAATAAACAAATGTATTACAGCTTCATACATGGTGCAAATAAATACTAGTAAGTTACACACCAAATCAAAATTCGCTGCAATTGTGCTTCAATTGGTGGGCAAGAACTCAACTTTGAGGACCAACTTCTATCCTTTTTGTACATTGAGCATCACGCTAGTCGCAGAAAATTTTGTTTTTTTGTGCAGGCGTCCTGTGTAACTGGCGGGGGCATGAATGTACTAAAACTCGCTCACGTAAAGATGGTATTTTCCGGATTTTTCCAGATGATAATGTCCTGTATCACATTGCGCTATGCAAAGACTAAAAACAGATTGAGCGTCAAGCTCATAGCAATATTTCGGACAGACTATACTGTACATGCAACAGTAAGTTTTTATTGTAGTAATGAATACGTTGACAGCGAACTATTGGATTAATAGTAGTAGTGCGGACAATGTAGAATGCCTATTTCAGCGAGCTATTAGCAGTTGCATTCGTGGTTACCTCGTGCTGACGATTTACCTCGTGAAACATATATGGTTGATCACAACGTTGAGGTTTGGCAATGGTTTCCAAGAAATTGTTTTCGGCCAATTTGTCCGGTCTCCATCGTAGGCCATGTACAATTTACAAACTTTAGTAGCCCGAAGAAAAACCACATCTTCCAGAGGTAGTTACGGACGTCATCGTGCAATCCAAGAAGTACGAACGTTCAGGCTTTGAAATACAACACCTTTATTGGTACACCAGTCTGAATATGAACCAAACGTTTGTGGAAAGGGCAACACGTCCCCTCGGGGTAGGTTGAAAGACACCAGTGAATTTTCACACAATGCCACAGCCCATCACGTACCAGGGTATGTGTGCGTGTTGGGGATGCTCTTCTTCTATGCAGTCAAACGTCTCTTAAAGGACGGGGTGTTATTTTGAAGGAAAAAGAAGCAAAGCACTTGCACCAAGTGGTGCCGTATATACGTGCAGTGTCGTCCATATATGTCAAAATATAAAGCAAACATGACCATGTACCCGAATGGAACAAAGTGGTTTGATAATTCGATAAATTTCTTCAAATTGTCAAACGATGAAAGACATTGTATGAAACAATGCGATCCGACATCGGCTAGGTAGTACCGACACCATCAAAATGTTTCCCATCCGCCACGAACCGGAGTCCACCTTTCTGACATATGAAACTACATGGGTTATGTATCGACATAACGACAAGGGTAACAAACTTCACTCCCATTCTCACAGATATCTACAGGTAGGTACTGCTGTTCGCATTAATTAATGCAAACGAGCTTAGCCGGCGCTAACTGCTGCTGTTGTGGCAAATTGCACACTGTGAGTACACCGGCTAACTGTTGTTGATACGCCTATACAAACGTAGGTCCTATACCTGGTACACAACATATTCCGCTATTAATATAGAACAATATACTGCACGCTATGAGTCATTAGCTCAAGCCTTGAATTAACTAGTTTCACCCCCCTTCGCCACCCTCCCCCTCAACATGATTTGAAACGCGTCTCTGTCAGACGTGAGTATTCGCCCATGGACCTAATCCGCGATATTGATTCGTTTGACTCACAGTATGTCAATTACTATATTATACCTGGTACGAACTTAAGGCAAGACCGGCGCCTAATTACAACAAACTGCACGATAGAGCTTCTTCCAGGCGAATATCTTACCATACCCCCTACCATAAACGATGGTCTTCGGTGCCACATCACGCAACGTTGAAGCGTGGCTGATTTGACGTCATAATGCAGGATGCCCTTTTCATGTCCTCGAATGTGCTATCGTTTTGCTCCCTGTGCTACCACGAATGCGATGTATGTCCACCTACATTACTTCGGATTATCGGAGAGAAAATATTCCTGTCACTCGTATTGGTCGTATTCGAACGATATCACAAATATATTGCACAGGTTTCATTGCTACACTACTATCAAAATGACAATACAGCTCTGTATGTGCAACACCAACGTGCTATTAGGATTAATAGATAGAATACATGAACACCAATATACTACATAAAATATGATAGCACAGCTCCATGCATGCTACCAAAATGTACAAATATACTGCTACTGACTGGAAATATCAGACATTGTTCCAACGAGGTCTACCAGAACTTCCTCTTTCATTTTTTTAAGGCACCACAATGGCTTATTCTTCGTGTAAAAATAATGCAGGTTGCGAATGTGTATACGTCGGGCGCCCATTGACGTGCATAGATATTCGAAAACGTGCTTGTTAATAGAACCGTTCCTCGTTTGTATTTCGACAGGTGAGGCCTACCCGAAGCACACTATGCTGTACACCCACGGAAACACAAATGAACGGTAAGCCCATCAATAGACCGGATAGCCTGGTATTTTAAACACACCACGAACCACTGCTGTACTGTTGCGACTATCGAATGTTTTGGTGTTCAACATTCCCGACTATTTTCCTCTTTCAACTGACGACGCACCGTGTGCAACCACGATTATCATGGATTGTTCTGAGCTCAACTTGATTGATCACCACACGCAGGTTCGGAAATAGTCGCAACAAGTTGTGAGCGATGCACGTATTTCCCGCCGGATCGAAGACCATACGCACACTCAAACAACCCGACAAATATATTATGGCTTCGTAGAGCAAATACGAGTGCCGTTGTTATATCAGATGACATACCATTATTCGGGCGTGTTAATTATTCCGTGATGTTTCCCCGACTTCAGCAACGAGCCGGGCGTACGCACCACCTCATTCCGCACTACTCCTCTCCAAACCTACTACGCCTCATACATCACACTTCATATTATTACCCAAGACTCCATCATCATGCGTTTCTTCGCTATCCTGGCCACCATCTTCGCTGCCACCGTTGGCACTTCCTCAGGTACGAACCGAAACGCATTGCAAATGACGTCGTGCTTAGTTCCACAGCAATGAAAAAACATACGTATTTTGCTGCTCGTGGAAAGATGATGGAGCTGAAGCTTACGCGGTTGACCGATCATGTCGTCCTTAGTTCCACAGCGATGCGAATGAATAGCTGTATGTACCTGCTCGAAGGAGGACGATGGAGATGTTGCTTGTGCAATGGATGATAGCTGCCAGCATGGCCCGTGAGCGTTCGGGTGCAATATTGAGCCCAATACGAACACATAGGAAGTATGTATACCGGTCGTATTAAATGCACGAGGTATGGGAGAGTCTGGCGGTGAGGATGTCAACAATCGCGAATCAACAATGATGCCGCTTGTTCCGTGGTTGTCCCAAGTGCTCGTTCGAATTCTTTCTATCACTGGCGTCAAATCGACTGTTACTTCAGGCAAAGACAAGACTCGGTCGCAGAGAACTGATGAAGTAGCCAGTAACCTAGCTTACATTACGTTCTAATGAGAGGGGTCCAGCTTAACTTTGTATTGGAAGCCGTCTAGCTTAAATCTTGGCCGCAACGTCTCATTCATTGTAAAGGAGTGCAGGATACCCGACCTGGTGCATTAAGTATAGCGCATGCTACCAGCCAAAACAAAAACCCGTACCAGGTACACACCTACGTGCTGCTGTACTCACCACGACTTCTGTCGACCTGGCTCCGTGCATATACTCTTGTTTATAGAGTAGCTCACGACAAAAGCATCTGCTATTGTCTATCAACCCTTTGCAGGTCAATGGCCGGAACAATTAACGCCGCCCCCACTCTTCGAGTTCAGCACACGGTTGGTGTTATTGTTTTGACTTCCTTAACACGTTTTGGCGGACACCAATCGCATTCGTACCTACTAATCACACGTGGGATAGCGGAGTCTCCGTGTTTCAACGTGTACTCCTAGCGGAAGAACGTCTTAATCACCTTCCATTGACGTAGGCAATATTGAAAGTAACATGAAAGTCTATCACAGCCAATATGGCAATCTGTCAACATACATGAGTGGTAATTATTTATTAAAAATTCAATGAGTATTCGTCCGATAGCGAGCATCAGCGGAAAATGAAACGTTATCGTAGAGCCTGTCGCGCTAGACTCTGTACGTCATGACAGTACACGAGAAAACCAACCGTTGCAAATAGTATGCAGAGCCTAATCATGTTACACACGCACCTCCCGTTTCCCCGACTCACACCGTTTACATATTAGCCCTCGTCGATGCGAGTGAACGGACCTGGGTCGACGTAAAGGCCAACGGGTACGACACGCGGACGTCCGGGAGTGGCTGCAGCCCGAAAGGTTGTGTTCCAGACAACACCCGGGACAACGACATCTGGGCCAACTCTCGCTGGTCGTGCAAGGGCGATATCCTAGACAGCTCTGATGAGGCCGACGGTTGCTGCATCACCTATTACTTCGAGGAGCCTCAGGACATTGAGAAGATTCGAATCGCTTTCCACCTGGGTACGTCTAGAACCCGGACGCTGGACGTGTTCGACAACCATGACTACCACAGCACCATCTCGTCCAGCGGCAAGACGAACGGATTCCAGACGTACGACCTGTACACCGACGAAACTGAGGAGCTCAAGCTTTGCCTGTACGACCCTAAGTGGAACACAGACGTCTGGCTGAGCATCACCGAGGTGAGTCAGAATAGATTGTTGGGTAATGTTGTTGTCTGTGTGCACGACATGTATGCGTTCATCCGGTCCCATATGTGACAGGGTATAGTGTCCCGAGAATGGTGTTGCAATTGGCATGACTGCCGTTGGCGTTTACGACTGCTTCAAAATTGCATTTCAAGATTTGGGACCAGTCGAAAGTTGTCAGGTGTGTGTTGGTTGATTCGCGTTGCGGGAAAATCATGTATTTCTAACTGCTGAACATGCACGCACGCCAATGCATACATGTTGTAGAAACCAATAAGGGATGTATCGGTTTTGTTCAATGTCAAGAGCGGAACATCCAAAATGTACCGGTCCTTTTCCGCCGACTACCTTTACCCCCAATACTCCGCTTTGAACATGAGATTCACACTGGGTAAAGCGGCGCAAAAATCCTCCAGAGGAAAGAAATGGCAATCGCTCGCCAGTACAACCTTTGTGAACGCGAAAAATATCGGCGCATGATCATTCCTTGTTATGAAGTTGTCAGTACTAGGTTTCACGGGAACGAGTAACGATTGCGATCACTGGACTGTCAAAGCAGGGAATAGCTGCAGATTTGCGTTGATAGAAGACTACGAGACATGCTCTACCCGTGAACTTTTCCAACCATGGATTGTCCTCGTGCGACTGTTATTGTCTTTACCGCATGAGCGCGGCCTGTTCAATGTTGTCACGCGAACACTCCGGTCAACTGCACCATCGCAGTGGGCACATTTTTCGTGCGTGTGAAGATCCCCTTGGCACAGATCTTCTACACTTATATATTGGTTACACTCCTCTCACAATGTCTTGTCTAGAAGGTCAAACCCCTAGGAAGGCCTACTTTCTCAATAGGGAAGGCGTGTTAAATACGTTTGTTCGTTGGAGTAGCCGTCTCGGGCATGTACTCACCTATCATTCCACTCTCCGGCACGAAATCTGCCTTCATACTACACCCTGTTCAATTCGATATATGACAAGGAGCGCTTTGACGCGGCGGGCTGAGGGACTTCGCTGCAGCAAGTTCAAGCCCGTTTTGACTCCGTAAACGCTCGTAATGAGCGAAGATGTCCGCACATCGACTACGTAAATATGACAGTAATAAAAAGTTGAAATGTTAAATTGAAACCCAAACGTACTTGAGTGAAGATAAACCTAACTTTATAATCACATTTGACGAACCAACAATCGACTATGTGCCGCGCATGCCTGTAACGACCGAAGATGTAGGCAACGGCAGGCCGTGAATGGGGCGGTACTGCCAAGACGTACATTTCAAATATTTTTCTCTGAGTTTAGAGAAATATACACCGGAACACATTCGAAACACAAGATAGAAATGAGTGACTCCATCCAGCACCTGGTTGGACACATGGCGGACTGCGTAGATCAATGATACAAGTGCGTGGCACAGAGTTGGCCACGAATTACCTAAAAGGTCGACTCAAACATCCTAAATGTACCCATGGTGAATCTATTATCTTGCCGTCTCCGCTGTTGGGCCGACGTCAAGGTTCCGTTTAAACGTACCAGCTGGGTTTTGATGAACAGCAGCAATAGGACTAACTTGAATGGCGAAAAGCTTGTACATTATATTTCATACACCATTTCTCGTCGTATTGTCGTATATGTTGAATGATATAACACGCTGTCGACAACGAACAGCAGCACAGCAAATGCACGATGCCGATGAAACAACATTGAAGCTTTAGCATAGATGTACGAGCTGAGCACATGCGCAACAAACGAACTCTGCTGTACTCGAACCTGGGCATGGCCTGGTCAACGTGACAATACACTTCGTTGAACTAACCTGCATCCTCGTAACTGTGCCGTAGGCGGATGTATTTCTATGTGAACAATTAGGTGCTTAAATTCACATTATCGAAAGAAAAAAAGGAAACTTGCACAGGTTTCCTGGACGCAAAGCGAACGGGCAAAGAGTACCCCCGGCATGATCGGTTTGGGCAAGCTAAGTGGTGGGAGCCCGCCAAACAGCACACCGAAAGGTAGACAAAACTTTCTGTTTGCTGTTTGCGGCTCAAGACCTGTCAATAGAAAACAAGTAGGCTTGAACACGGCCGAGCATCAACTTCATGGGTCATGATGTACGAAGTGCAAATTTTATCCTCGAGTACGTTCTTGTAGTCGTCGGTATCGTTTGGATAGCCCTCAAAGCTTACATATTATTGGATATTCGGCTTCCTACCAGCGGTCATCAATGTTTTTTTCCGGGGAATTGCATAAAAATTTCAGTTCACCAATGGTGAAAGTTTCCGGAATTTACAACAACCCAATACCATGGACGCCAACAAAATTAGTTGCATGATGGTTCGAAAACGACCAGGACGCGACACCTGCGAAACTTACTATCTTAAACATGTCAATTCAACGCTGTAACGAAAGTCATCCGTTCTGCGTGTTCGACTTAACCTTTGCAACGACTATCTCTCAAGTCCATATTATGAAACCCGAGTGGTGGATGGTTTTGTATAATCCCGCGACCTCTACAGGTTTTCGAACCTTGTGACATTCTTCACAGCCAGACCGGGCCACCAGTTCTAACATACTACCAGGTACTTACTACTTTTTCAGTTGAGATCGGATGACGGTGAATGTAAAACATCATACCGGTGTTGTCCAGAAACGGGCGCGCAGACGTCACAAATCACCCATCAAGCGAGAGTGGTGTGGATCAGTTGTACTCGTTACCCGATGCCCAAGACATTATGATAGCAAAAACATTTGATTAAAAACAACGTGAAGTGAACTGCCTCTTGGAAGACATGTTCATCGCGGAGACGACCTGCTGATATTCAAATTTGACCATAGACTTGTTTGGGGTCAGCTTGGACGTCCACAACGCGTTGTGCTGAGGATCTGAGGATGCTGCGACGATGTCACCAAAGATCAAGCTGCGCCTGGGCCATAATCTACTAGAGTATGTGCATCGACAAACTTGCACAACAATATGATTGATGAACGTATTAAACATCTTAAGTGAGTCTCCGATACCTGTCCCTTTCTGGATGAGGGGGTGGTATTACGATGCCCACCGCAAGCTTTCTCTTGTATGTCCATCCTGTAAACTAGAGGCTCAAGTGTTCTGTCCTGACGATGCGTTGATCACATGTTGTTTACGCCCGATTCTGCCACACCCCTCCATGTATTGCCAGGTGGAGATCTTGGTGAAGTGAGGCTTCCATCAACTCGCAGGGGCCTGGACGCCGCAAAGCAGGCCTAGAGACACCCACATGTTGTCTGCTTTCAAGCTGTGTTTAGTCTGTTTGTGTCAAACAATTGAGCTTTCAACGAGGACTGGCAGAGTACGCTAGCTGTGGGTCTGGCGAACGAGTATTCTAGTGGATGTATCCCGTCGAGGTCGTGCGCGCATTGCTGTAAGCCTCTTTCAAATTCACGTTTGATCATTACGTGGAGAGGGGATCGATACCCCCCTTCTGCGAAACATGATCTTATCATTCTTTGTCGAGACATACAACAATTTGGCTAACCGCGCAGCGGTTTGAAAACATCTTCTTTCGGCACGTTTGAAGTGGTTCTACGTCATGCGCTGTCCCACAAGAACTTTTTATTTACCAACATTTGCTTTTTGGTCGTGGTCCCGTCCATGTGTTTGCGCCAAACTCCGACCGCTGCAGTTGCTTCCGCGTATACTAAATTTGCCCACTATATATGCAGAGTTACAGCAAGGCTTTTGATACGACGGGATTGGTGCTCCATGTACTTGGAGTGGGTCGGCGGTGGTATATAGCGATCATGGGCCGTTGGGTGTTGGTATAGAATGTGGGGTAGACCGTAGCGTGGGTGCCGACGCAAACCTGTGGGTTGGTCAGGCCTCAGAACACTATCAGGCCTAGTCGACATTACTAATGTCGAACGTGTGAGGTGGACATGATGAGTGTTGTCAGCGGTCAGTCGACTGTCCATGGCGCAAACATATGGTGCATTCATGTTACTAACGATCATCGAGCAAATCAACGAATACGACCTGTGTCACGATATGTGCTCAAAACCGAAGTAGTGAAGCTGATGTGCCGGGTCAGTTCGAGGGGTGGGTGTTTCGTGGAGGCTGCGAAATTGTCTGTGAGAAATCGACTTTACACCCCCCTCCCCCTCAAGCTTTCCATAGATGGGTCAATGTGAAATTATCCAGACGACTTGAACACACATTCTACAAACAGATTGTCATCAATGTGCCGTTCGAATAGAATTATCGTCCGGCACGTCGCTGCTTATTCGGCTTGCGTGCTTTTTGGTGCATGTGTTCACAGCTTGCGTAGAGGATTGTCCACGGCAGGCTCAGCTTCTCTGTCAATACCACGAGCGAATGTCGTTCGTCTCAGGTTAATCGTTGCAGTAATACTTTGTGTCTCTATCTTGTTACGGTTCCGGTATATATATATACCCTATGACAATATAACTACGTGTGCACCACGTCTTCGGTTGATTATCTTCTCTGCTTTCGTTGAGGCCAACAGTATTGGAATAGCAAGTTTGCATACTTTCCATGTGTTCATCGTTGGCGAATACGAAAATATTAAATGCGACCTTAAAGGCACGGCTGTCGTCAACTGTTACCCATCACTGACCCTATTGCATCTGAGATGCTGTTTTTGGTATCGTCGTATGCGTGCTCTTCAAATTGTACCGATCTTTCCACCCGTCGGCATGGAGCACAACCAGCGTATATGCCGATTCTTCAAGGCTGGAGAGTTACAAGGTTTGTGGTCGCAAAACTACGCCACAGAAATTCTACATTGCTTTACAGCAAGCACAGTAGACAACGCAAATTCATGCCATCACTTTCTGGATACGAGAGGAACGGCGTACCTATTCTATGAATTTCAAAGAACCAATAGGAAACACGCAACAACCAAACGATTAAAAGAAAATACACAAAGCAAACAAACAAATCATGCCGAAAACGAAAAACAGAAGTACAAACGAACTTGTCGTGCCTCTTCTCAGCAGATGTGGCAGACACTTCAATCGAACGAGCTGCGAAACGGCACCACTACATGCTACATACGAACAGAGTGAGACTAAGTACCCAACGAAACAACATGTCAGGCGGAGAACAGAACATCTACAAGATCGCCGCGGCAGTGTTTGGTACGAATAGCACAGCCAGGTTCCCCCTACTGGTCCGGTACATTGTTATCCTGTCCACTGTTCGCGTATTGCGTTCTTCAACTATGCCTTCACCCCTCGACAGAATGCGTCAGCCAATCCGAAACATGCCTAGCAGGCTCGTCATCTACCCACGACATACGACTCCTTTCGTAGGGACAAGACCGAGGAAATATCATCAAGTACAAGACGGAAAATACACACACTTGGAGATGCAACTTGTGTATTTTGATGAATAGGGATGAATAATGTAGTGGTGTAGTAGATCACAATCAAATTGAAAAGTTTTCATAGCTCGAGTGAAAAATTCGTTATGTTTACCCCTCCACACATAGTCTCGCTATTTACAAAATCTTCACGATGAAATTCCAGTCCTCGTAGATGGACAGAATCCCCGACATTTCAAAAATTGCGTCACAGTCTGATTGCATAGACATTCCACGAAATCGAGAAAGGCTTTCTGCTCCATGATAACAAACTGAAATTCGGAGCTTATTACGGCTGTTTCGTTTACATCACGTTATTTTCAATGGCGGTCGTTGATGCCATATCAGGCAACATTCACTGAGGAATAGTCCACGTCCCTTTGTAAATCAAAGCTGCTGAATTCACCTCCGTTCATCACGGATGCTAAAGAATCTTGTTGATTGCGGTTAAAATTGTTTTTACTCCCGCCACCGCGCACGGGGTGATATGCACGTACTACCGTATTTTGTCCCTTAACAAGACTTAGGAATGTGACGGTTGTTTAACGTATTCACAGGATATATCTAGCTTCTCAGAGCTCCTCTTGCGGGACCAAACACGAAAGATGGCACATCTCCGTGTGTGATCACAACGTGCAAATCTGGAGCACATGAAAGCTATACCAGCAAATGTAGAATTTGTGTTACAGCTTCATACATGGTGCATATATATAGAAGTAAGTTACGCATCACATGCAAGTCGGTTGGAATTGCGCTTAAATGGGTGGGCAAGAACTCAACTTTGAGGACAAAATTCTATCCTTTCTGTACATTGAGCATCACGCTAGTCACAGTTTTTGTTTTGTTTTTGCAGCTGTCCTGTGTAACTGGCGGGGGCATGAATGTACTAAAACTCGCCCACGTACAGGGCGTATTTACCGGATTTTCCCAGATGATGCTGTCCTGTGCTACATTGCGCTGTGGAAAGACAAAAAACCGATTGAACTTCAAGCTCAGAGCCATATTTCGGACAGACTAGTACTACATGCAACAATATGTATTAAGAGTAGTTCTGAATACGTAGAACAGCGAACAGTTGGATTAACAGTGTAGTGAGGACAATTTGGAATGCCTGTTTCAGCGAGCTGTTAACAGTTGTTTTCGTGGTTACCTCGTCCTGACGATTTACCTCGTGAAACAGACATGGTCGATCACAACATTGAGGTTTGGCAATGGTTTCCAAGAAATTGGTTTTGGCCAGCATGTCCGGTCTAATCGTAGACCAAATACCATTTACAAACTTTAATAGCCCGAAGAATATATGCATCTTTCAGAGGTAGTTACAGACGTCATTGTGCGACCTTAGAAGAACGCACGTTCATGCGATGAAATGCAACACATTTATTGGTTCGTCAGTCTGAAAATGAACCAAACTTTTGGGGAAAGGGCAACACGTCCCCTCGGGATAGTTGAATGACACCAGTGTATTTTCACACAATGCCACAGCCCTATCACGTACAAGGGTATGTCTGCGTTTTGGCGATGCTATTTTTCCATGCAGTTAATCGTCTCTTAAATGACGGCATACTATTTTCAAGGGAAAACAAGCAAAACACTTGCACCATGTGGTGCCGTAGATACTTGCAGTGTTGTCCATACAAGTTAAAAAATATAGCGAACATGACCATGTACCCGAATGGAAGAAAGTGGTTTGATAATTCAATAGATTTCTTCAAACTAACAAACGAGGGAAGGCATAGCATCAAGCAATGCGATCCGACATCGGTTAGGTAGTACCGACACCATTAAAATGGTTCCCACCCGCCACGAACCGGAGTCCACCTGTTTGACACATGACACTACATACGTTATGTATCGACATGACGACAAGGGTAACAAATTTCACTCCCATCCTCACAGACATCTACAGGTAGGTACTGCTGTACGCAATTCATGCAAACGAGCTTAGCCCGCGCTATCTGCTGCTGTTGTGGCAAATTTCATACTGTGAGTAGCCCAGCTATTTGTTGTTGACATTCCTATACAAAAAAAGGTTGTGCCGTACAAAACATATCTCGCTATTGATTTAGAAGAATATATTTCACGCTAGGAGTGAATAACTCAAGACTTGAAATAACTAGTTTCATCTCCCGTCGCCACCCCCCCCCCCCCCCCGTGATTTGAAACGCTCCTCCGTCAGACATGAGTTTCGCCCATGGACCTAATCCGCGATAATGATTCGTTTGACTCACAGTATGCCAATGACTATATTTTACCTTGCACGAACGTAAGGCACGACCGGCGCTTGATGCCAACAAACTGCACGATAGAGCTTCTTCCAGGCGAATATCTTACTATACCCTCTACCTTAAACGATGGTCCTTGGTGCCACATCACGCAACTTTGAAGCGTGGCTGATTCGACGTCATAATGCAGGTTGCCCTTCTCATGTCCTCGAATGTACTACTATTTTTCCCCCTGTGATACCACGAATGCGGTGGATGTCTACGTACCGTACTTCGGATTATCGGAGAGAACATGTGCTGTGACTGTTATTGGTCGTATTTGAACGATATCACCAATATTTTGCACAGCTCTCATTGCTACACCACTATCAAAAGCGCCAATACAGCTCTATGTGCAACACCAACGTGCTATTAAGATTAACAGATAGAATACATGAACATTGATGTACTAGATGAAAGATGATAGCACAGCTCCATGCATGATACCAACATATACAAATATAATGGTACTGACTGGAAATATCACACATTGTTCCAACTACTGTAGGTCTGCCAGAACTTCCGCTTTCAATTTTTTAAGGCACCACAATCGCTTATTCTTCGTGTGAAATCATGCTGGTTGCGATTGTGTATACATCGGGCACGAATGCCGGCGTACCCGGTGGCTTGGTAGGTGGTCCGCGAGCCTATCAAGATCAATTTCGTGAGTTCAAGTCTCACCGAGTGCATGCTCATAGGGACTTTTTCTTGCCAAAAATTGATTAGCGGAAAGCGCGAGAGCGTGAGTTACCTGTACATTCGATGAAAATCGACGAGCAGTGGGAATGCTGAACCCTATGCGCGATAAAAATTAAAGGCACGTACCGGGGGGAAGAAGGGACGAAACCTGTGACCACGGCCTGTCCACAAGATCGTCGAGGGTAAAACCTCCTAAGAGTGGGCTGGAAAGTAAAAGTGATGATAAAAAAAAAATATGAACAATAATTGACATGCGTATATATTCGAAAACGTGCTGACTAATAGAAGCGTTACTATCTGTATTCGACAGGTGAGGCCTACCCGAAACACACTATGCTGTACACCCACGGACAAACAAATGAACGTTGAGCCCATCAATAGATGGGGTAGACTGGTATTCAATACACAACACGAACCATTGCTGTACCGTTGCGACTATCGAATGTTTGTTCGCCGTACTACTGTATGTATGGATAACTTAGTGTTTAGTCGTCCGGACTATTTCCCTCTTCCAATAAACGACGCACCGTGTCCAACCACGATTGTCATGGATTGTTCCTAGCTCGACTTGGTTGTCCACCACACGCAGGTTCGGAAATAGTCTCAACAAGTTGTGAGCGATACAAGTGTCTCTTGTAGGAACGTAGACCATACGCGCACTCAAACAGCCCGACAAATGAATTATGGCCTCGTAGAGCAAATACGAGTGCCGTTGTTATAACAGATGACATATCATTATTCGCCGTGATAATTTTTTCCGTATTGTTTCCCCGACTTCAGCAACAGGCCGGGCGTACGCACCACCTCATTCCGCACTACTCCTCTCCAAGCCTACTACCCCTCTTACATCACACTTCATATTATTACCGAAGACTCCATCACCATGCGTTTTTTTTCGCTATCCTGGCCACCATCTTCGCCGCCACCGTTGGCACTTCCTCAGGTGCGAACCTTAAAAGGCATGACAAATGTCGTCGTGCTTAGTTCCACAGTAATGATAAAAATGTATATATTTTGCTGCTCGTGGAAGGATGATGGAGCTGTCGCTTACGCGGTTGACTGATCATGTCGTCCTTTGTTCCACAGCGTGAAAAACGGTACCTACCTGCTCGAAGCAGGACGATGGAGCTGTTGCTTGTGCAATGGATGATAGCTGCCAGCATAGCTCATGAGCGTTCGGGAGCAATATTGAGCCCAATACCAACACATAGGAAGTATGTATCCCGGTCGTAAAAAATTCACGGGAATGGGAGAGTCTGGCGGTGGGGATGTCAACAATCCCGAATCAACTACGATGCCGTTTGTTCTGTACTTGTTCCAAGTGCTCGTTCGAGTTCTTTCTATCACTGGCGTCAAAATCGACTGTTAATACAGGCAAAGACAAGACTCGGTAGCACAGAACTTAGGGAGTAGTGAAAAACCCAGCTTACGTTACGTCGTAGGAAGAGGTACCCAGCTGAACATTGCATTAGCAGCCGCCAAGCGTAAATCTTGGCCGCAACGTGTCATGCGTTGTTAAGGAGCGGAAGAACCCCGACCTGGTGCGTTAAGTATACCGTATGCTACGAGCCAAAACGAAGACCCGTACCAGCTACACGCCTACGTCCTGCTGTACTCATCACGAATTCTGTCGACCTGGTTCCGTGTAGAAATTCTCGTTTATGGAGTAGCTCACAACAAAGGTATCTGCTATTGGCTATCAACCCCTTGCAGGTCAATGGCCGGACCAATTGACGCCGCCCCACTCTTCGAGTTCAGCACACGTGTTGATTTGATTGTCATGACTTGCTGAACACGTTTGGGCGGACGCCAATTATTATTGTACATACTAATCATACGTGGGATCGCGGAAATCTCCGTGTTTCGACGTGTACTCTTAGCGGAGGAACATCTAAATCACCTTCCATTGACTTAGACAGTATTGAAAGTCCCATGGATGTTTAACACAACCAATATGGCAATCTGTTAACATACATGAGTCGCAAATACGTTATATATTATAACTTCAATGGGTATTCGTTCGATCGCGAGCATCAGCGAGAAATGAAACGTTGTGGCAAAACCTGCCGGCCTAGACTCTGTAGATAATACCAGTACACGAAGAAACAAAACGTTGCAAACAGTATGCAGAGCCTAATCATGTCACACACGCACCTCCCGTTTTCCCGACTCACGCCGTTTACATAATAGCCCTCGTCGATGCGAGTGAACGGACCTGGGTCGATGTAAAGGCCAACGGGTACGACACGCGGACGTCTGGCAGTGGCTGCAGCCCGAAAGGTTGCGTTCCAGACAACACCCGGGACAACGACATCTGGGCCAACTCTCGCTGGTCGTGCAAGGGCGATATCCTAGACAGCTCTGATGAGGCCGACGGCTGCTGCATCACCTATTACTTTGAGGAGCCCCAAGACATTGAGAAGATTCGAATCGCTTTCCACCTGGGTACGTCTAGAACCCGGACGCTGGACGTGTTCGACAACCATGACTACCACAGCACCATCTCGTCCAGCGGCAAGACGAACGGATTCCAGACGTACGACCTGTACACCGATGAAACTGAGGAGCTCAAGCTTTGCCTGTACGACCCTAAGTGGAACACGGACGTCTGGCTGAGCATCACCGAGGTGAGTCAGAATAGATTGTGGAGTAATTGTTGTTGTCCATACGCACGACATGCATGCGTTCATCCCGTCCTATATGACACAGGGTATGTTGATTGATCCCTAAAGGTATAGGCGCAGCTGGCACGGGAACGCGTGGCTGACTCCAGACATGACACGGAACTCCTCTTATATTACATCCTCGCTGTAGAGTTGACTCGCCTCACGTGCAGTAGAGGGTTCCACCTGACGAGTGGCATTGGTGGGCACACATTACGCCGATATCCCAATACCCTACTGCCGGAATCCCTTTCCAGCGTGGAACTCCCTAACCTACCATGGATCTTATATGTCGTGTATCTGAGTACAATCAACATCCCCCCTACTCAATATACACGACCATACTTATATCCCCCCTGCTCCTGTGCATGAGCAGTATTCCCCTCAGCTCTGTACATGAAAATGTACGAGATCGCAGGGCCTCTAAAAAAACATATCAACTCGAATCAAACTCAGAAAGCTAAAAATCCAATCTGTAACTCAAAAATCAAATTCGTGAATAAACACTCCAACCTCAAATCAGTATTCAAATGCTCAAATCCCCAGCCTCTCTGTTGCAAACACATAAAACTTTCGAAATCCAATGCCAGGTAAAACGGCATTCTTTACGTATTCAGTCAGGTAAAACGGCATTTTCCGCAGAACTGGTCAAAAGATATTCAGTGGAATCTCGTCAACTTCGTACAGTGATCGCCGGGGCCCTCCCCTCGCCAAACGCTACTGCTGTCTACAGGCACGCTATCATAATCATTCGTATTGTCTCCACCGCGCACGCTCGAAAATATCAACTCACTAATTCGGCGAGACTTCAACTCCCGACCCACCCTAGGGAATTATATAGCACTACCTGCTAGACCACTCAGTCAGTACTGACTTGGAACAAAAGCACAAATTTTCAATAACCAAAAAATATCGAACTCTCAATTTCCGAAATACTACCCAAACCTTCCAAATCAAAAAACATTTTCTATGGACCGCACACGCCCCCAAGCGCTTCATAGTCTCTCTTCAACCTTATCCAAAAAATCTCCCTCTATTTCATGAGGAATTAATGCAAATCATATAAAATATCACAGTAGTCATACTCATCAAAATAAAATTTAGTCAACAAATTATATGCCAGAAATCGCGAGGAACCCCGTTCCCCCGGACAAGAGTCTCCCCTTATCCCCTACTGCCGCCATTGATACACAGATCGCGACGGTAATGCGAGATAGAATACTTTCCTCCACTTGAATTTTATTTGATATTGAAACTACTCGAGAACTTCAAACACTCTCGCGGACTCCAAATCGACCAGAAAAACAATTCCAAAATACAAGCAATGAAAATATTCATCCAGATTCGAAAGCAACCACATTTCGGTACGAATCACCCCGATGTCCCGAACACTACTGCTGTTGCCTCCGCCGCGGCTGCCTCTGCGTTCGGTCTCATGGCGTCACCGCAGCTCGGGTCATCCAGATATTCCTCCTGGGTGAAATCGAACAGTCTCCTCCGCACCATTGACTCGGCATACAGAAGGGAAGGGACGTGCATTCGAGCGATTAGGTCTGCATATGCACTGCTTGCAAACTCCTCTTTGGTAAAGTTAAGTCCTCAATTGCTACTGCAAATAAACAGCTACTTGTCAACGAGAATATATGGTCCCACATCAAACCCATATATTCCTCGACCACTATATATGCTGCAAGACGTACTCGATGAACATATACAGCAGTGCCTAGTTAACCGTTTTCGTCTCAGCTCACAGCAGTACCATACTACTTCTGCTGCTGCTGTACTCGTATAGTATATTACTCTGTCCGCAAATATCTTGCCTTTAGCACGTAACAAGTGGCGTGGGTCGTGCTACACAACAACCCAACAACTCAAAAACGAGATACCCGCATACAAAGATGTAAATATGTCCAATGCCGAAAACAGACGTGTTGTTGTAGTTGGGCACAAGGGTTCATCACGTACACCTCTTCCTGCTGTACTCGTGTCGATGCTCAACCAGAGCCCTCGACCAGTCAACCATAAATCAGACAGACGTCATAGTCCTACATCAGTGCGTCTACAGAAAAACCTCAGTGAGGGAAGCTATACGTATACGTATACGTATACGTCTGTTCATCTCATTTCATTTCCAGTATTCCCAAATAGATCTGAATCTCCAATTTCACGCAGATTCTCTCCTACTCTCAAATCGATACGCAATCACGAAAATCACCGCAGCAGTCAATCAACAAATCCAAACGTGCCTGGTGCGGACGTAAGTCCTTGCCGGTGGCGCCTCGATCCCTTCTCTTTCCTCCTCTCTCTTGGGGCACCGCATCCCGAACAGATGATGATGCAGACTCCTCCCCCTGCGCCCATCTTCACTCTCCCTCGACGCCTTCCTCGGGGGCGACGTCCCCCCCATCAACCACCTGAGGGCGTGGTGCTTCAGCAGTCCAGGCGGATTCTGCCAGAACGCTTTCAGCATCGCTCCCGCTGTCTCCACCTTCCCTCCGGGCTCCTGCCGGCCAAACTCCTCTTTCATACAATAATATACGTTCTACATTTATGTCGCCAGCGCGCAGCGAACCCGCAGGTTCAGGCAGATGCCTGGCTATCCCGGGGTGTTGCAGCAGCGACGGTTACGCGGCGGTCGACACGACGGCGGCGGTAACGGTGCTTACTGCATTCGCTTCATCGTCGCAACAAAAGTGCAGCAATCCTCAGACTGCTGACGTTGCTGGCGGTGCTGCTGGAGCCTGCAACTGCTACTCTCCAGCGCCTTCTCCACCAGTGCCAAGCGATTCCACCAGGTCGGGCTTGAACTTGGCCCCGCTGGGATCGCTGCTGCTCTCCTGGTGCGGCATCTCTTGAGTCTTCTTCTCACACACGTCCTCTCCTCCAGGACCTCGATCTCATCTTCAAAATACACACACACGCTGGCTCCCTCACGAAGCACATCATCTAAAAAGAAATGCATGCTGGAAGCAGGCTCCCACCTCTTTGGGGTGGCCTGGGCTACGCTTGCCAATAGAAGATCACCGGTATCCCACTAGTGTGTTGATTGATCCCTAAAGGTATAGGCGCAGCTGGCACGGGAACGCGTGGCTGACTCCAGACATGACACGGAACTCTTCTTATATTACATCCTCGCAGTACAGTTGGCTCGCCTCACATGCAATAGAGGGTTCCACCTGACGAGTGGCATTGGTGGGCACACATTACCCCGATATCCCAATACCCTACTGCCGGAATCCCTTTACAGCGTGGAACTCCCCAATCTACCATGGATCTTACATGTCGTGTATCTGAGTACAATCAACAAGGTATAATGTCCCCAGGATGCGGTTGCAATTGCCATGACTGCCCTTGGCATTAACTACTGCTTCAAAATAGCATTTCAAGATATCGGACCAGTCGAAAGTTGTCAGGTGTGTGTTGGTTGATGCGCGTTGCGGAAAAACGTTCAAATTTCTAACTGCTGAATATGTATGCACGCCTTTGCATCCAGGTTGGTGGAAACCAATACGTAAGGGATGTATCGGTTTCATTCAATATGAAAAGCGGAACATAGAAAATGTACCGGTCTTTCTCCGCCAACTACCTTCATCGCCAATGCTCCGTTTCGAACATGGGATTCACACTGGGAAAAGCGGCGCAAAAATCCTCCACAGGAAAGCAATGAGAATCGCTCTCTAGTTTATCTTTTGCGAACGCGAAAAACATCGGCCCATGATCATTACTTGTTATGAAGTTGTCACTACTATATTTCACGGGAACGAATCACGATTGCGATCACGGGACTCTCAAAGCAAGGCACAGCTACCGATTAGCGTTGATAGAACACTACGAGACATGCGCTACCGGTGATTTTTTCCCGACAATATATTGTCCTCGTTGTACTGTTATTGTCCCTACCGCATGAGCGCGGTCTGTTCTATGTTGCCACGCGGATACTCTGGTCAACTGCACCATCGCAGTGGGCGCAATTTTGGTACGTGTGAAGATCCCCTGGCACAGACCTTCTACTCTTATGTATTTGTATGGCTCCTCTCACAATGTCTTGTTTAGAAGGTCAAACTCCTATGAAGGCTCATTTTTTGTCATTAGCGAAGGCGTATTAAATACGTTTGTTCGTTGGAATAGCCGTCCTGGGCATGTACTCAGCTACCCGTCCACTCTCCGGCAAGACACCCGCCTTCGTACTACGTCCGGTAAAATTCGATAAATAACAACAAGGGCTTAGACGCGGCGGGCTGAGGGACTGCGCTGCAGCAAGTTCAAGCCCGTTTTGTCTCCGTGAACGCTCGTCATGAGCGAAGTGGTCCACACATCGACTACGTAAATGTGACAGTAACGGCAAGGTGATATAAAAATTGTCACCAAACCGTACTTCGGTGAAGTCCAACCTAACTCTGTAGTCACATTCGACGAACCAACGCTCGACTACTTGTCGCACATGCCCGTAACGACCGAAGATGTACGCAACGGAAGACCGTGAATGGGGCGGTACTGCCAATACTTACATTTTAAATATTTTTGTCTGAGTTAAGAGATATAAACACCGGAACACATTCGATAAACCAGATAAAAAAGTGACCCCATCCATTACCTTGTTTGACGACTTGCGCACTCATAGATCAATGATATAAGTGTGTTGCACAGAATTGGCCACGAATTACCTAAAAGGTCGACTCAAACGTCCTTAGTGCGCCCATAGTTAATCCGTTAGTGTGCCGTCTCCGCTGTTGGGCCGACTGCAAGATGCCGTTGAAACGTATCAGCTGGTTTATGATGAACAGCAGCAATAGGACTAACTTGAATGGCGAAAAGCTTGTACGTTATATTTCATACACCATTTCTCCTCGTATTGTCGTATATGTTGAATGATCTAAAACGCTGTCGACAACGAACAGCAGCATAGCAAATGCACAATGCCGATTAAAAAACTTTGAAGCTTTAGCTTAGATGTACGAGCTGAGCACATGAACAACAAACGAACTCTGCTGTACTCGAACCTGGGCATGGCCTGGTCAACGCGAAAATACGTTTCGTTGAACTAAGCTGCATCCTCGTGAATGTGCCATAGGTGGATGTATTTTTATGTGAACAACTGAATGCATAATTTCACATTATAGAAAGAAAGGAAACTTGTACAACACGTTTCCTGAACGCAATGCCAACGGACAAAGAGTACCCCCGGCAGGATCGGTTTGTGCAAGCAAAGTGTAGGAAGTCCACCAAACAGCACACCGAAAGGTAGACTAACTTTTACGTTTGCTGTTTGCGGTTGAAGACCTATTAATAGAAAAATATTCGGCCTTCACACGGCCGAGAATCAACCTCATGGGTCATGATGTAAAAAGTACATATTTTATCCGCGAGTACGAACTCGTAGTCGTCGATTGCGTTTGGATAGCCCTCAAAGCCTACATATCATTGGATATTCGGCTTTCTACCAGCGGTCATCAGTGTGTTTACTGGAGATATAAACATAGATTTCAGTTCACCAATGGTGAAAGTTTCCGGACTTTAAAACCGCGCAATACCATGTACGCCAAGAAAAATGGTGGCATGATGTTTGGAAAATGGCCAGCATGTGACACTTGCGAAACTTACTACCTTGAACATGTCAATTCAACACCGTACCAACGCCATGCGTTCTGCTTGTTTGACTCAACCGTTGCAACGACTAATTGTCTCAAGTCCATATTATGAAACCCGAGTGGTGGATGGTTTTGAATACTCCCACGACCTCTACAGGTTTTCGAACCTTGTGATATTATTCACAGCCAGACCGGGCCACCAGTTCTAACAAATCTCCAGGTACTTACTACTTTTGCAGTTGAGATCGGATGACGGCGGATGAAAGACAGCATACCGGTCTTGTCCAGAAACGGGGGCGCAGACGTCACAAATCACCCATCAAGCCAGAGTGGTGTGGCTCAGTTGCACTCGTTGCCAGATGTCCAAGTGAATGTGATTGCAAAACCGTACGATTAGGAACAACGTGATGTGAACTGCCTCTTCAAAGAAATGTGTAACGCGGAGGCGACCTGCTGATATCCAAAATTGACTACTGATTTGTTTTGGGAGTCAGCTTGGACGTCCACGACGCGTCTTGCTGAGGATGAGGGGATGCCGCGACGATGTCGCCAAAGATCAAGTTGCGCCATGACCATAATTTGCTAGAGTATGTGCATCGAACACATGCACAACAATATGATTGATCCACCTATTGAACAGCTTAAGTAAGTCGCCCATATCTGTCCCTTTCGGGAAAAGGGGGTGGTATCACGATACCCATCCCGAGCGTTCTGTTGTCTGTCCATCCTGTGAACTAGAGGCTCAAGTGTTGTGTCCTGACGATGCGTTGATCACATGTTGTTTACGCTCGACTCTGCTACACCCCTCTGTGTATTTGCCAGGTGGAGATCTTGGTCAAGTGAGGCTTTCATCAACTTGGAGGGGACTGGACACCATAATGCAGGCTTAGAAACATCCACATGCTGTCTGCTTTCAAGCTGCGTTTAGTCTGGTTGTGTCCACACAATCGAGCTTTCAACGAGGACTGGCAGAGTATTCGAGCTGTGGTTCTGGCGAACGAGTATTCCAGTGGATGTATCCGGTCGAGGTCGTGCGCGCATTGCTGTAAGCCTATTACAAGTTCACGTTCGATCAATACGCGGAGAGGTGATCGCTACCCCCCCCCCCCTTCTGCGTAACGTGAGCATGGCATTCCTTGTCGAGAAGTTCAACAATGTGGCTAACCGCACAGCGGTTTGACAATAGTTTCTTTCGGTACGTTTGAAGTGGCTCTACATTGTGCGCTGTGCCATAACAACGTTTTATTTGCCAACATTTGTCTTTGGTCTTGGTCCCGTCCATATGTTTACGCTAAACACCGACTGCTGCAGTTGCTTCCGCGTATCATAAATTTGCCTACTATGTGTGCAGCGTTGCGGCATGGGCTTTTGGTACGACGGGATTGGTGCTCCATGTATTTGGAGTTGTTCGGCGGTGATATATATCGATCATGGGCTGTTGAGTGTTTGTATAATGTAGGCTTGACCGTAGCAAGGGTGCCGTCGCACATCGTTAGACTTGGCCAGGGTACAGAGCACTATCAGGCCCAGTCGATATTAATAACGTTGTACGTTTGAGGTGGACGTGATGGGTGTGTCAGCAGTCAGTCGACAATACATGACGCACATATATTGTGTGTTGATATCCCTAATGATCATCGAGCAAAGTAACGAATACGCTTTGGGTCACGATATGTGCACAAAAACGAAGCGGTGAAGCTGATGTGTCAAGTCAGTTCGAGGGGTGATTGTTTCGTGTTGTCTGCGAAACTGCCTGTGGGACATCAATTTACATCCCCCTCCCCCTCAAGCGTTCCCGCCACCGGTCAATGTGAAACGATCCAGACGACTTGAACACACATTCTACATACAGATGGTCATCATTGTGCCGTTCGACTAGTCTAATCGTCGCACACATCGCTGCCCATTCGGTTTGTGTGCTTTTCGGTGCATGTGTTCACAGCTTGCGTAGAGGGTTGCCCAGAGCAGGCTCAGCTTCTCTGTCAATACCACGAACGAATGCCGTTTGTCTCATGAAAATATTTGCAACAATACTTCGTGTCTCTATCTTGTAAGGTTCAGGGACGTACGTTATGACACGATAACAACGTGTACACCACGTCTTCGGGTAATTATCCTCTCTGCTTTCATTGATGCCAACAGTATTAGACTAGCAAGTTTGCATAATTTCCAGTGTTCTGACGTCGGCGACGACGAAGATATGAATGCGACCTTCAAGGCATGGCTGTCCTCAACTGTTACTCATTACTGACCTTGTTGCATCTGAGATGTTGTTGCAGGTACCGTCGTATGCGTGCTCTCCAAGTTAAACCGATCTTTCCACCCGTCGATATACAACACAACCAGTGTCTGTGCCGATGCTTCAAGGCCAAAGAAGTTGAAACAGTTTGTGGTCGCAAAACTACGCCACAGAGATTTTACTTTATTTTACAGTAAGCACAGTAGACAACGCAATGTCATGTCATCATACTGGATACGAGAGGCCTGACGTACACATTCTATAAATTTGAAACAACCAAAGGAAACACAGAACAATCTAAGAATCAACAGAAAATTAAGAGAGCAATCAAACAAATCAAACCGCAAGAGAAAAACAGAAGTACAAACGAATTTGCCGTGCCTCCCCTCAGCAGATGTGACAGACAGCTGAATCGAACGAGCTGCCGAAGTGGCAGCACTACATGCTACATACGAACAGAGTAAGACCAAGTAACAATGGAAACAACATGTAAGGCGGAAAACAAAGCACCCACTAGGTAGCCACGGCAGTGTTTGGTACGAGTAGCATACCCAAGTTGTCCCTTCTAGGCGGTCGGGTGCATTGCTATCGTGTCTACGGTCCCCGTCTTGCGTTCGTCAACTATGCCTCACCCCTCGAGAGAATGCGTCAGCCAATTCAAAACGAGCATCATAGCAGGCTCGTCATCTACCCGCGACAAACGACTCCTTTCGTAGGGACAAGACCGGGGAAATATCGTGAAGTACAAAATTGAAGATACACACACGTACCGTATTAAACTCAGTATTGTCGACGTGTATATGCAAGCTGTGTATTTGGATGAATAGGGATGAATAGGATATTAGTGTAATGGATCACAATCAATTTTACAACTTTCCTAGCTCGAGTCATGAATTATGTACGTTTACCCCTCCACACACAATCTCGCCATTTAGAACACTCCACGATGAAATTTCAGTCCTCGTAGATGGACAGAATCCCCGACATCTATTGAACTGCGTCACAGTCTGATTGTGTAGACTTTTTACGAAATCGAGAAAGGCTCTCCGTTCCATGATAATAAACTCAAAGTCGGAGCTTCTTACAGCGTTTAGTTTACATCACTTGCTCCTCAAGGATTGTCGTTCATGCCACATCAGGCAACATTCACTGAGAAATTGTCCACATTACTTTGTAAAATCAACGTTGCTGAATTGTCCTCGTTTCACCACGGAAGCTGAAAAATGTTGTTGATTACGGTTAAAGTAGTTCTTACTCCGCGACCACGCACGGCACGATGTCCACGTACTGCTGTGGTTTTTTTATGATCAGGACTAAATAATGCGACGGTTGATTATTTTTTTCACAGGATATATCTTCTTTTTGAAAGCTCTCCTTGCTGGACCTATACACGAAAGATGGTACATCTCCGTGTGTAGTCGAAAGGTGCGATCTGGAGCACATGAAAGCTATACCAGCAAATATAAAAATGTATTACAGCTTCATACATAGTGCTCATCAATACAAGTCAGATGCGCAGAACATGCAACTTTGTTGCAATTCCGCTTAAATGCCATTGGTGGGCAAGAACTCAACTTTTGAGGCTAATCCTCTAGCCTTTCGGTACATTGAACATCACGCTAGTCGCGCTGTTTATTTTTGTTTTTGCTGTGGAGCCGTCCTGTGTAACTGGCGGGGTCATGGATACTCTCAAATTCGATCGCGTACAGGGCGTATATTCTGATTTTTGTAGATGATGCTTTCCTGTACCATATTGCGCTATGGAAAGACATAATACCGATTGAGCTTCAAGCTCATAGCCATATTTCGGACAGACTAATACATGCAACATCAAGTATTCAGAGTAGTAATGAAAACCTTGACAGCGAACCATTGGATTAGCAGTAGTAGTGCGGACAACATAGAATGCCTATTTCAGCGAGCTATTAATAGTTGCTTTCGTGGTTACCTCGTCCTGACGATTTCCCTCTTGAAACAAACATGGTCGATCACAACTTTGAGGTTTCGCAATGGTTTCCCAGAAATTGTTTTCGGCCAGTATGTCCGGACAAATCGTAGACCATATACCATTTAACAACTTTAATAGCCCGAAGAATAAATGCATCTTCCAGAGGTAGTTGCGGACGTCGCTGTGCAACCCAAGAGTACGCACGTTCAGGCGTTGAAATGCAACACATCTACTGGTTCACCAGTCTAAAAATGAACCAAACTTTTGTGGAAAATGCAACGCGTCCCCTAGAGTTAGGTTGAAAGACACCAGTGTATTTTCAGACAATGCCACAGCCCTATCACGTACCAGGGTATGTGTGCGTGTTGGCGATGCTCTTCTTCTATGCAGTGAATCGTCTCTTAAATGACGGGATACTACTGGAACACATGCAAAACATTTGCACCAAGTGGTGCCGTATATACGTGGAGTGTTGTTCATACAAGATATAAATATGATGCAAACATGACCATGTACCCGAATGAAACAAAGTGGTTTGATAATTCAGTAAATTACTTCAAATTGCCAAACGAGGAAAGGCACAGCATCAAGCAATCCCATCCGACATCGACTATGTAGTACCGACACCATCAAAATGGTTCCCACCCGCCACGAACCGGAGTCCAACTGTTTGACATATGACACTACATACGTTATGTATCGACCTATCAACAAGGGTAACAAACTTCACTCCCATCTTGACAGACACCTACAGGTAGGTACTGCTGTACGCATTAATTCGTGCTAAGGAGCATTGCTCGCGCTCACTGCTGCTGTTGTGGCAAATGGCGCACAGTGAGTAAACCGTCTATTTATTGTTGACATGCCTATACAAAAATAGGTTGTGACTGCTGTACGCATTAATTCATGCAAACGAGCTTAGCCCGCGCTAACTGCTGCTGTTGTGGCAAATCGCGCACTGCTGTGAGTAATCCGGTTATTTATCGTTGGCATGCCTACACAAAAATAGGTTGTTCTATACCTGGTACAAAACATATCCCGCTAATAAATATAGAACAATATATTTCACGCTATGAGTGAATAGCTTAAGCCTTGAATTAGTTAGTTTCACACCCCGTCGACTCCCCCCCCCCCCCCCCCCCCCGATTTTAAAACGCTGTTCTGTCAGACGTTAGTCTTCGCGCATGGACCTAATCCGCGATATCGATTTGTTTGCCTCGCAGTATGCCAGCGCCTATATTTTACCTGGTACGAACGTAAGGCAAGACCGGCGCTTGATGACAACAAACTGCACGATAGAGCTTCTTCCAGGCGAAATTCTGACCATACCCCCTACCTTAAACGATGGTTCTTGGTGCCACATCACGCAACATTGAAGCGTGGCTGATTTGACGTCATAGTGCAAGTTGCCCTTTTCATGTCCTTGAAGGTATTACTATCTTTCTCCCTGTGCTACCCCGAACGCAGTGGATGTCCACGTACCGTACTTTGGATTATCGGTGAGAACATGTACCTCTTACTGTTATTGGTCGTATTTGAACAATATCACCAGTATTTTGCACAGCTCTCATTGCTACACCACTATCAAAACGACAATACAGCTCTATGTGCAACACCAACGTGCTATTAGGATTAACAGATAGAATACATGAACATTATTGTACTAGATGAAAGATGATAGCACAGCTCCATGCAATCGTCGTAAGCGTGCTCTCGAAATTATACCGATCCACCCGTCGACATGGAGCACAACCAGTGTCAGTGTCGTTTCTTCATAGCTTGAGAGTTACAAGGTTTGTGGTCGCAAAACTACGCCACAGAGATTCTACATTGCTTTACAGCAAGCAGAGTAGACAACGCAAATTCACGCCATCACTTTCTGGATACGAGAGGCACGACGTACCTTTTCTATAAATTTCAAAGAGCCAATAGGAAACACGCAACAACCAAACGGTTAACAGAAAATACACAGAGCAAACAAACAAATCATACCGAAAACGAAAAACAGAAGTACAAACGAATTTGTCGTGCCTCCTCTCAGCGGATGTGGCAGACAGCTGAATCCAACGAGCTGCGAAACGGCACCACTACATGCTACAGACGAACAGAGTAAGACAAAGTACCAAACGAAACAACATGTAAGGCGGAGAACAAAACACGTACCAGATCGCCGTGGCAGTCTTTGGTACGAGTATCATTGCCAGGTTCCCCATACTAGGCGGTCTGGTAAATTGTGATCCTGTTCACCGTTCCCGTCTTGCGATCGTCAACTATGCCTCACCCCTCGAGAGAATGCCTCAGCCAATCCGAAACACGACTAGCAGACTCGTCCTCTACCCACGACATACGACTCCTTTCGTAGGGATAAAACCGAGGAAATATCATCAAGCACAAAATTGAAAATACACTCGTGTATATGCAACTTGTCTATTTGGATGAATAGGGATGAATAATGTAGTGGTGTAATAGATCACCATCAAATTGACAACTTTCATAGCTCGAGTGATAAATTCATTATGTTTACCGCTCCACCCATCTCGTTATTTACAATTCTTCACGATAAAATTCCAGTCCTCGAAGATGAACAGAATGCCCGACATTCCATAATTTGCGTCAAAGTCTGATTGCATAGACATTCCACGAAATCGAGAAAGGCTTTCTGCTCCATGAGAACAAACTGAAATCGGAGCTTCTTACAGATGTTTCGGTTACATCACGTTCTTCTGGAGGGCGGTCG
This sequence comes from Macrocystis pyrifera, assembly GCA_031763025.1. Taxonomy (NCBI): domain Eukaryota; class Phaeophyceae; order Laminariales; family Laminariaceae; genus Macrocystis; species Macrocystis pyrifera. Next base: position 11,924,765 of record JASSKH010000001.1, read on the forward strand.
TTGATGACATATCATGTAACAGTTACTGAGGAATAGTCCACATTCCCTTGTAAAATCAACGTTGCTGAATTCACCTCCGCTCACCACGGAAGCTGAAGAATCTTGTTGATTGGGGTTAAAATTGTTTTTACTCCGCCACCACACACGGGGTGATATGCACGTAGTACTGTAGTTTGTTTATGAACAAGACTTAGGAATGCGACAGTTGTTTAATGTACTCAGAGGATATATCTAGTTTCTCAGAGCTCCCCTTGCGGCACCAATACACGAAATATGGCACATCTCCGTGTGTAGTGGCAAAGTGCGATCTGGAGCACATGAAAGCTATACCAGCAAATGTAAAATTTGTGTTACAGCTTCATACATGGTGCGAATAAATACAAGTAAGTTACGCATCACATGAAAATCTGTTGCAATTGCGCTTAAATGGGTGGGCAAGAACTCAACTTTGAGGACAAACTTCTATCCTTTCTGTACATTGAGCATCACGCTAGTCGCATATGTTTTGGTTTTTTTTTCGGTGCAGCCGTCCTGTGTAACTGGCGGGGGCATGAATGTACTAAAACTAGCACACGTACAGTGCGTATTTTCCGTATTTTCTCAGATGATGCTGTCCTGTACCACATTGCGCTGTGCAAAGACAAAAAACCAATTGAACTTCAAGCTCATAGCCATACTTCGGACAGACCACTACATGCAACAGTATGTATTAAGAGTAGTACTGAATACCTTGAACAGCGAACTATTGGATTAATAGTAGTAGTAAGGACTACAGAATGCCTATTTCAGCGAGCTATTAACAGTTGCATTCGTGGTTACCTCGTCCAGACGATATCCCTCGTGAAACAGACATGGTGATCACAACATTGAGGTTTGGCAATGGTTTCCAAGAAATTGTTTTCGGCCAGTGTGTCCGGTCTAATCGTAGACCATATATCAGTTCCAAACTTTAATAGCCCGAAGAATAAATGCATCTTCCAAAGGTAGCTACGGACGTCATTGTGCAACTCAAGAGCACGCATGTTCAGGCGTTCAAATGCAACAAACCTATTGGTTCACTAGTCTGAAAATGAACCGAACTTTTGTGGAAAAGGCAACACGTCCCCTCGAGTTAGGTTGAAAGACACCAGTGCATTTTCACACAATGCCACAGCCCCATCACGTACCAGGATATGTGTGCGTCTTGGCGATGCTCTTCTTCTATGCAGTGAATCGTCTCTTAAATGGCGGTATACAATCTTAAGGGCAAGCAAGAAAAAGACTCGCACCAAGCGGTGCCGTATATATGTGCAGTGCTGTCCATACAAGTTAAAATATACAGCAAACATGACCATGTACCCGAATGGGACAAAGTGGTTTGATGATTCAATACATTTCTTAAAATTGCCAAAAGAGGGAAGGCAAAGCATAACAAAATTCGATCCGACATCGGCTAGGTAGTACCGACACCATCAAAGTGGTTCCCATCCGCCACGAAGCGGAGCCTACCTATTTGACATTTGACACTACATACGTTATGTATCGACATAACAACAAGGGTAACAAACGGCACTCCCATCCTCACAGACGTCTACACCTAGGTACTGCTGTACGCATTATTTCATCCAAATGAGCTTAGCCCGGATGCTGCTGTTGTGGCAAATTGCACATTGTGAGTAAACCGTCAATTTATTGTTGATATGCCTATACAAAAACTGGTTGTGCCGTACAAAAGATATTGCTCTACAAATATATAAAAAAGTGTGATATTCACACTGTGAGAGAATAGCTCAAACTTTGAAATAAGTAGTTTCACCCCCCTTCGCCACCCTCCCCCCCCCCCCCGTGATTTGAAACGCTTCTCCGTGACACATGAGTCTTCGACAATGGACATAATCCGCGATATTGATTCGTTTGCCTCATAGTATGCGAATGGCTTTTTTTTACCCGGTACGAACTTATGGCAAGACCGGTGCTTGATGACAACAAACTGAAAGATAGAGCTTCGTCCAGGCGAAAATCTGACCATGCCCCCTACCTTAAGCGATGGCCCTTGGTGCCACATAACGCAACTTTGGAGTGTGGCTGATTTTGCGTCATAATGCAGGTTGCCCTTTTCATGTCCTTACACATGTATTACTCTTTTGCTCCCTGTGCTACCACGAATGCGGTGGATATCCACGTACCGCACTTCGGATTATCGGAGAGAACATATACCTGTGACTGTTATTGGTCGTATTTGAACGATATCACCAATATTTTGGATAGCTCTCATTGCCACACCACTATCAAAACGATAATACAGCTATATGTGCAACACTAACGTGCTATTAGGTTTAACAGGTATAATACATGAACACCAATATGCTATTGAGGATTGGTGTGAAGTAGCGTGTATCAGCTCGAAGCTGGTGTACGCTTAGTCTCGCTTGCCGATGACCGGTCAAGACACAGAACTGATCGAGGTGCAAACGCTTGAGTTGGTGTTAGGCAGACTCGCGTGAAGTCTTCGAATAGAAGAAAGATGATGATGTTGGCGACTCCAGGCCAAGGTTGATTAGTTATTAAGCTCAGCAGACAAGCTGACGATGATGAGCAAAAGTAGAGTGAACAAGTGGGCGTGCAAACGCTCCTCTTGGCTGTTTCCGATCTTGATGATCTTTAACAGATACATAACAGATACATATACCTCTTACGACGACGTTCGTCAGGTGATGACACACCCGAATCCGATTACGGCCTATGACAACGTTCGTCAGGTGATGACACACCCGTACCCGACTACGGTCTATGACAACGTTCGTCAGGTGGTGACACACCCAAAATCGATCAATTATGGATCCCTTGTACCGTATACTACCAGATATTCCGTGGTATCCAGTGACGACAAAATGATAGCTACTGTCAAGTAACATCTCCAATACGACCTCTCGTTACGATAACTCGTTTCAATGCTGGTAGTCCCAGGCAAACAAAACAATTAGTACGACCTCTGCGCCACATGCCATACTTGAAAAAAAATGCACGCAACAAGGGCATAATTGTTGTGGTGAAATTATTCAACTTGAACTACTGAGAGCCAACTCATTCTGCTAGAATACCCGAGGGGTTACACAAAACAAGCAGATGTAAAATACCCAGCTCTGCTACTTTTCTGCACGTGTTATGCAAGCTTAGCTATCAGTCGAAGAATCATCAAACCGTGAACTGCATTCCAGTCAGTTAAACGATAAAGGAATACTAAATGTGTGTAGTAGTCTAAAACAGTGAATTTGTTCATCATTCCGCAACAAGAATAGGAGTGAACAAAGTATTAACGTTCCTGCCGCCCACAAAACAAAGGAACATGTTTTTGTTTTTATACTGCCAGCTGAACGCTGTAACCAGACATACTGTTATCAGAGAGACATCCCCCTCGTGTATGCTAATCTCCTGTTCAGACTCATCTAGGTGGAAAGTTCTCCTGCTATACATCCTGAAGTTCCGGAGATGATGTACTATTTTCAACTACACATTCGAATGTAATGATTCGACTTGGTTACAATGCACCCTTGCTTGGTACAGACTGCGATTTATCTTTTTAATCTTGCACAACACCGGTTATTGTACTGCACTGCTGTAGGGAAGATTGACGGGATACGCTACCAATGAATGCAAAAAATCCAGTGATCAGTTCGCTGACCCAAGGAAAATAATTTCATATCCGCCCCGTGGAAATTGAACATGCGACAACCCACAGCTTCGGTAATTGAGACAATACAGTTCACGCTTCCAGTGGCTGGAGGCTCAACTGATGTTGAAGTTGGAGAGGTAGTCTTTTCCTTTCCCTCAAAACTGATGGTCGTCTCAGCTCTGCCTCCACCGTTAATTCAGCAGTCAGTGTTTGCTTCTTGGTCCCGATTATGATGGGCTCTCCGTCCAGCACGAAGAGGATTCCTGAAGTTGGCTTGCAGTTGTACACGAAGGCCGTAGTCGCCAGTGGCTCTTGATCGCCCTGTGTCGATGCCGCAAATCCTGTCCGGGGTTTGCCCGTGGTTGTCCCTCCGCTATCGTGAGCGTGTAGACCTCCTTCAGCTGACGGTTTGTTTCTGTGTTCTCTGTTTTGGGCTCGGCTCGTGTGGAGGCACGAGTCAGACACAGCTCTCGAGCAGCTGACACGACCCCTGGCGAAGCAGGCGGTGATGTCTCAGCTGATACTTCGGTGATGCCAGACGATGATGATCCAGATGATGATCTGGTGATCCCAGATGATGTTGACCCAGTGATCCCAGACGTGCATGCTCCGGTGATCCCAGATGATAGATAGATACTGATGCTCTGATGACCCCAGATGTCGTTCATCTGATGATCCCGGGTGATGCTGCTCCCGGAATGAATGGCATCGTAGTGTTTTGGTGGGGATTCGATCACCCAGTTTTTTTCTTCCGAGACTCGAAAAGGGTCTCTATTTGTGTAGGCAAAATCCACACACGTGTCCGGGGGTTCTTCCCCCGATGCCCGCTTGGCGTGCATGCTGTCGAAGGTCGCCTCGACGCTTGGATTGTGTACCGTATGGGCGGTCTCGTGATGCGGTGCATCCGGTGTGATTTCACCCAGAGTGGAAGATTCAACCCCGGGCGAAGCAGCAGATAGATGCGTCCCAGGGTGAAAAAGAAGATGTTGCTCCTTGGGCACGCTGGTGATTGGGACCGGCTCGTAGACTTGATGTTCCTTAACGTTGTCCATCTCTTTGTTGATGGCCTCTTTCCATTCCATGTGCGCTGGTGAGTTGATGGCATCAGTATGCGTACGAGGAGTTTGAAGTACTCGTTTCTCCTCCTCCGAAAACAGCTTGTCTTCGGGGGTTGAAGTAGCATATATAAAGGCCTTGTAAGACAGGAAGGGATTTCCGTCGATGTGAGCAAAGTCCTCACGCATGCCCATGGTCTTGATCCGTGGTGTTCCCTTGGCGAAGTAGAGCAGTTTACTGGGGGTGAGTGAGCTGTCGAAAGTGTCAGCCGTGTTTGGATTGGATCTCGTACTGGCTCGAGTTACCCGAGGCTGCTGTACAACCGGTTCTTCGGCTGATGCAGCAGGTACGACCTCGGGCGAGGCTCCAGCTTCCTCCTGCGGGGATGACCTAGGCTCCTCTGGTAGAGATGATGTTTCCTGGTGCAGGAATGTTTTCGCGTCCTCTTGTAGCATACCCCTCATCTTCGCTCGGAGGTGCTCCAGCTCTTTCTCAGGTGAATCTAGAATCGAGAAATCCAGGAAGGAGGTGAGATCGAAGACGTCATCTTCGTAGTCCTTGTTGATTCCCACGGGTGGCATGGAGTATGGTGGTGTCTCCAGGAAAGTGACATTTCTGCTTTCCACAACAGTCCCTTTTTCGGGATTGTAGATGCGGTAGGCTCTGCTGTCTTGGCTAAATCCTCATAGGTTTCCTTCCCATGCTTTGTCACCGAGTTTCGTCGTGTAATTCTCGATATGCACAAAGGCCCTAGATCCGATAGCCCGCAAGCCCGAAAGATCTGCCTCTTTGCCGTGCATCTTCAAAAAAGGTGTTTGTCCTCTCAATGCCGAATGTGGCGACCTGTTGCACAGGTAGACCGCTGTAAAAAACAGCTCACCCCACATGGTGCGGGGGAAGTTGCCGTCCTTAAGAAGGCATCTTGTCATTGCCGCAAGTGTCCTCCCATCGCACTCGGATGCGCCGTTTTGTTGAGGCGTTGCTGTGGCCGTGTATTCCATGGTAATGCCGGAGTTGACGCAGAGCTCCTTGAACTCTCTGGAGGTATACTCCCCTCCCTTGTCGCATCTCAATCGCTGAATGCGCAGCCCCAGTGGAACAGCCACCGTTTTGTTGTAAAGGTGGAGCGAGTGGGCGGCCTCCGTCTTGGACTTAAGAAGGAAGATTTCCTTCATGCGAGAGTAATCATCAGTAAACTTGCCGACGTACTTGAATCCTCCCCTTGCGGCTGGCGTGACGGGTCCCAAAAGGTCCGTGTAAACCAGTTCCATTGGTCCGTTAGTCTTGTGGTTGTCCTTTTTCGGGTGCGCCTTTTGCGTGCTCTTGCACTCTCCGCAGATATGGCAGCCTGACACAGTGCCGGTGTAGTCGACACCATTGCCGTCCACCTTCCAAAGAAGCTCCATATTACGGGGGTTCATATGCCCCAGTCGTCTGTGCCAGAGATCGGCGCTTAGCAGTGCCGTCAGACTCATCGAGGGTGTTGGTCGCGTCTTGGCTTTTCCGTAGGTTACGCCGTCCAGGGCACGCAGCGACACTTCGAAAGAGCACATGCCTGCGTCTTTCTGGTGTTGATTCAAAGGGAGAGAAGTCGTGGTGTCGAACTGGAGGCGGGGGTTTCCCCTCTCGAGGATGGTGCTTACCCCTGATTTCATTGCCCTTGCGGAGGAGAAGAGGTGGCGTCCCATTCCGGGAACGATCAGCACGAAGATGCGAACTGGGATCGGCCGACCTGAATGGTTGATGATGTGCCCGCGGATGGTGCCTGTTGCCGTCGCGAACACCTTCTTGTTACCGGCGGTTTTAATGAGCTTCGGCTGGTCCAGATTCTCGTACTCTGTCATCCGTTGCCGCAGCCCTGGGATCAGCTCGTCGTCCACGAAGTGATCCGATGCGCCGCTATCCACTAACATGATGAACCTGTCCGAGTTGGACGCTGAGATTCCGCCGCCATCTCCCGTCGTTAGTCCTGAGAAGGCGAATCCTTGATCAAAATCATCGTCGAAGTTTAAAGATGGTCTCTCCTCGTCGTGTGCTGGAGAGGCTCTTGTACCTGATGCAGCAGAAGCGAGGTGAGCCCCCGATTGTTCCGATCGAGTGGCACCCTGTTCATAGCATTCCGCATCGCTGTGCGAAGTGGTTTTGTGGACGGAACACCACTTCTGTCTAGCGGCTCCTTTGGTTCTTTTGGATTTGTTGGCTTCATTCCGCTTCTTCCGGCAGGTGCGAGCGTGGTGCCCTTCCTTTCCACAGTAGTTGCAGATGGATGTTTCCGCCGACATGGCGACACCTCGGCCAGCGATTTTTCCCTTCGCTCCGCTGTGGCGAGAAAGATCGTCAAGGTATAATTGTCGCATCGTACTTTGCATCTGTTCGATGTCGAAGGTAGGATCACGATACATCATCGCCTTGATGTCCTTGTAGTCAGATGTGAAGCCTTGGACGCAGATATCCTTGAATCTCCGGTCGGTGATGGGCTCTCCCATCCTGGCTAGCTCGGTGCGGGCGAGGTGTTTTTCCATGAAAAAATCGTCGGGGTCCTGGTTGTGTGTCATGGCGGTGTTGACCAGCTTGTCCATGGCTGCGCGAACGACCTCATCTGTAACCTTGTTGTACTTCTGTACAAGCTCCTCCAGAGCTTGTTGTCCGTTGCCGCTCATTCCGTCTGGGTGCTCATGCTTCAGTACGAGATTAGCTGCTGGTTTCTCTGTTAGCAAGAACAGAATGGCGTATAAGTCCTCGTTCGCTCTGTCAAAGGACGCGGTGCTTTGCTGGAGAGTGTCCTGAGCTTGTTGCGTCCCATCTAGTGTCGTGGCCGCCGATTCTTCGGTTGGTCGGGCCCGTCCTTTGATCAACTTTGCAGTATCTCGTCGTGTAACGCCGAGGACCACAGCAAATTTCTTGTGCCAATCTCGAAAGAGGCTGGGGTTCCGTCCGTCAAACTTCCTTAGCCCCTTGATAGCATTGGTGAGGTTGTTGCTGCTGGTGTCGTCCATGCTGCAGTAACAAACTTCTACTCGTAAAAATAGCCTACTGCTGTAGGCGTAGAATCGTCGGTGTAGATGATGATCTCAGACACGATCAAAAAGCTACCCGGTAAAAAACTTCAACCCTGTCGCTCGGAATCTTCCGAGGCTTACTATCCACGGTGTGGACTACGCCAGGCAGGGCCCCTAATCACACAGCAGTACTGGGATTGTCTGTGGGGTTGCTTTTGTAACAGCGTACAGCAGGTTGGTACGTAGTTTTCAACAAACGAGATACTCGTCGTCAAAAGCTCCTCAGCAACAGCAGACGTTCTTATGATCTTGAAATCTCCGCCCCGCTGAAGCCAGGAGGAACTGAAGCTCTTGGGATAACGTGGTCGTAGCCGCGCTGAAGTACCCCGTGGCTAATGGTTGCGTTTGCGAACTGAAGCTCTTGGGATAACGTGGTCGTAGCCGCGCTGAAGTACCCCGTGGCTGATGGTTGCGTTTGCACGCGTTTCGAGGCTCGAACCTATTGAGGATTGGTGTAAGTAGCGTGTATCAGCTCGAAGCTGGTGTACGCTTAGTCTCGCTTGCCGATGACCGGTCAAGACACAGAACTGATCGAGGTGCAAACGCTTGAGTTGGTGTTAGGCAGACTCGCGTGAAGTCTTCGAATAGAAGAAAGATGATGATGTTGGCGACTCCAGGCCAAGGTTGATTAGTTATTAAGCTCAGCAGACAAGCTGACGATGATGAGCAAAAGTAGAGTGAACAAGTGGGCGTGCAAACGCTCCTCTTGGCTGTTTCCGATCTTGATGATCTTTAACAGATACAAAACAGATACATATACCTCTTACGACGACGTTCGTCAGGTGATGACACACCCGAATCCGATTACGGCCTATGACAACGTTCGTCAGGTGATGACACACCCGTACCCGACTACGGTCTATGACAACGTTCGTCAGGTGGTGACACACCCAAAATCGATCAATTATGGATCCCTTGTACCGTATACTACCAGATATTCCGTGGTATCCAGTGACGACAAAATGATAGCTACTGTCAAGTAACATCTCCAATATATACTACATCAAACGTGATAGCACAGCCCTATGCATGGTACCAAAATGTACAAAATTAATGGTACTGACTGAAAATATCACACATTGTTCAAACTAGGTCTGCAAGAACTTCCTGTTTCATTTTTTGAAGGCACCGCAACGGCTTATTCTTCGTGTGAAAATCATGTAGGTTGCGAATGTGTATACGTCGGGCTCACGCACTTGACGTGCATAGATATTCGAAAACGTGCTCATTAATAGAAGCGTTCCTATCTGAATTTCGAGATGTGAGGCCTACCCGAAACACACTATGCTGTACACCCACGGAAAAACAAATGAACGTTAAGCCCATCAACAGATCGGGTAGACTGGTATTCAATACACACCCCGAACCGCTGCTGTACTGTTGCGACAATCGAATGTCTACGTCGCCGTACTACTGTATGTATAGATATCTTGGTGTTCAGTCGTCCGGACAGTTTCCCTCTTTCAACGGACCACGCACCATGTACCACCACGATTATTATGGATTGTTCTGAGCTCGACTTGATTGATCATCACACGCAGGTTCGGAAATAGTCTCAACAAGTTGTGAACGATGCAAGTATGTGCTGTCGGATCGTAGACCATACGCACACTAAAAACAGCCCGACGAATGAGTTATGGCTTCGTAGAGCAAATACGAGTGCCGTCGTTATAACACATGACATGCCGTTATTCGGGTGTGTTAATTATCCCGTATTGTTTCCGCGACTTCAGCAACGAGCCGGGCGTACGCACCACTTCATTCCGCACTACTCCTCTCCAAACCTACAACCCCTCTTACATCACACTTCATAATATTACCCAAGACTCCATCACCATGCGTTTTTTCGCTATCCTGGCCACCATCTTCGCTGCCACCGTTGGCACTTCCTCAGGTGCGAACCTTTAAAGGTATGACAAATGTCGTCGTGCTTAGATCCGCAGCAATGAGAAAACATACGTATTTTGCTGCTCGGGAAAGGATGATGGAGCTGTCGCGTACGCGGTTGACCGATCATGCCGTCCTTAGTTCTACAGCGTAAATAGCGGTAGCTACCTGCTCGAAGCAGGACGATGGAGCTGTTGCCTGTGCAATGGATAATCGCCGCCAGCACGGCCCGTGAGCGTTCGGGCGCAATATTGAGCCCAATACCAAAACATAGGAAGTATATATACCGGTCGTATAAAATGCACGGGGTATGGCAGAGTCTGGCGGCGAGGATGTCAACAATCCCGAATCATCAACGATGCCGTTTGTTTTGTACTTGTCCCAAGTGCTCGTTCGAGTCCTTTGTATCACTGGCGTCAAATTGACGCAAAGACAAGACTCGGCCGCAGAGAACTGAGAGAGTATTAAATCACCTAGCTTACGTTACGACTAAAGGAGAAGGGTCTAGCTTAACGTCGTATTGGGAGCCGTCTAGCCTAAATCTTGGCCGTAACGTGTCATGCAGAGTAAGGAAGCGCAGGAACCCCGACATGGTGCAATACGTATGGCGTATGCTACCAGCCAAAACGAAAACCCGTACCAGGTACACACCTACGTCCTGCTGTACTCATTACGAATCCTGTCGTTCTGGTTCAGTGTATAAATTCTCGTTTATGGAGTAGCTCACAACAAAAGCATCTGCTACTGTGCGTCAACCCTTTACGGGTCAACGGCCGCACCAATTGACACCGCCCCACTCTTCGAGTTCAGCACACGTGTTGGTCTGATTGTTTTTACTTGCTGAACACATTTTGGCGGACGCCAATCATATCGGTATATACTAATCATACGTGGGATCGCGGAAATCTACGTTGTTTCGACGTGTACTCCTAGCGGAGGATCATCCTAATCACCTTCCATATACGTAGGCAGTACTGAAAGTCCCATGAACGATTACCACAAACATTATGGCAGTCTGGTAACATACATGAGACGTTATTATATTTTAAAACTGCAATGGGTATTCGTGCGATCGGCGAGCATCAGCGAACAATGAAACGTTATGGTTGAGTTTGTTGCCCTCGACTCTGTACATCATAACAGTACACGAAGAAACAGAACGTTACAAATAGTATGCAGAGCCTAATCATGTTACACACGCACCTCCCGTTGTTCCGACTCACACCGTTTACATACCAGCCCTCGTCGATGCAAGTGAACGGACCTGGGTCGACGTCAAGGCCAATGGGCACGACACGCGGACGTCCGGGAGTGGCTGCAGCCCGAAAGGTTGCGTACCGGACAACACCCGGGACAACGATATCTGGGCCAACTCTCGCTGGTCGTGCAAGGGCGATATCCTCGAGAGCTCTGATGAGGCCGACGGTTGCTGCATCACCTATTACTTTGAGGAGCCCCAGGACATTGAGAAGATTCGAATCGCTTTCCACCTGGGCACGTCTAGAACCCGGACGCTAGACGTGTTCGACAACCATAAGTACCACAGCACCATATCGTCCAGCGGCAAGACGAACGGATTCCAGACCTACGACCTGTACACCGATGAAACGGAGGAGCTCAAGCTTTGCCTGTACGACCCTAAGTGGAACACGGACGTCTGGCTGAGCATCACCGAGGTGAGTCAGAATACATTGTGGTGTAATTGTTGTTGTCTATATGCACGACATGTATGCGTTCGTCCGGTCCCATATGGCACAGGGTGTAATGTCCCGAGGATGCGGTTGCACTTGCCATGACGGCTTATGGCTTTTACTACTGCTCCAACATTGCATTGCAAGGTTTCGGACCAGTCGAAAGTTATCGGCTGTGTGCGTTGGTTGGTGCGCGTTGCGGGAAAACATTTAATTTCTAACTGTTGAACATGTATGCACGCCAATGCGTCCATGTCGGTGGAAACGAATAGGGGAGCTATAGGTTTCGTTCAATATGAAGTTGCGAACATCGAAAATTAACCGGTCTTTCTCCACCGACTATCTTCGTCCCTAATACTCCGCTTTCAACATGGTATTCACACTAGGTAAAGCGGCGCAAAAACCCTCCACAGGAAAGAAAATGGGAGTCGCTCTCTAGGTTATCTTTTGCGAACGCGAAAACCATCGGCCCATGATCATTCCTTGTCATTAAGTTGTGACTACTAGGTTTCACGGGAACGAGTAACGATTGCGATCACGGGACTGTCAAAGCAAGGAAGAGCAGCAGATTATCGTTGATAGAACACTACGAGACATGCGCTACCCGTGAACGTTTCCAACCATGGATTGTCCTCGCTGTACTGTTATTGTCCTTGCCGCATGAGCGCGGCCTGTTCGATGTCGCCACGCGTACACTCTGGTCAACTGCACTATCGCAGTAGGCACATTTTTCGTACGTGTGAAGATCCCCTTGGCACAGAACGTCTACTTACATATATTGATATCACTCCTTTCACAATGTCTTGTCAACAAGGTCAAACCCCTACGAAGGCTCAATTTTCTCAGTATGGAAGGCGTACTAAATACGTTTGTTCGTTGGAGTAGCCGTCCTGGGCGTGTACTCACCTATCCTTCCACTCTCTGGCACGAAACCCGCCTTCATACTACATCCTGTTAAATTCGGCGTATGACAAGGAGGGCTTTGACGCGGCGGGCTGAGGGACCTCGCTGCAGCAAGTTCAAGCCCGTTTTGACTCCGCAAACACTCGTATTTAGCGAAGATGTCCGCACATCGACTACGTAAATACTTATGACAGTAAGGACAAGGAGGAAAATAAATGAAACCAAAACGTACTTGAGTGAAGATAAACCTAACTCTTAATTTATTCAGATTCGACTACCCAACAATCGACTATGTGTCGCGCATGCCCGTAACGACCGAAGATGTAGGCAACGGCAGGCCATGAATGGGGCGGTACTGCCAAGACTTACATTTCTGATATTTCTGTCTGCGTTTAGAGAAATAATCACCGAAACACACATTCGTTAAACCAGATAAAAATAATCGACCCCATCAAGCACCTTGTTTCACAAATGGCGCACTGCATAGATCAATGATATAAGTGTGTTGCACAGAATTGGCCACGAAATACCTAAAATGTCGACTCTAACGTCCTTCATGTGCTTATCACGAATCGCAATATTCTTCTGTTATCTTGCCGTCTCCGCTGTTGGGCCAACTTCAAGGTGCCGTTCTATCGTACCAGCTGGTTTTTGTTAAACCGCAGCAACAGGACTGCTTTGAATGGCAACGAATGCACGTTTTATTCCATACATCACTTCGCCTCATATTACCGTATTTGTTGAATGATATAAAACGCAGTTAACAACGAGCAGCAGCGTTTCAAATGAACAATGACATTGAAACAACAGAGAAACTTTAGCATAGGTGTACGAGCTACGCACATGAATAACAAACGAACTCTGCTGTACTCGAACCCGGGCATGATCTGGTCAACATCACAATACACTTCGTTGAACTAACCTACATCCTCGTAGCTGTGCCATAGGCGGGTTTATTTCTATGTGAACAATTGAACGCTTAAATTCACACTATAGAAAGAATGAAAGGAAACTTCCACACGTTTCCTGGACGCCATGCGAACGGGCAAAGAGTGCCCCCGGTAGGATCGGTTTCTGCAAGCAAAGTGGGGGGAGTCCGCCAAACAGTACACCGAAAGGTAGACTATATAATGTGTTTGCTGTTTGCTGCTGAAGACCCATTAATAGCAAACAATGGACTTTCACACGGCCGAGGATCAATCTCACAGGTCATGATGTACGTGGTACATATTCTATCCGCGAGTACGTAGTCATAGTCGTCGACGACGTTTGGATAGCCCTCAAAGCCTACATCTTATTGGATATTCGGCTTTCTACCAGGGGTCATCAGTGTGTTTACCGGAGAAATAAATAAATATTTCAGTTCAGCAACGGTGAAATGTTCCGGAAATAACAACCGCCCAATACCATGGACGCCAACAAAATTGGTTGCATGGTGGTTGGCAAATGGCCAGGATGCGACACCTGCTAACCTTACTGCATTAAACATGCCAATTCAACACCGTAACAAAAGGCATGCGTTCTGCTTGTTTGACTCAACACTTGCAACGACAATCTCTCAAGTCCATATTATGAAACCCGAGACGTGGATGGTTTTGTCATAGACCCGCGACCTCTACAGGCTTTCGAACCTTGTGATGATATTCACAGCCAGACCGGGTCACTAGTTCTAACTTACTACTTACCACGTTTTCAGATGAGATCGGATGACGGTGGATGTATGGCATCATACCGGTGTTGTCCGGAAACGGGGGCGCAGACGTCACAAATCATCCGTCAAGAGAGAGTGGTGTGGCTCACCTGTACTCATTACCCGATGCCCAAGTGAATATGATTGCGAAACCATACGATTCAGAACAATGTGATGTGAACTGCCTCTTGGAAGACATGTGTAACGCGTAGGCGACCTGCTGATATTCAAAATTGACCATTGACTTGGTTTGGGTGTCAGCTTGGACGTCCACAACGCGTCTTGCTGAGAATCTGAGGATGCCGCGACGATGTCACCAAAGATCAAGCTGCGCCAGGACCTTAATCTACTAGAGTATGTGCATCGACACACTTGCACAACAATATGATAGATCCACGTCTTATCCAGCCTTAGGCAGTCGCCCATATCTATCCCCTCCTGTACGAAGGGTTGGTATCACGATGCCCACGGCAAGATTTCTCTTGTCTGTCCATCCTGTGAACTAGAGGCTCAAGTATTGTGTCCTGACGATGCGTTGATCACATGTTGTGTACGCTCGACTCTGCTACACCCCTCCGTGTATTGCCAGGTGGAGATCTTGGTGAAGTGAGGCTTCCATCAAATCGGAGGGGCCTGGACACCGTACTGCGGGCTTAGAAACATCCGCATGCTGTCTGCTTTCAAGCTGCGTTCAGTCTGTTTGTGTCCAAACAATCGAGCTTTCAACGAAGACTGGTAGAGTACGCGAGATGTGGTTCTGACGAACGAGTATTCTAGTGGATGTATCCCGTCTAGGTCGTGCGCGCATTGCTGTAAGCCTCTTTCAAATTCATATTTGATCAATTAGCGGAGTGGGGACGAAGAACCCCCTTCTGCGTAACGTGAGCATGGCATTTCTTGTCGAGACGTTTAACAATGTGGCTAACCGCACAGCGGTTTGGCAATAGTTTTTTTCGGCGCGTTTGAAGTGGCTCATCGTTGTGTGCTGTCCCATACAAAGGCTTGTTGACCAACACTTGTTTTAGGTCGTCGTCCCGTCCATGTGTTTACGCTAAACTCCGACCGCTGCAGTTGCTTCTGCGTAATATAAATTCGCCCACTACGTTTGCAGTGTTGCGGCATGGGCATTTTGTACGACGGGATTGGTGCTCCATGTCATTGGAGTGGTTCGGCTGTAATATATATCGATCATGCGCTGTTGGGTGTTTGTACAATGTGGGGTAGACCGTAGCGTGGGTGCGGACACACATATTATTAGACTTGGTCAGGCCTCAGAGAACTATCAGGCCCAGTCGACATTGTTAACGTCGAACGTGTGAGGTGGTGGACGTGATGAGTGTGGTCAGGACTCAGTCGACAGTACATAGCGCACATATATTGTGTGTTGATGTCACTAACGATTATCGAGCAAAGCAATTAATACGATGTACGTTATGAATGTGCACCAAAAACGAAGTAGTGAAGCTGATGTGCCGAGTCACTTCGAGGGGTGAGTGTTTCGTGGTGACTGCAAAATTGTCTGTGAGAAATCGACGTTACACCCCCCTCCCCCTTAAGCGCTCCCGCTAACGGTCGATGTGAGAATGATAGAGACGACTTGAACACACATTCTACATACAGATGGTCATCAATGTGCCGTCCAAATAGACTTATCGGCCTACACGTCGCTGCCCATTCGGCTTGTGAGTTTTTCGGTGCATGTGTTCACAGCTTACTTAGCGGAGTATCCACGGCAGGCTCAGCTTCTCTGTCAATACCACGAGCGAATGTCGTTTGGCTCATGTGAATCGTTCCAGCAATACTTTGTATCTCGATCTTTGTTTCGGTTCAGGGATGTTCGTTATGACACAATGTCTACGTGTAAACCACGTCTTCGGGTGATGTTCCTCTTTGCTTTCATTGAGGCCAACAGTATTTTAACAACAAGTTTGCATAATTTCCAGTTTTCAACGTTGGAAAATACGAAGTTATGAATGCCAGACACCCTTGTAACCAATATGTTGTTGTCGGTATCGTCGGGTGCGCGCTCTTCAGATTAAACCGACCTTTCCACTCGTCGAAATCCAGCACAACCAGTGTCTGTGGAGAATCTTCAAGGCTGGAGAGTTACAAAGTTTGTGGTCCCAAAACTACGCACAGAGATTTTAGATTTCTTTACAGTAAACACAATAGTAGACAACGCAATGACATGTCATAATACTGGATACGAGAGGCACGACGTACATGTACTATAAAATTCAAAGAACCAACGGAAATACATAACAACCAAACGATTAACAGAAAATACAGATAGCAAACAAACAAATCAAACAGAAAGAGATAACTAAATAAAAATAAAAATAAATGTCGTGCCTCTCCTCAGCAGACGTGGCAGACAGTTGAATCGAACGAGCTGCCGAAGCGGCTGCACTACATGCTACATACGAACAGAGTAAGACAAAGTAACAAGGGAAACAACAAGTAAGGCGGAGAAAAAAGCACCCACTAGGTAGCCACAGCAGTGTTTGGTACGAGTAGCATAGCCAGGTTGTCCCTGCTAGGCGGTCTGGTACGTTGCCATCCTGTCTACCATCCTCGACAAGCTTTCGTCAGCTATTGCTCACCCCTCGAGAGAATGCGTCAGACAAAACGAAACAAACATAGCAGGCGCGTCATCTTGCCACGCCACACGACTCTTGTGGTAAGGACAAGACCGAGGAAATATTATCAAGTACAAAATTAAAAATACACACACGTGTATATGAAACTTGTGTATTAATGTGAACAGGGATGAATAAAATATAGGGGTAGTAGATCACAAACAAATTACAACTTTCATAGCTCGAGTGATGAATTCGTTATGTTTACCCCTCCACACACAATCTCGGTATTTACAACTCTGCACGATAAAAGTTCAGTCCACGTAGATGGACAGAATCCCCAACATATATTATATTGCGTCACAGTCTGATTGCATAGATATTTCACGAAATCGAGAAAGGCTTTCCGCTCCATGATAACAAACTGAAAGTCGGAGCTTCTTACAGGCGTTTCGTTTACGTCACTTTCTTCTCAAAGGCGGTCGTTGATGCCATATCAGGTAACATTCACGGAGGAATAGTCCACATTCCCTTGTACAATCAACGTTGCATCATTCACCTCTGTTCATCACGGAAGCTGCAGAATCTTGTTGATTGTGGTTGAAATTTATTTTACTCCGCCACCACGTACGGCGTGATATCCACGTACTACTGCTGTAGTTTTTTTTTATGAACAAGACTCAGCAATGCGACGGTTGTTTAATGGGATATATCTAGTTTCTCAAAGCTCCCCTCGCTGGACCAATACACGAAATATAGCACATCTCCGTGTGTAGTCAAAAAGTGCGATCTGGAGCACATGAAAGCCATTCCAGCAAATATTAAAATGTATTACAGCTTCATGCATGGTGCAAATAAATACAAGTAAGTTGCGCAGCACATGAAAATTCGTTGCATTTCCGCTTAAATGCTATGGGTGGACAAGAACTCAACTTTGGAGGCCAATCCTCTAGCCTTTCGGTACATTGAACATCACGCTAGTCGCGCTGTTTTTTATGTTTTGTTGTGCAGGCGTCCTGTGTAACTGGCGGGGGCATGGATGTTCTAAAACTCGATCACGTAAAAGGACGTATATTCCGATTATTTTAGATGATGCTCTCCTGTACCACATTGCGCTATGGAAATACATAAAACAGATTGAGCTTCAAGCTCATAGCCATATTTCGGACAGACTACTACTACATGCAACAATATGTATTAAGAGTAGTTCTGAATACGTTGAACAGCGAACAATTGGATTAACAGTGTAGTGAGGACAATTTGGAATGCCTGTTTCAGCGAGCTGTTAACAGTTGCTTTCGTGGTTACCTCGTCCTGACGATTTCCCTCGTGAAACAGACATGGTCGATCACAACATTGAGGTTTGGCAATGGTTTCCAAGAAATTGTTTTTGGCCAGCATGTTCGGTCTAATCGTAGACCATACACCATTCACAAACTTTAATAGCCCGAAGAATATATGCATCTTTCAGAGGTAGTTACAGACGTCATTGTGCAACCCAAATGTACGCATGTTGAAGCGTTGAAATGCAACACATCTATTAGTTCACCAGTCCAATAATGAACCAAACCCTTTGTGGAAAAGGCAACACGTCCCCTCGAGTTAGGTTGAAGGACACCAGTGTATTTTCAGACAATGCCACAGCCCTATCACGTTCCAGGGTATGTGTGCGTCTTGGCGATGCTCTTCTTCTATGCAGTCAAACGCCTCGTAAACGATGGGATACTATTTTGAAGGGAAAAGATGCAAAACACTTGCACAAAGTGGTGCCTTATATACGTGCAGTGTTGTTCATACAACATTTAAATATGAAGCAAACATGACCATGTACCCGAATGGAACAGAGTGGTTTGATAATTCAATAAATTTCTTCAAATTGCCAAACGAGGGAAGGTACAGTATTAAGCAATGCGATCCGACATCGACTAGGTAGTACCGACACCATCAAAATGGTTCCCACCCGCCACGAACCGGAGTCCAATTGTTTGACGTAACACTACATACGTTATGTATCGACATAACAACAAGTGTATCAAACTTCACTCCCATCCTCACAGACATTTACAGGTAGATACTGCTGTACGCATAAACTCATGCAAACGAGCTTAGCCCGCGCTATCTGCTGCTGTTGTGGCAAATTTCACACTGTGAGTAGTCCAGCTATTTATTGTTGACATTCCTGTACAAAAGTAGGTTGTGCCGTACAAAACATATCTCGCTATTAATTTAGAAGAATATATTTCACGCTAGGAGTGAATAACTCAAGACTTGAATTAACTAGTTTCATCCCCCGTCGACACCCTCCCCCCCCCCCCCCCCCCGTGATTTGAAACGCTCCTCCGTCAGACATGAGTCTTCGCCCATGGACCTAATCCGCGATATTGATTCGTTTGACTCACAGGATGCCAATGACTATATTTTAACTTGTACGAACGTAAGGCACGACCGGCGCTTAATTACAACAAACTGCACGATAGAGCTTCTTCCAGGCGAATATCTTACCATACCCCCTACCTTAAACGATGGTCCTTGGTGCCACATCACGCAACGTTGAAGCGTGGCTGATTCGACGTCATAATGCAAGTTGCCTTTTTCATGTCCTCAAATGTGTTACTATTTTTCTCCCTGTTGTGCCACGAATGCAGTGGACGTTCACATACCGTACTTTGGATTATCGGTGAGAACATGTACCTGTGACTGGTATTGGTCGTATTTTAACGATATCACCAATATTTTGCACAGCTCTCATTACTACACCACTATCAAAACGACAATACAGCTCTATGTGCAAGACCAACGTGCTATTAGGATTAACAGATATAATACATGAACAGTAATGCACTAGATGAAAGATGATGGCACAGCTCCATGCATGGTACCGAAATACACAAATATAATGATACCGACTGGAAATTTCACACAGTGTTTCAACCAGGTCTGCCAGAAATTCACCTTTATTTTTTTAAAGGCACCACAATGGCTTATTCTTCGTGTGAAAATCATGCTGGTTGCGAATGCGTATACGTCGGGCTCACGCACTTGACGTGCATAGATATTCGAAAACGTGCTTATTAATGGAGTTCTCGTTTGTATTTCGACAGGTGAGGCCTACCCGAAGCACACTATTCTGTACACCCGCGGAAAAACAAATGAACGTTAAGGCCATCAATAGATGGGGTAGACTGGTATTCAATACACACCACAAACCACTGCTGTACTGTTCGATAATCGAATGTTTGCTTCGCCATACTACTGTATGTACGGATAACTCGGTGTTTTGTCGTCCGGACTATTTCTCTCTTCCAAAAAACGACGCACCGTGTGCAACCACGATTATCATGGATTGTTCTAAGCTAGACTTGGTTGATCACCACACGCAGGTTGGGAAATAGTCTCAACAAGTTGTGAGCGATACAGGTGTGTCCCGTCGGATCGTAGACCATACGCACACTCAAACAACCCGACAGATGAATTATGGCTTCGTAGAGCAAATACGAGTGCCGTCGTTATAACAGATGATATACCATTCTTCGGGCGTGTTAAATATTCCGGATTGTTTCCCCGACTTCAGCAACGAGCCTGGCGTACGCACCACCTCATTCCGCACTACTCCTCTCCAAACCTACTACCTCTCTTACATCGCGCTTCTTATTATTACCCAAGACTCCATCATCATGCGTTTTTTCGCTATCCTGGCCACCATCTTCGCTGCCACCGTTGGCACTTCCTCAGGTGCGAACCTTTCAAGGCATGGAAAAAGTCGTCGTGCTTAGTTCCACAGTAATGAGAAAACATAGGTACTTTGTTGCTCGTAGAAGAATGTTGGAGCTGTCGCTTACGCGGTTGACCGATCATGCCATCCTTTGTTCCACAGCGTGAATAGCGGTAGCTACCTGCTCGAAGCAGGACGATA
Organism: Macrocystis pyrifera; assembly: GCA_031763025.1. Taxonomy (NCBI): domain Eukaryota; class Phaeophyceae; order Laminariales; family Laminariaceae; genus Macrocystis; species Macrocystis pyrifera. The sequence goes on from JASSKH010000001.1 coordinate 11,945,195, forward strand.
GAGCTGTTGCTTGTGCAATGGATGATAGCTGCCAGGATGGCCCGTGAGCGTTCGGGTGCAATATTGAGCCCAATACCAACACACAGGAAGTATCTATGCCGGTCGCAAAAAATGCACCCCGTATGGGAGAGTCTGGCGATGAGGATGTCAGCCATCACGAATCAACAACGATGCCATTTGTTCCGTAGTTGTCCCAAGTACTCGTTCGCGTTCTTTCTATCACTGGCGTCAAACCGACCGTTAATAGAGGCATAGACAAGACCTGGTCGCAGATAACTGAGGTAATAGTGAATAACCTAGCCTACGTTACGTCGAAAAGAGAGGTATCCAGCTTAACATTGTATTGGGAGCCGCCAAGCGTAAATCTTGGCCGCAACGTGTCATGCACTGTAAAGAAGCGCAGGAACCCCGACCTGGTGCATTAAGTATATTGTATGCTACCAGCCAAAACGAAAACCCGTACCAGGTACACGCCTACGTCCTGCTGTACTCATCACGAATTCTGTCGCACTGGTTCCGTGTATAAATTCTCGTTCATGGAGTAGCTCACAACAAAAGTATCTGTTATTGTCTATCAACCCCTTGCAGGTCCACGGCCGGACCAATTGACGCCGCGCCACTCTTCGAGTTCAGCACACGTGTTGGTCTGACTGTTTTGACTTTCTGAACACGTTTTGAAGAACGCCAATCATATTCGTACATACTAATCATAATGGGATCGCGGATATCTCCATTGTTTCGACGTTTACTCTTGGCGGAGGAACATCTTAGTCACCTTCCATTGACGTAGGCAGTATTGAAAGTCCCTCGAACGTCTACCACAACCAATATGGCATTGTGTTAACATACATGAGTCGTAATTTTAATTGAAAACTTTGATAGGTATTCGTTCGATCGCGAGCATCAGCGGAAACTGAAACGTTTGCTGTCGCCCGGCACTCTGTGCATCATAACAGTACACGAAGAAACAAAACGCTGAAAATGGTATGCAGAGCCTAATAAAGTTACACACGCACATCCCGTTTTCCCGACTCACACCGTTTACATACTAGCCCTCGTCGATGCGAGTGAACGGACCTGGGTCGACGTAAAGGCCAACGGGTACGACACGCGGACGTCTGGCAGTGGCTGCAGCCCGAAAGGTTGCGTTCCGGACAACACCCGGGATAACGACATCTGGGCCAACTCTCGCTGGTCGTGCAAGGGCGATATCCTCGACAGCTCTGATGAGGCCGACGGTTGCTGCATCACCTATTACTTTGAGGAGCCCCAGGACATTGAGAAGATTCGAATTGCCTTCCACCTGGGTACGTCTAGAACCCGGACGCTGGACGTGTTCGACAACCATGACTACCACAGCACCATCTCGTCCAGCGGCAAGACGAATGGATTCCAGACGTACGACCTGTACACCGATGAAACCGAGGAGCTCAAGCTTTGCCTGTACGACCCTAAGTGGAACGCGGACGTCTGGCTGAGCATCACCGAGGTAGATTGTGGAGTAATAGTTGTTGTCTATATGCACGACATGTATGCGTTCATCCTATGACACAGGGTATAATGTCCCGAGGATGCGGTTGCACTTGCCATGACTGCTTTCGGTGTTTACTACTTCAACATTGCATTGCAAGATTTTGGACTACTCGAACGGTATAGGGTGTGTGTTAGGTGATGCACGTTGCGGGAAAATCATGTATTTCAAACGGCTGAGCATGTATGCACGCCAATGCATACATGTTGGTAGAAACCAATATGGGATGTATCGGTTTCGTTCAATATGAAATGCGGAACATCAAAAATGTACCGATCTTTTTCCGCCGACTACCTTCATCCCCAATACTCCGCTTTGAACATGAGATTCACACTAGGCAAAGCTGCGGAAAAATCCTCCACAGGAAAGAAATGGCGATCGCTCGCCAGTATAACCTTTGTGAACGCGGAAATCATCGGCACATGATCATTTCCTTATGACGTTGTCAGATCTAGGTTTCACGGGAACGAGTAACGATTGCGATCACTGGACTGTCAGAGCAGGGAACAGCTGCAGGTTAGAGTTGATAGAACACTACGAGACATGCGCTACCCGTGAACGTTTCCAACCTTCGATTGTCCTCCTTGAACTGTTATTGTCCTTACCGCATGAGCGCGGCCTGTCGGATGTCGCCACGCGTACACTCTGGTCAACTGCACCATCGCAGTGGGCACATTTTTCGTACAGGTGAAGATCCCCTTGGCACAGAACTTCTACTCTTATATATTGGTGTCACTCCTCTCACAATGTCTTGTCTAGAAGGTCAAACCCCTACGAAGGCTCATTTTTCTCAATAGGAAGGCGTGTTAAATGCGTTTGTTCGTTGGAGTAGCCGTCTGGGGCATGTACTCACCTATCATTCCACGTTCCGGCACGAAATCCGCCTTCATACTACACCCTGTTCAATTCGATATATGACAAGGAGTGCTTTGACGCGGCGGGCTGAGGGGTTTCGCTGCAGCAAGTTCACGCCCGGTTTGACTCCGTTAACGCTCGTAATGAGCGAAGATGTCAGCACATCGACTACGTAAATATGACAGTAATGACAAGGTGAAATTATTTTTGAAACCCAAACGTACTTGAGTGAAGATAAACCTATATCTATAATCACATTCGACGAACCAACAATCGACTATGTATCGCGCATGCCTGTAACGACCGACGATGTAGGCAACCGCAGGCCGTGAATGGAGCGGTACTGCCAATACGTACATCTCAAAAATTTTTCTCTGAGTTTAGAGAAATCTACACCGGAACACATTCGATAAACCAGATAGAAATGAGTGACCCCACCCAGCACCTTGTTTGACACATGGAGGGCTGCGTAGATCAATGATACAAGTGCGTTGCACAGAGTTGGCCACGAACTACCTAAAAGGTCGACTCAAACGTCCTAAACGTACCCATCGTGAATCCATTATCTTGCCGTCTCCGCTGTTGGGCCGACGTCAAGGTTCCGTTTTAACGAACCAGCTGGATTTTGATCAAAAGTAGCATCATAACGTATTAGAATGGACAAAACCTTGTACGTTTTGTTTCATGCATCAGTTCTCGTATTGTCTCGTGTGTTGAATGATATGAAACGCTGTTAACAACGAAAAGCAGCATAGGAAATGCACGATGCCGATGAAACAACATTGAAGCTTTAACATCGATGTACGAGCTGAGCACATGAACAACAAACGAACTCTGCTGTACTCGAACCTGGGCATGGCCTGGTCAACGTGACAATACACTTCGTTGAACCAACCTGCATCCTCGTAACTGCGCCATAGGCGGATGTATTTCTATGTGAACAATTAGGTGCCTAAATTCACATTGTCGAAAGAAAAAAAGGAAACTTGCACACGTTTCCTGGACGCAATGCGAACGGGCAAAGAGTACCCCCTGCATGATCGGTTTGTGCAAGCAAAGTGGGGGGAGTCCGCCAAACAGCGCACCGAAAGGTTGGCTAAATGTTATGTTCGCTGTTTGGGGCTCAAGACCTATCAATATAAAACACATCGGCTTTATCACGGCCGAGGATCAACTTCACGGGTCATGATGTACGAAGTGCACATTTTATCCTCGAGTACGTTCTTGTAGTCGTCGATCGCGGTTGGATAACCCTCGAAGCTTACATATTATTGGATATTCGGGTGTCTACCAGCGGTCATCAGTGTGTTTACCGGAGAATTACATAAAGATTTCAGTTCACCATTGGTGAAAGTTTCCGGAATTTACAACCGCCCAATACCATGGACGCCAACCAAATTGGTTGCATGATGGTTGAAAAACGGCCAGGATGCGACACCTGCGAAACTTACTATCTTACACATGTCAATTCAACGCTGTAACGAAAGGCATCCGTATCTCTCAGGTCCATATTATGAAACCCGAGTGGTGGATGGTTTTGTATAATCTCGCGACCTCTTCAGGTTTTTGAACCTCGTGATATTATGCACAGCCAGACCGGGCCACCAGTTCTAACATACTACCAGGTACATACTACTTTACAGTTGAGGTCGGATGACGGCGGATGAAAGACAGCATACCGGTGTTGTCCAGAAACGGGGGCGCAGACGTCACAAATCACCCATTAAGCCAGAGTGGTGTGGATCAGTTGGACTCGTTCCCCGATGCCCGAGTAAATATGATTGCAAAACCATTCGATTAAGAACAACGTTATGTGAACTGCCTCTTGGAAGACATGCGCAACGCGGAGGCGACCTGCTGATATTCAAACTTGACCATTGACCCTTTTTGGGTGTCAGCTTGGACGTCCACAACGCGTTGTGCTGAGGATCTCAGATGCCGCGACGAAGCCACAAAAGATAGAGCTGCGCCAGGACCTCAATCTACATGAGTATGTGCATCGACACACTTGCACAACGATATGATTGATGCACGTATTAAACAGCTTAGGTAAGTCTCCCATATCTGTCCCTTTCTGGATGAGGGGGTGGTATCACGATGCTCCCCGCAAGCTTTCTCTTGTATATCCATCCTGTAACCTAGAGGCTCAAGTGTTGTGTCCTGACGATGCGTTGATCACATTTTGTTTGCGCTCGACTCTGCCACACCCCTCCATGTATTGCCAGGTGGAGATCTTGGTGAAGTGAGGCTTCCATCAACTCTCAGGGGCCTGGACGCCGTAAAGCAGGCTTAGAGACATCCACATGCTGTCTGCTTTCAACCTGCGTTTAGTCTGTTTGTGTCAAACAATCGAGCTATCAACGAGGACTAGCAGAGTGCGCTAGCTGTGGGTATGGCGAACGAGTATTCTAGTGGATGTATCCCGTCGAGGTCGTGTGCGCATTGCTGTAAGCCTCTTTCATTTTCACGTTCGATTCTTACGCGGAGAGGGGATCGATACCCCCCTTCTGCGAAACCTGAGCTCAGCATTCCTTGTCGAGACATTCAACAATTTGGCTACCCGCACAGTGGTTGGACAACATCTTCTTTCGGTACGTTTGAAGTGGCTCTACGTTGTGCGCCCCACAAGAACGTTTTATTTGCCAACATTTGCTTTTTGGTCGTGGTCCCGTCCATGTGGTTACGCTAAACTCCGTCCGCTGTTGTTGCTTTCGCGGAACATAAATTTGCCCATTATGTGTGCAGCGTTGCGGCATGGCCTTTTTGTAGGATGGAATTGGTGCTCCATGTAATTGGAGTGGGTCGGCGGTGGTATATAACGATCATGTGCTGTTGGGTGTTGGTAGAATATGGGGGCGACCGCAGCGTGGGTGCCGACGCACATCTTTGAGTTGGTCAGGCCTCAGAGCACTATCAGGCCCAGTCGACATTATTAATGTAGAACGTGTTATGTGGACGTGATGAGTGTTGTCAGCGGTCAGTCGACAGTACATGGCGCAAGCATATGGTGCATTGATGTCACTAACGATCATCGAGCAAAGCAACGGATACGACTTGTGTCACGATATGTGCCCAAAAACGAAGTCGTGAAGCTGATGTGTCAAGTCGGTTCGAGGGGTGAGTGTTTCGTGGAGGCTGCGAAAATGCCAGTGAGAAACCGACTTTACGTCCCCTCCCCCTCAAGCCTTCCATAGATGGGTCAATGTGAAAATTATCCAGACGACTTGAACACACATTCTACAAACACATTGTCATCAATGTGCCGTTCGAATAGACTTATCGTCCGGCACGTCGCTGCCCATTCGGCTTGTGTGCTTTTTGATGTACGTGTTCACAGCTTGCGTAGAGGGTTGTCCACGGCAGGCTCAGCTTCTCTGTCAATACCACTAGCGAATGTCGTTTGTCTCATGTCATTCGTTGCAGTAATACTTTGTGTCTCTATCTTGTTTACGGTTCAGGTATACACCCTATGACACGATAACTACGTGTGCACCACGCCTTCGGTTGATTATCCTCTCTGCTTTTGTTGAGGCCAACAGTATTAGAATAGCAAGTTTGCATAATTTCCTTTTTTTCATCGTTGGCGAAAACGAAAATATGAATGCGACCTTAAAGGCACGACTGTCGTCAACTGTCATTCATCACTAACCCTATTGCATCTGAGATGTAGTTTTAGGTATCGTCGTATGCGTGCTCTTGAAATTATACCGATCTTTCCACCCGTCGACATGGAGCACACCCAGTGTCTGTGCCGATTCTTCAAGGCTGGAGAGTTACAAGGTCTGTGGTCGGCCACAGAGATTGTACATTGCTTTACAGCAAGCACAGTAGACAACGAAAGTTTACGCCATCACTTTCTGGATACGAGAGGCACGACGTACCTATTCTATAAATTTCAAAGAACCAATAGGAAACACGCAACAACCAAACGGTTAACAGAAAATACACAGAGCAAATAAACTAATCATACCGAAAACGAAAAACAGAAGTACAAACGAATTTGTCGTGCCTCTTGTAAGCAGATGTGGCAGACGCTTCAATCGAACGAGCTGCGAAACGGCACCACTACATGCTACATACGAACCAGCATGTGAGGCGGAGAACAAAACACCTACCAGATCGTCGCGGCAGTGTTTGTTACGAGTAGCATAGCCATGTTCTCCCTACTAGGCGGTCCGGTACATGGTTATCCTGTCCACCGTTCTCGTCTTGCGTTCGTCAACTATGCCTCACCCCTCGAGAGAATGTGTCAGCCAATCGGAAACAAGCCTGGAAGCCTCGTCATTTACCCACGACATACGACTCCTTTCGTAGGGACAAGACCGAGGAAATATCATCAAGTACAAAATTGAAAATACCCACGTGTATATGCAACTTGTGTATTTGGATGAATACGGCTGAATAATGCAGTGGTGTAGTAGATCACAATCAATTCGACAACTTTCATAGCTCGAGTGATAATTTTGTTATGTTTACCCCTCCACACATAATCTCGTTATTTACAATTCTTCACGATGAAATTCCAGTAATCGTAGATGGCCAGAATCCCCAACATTTCAAAAATTGCGTCACAGTCTGATTGTATAGACATTCCACCAAATCGAGGAAGGCTTTCAGCTCCATGATAATAAAACTAAAAATCGGAGCTTCTTACAGATGTTTTGTTTACATCACGTTCTTCTCAAGGGCGGTCGTTGATGTCATATCAGGTCGCATTCACTGAGGAATAGTCCACATTCCCTTGTAAAATCAACGTTGCTGAATTCACCTCCGTTCATCACGGAAGCTGAAGAATCTTGTTGATTGCGGTTAAAATTGTTTTTACTCCGCCACCACGCACGGGGTGATATGCACGTAGTACTTTAGTTTGTTTAAGAACAACACTTAGGAATGCGACGGTTGTTTAATGTATCCACAGGATATATCTAGTTTCTCAGAGCTCCCCTTGCGGGACCAATACACGAAAGATGGCACATCTCCGTGTGTAGTCACAAAGTGCAATCTGGAGCACGTGAAAGCTATACCAGCAAATGTAAAATTTGTGTTACAGCTTCATACATGGTGCGAATAAATACAAGTAAGTTACGCAACACATGCAAATCTGTTCCAATTGCGCTTAAATGGGTGGGCAAGAACTCAACTTTGAGGACAAGCTTCCATTCCTTCTGTACATTGAGCATCACGCTAGTCGCAGATGTTTCTTTTTTTTGTGTGTGCAGCCGTCCTGTGTAACTGGCGGGGGCATGTATGTACTAAAACTCACCCACGTACAGGGCGTATTTTCCAGATTTCCCAGATGATGCTGTCCTGTACCACATTGCGCTGTGCAAAGACAAAAAACCGATTGAACTTCAAGCTCATAGCCATATTTCGGACAGACTACTACTCCATGCAACAGTAAGTATTAAGAGTAGTACTGAATACCTTGAACCATATTGGATTAATAGTAGTAGTAAAGACTATAGAATGCCTATTTCAGCGAGCTATTAACAATTGCATTCGAGGTTACCTCGTCAGGACGATATCCCTCGTGAAGCAGACATGGTGATCACAACATTGAGGAGTGGCAATGGCTTCCAAGAAATTGTTTTCGGCCAGTATGTCCGGTCTAATCGTAGACCGTTTACCATTTACAAACTTTAATAGCCCGAAGAATAAATACATTTCCCAGAAGTAGTTACGGACGTCATTGTGCAACCCAAGAAGTACGTACGTTCAGGCTTTCAAATGCAACACACCTATTGGTTCACCGGTCTGAAAATGAACCAAACGTTTGTGGAAAAGGCAACACGTCTCCTCGAGTTAAGTTGAAAGACACCAGTGAATTTTCACGCAATGCCACAGCCCTATCACGTACCAGGGTATGTGTGCGTCTTGGCGATGCTCTTCTTCTATGCATTGAATCGTCTCTTACATGACGGTATACTATCTTAAAGGGCAAACAAGCAAAAGACTTACACCAAGAGGTGCCGTATATATGTGCAGTGTTGTCCTATTCATTGTGCTGAGAAACACGACGGAGACGTTACATCTAATATGAGGGAGTTCCATATATTGATATAGGATTATAGGAGTGGCATATTTAGTCGGGTATTCGGGGGGATAAACGGGAGGTTTATTCCCGCGTCATGTTGGATAATAACCTGCATACGATGCATGAGCTGTCACTCGACAGCTCGGATATAATACAAGAGGAGTATCGTGCTACTGTCTGGAGTCAACCACGCGTTCCCGTGCCAGCTGTGCCTATATCTTTAGAGATCAATCAACACACTAGTGAGTCCGGCGATCTTCTATTGGCAAGCGTAGCCAAGGCCAACCTAGAGAGGGGGGAACCTGCTTCGGCATGCCTAGGTTCGAGGATGTGCCCAATCAAGAAGCCAGCGTGGAGAGTGAAAAGATTATTGAAGAGATGAGGAAGAAAATAGAGGTCCTGGAAAGGACGATGGAGGAGCAGAGACTGCGCGCCGAGAGGGACGCGCAGGGAAGTGCAGATGTTGCTGAAGGTGAGCTTTTCGCAGAATTTGGTCAAGACATCACTTATTTGATCTTTCGAAGAAACAAAGTCGATGATGATCCTTTTTTCTTTGATCCAGTCTCTGAGTGCCGCATAGCGGATGGCGATATGCTTGCTGCGATTTGAGTAGTTTCCATTAGCAGCAAGGTGGAGAGCGCCTCTGTTGTCCGATAAAATCTTAAAGATCCTGAAGATGCTTCTTGATCAGCTGAAGTAGATGACCTTAGCCGCGTTGAAATCGGCTTGAAGCGTGATGTGTTGTTGACCTTACCGCCAGTGGTGTTCGTGAAGTCGTTCGCTTCCCGAGATGTGATGCCGTTGTCGATGTTGTGGTAGTCATCCACGAAATCGGTGTCCTTGTCCGACTCGAAGTTGGAAATCTCTGTTTCTATTCCCCCCGAGGCGTCTGTCGTTGGGAAAACGGCAGGCGGCTCAGGCTGATCCGTGTACTTTGCCATGTAGCTGTGCCCCCCAATAGCTTTGGGTGTGACTGGCCCTAGCAGATCTGTACTGAATAATTTCAGAAGTTCACTGGTTGGGTCAGGGCGCGCTGTAGGGTGATTTTGTTGAGTGCTTTTGTTGATTTTACACGTATCACACGCCGAGAGAGAGTCGGTAAAGTTAACCCCACTATCCGCGATGTTTTTCACCTTAGCCATAACTTGCCCGTTAGGATGTCCTAGCCCCTTATGCCAGATGTTAGTTCCATCTGTTGCAGAGAGAGCAGTAGGAGCTACTTGAGCAGCCATAACAGTTTCCGGCTTGAAGTTGTTGCCCGACACGGTCGGAAAAGCCGTCTCAGTTGCTTGGCTTACCGCTGCTGTGGTAAGATCAAGATGATCCAGAGTAGAGCAGTGGCTGTCCTTGCGTAGTGGCACGGTGAAGTCGCCCAGGTCCAGATAAGAATGCTTGGCGATGACCATCTTGACTCCCTTCGCCGCTGCTGTTCCCCCCGAAAATAGGTGCCGGCCCAGCCCGGGTACGATCGTGACAGGAAGCTGCACGGAGTGATTGGAGCCTAGATGGTCCAATACGTTGACTACCAGAACCCCTTTGCCAATACCGAGAAGGCGGTGGTTTCCCGCGACATTAATTGTCACAGGAGGGTCAAGGTGTACGTACTCTACCATTTTACTTTCGATGCCTTCTAAAAGCTGGTTATCGATGAAGTGGCTGGAGGCGCCGCTGTCAGCAGTCATGGAGAGATCGATGGACTTGGTAGTGATGTCGGTTGAAGGTGCTGCTATGAAAGAGTAGCCGATGCCGTCAGGAGGTGTTGATGGCGTAGATGAAGAGGAAGGAGTCGTGGTAGACGTAGAAGTAGCTGTAGTTGTTGCAGCAGTAGTAGTAGCAGATGGAGCATATGTAGCGGGGCTATAAGCTGCCACTTGCGTTGTTGAACTTGGAGTGATGGCGGTGTTGGCGTGAGAGCCACTGTTGCTGCGTTGGCCGTTTTGTTGACTAGGGCGAAAGCTACGGCTTCTGTTGCCGCTTTCACGCTCCCGCTTTTGCACTAAACAGTCGCTATTGTCATGGCTATCCGTGTGATGCAGGCTACACCAAGAATGTTTTCGTGGTGTATGGGCAGGTTTTTTCCCATTCATCGATTTTTTGCGTGCAAAACAATTTTGAAACCGATGGCCTGCCTTTTTGCAGTGTGAACAGGTCACTACTGCTGACGACGTCGTTGTAGTTATCATTGCTGATTCACGCCCCTTCGCTTTGCGCGAAGGCCCGTGGCGCATAACTTGATTAGCGTACATGTTACGCATGGTAATCACTGCTTGATCAAGAGAGAAGTCATTGTCTGCTTCAGCGCTGTACTTGATTTGTGCAAAATCATCCGTGAGGCCCTCTAATACTACATCCAGTATGCTGTCATCATTTATCACCTCGCCCATGTATACCAGCTCATCTCTTAAATGGTTTACTTCATTAATGAATATGTCCGGGTCTTGTCCCTCTGACATAACCATTTTTGAGAGTTGAGATTTTAGTATGCGCTTGCGTTGGCGAGTAGAATTTTGGTACTTATTTACCAAACCATCCCAAGCGGCCTTTCCATTCGCGAGTTCACCTTGTTTTGGCTTAAATTGAAGAAGAAAGCTCGCCGCTGCTCCCGAAGTGCTCAGAAACAGGAAGTCGTAAAGAAGTCGATTGTCACGGTGCCAGGTTTGGATATCTTCGATATTGGAGATGTTGTCATGCGTAGACCACAGAACTGATGTCGAGGCTGGAATCGATGAAACTGAATACGATGATGGTGCCGCAGGCTGTATGTCGGCTCCTTGTACAGTTGGTATATGTGGAGATGATGCTCCTGTATCTGCATGAGGTGTGGCTCCCGTTCCAGATGGTGTACCGACGGGAGATGTTTCCCCCGTGGTGTGCTGAGTAGATTCATCAACGGCCTGGCTGCGTGTCACAGCACGTGAAGGTCTTCTCGTCGTAGATGATGGATGAGGATGAATATAAATCGGGTTCGGGGCACGGACGTCCTTCCAGGATGTCCGAGATGCCCGAATGACGCATGCTTATGACGGACTGGGCCGTGGGCTTCCATACGTCGTACTTGAGTCCCGTGAATTTGCCGCCGACCGCTCGTACGAGCTTGTCCACCGCATCAGCTGCTTTCGTTGACTCTCCCATGATGATGTTGATGCTGATGCTGTAGTCGGGGCTTGATTGTTATTTGTTTTTGGAAACAATTCCTCCGCAATGGAGAAAGTGAGATCTTTTCTTGAGCTTCTTGGAAGAACTTGACGAACTCAGCGGGACGTCGAAGCTTGGTGCCAGTCGATGCGTTGCAGGTAGACTAGAAGTCGAGGCTCATAACCTGAAGGAATGATGCGTGTCGAGGCTCTGTCTTCTATGAGAAGAGATGCAGAGGCGGCACCGAAGTGTCTGTGAAGATCACTTGTGATGAAGAAAAGAGAATGTTTGGAAAAGGCGCTTATGTGGCCAAATGTGGAAAGAAAGAAGAGAGAGCAAGGTGGGGCATGCCATCACCTGATCACGAGACAATGCCCATGCTACGGGCAGGTGTATTCTACAGCAGCCCGTCAAGGTTCCCTGAACCGTTCCTAGCAATGTCCCTGCAACGTTCTGCATAGCAAACTCGTAACGTTCTATGCAACGTTACCTGATACTTATGGTGGTATAAGCTAGGCTACCCTGCATTACGATCAGTATGATAGAGGTAAGTTGAATACAGTGCATCGGCAAGAAGGAACAAACTCAAGTCTCGCCGCATATCGTATTTCTCCGCATCTATCATAAGATACATTGTATGCTCGTGTGAAGTGACTGCACATCAACATAGATATGGATCTCAACGTCCATATTTCAATACAGCAAAGGAAGGGGGGGCCGTGGGGGGGGACGAGAGGATAAGGAACTGCTAAAAGACAGCAAGCAGCGTCGACGACTGTGCCGACACCTGGGCTGGAGGCCCTATCAGGCATGCCATTACCTTCTTTGTATCGCCCAAGTTTGTCCCTGTGGAGACCCCCATAGTTTGATAATGTAGAGGCCCGCTTTAGCATGTGGCGTGGCAAGGTTTCGGCGTACCTATCATCGCTTGGGTGCTTGCATGTACTCAGTAGCACAGCAAACCCGTTATGGTAGATGACATGAGGGTTTCGCCAGAGGAATTAGCCTCCAAACATTCCCCCCATGAGATTCTGGACGCGCGATTGGTGTATGGATTGACGATGGAGGCCATGACAGGATACGATATGGCAGAGTTTAGAATGCAGAAGTCACTGTCTCCGAGTGGTGCTTGGAAGGAGTTGGAGGACTATTACATGCCTAAGACGATAGCAGCAACACATAGACTAAGGAAAGAGAGTGATACCATCCGAATGGCTGAGGACGAGAACCCCTTGCTGTGCCTAGGAAGGGTGGACAAGGCAGCAGATGAGTTGGCGATGTTAGGATGTGGTAAGAGTGCAGAGGAAGTGAACCGCCACATTGTTACCAACCTCTCATCTTTGTATACTATTCAAAGCAAGTCAATTCTTTCCCGCCCTTCCATCCCCCGTTCCGAGATCGATGAGATAATCCGTGACGCGTATGCGAACGACAAGGTAGAGAAGGAGATGGTTTCTAGGGCGTTGGGTGAGCAGGGAGTGGTAGATCAGCATGCCTGGTACGCCGGAGGTGCGCAGCCTGCCGGTGGCGGAGGTGCGGGTCCAGGAGGGGAAAGGAGGAACAGGAGAGGCGGGAGGTTCAAGGATAGGCAGCAGTAGCAGCAGCAGCGGCAGTATCGGCAGCAGCAGCAGCAGCAGCAGCAGTATCAGGAGCAGCAGCCCCAGCAACATCAGCAGCACCAACGGCAGCAGCAGCAGCCCTAGCAACAGCAGCAGCAGCACCGTCCCCATAAGCAACGTGGCAACCGGGGAGGAGCTTCGTCGGGGGGGATAACCGGCCCCAAATGGCGTTGGGATGCCGTGGCCTGCAGGTACCGTTGGGATGACTCAGCCCCAGACCCCTTCGGTACGGGTAGAGTAGTGTTGGGTACCTACCGACCCACCACCAGGGATGTTGCCGCCGATGCCCCCGCCGCCGGCAATGACTCCGGCAGGCTGGGGTCCCCCATCGAATACCACATGGAGGCGCAAGGGGCCCTGCTTCCGATGCGGCAGACCGGGCCACCACGCCGCTGAATGCCAGGCAGCTCCCGCGCAAATGAATGTCGCTTTCCCGTGTGCCGCTTCTCCTCAACCCGCCCAACAACCATACTACGGAGGTGGCTGGCTGCAGGAGACGCCCTACGGCAGTGGTAGGGATACCTCGGCGGGAGCTTCCATGCCACAACAACCCTCCTTCATCACTTCCCCCCCCTCCCCTGGCCCAGCGAACAACGGCAACCCTACGCCTACGTTCGACCCGCACCTCCTCACAGCGCAGTTTGCGCACCAAGGCAAGGCGACTGATGATTTGTTTTGGGTTAATGGGAGAGAAGAGTGGGTAGCGGACTCGGGAGCAACTTTTCATGCGACTGGTCACTCTTTTGGTATGGTAAACTGTACTCCCCCTTCCCCCTGGTAAGAGCCGTTTGGTCGTCGGTGACATGAGGTCACTGAAGATAAAGTACTTCGGCCTGATTCCAAATGTGATGCACAGCTCTTAGGGTGACGTTTAAGTTAGGCTGACGGACGTAGCATACGTACCCGATGTTCGCTTCAACTTATTTTCGCTTCATGCAGTAATGTTGAAATGCCCGGTAACACTTGATGCTCAGGGATCTCACACGTTGAATGGGAAGCTGTCCTTCGTGCGTAGGGACGCGGGTTCCTACATAGACGCCACGCGGATCGTAGAGACCCCGATTGCTGCCACTGTTTTGGCTCCTGGAAAAATGAGGAAGATCGATATTAACGACCTTCACGTTGCCTTTGCCCGCTCCCATGCTGACACTCTCCGTGAGACGGCACGCCAGATGGGCAGTAAGGTTTTTGGGGAGTTGGTTGCGTGTGCTGGGTGTTCTGAGGCGAAAGGGGGGAGGATGGCAGTGCCGTGGACGACCGAGTGCTGTTGTACCAGGCCTCTGGAGCGTCTGTTCGTGGAACTGTCGGGACAACAGCCTACGTCTGCTGGCGGTGCGCAGGACTTGATGATGATCGTCGACGACTACTCGCGACTGGGGTGGCCGTATTTCTTGAAGCGGAAGTCCGACGTCCCGACGGTCTTCGCTGGTTTCCTGGCCGACATCAACGCGAAGGGTGTGCCGTCCATCGTGGAGTGCCCTCGCTCGGACAACGGCACCGAGTTCACCAAGGCGGAGTTCGTGGAGTTGCTCAACCACCACGGCATCCGCCGCGGGTACACGCCCGTCGATTCTCCGAAGCATGACGGGGTGGTCGAGCGACGGATCGCCATGACGCTGGAGCTTGCAATGGCGTTCCGTCTGGAGGCCACCCGCCTGTTCGCGATGCAAGAATGCCGGCGACGCAGCCCCTCTGGGCTGAGTCATGCGTGTACGCGAGCGATGTGATCAACATGACGGCGAGGGTAAGGTACAAGCCTGAAATGAACACGCCGTACCGCAAATTCTACGGGAGACTACCGTTTGCGCGGCTGCTCCCGTTTCTGAAGCCGGGCTTCCACCACGTCAGCAGGGCCCTGAAGACCGAGCAGAAGGCGGAGGCTTGCTTCTACCTCAACGGCGGCAACCACCACGCAGCTGACTGCAGAAAGATCCTGCTGATGTCTGGCCAAAGGTCGTTCTCCCGTGACGTCACTTGGGAACACCCGAGGAAACCGTTTGTGTGGTTACTGCCTTCGGAGGAGGTGAACTCCCCGCCGCCACCGTCGCCGTCGCCACCGCCGCCGGGTACGCCGGAGCCTCTGAGGGGCCCCGACGTATGGCCCGAGCCACCGTCCCCATCTCCACTGCTGCCGCCGCAACCGCCGTCATCACCGCCGCTACCGCCGCCGTCACCGCCGCCGCTGTTATCATCGCCGTCGCCGTCGCCGCCGCAGCAGTCACCGCAGCCACAGCTTTCGCAGCGTGCTGTCCGGGCACTGGGTTCTTATATCCCGGACCCGGATGATGGCGATGTAATGAGGGGGTGGACAAGGGGGGATACTGCACGACACCAGGAGAGCGGTGGCGCTCTGCAGAGAGGGCGGACTAGGGGGGAGACCGCACGACACCAGGAGGGTGGTGGCGGTGTGCAGGGTGATCGGGCCAGGGGGGAAGCTGGGCGACACCCGGAAGGGGGAGGTGTGCTGAGGGGGTGGACAAGAGGGGAGACTGCGCGTAACCGCGAGCCTATGGGGCATGGGCTGTTGTCGTTGATAGCAGCGCAGGAAGGTATAGGCCATGTACTTTTCCACCAAGCCCCACCGCGCGAGAATCCTCCCCTTTTCACACGCCCGGCGAGCGAGCTTTCGACGCCGAACTCGTATGCTGCAGCGTGTGCGGACGAGTATTCGGCCATCTGGAGACAGGCGATGGACAAGGAGTACCATGGGCTGGCGGACGCGGGGACGTTTGGTGCGACGTAGCAACCAGAGGGGCTCAACGTCATCTCGGCGAAGTGGGTGTTTGCCTGGAAGTCCAACTAGCATGGTGACGTGGTGCGGGCGAAAGCAAGGCTGGTGGCATGAGGTTTCAGGCAGCGTGAGGGTATTGATTTCTTTGAGAGTTTTGCTCCGACGCGTGCAGCGTCTTGTTTCGGTTTGTTGGGTGATATTGCGTGCGAGTTGGGTTTGAATTTGTGTCATTTTGATGGTGAGCAGGCGTTCGTGCAGTCGAGTTTGGATGAGGATGTATTAATGCGACTACCTCCCGGCTGCGGCGAAATGTCTGGTAAGGTAGTCAGGTTGAATCGCAGTCTCTACGGCTTGAAGCAAGCGTCGAGATCGTGGCACAACCACCTTCTCACTCACATGAAGAGTCTAGGATTTGAGCAGAGCCCGGCTGACGCGTGGGTCATGAGGTTGGTAGAGTCGGGCTCTGTCTCCATTGTAACGGTAGTTCATGTGAATGATATTTTTGCTGTAGGACTCAAGGCTAGATGCGATCAGTTCTGTGAAGACCTGAACAACCTTGTGCCGATCAATAATCTGGGCGAGTTACGGTGGTATGCTGGTTGTAGGTTTTCGAGGGATTCGGATGCTGGTACTTTGATGATTTCCCAGCAGGCGTTCGCTGACAATACCGCGGCGAGGTTTGGTGTTAGGTCTGGGAGGAATAACCCGCTTTCGAATGGTGTGAAGCTCGAGGAGTTTGACGAGAATGAACCGGTGGGTGATTGGCCTTTCCGCGAGTTGGTGGGGTGCTTGATGTGGCTTGCGAACCAAACACGACCGGATATTGCGGACGTGGTGAAGGGGATAGCGAGGTACACGAATTGGCCAAGGGAAGTACACTGGAAGACAGCAGTCGGTATTATAGAGTATGTATTTTCTACGAGTGATTTCGGCACTACGTTCCAGAAGGGTAGCGGGCTTGAGCTGGTAGCGTTTGTAGAAGCAGACTATGCCAACAAAGCCACTGACAGGAGGTCAGTTTCCGGTGGGGCTATCATGTGTGCTGGGGCGTGTGTGTGCTGGTTTTCTAGGACGCAGAAATGAATCACACTCTCAACCACTGAGGCAGAAATTGTAGCACTGGCAGACACTACCAAGGAGGCAATGTTCATGCGCTATGTATGGAGTTTTATTTTTCCGGGATTTGGGGAGAGGTACATTACGGTTTTCGAGGATAACGAGGGGGCAAGGCACCTGGCACAAAATCCAGTGTGCACGTCGAATTCGAAGCACATGGACGTACGACACCACTTTTTGCGGCAGCTTGTTTTTAAGGGGGAGTATGTTACTACCCATGTAGAGTCGGAGAAACAGCATGCAGACTTCTTGACAAAGCTGCAAAAAAACACGGCGTTTCGTTACCACCGGAATTTTCTGATGAATATTTGATGCGGCTTTTTCCGAGGTAGAAGGTATATGTTATTTTTGAGTGAAGGGATACCATTTCGTTCCTGGTGATGGAGTTCGAGAGTTTTTGGTGTTTTCGAGTAGTCCCAACTTCAAATAAAATTCAAGTGAAGGAATGTATGCTATCTCGCATTACCGTCGCGATCTGTGCATCTATGGTGGGAGTAGGGGACAAGGGGAGACTCTTGTCCGGGGGAACGGGGTTCTTTGCGATCTCTGGCATTAATTTTCTTGGCTTAATGCTAATTTTGATGAGTATGACTACTGTGATATTTTATATGATTTGCATTAATTCCTCATGAAATAGAGGGAGATTTTTCGGATAAAGTTGAAGAGAGACTATGACGCGCCTGGGGGCGTGCGCGGTCTATAGAACATGTTTTCTGAGTTGGAGAGTTTGTATAGTATTTTGGAAATTGAGGGTTTGATTTTTGGTTCTGAGTGAAATCATGTTTATGGATTTCATATGAGTTTGTCATAATATTGCGATGTTTCCACCCAGCGGAGTCGTACATTGTAGTGTACAGAGCTGGGGGGATATTAAAGTATGGTCGTGTACAATGAGCAGGGGGGATATTGATGGTGCTCAGAAACACGACCGAGACGTTACATCTAATATTAGGGAGTTCCATATATTGATATAGGATTATAGGAGAGGGATATTTAGTCGGGTATTCGGGGGGATAAACGGGAGGTTTATTCCCGCGTCATGTTGGATAATAACCTGCATACGATGGATGAGCTGTCACTCGACAGCTCGGATATAATACAAGAGGATTACTGTCTGGAGTCAACCACGCGTTCCCGTGCCAGCTGCGCCTATACCTTTAGAGATCAATCAACATGTCCACACAAGTTAAAAAACAGCAAACATGACCATGCACCCAAAAGGAACAAAGTGGTTTGAAAATTCAATACATTTCTTGAAATTATCAAAAGAGGGAAGGCAAAGCTTAACAAAATTCGATCCGACATCGGCTAGGTAGTACGGACACCAGCAAATTGGTTCCCACCCGCCACGAAGCGGAGCCCACCTGTTTGACATTTGACACTACGTACGTTATGTATCGACATAACAACATGGGTAACGAACTTCACTCCCATCCTCACAGACGTCTACACCTAGGTACTGCGTTAACGCATTAAAATATGCAAATGAGCTTAGCCCGGATGTTGCTATTGTGGCGAATTGCACACTGTGAGTAAACTGTCTATTTATTGTTGACATGCCTATCCAAAAATTGGTTGTGCCATACAAAAGATATTCCTCTACAAATATATTAAAAAGTGTGATATTCACACTATGAGTGAATACTCAAGCTTTGAATTAAATAGTTTCACTCCCCTTCGCCACCCCCCCCCCCCCCCCCCCCCCCATTTGATACGCTTCTCCGTGAGACATGACTTTTCGATATTGGACCTAATCCGAGTATTGATTCGTTTGCCTCATAGTATGCCAATGGCTTTTTTTTTTTACCTGGTACGAACATAAGGCAAGACCGGCGTTTGATGACAACAAACTGCAAGACAGAGCTTGGTCCAGGCGATTATCTTACCATACCCCCTACCTTAAACGACGGCCCTTGGTGCCACATCACGCAACTTTGGAGTGTGGCTGATTTTGCGTCATAATGCAGGTTGCCCTTTTCATGTCCTTGCATATGTTACTCTTGTGCTCCCTGTCCTACCACGAATACGGTGGAGGTCCACGTACCGTAGTTCGCCTTATCAGAGAAAACATATACCTGTGACTTTTATTGGTCGTATTGGAAAGATATCAGCAATATTTTGCACAGCTCTCATTTCTACACCACTATCCAAACAATAATACTATTCTATGTTCAACACCCAACGTGCTATTAGGATTAACATATATAATACATGAACACCAACATACTACATCAAACATGATAGCACAGCCCTATGCATGGTACCAAAATATACAAAACTAATGGTACTGACTGGAAATATCACACATTGTTCAAAACTAGGTCCGCAAGAACTTCCTGTTTCATTTTTTAAAGGCACCACTTTGCACTTTGCTTTCGAAGTTGTATTATATTAATGCGCAACCCCCCGCCCGGAAAGGGGGGTTGGAGAAGGGGTGACCTCCCCGGGGCTGCCCCAACGGCAACCCCGCGCTCACATCCGTACACTCGAGTCAACTCCCAACCCAACTGGCGACACAGAACTCTCGAAGCCAGCCTACCAAAGCGCTATCAGAAAAGCCGTTTCTGACAAATAACTCGAGAAACCACACCAAGTACAAGATAACCTCACACGTGAGAAATTCGACACGCACTTGTACCAGGCATATACAATAACACAAATACATTTAAACCAACAATGCACTTCAGTGTTAATATACGGATAACCCCCTTCTCCGATACTTTCAGATTGCGCGCAGAATCCGAGCCGATGCAACACCACGTCAACGCCATGTTTACTTTATCAACTATAATAGTATGATATAAAGAAACCCCACTTGCATCGAACCATACCAAACGCCAAATAAGGCGGCTAGCCCACGCCGCCACTCGCGCAATCTACGACACCCGGTCGCACCATCAGCGAAATTACCGGGTACGTGTAACATACAGCAACAAACGCAAACGTTACTGCGACTATTGAACTCCCCCCCACTGACTCCCTCAAAAGCACGGGCGGGTGGGTGGGAACTCAAACTAGTCTCACACCTTGGACCTGTAGCTCTGCCTCTGCTTCACTGCGCTGATACGTGTAGGTTGCGGCTACGTACCAGACAAGGTGTGTCTACCAAGGGCTACGATTCAAGCTACCGTGAATCACCGCAGTCATCTGATTGGCTTGAACTTCTTACGTACGTACAAAACTCACATTCTCGCATTCTTCCGAGAATATTCTGCTTTGCACTTTGCTTTCGAAGTTGTATTATATTAATGCGCAACCCCCCGCCCGGAAAGGGGGGTTGGAGAAGGGGTGACCCCCCCGGGGCTGCCCCAACGGCAACCCCGCGCTCACATCCGTACACTCGAGTCAACTCCCAACCCAACTGGCGACACAGAACTCTCGAAGCCAGCCTCCATCACACATGGGAGTTGACCCTATTTACTGATGTGTTCTTACTACCCCTTCCCCTCCCACTTGCAATCTTATAGGGAACGCATGTTATAACACACTTTACCATTTTTTTTTTTTTTTTTTTTTTTTTTTTTTACTTCTGCCCATTCACCACTCGGAGTGAATTAACTCGCCCCCACTCAGTGCTCTGGCCCGGCTGGATCCCACCGCTAAGTCCTTCCTGGGCCATAACGTCTGCTACCCAACTGGCATCCTTTCCGTGACTGCGAACATACGCCTTGTACGCATCGGACGCCCATCGTCCCTCACGCTGCAACACCTCTGGTGTCGCCCCCCCCGCCGACAAGTGTGTTGCGCCCCCAATCCTCAGAGAGTGCAGAGCGTACTCCTCCGCACGCACGCCCGCCAACGCAACCACTTTCCGCAAAGCTGTCGTCGCTTGCTGCTGTGTCCACATGGACCATCTGCCATTACCAACGCTGAAAGCGGCAAGGGGGGCCGACGAGGGAAGAAACAGATAACAGGACATCAATTCGATCATGAGATCGACAGCACCGCCACCTTCGCCCACGCGCAACGCCGGACCGCAACGTACGCGCGTTAGAACCGCCCCTTTTCGCAGTTGGTCCCCTTTCGACCCACGAAACCGAACCTCTACGCGGTCCGCGGTGGACCACTGCGCAACTGTGAGCTGTATTTTCCCGCGAAAAAAGGCTACGTCGGCCCGGCGCAAACAATACGTCTCATGCACACGTGACCGAGTTTCCGCCAACATTTCCGAGGCGCGAGTCAAAAAACAAAATGAAGCGCAGAGGGCAAGCCACAAGACGCGACCCCCCGTCTGCCACGTAGATATCAATTTCTCGCCCGCGATCAACATTTCCCACGAAACCGGCCTACGAACGGTTGCTTGGTTACCAGCGTCGGCATGCGAACGAGCGGCGCCTTTGAGTACATTAACCAAAACCGGATGAGTAGTGTCCAGTTCAAACCCTCGTGAAATACGATGAAAAAACTTGATCGCTGACAAATGACTCTCGATGGTTGCCGACCGCAATTTCTTGGTGGCAAAAGCGTACGCGACGTACTCGAACAAATGCCACACGTTGGTCATGCTGTCGCCGCACCGGTCTAGGAATACAGACATGCCACACCGTACCCGAAAGTCTACCCACGCGCCAAAATGCCCCTGATAAGTGCGTTCAGACGAGGTCGCAATGGCATTTCGCATGAGTTCGAGGCCAACACCGAAGTACAGAGGTCTGTGCCCGCATCCCCCAGGTCCTGCTCCTGCCACGGAATATCGGGTCGAACGGCACGCAGATTAGCGAGGACGGAAGCACAGTCCCACCGTGAGATACCATCAGCGGCCACGTTAAAAATGCCCCGTACGTGTTTTGCGTCAAAGTGCCAACCAGAGGACAGTTCGAGCACACCAAGAAGGCGCATTAATGCGCCAGATCTCGGCTCCTTGCCCCCGCGACAACGGCGCACCCACTCCACGGCTGCCTCGTTGTCGCCCCGCAATAACACACAATCCCCCATTTCGAACGGACTTTCAGCACACGCAGAGACGAGAACCCATGCAGAAACGACCATGCCCAGCAGTTCGAGGACATTAATTGATATATCGTTCTCATCTGCAACGGACTTGCTCGATCCACAAAATCGAGCCCGTTCCCCTGCGTCAAGCTCGTATCGCCAGTACACACCAGTTTCAAGACAAAACCCCCCGACAGCGGTTTTAGATGCGTCCGAAAACAGAGTACGTCTAGGGGGGCGCTCAAGCAAATGATACATCGGAGCCGACAAGGTTCCGCCGCGCGCGTCCAACCCTTCCTCAACGAACCACCTCCAAAACTCGAGGTCACCGTGGAACTCGGGTCCCAGGGCGAGACGCCGCCCGGGGTTTGCCATACGACAATCAAAATCAGCTCCGGCGGAAATGCGCGGCATACCAACCGAAGCCAACAAGCGGTTAACGAAAAAGCGCCCCGGACGAACAGCAAAGGACACATGCATGAGAAAGCCAACTAACTGTGACACCTGCTTCGCTGAAGCGGACGCACGAGACGAGGGCCACTCCGCGAGGATATCGCGCAGCTTGAGGCGCTTATGCGACGGCAACGTAACAGTAAGCGCTTCAGTATCAATAATCCATCCCAAGACTTCGAGTCGCGTGTCCCAGTTAGTTATTTTCTTGGCTGACAAGAGGGGTGGATCGGAAACACCACGTTCGCCCAACAAGCGAAAATGGTCCGACGCCAGCGACTGTACAGCACGCAAGCAACGGCGGCCGTCCGGCCACCATTGCAACTCGACGAGAATGCCATCGTCAACGTAGTACCTCACAAAAAAATTGCTTCCGGTGAGGCCTCCTGCGCCAGGAACGGGCCCACAATCACGCGGAATAGCAACAACCTGAACTCCCCGCGGCGGGGAGAGTTCAACGTGCGAAACGGCGGCAGCCCCTTGTGGGGAAACATCTGCGCCTTGAAACGTAGTGTGGGTGTGAGCATGCTCGAGCGCAGAGGCCATCAACCCCCAAAACCCAGGACTATTACGCCAACCAAATTGCAAGCGCAAATCCACGACAACGCGATTGCCGAAAACGTATCCAAAGGTCGATGCGCCTGCCGGATCAACCAAAACCTGCCGAAAAGCGTCTTTAACGTCCACACGACACAGCAGGATCCGAGCGCGAATACCGTGCCTCTGTCGCAAAAACAACACCCGTAAAAGCACATCACGAAGCACGTGTCCGAGCTCGCACGATGGCGCGAAGTCAAAGTCGGTGTCACCGTTAACACTGGTTCGACCATTCCCGCGCGCAAACGTGAGATCGTGAATAATCCTTAACTTGGGTTCGAGAACGACGCTCAGCGGTGAAAACGCGAAGACCCTGGATCTCGTCTGCAAATCGCACTTCAAACACCACCGCTCGGCCGTGCACAACGTCTGCGCATATCTTATCATGGATAGCCACAGTATGCATGGCAACGCCCGGGTGATTACCATACGCGAGTTCTGTGGTCAAATCCCCCCCTCGTGCAACGCAAACAGGCGCGCCTGGCGCCAGCACACGAAGCAACAAAGAAATACGGGGGAATTTTTTTATCTCACCAAACCAGTGCTGTACGACGGCAACGTTAATATGTGAAGCGAACAATGAGGCGCCGATGGTGGACAGGAAAAGAGGAACACTGCCTTGACACCGTCGCAAGAATGAGGAGCTGAGCGAAGCGACCTGATCGAGGCTCGCTGAGCCTCGCCCAGATACTGCCTGCGCCACTACCTCCCGAGCGGCGATCCACGCATCCACCTCATCTGTGATCGCCTCCAAACGCACGTCACCGACCGCACCCTGCACGCACACCGGGTCCACGGACCCATCACCCTGCACACACACCGTGTCACCGGGCAAATAACTCGCACGCACGCCCATATCCGTACCTTGCTTTGGGAAGGGAACCGAACCCGGAGTCACCGCGACGCGATCTCTCCCGACACCGCCGTCGCCAGCCAGAGCACCTAAAGCGCGCCCCCCGCAACCCCCCCCCTCCTTCGTGGGTTGCCAGCCGAGTGCCCGCTCCGCCGCTGGCGACAAGCGCCGTCGCCGCTCCGCCACCTGCCCGCGCCGCCACCGCCCCCCCCAGTGTTGGCCCAACCGACAGGAAGGGCCCGTGTCTTCATCCCGAACCAGAGCCGCCACCTGCCCCGGCCCCCCCACGACCCCCGCCTGGGCGGAGCACCATAGCCCGCGACCCACCAGCCTGCGCCTTCGCGCCTCCTCGCATTACCCCGGCCGGTGCCGCCGATCTCCCATCGAGGAGCGCCGTAGGAGACGAGGCGTCGGACGGGGTATTAGCGTGCACGAATTTGCAGTCGGAGAACCGACATCGACCCGTGGACGAAAACATCCTGCACAGCGGGGCGTTCTTCTTTCTGGGCGGACCCATCCTGGCGGGGGCGAGGCTTTGGCTCCGCTTGTATGCCCCATCCCGACTGTCGCGTGGACCTTGGAGACCCTCGACAAGCCTCAGAACGTCGCCCCCGGACGAGCAAAAGGAGAGCGTGCGACTGAAGGCAGGGACTGGCGGCGCGTCGAACACCGCGTCAAACTGAGGGGGCACGGTCAACGGACGAACTTGCTGGGCGAACCTCATCAGGTCGTTCACCCAAAGACGTAAGTCGTCGTTCACCATTTCGTTCATGACGGCCCTCGCCGTGGAGCTGGACAGCAGAAAGATATTGCTGAGGGTGTGACGGCGCAGACCAGCAGCCGCGGATGTAAAGGAGGCGTTGACGGGTGCCAGCCGGTCCAGGCACGCGCGGTCGTCGGCGACCTCCGCCGAGAGTCCAACTGTAAGGACCGCCATGAGAGCCTGGCGCAGGAGATCTAGGCGGTCCGCGACCATGACCAGGTGGTCAACCGGGCGATCGGCACGTGGCCCATACAAGGCCACGTCAAAATTGCTGATGGCACGAAGCTGAGCCGCCACCGCCGCCGTAACATCGACGCTCTCCCCCCCCCCAAAACGACTGGATATCCGCGGCCGACTCGCCGAGGTTCGGGGGCAAGCGTCCCCGAAGCAGCCAGTGTTTGCGAGAGATGACATTTTTTTCCACATGGCCGTGTCGTCGGTGAGCTGCGATTTCTGTACATGGCGCTCCCTCGCATCTCCGCTGTCCCGCACAGAAGGCTCGCGGTCGGAAAAATTGTCAACAAACTGCTGGAGGAGCACTTCGTTATTGGCGATCTTGGATACGCTGCTGGTGACGGCGTCCCGAAGGCCAGCCACAGACAGGAGCACGTTGTCCAGTGTAGATTTGACACCGAGTATATCCGTGTCGATTCTGGAAAACTCGGATGCCACCTGGTTTTGCCAATGCAGAACGTCAGCCGTCGATACTGCTCCCCCCGAGGCTGCCGGCATAGATGAAGGACCAGCCGAAGCCGCAGTGGTGGCAACAGCAGCCGCAGCGTTGGCCTGGCGGATGGACGCAGCGTCTTCCGCGGCCTGGCGAGCCTCGGCCGCGGCTATCCCAACACGGCGTGCGTCTACCTCCGCTTGCACAGCAGCTACAGCAGCATGAGCGTTCGCCTCAGCTTCTGTTTGTGCAGCAAACCTCGCAGCCTGCGCCTCGCGCGCAATAGTAGACGCATTGGCCGCGGCCTCCGGCGACTTGCTCTCGTCGGACATCCCGAACTCAAACTAGTCTCACACCTTGGACCTGTAGCTCTGCCTCTGCTTCACTGCGCTGATACGTGTAGGTTGCGGCTACGTACCAGACAAGGTGTGTCTACCAAGGGCTACGATTCAAGCTACCGTGAATCACCGCAGTCATCTGATTGGCTTGAACTTCTTACGTACGTACAAAACTCACATTCTCTCATTCTTCCGAGAATATTCTGCAATGGCTTATTCTTCGTGTGAAAATCATGCTGGTTGCGAATGTGAATACGTCGGGCTCACGCACTTGACGTGCATAGATATTCGAAAACGTGCTTATTAATGGAGTTCTCGTTTCTATTTCGACAGGTTAGATCTACCCGAAACACACTATGCTGTACACCCACGGAAAAACAAATGAACGTTAGGCCCATCAATAGATGGGGTAGACTGGTATTCAATACACACCACAAAACCACTGCTGTACCGTTGCGATAATCGAATGTTTGCGTCGCCGTACTACTGTATGTATAGATAACTTGGTGTTCAGTCGTCCGGACTATTTCCCTCTTCCAAAAAACGACGCACCGTGTGCAACCACGATTATCATGGATTGTTCTAAGCTAGACTTGGTTGATCACCACACGCAGGTTCGGCAATAGTCTCAACAAGTTGTGAACGATGCAAGTACGTCCTGTCGTGTCGTAGACCATACGCACACTAAAAAAAACAGCCCGACGAATGAATTATGGCTTCGTAGAGCAAATACGGGTGCCGTCGTTATAACACATGACATGCCGTTATTCGGGCGTGATATTTATTCCGTATTGTTTCTCCGACTTCAGCAACGAGCCTGGCGTACGCACCACCTCATTCCGTGCTACTCCTATCCAAACCGACTACCCCTCTTACATCACACTTCATATTATTACCAAAGACTCCATCACCATGCGTTGTTTCGCTATCCTGGCCACTATCTGCGCTGCCACCGTTGGCACTTCCTCAGGTGCGAACCTTTGAAGGCATGGCAAATGTCGTGGTGCTTAGTTCCACAGCAATGAGAAAACATACGTATTTTGCTGCTCGTGGCAGGATGATGGAGCTGTCGCCTACGCGGTTGACCGATCATGTCGTCCTTAGTTCCACAGCGTAAATAGCGGTAGCTACATGCTCGAAGCAGGACGATGGAGATGTTGTTTGTGCAATGGATGATCGCTGCCAGCATGGCCCGTGAGCGTTCGGGTGCAATATTGAGCCCAATACCAAAACATAGGAAGTATGTATACCGGTCGTATAAATTGCACGCGGTATGGGAGAGTCTGGCGGTGAGGATATCAACAATCGCGAATCATCAACGATGCCGTTTGTTCCGTAGTTGTCCCAAGTGTTCGTTCGAGTTCTTTCTATCACTGGCGTCAAATCGACGGCTAATACAAGCAAAGACCAGACTCGGTCGCAGAGAAATGATGGAGTAGTAAATCACCTAGCTGACATTGCGTCTTAAGCAGAGGGATCCAGGTTAACATTTATTAAGGATGATACTTGTCAGTAGCCATCATAGTCGTTACTCGATAACACTTGCGTCATCTGGTATACATTTACGCATTTCTAAGTACCGCGGACAGTTTTCCAGTCTGTGAGTAGTATTACTGTAGCAGTATACAGCAGCAGCAGTCTTACAATAATATCTACTGCTGTGCACTCGTGCATATTGCATAATAATAGGTCTCAATAACAAGCAGCGCATCGTGGATCTACTGTATTACGTACGTACAGAATCTACAGCCAGCAGCACACATGTACAGCAGTACCTGGTGCGTGCGCACTGGTAAATAATGGACAGGGTATCTTCAGTATCCCGTCGGGACCAGTAGCATAGTTTTAGTTGTGGTTGAAGTAACAATATAGGCTACAAGAGGGTCATGAGTACGTACCCCAAGTTTTATTGTTTTTAGCAGTGGAAAGGGTCATGAGTACGTACCCCAAGTTTTATTGTTTTTAGCAGTGGAATTGCGGGTCTCCGTGTTGTTTTATATTGAACTGAATGCAAGGGTATTTCCCTATTTTTGTTTTTGAACGAATTTGTAGGGGTCGTCCTTTGTTTCGAGCCGTGAGCGCACACGCGCATCGCTCCCCTTTGAGCTCACTCTACTTTTGCTCACCATCATCAGCTTCCAGCTGAGCAAATGAACCAACACTGTGGCTTGGGGTCACCACATCTTCTTCTCTTCTATTGAAAGCTTCTCGTACAAGTCAAGTACCTAACAGTGGCTATACGTTTGCCTCGAACATTTATTTTGACTGTGTATTGACCGGCCATCGGCAATCGAGTCTAGGCGTACACACCAGCTACGAGCTGGTATACACGCCAATCGCCATACCTAATAGGTTATGAGGCCTCGGAACGCGTAAACGCGGCAAGCTACTAGCAACGGTGGCCCAAGACCGCCACCCTGAACTGCTACTGGCTCGCTATACAGCAGGAGGAGGACTGGACTTTTTCTAGATCAAGAAACCTGCTGCTACGTACGAAAAAGGGAGCTTCTTCCACGACGAGAGGAACCAAACATCGAAGATCTACATACTTCGTTGAAACGTGAGTGACACGTGGTACGGACACCGCGTGCTTCTAAGAGGGTCCTGCGTAGGGCATTCTACTACTGCTGTAGTTCACTACTCCTGTTGTAGTCAAACTGCTGTAACTACGATACAGACACCTACAGAGCACCACCGCGTAAGGAGCTGTGAAAATCTCACCTGCTCCCCTTTGTCTTTTCATAGACGAAGACCAATAATCTCGAGCAAAACTCGAGTGTAACCGCTGTACGCTGCTCAACAGCAACTCCACATCCACACAACCCAGCACGCCTGAAAGTTAGGAGCTCTGCTGAGCGTAGTCCATTTCG
Source organism: Macrocystis pyrifera (assembly GCA_031763025.1). NCBI lineage: Eukaryota > Phaeophyceae > Laminariales > Laminariaceae > Macrocystis > Macrocystis pyrifera. The sequence goes on from JASSKH010000001.1 coordinate 11,973,686, forward strand.
TGGATCGTAAGCCTCAGTCACTCTGAGCAACAGCGGTATAGAAGTTAACTCCCGATAAATAAGCACCCTGCTATCTGTCAAAGGAGCGCTGAACTTCGAATTTCCAAGAGGGCGTCGGCCCCAGTGAGATTTTTTTTTGGTCGTCACTACAACAGTGGCACAGAAGCAAACTCCCGACAAGCGTGATAGCTGTCTGTCAAAGGAGTCCCTGACTTCACCATTTTCTGACAGGACCTTCCAATGCGAGGGAGCCTAGAAAATACAAAAACCTCGATCAACGCGTCGAGTAAGATTCTGCTGTACGCTGTCAAGGACAACTTCGCCACAACCCACAGCACCGCTGGGGTTAAGGAGCTCTGTCTAGTGTAGTCCATTTCGTGGATCATAAGCCTCAGTCACTCTGAGCAACAGCGGCATAGAAGTTAACTCCCGATAAGCATTCTGCTATCTGTTAAAGGAGCGCTGAACTTCTATAAATTTCCAAGAGGACCATCGGCCCCAGAGAGATTGCTTGAAAGTCCGTACTACAACAGCGGCATAGAAGTTAACTCCCGATAAGCATTCTGCTATCTGTTAAAGGAGCGCTGAACTTCTATAAATTTCCAAGAGGGTCGTCGGCCCCAGAGAGATTACATCAGTCGTTACTACAGCGACATAGAAGTTAACTCCCGACAAGTATTCTGATATTAGTCAAAGGAGCGCTGAACTTCTATAAATTTCCAAGAGGGTCGTCGGCCCCAGAGAGATTATTTTTTTTTGCAGTCGTCACTAGCACTTCACGTAGGTCTGTGACCCCACACGACTGTTTGTTGGAACGAGAACTATTTTTCAATAGTTTCTGCGAGGAGGATACGACAAGTTATTCACACAGCAGTACTGGTAGCTACAGTAGTACTACTAAGACTGTACCTGAGTGCACTACTCGTACTACTGCTGTAGAATCATACAAGTACGACACCAACTTCAAACGTAAAGTGAACGGTATCAGTTACACTGCGCGCATCCAGAGGGTCCCGCATAGATAGGCGTCTGCTATCAACTGCTACCGTACTACTGCAGTCAGGACTGTTTCATCTATGCGAGATACCCAGCGAGCATCACTGCGTTGTTGAAGGTGTGTGTACATTTCACCTCGTGCCATATTTCTCATACGAAGCTAGTGTGGGACTCCAAAATCTCGACCCAAAGTCGAGTATTGTACTGCTGTATCATACGTACGTACGACAAATTAAAAGCCTCGGGATCCCCGAGCATTGTGCGGCAGCCACTCCAAGAGATACTGCTGTACATACGGTACTGCTGGCGTAGTATCCTACAAGACCGCCTGGCCAAGTACTACTCATCATCATGGGGGACTCAGCTTTCAACAACAACAGCGGCAACCTCGCCAATGTTATCAAAGGACCGACGAAGTCCGACGGCGACAATCCAAAGGATTTTCGCGATTGGCGCAAGAGGCTGGCAGCAGTGCTCAGCGTCGCGCGCCGAGAGGTTGCAAGCCTGATCAGAGGGAAACCCCGACCAACCGAAGAAACGACCGGCACGGGAGCTCAGGCGTCTTTTGACAGGGTAATTGCTGACTACTCGACTTGTACGTGCCGGGATGGTCAGCGGGCTCTTCAAGAACTAGTCAACAAGTACAACAAGGAATCTTCCAAGATCATGGCAGGATCCAACGATGAAGCTAAGCAGAAGTGGTGTTCTGTACACAAGACTACATCTCACGACGACTCGGAACGTTACCCGCCGCAAAGTCACGGCGCTATACTGAGCGCGATATCACCTCCGGTCAACGACGACGAGAAGCCGTCCGCAAGCAACTTTCTGGAAGAGGACACGTCATCGACAACAACAGCCGGAGCAACATCGACGGGAGCTGGAATATCCTCACTAGGGGCCGGAACACCATCACCAAGGACTAAAGGTTCCTCATCAGGGACCGGAACGCCATCATCAGAGACTAGAACACTACCGCAACAAGCTGGAGTGTCGTCATCGTCATCAGGAGCTACATCTTCATTTTTCACCCTGGGACGCATCTGCTGCTTCGCCCGGGGGGCTGAATCTTCCACTCTGGCTGGAGTCACACTGAATGCACCGCATCATGAGACCGCCAGTACGGTACACAATCCAAGCGTCGAGGAGACCTTCGACAGCATGCACGCCAAGAGGGCATCGGGGGAAGACCCCCCGGACACGTGTGTGGATTTCGCCTACACCAATAGAGACCCTTTTCGGATCTCGGAGGAGGAAAACTGGGTGATCAAAATCCCCACCGAAACTCTACGATGCCATTCATTCCCGGAGCAGCCTCACCCGGGATCATCGGATCATCGACATCTGGGGTCATCGGAGCATCAATATCTATCTGGGATAATCGTGACATCATCATCTGGGATCATCGCGACATCATCGTCTGGGATCACCGGAGCATCCACGTCTGGGATCACTGGATCAACATCATCTGGGATCACCAGATCATCTGAATCAGCTGGATCATCATCGTCTGGGATCATCGGAGCATCAGCGTCTGGGATCACCGGAGCATGCACGTCTGGGATCACTGGATCAACATCATCTGGGATCACCAGATAGATCATCAGCTGGATCATCGTCTGGCATCACCGTATCAACAGCTGGATCATCATCGTCTGGCATCACCGGAGTATCAGCGGAGACATCACCGCCGGCTTCACCAGGGGTGGTGTCAGCTTCTTGAGGGCTGTGTCTGACTCGTGCCTCCACACGAGCCGAGCCCAAACCAGAGAACACAGACATAGACAAACCGTCAGCTGAAGGGGGTCCACACACTCACGATAGCGGAAGGACAACCACGGGCAAACCCCGGGACAGGATCTGCGGCATCGACACAGGACGATCAAGAACCACTGGCGACTACGGCCTTCGTGTACAACCGCAAGCCAACTTCAGGAATCATCTTCTTGCTGGACGGAGAGCCCATCCACATCGGGACCACGAAGCAGACACTGACTGCTTAATTAACAAGTGGAGGCGGAGCTGAGACGACAATCAGTTTTGAGGGAAAGTAAAAGACTACCTCTCCAACTTCAACATAAGTTGAGCCTCAAGTCCTAAGCAAGGAATGACGGACCAAGCACATCGGACGGCCACCGACGTCTACACCAACAAGGTCAAGCCACTGGAAGCGTGAACTGTATTGTCTCCCTTACCGAAGCTGTAGGTTGTCGCATGTTCAATTTGTACGGGGTGGATAAGAATTTTATTTCGTTGGGTCAACGAACTGATCACTGGATCTTTTGCATTCATTGGTAGCGTATCCCGTCCATCTTCCCTACAGTGCCGTACAATGACCGGTGTTGTGCAATATTAAAGATAAAGTGCAGTCAGTACCAAGTAAGGGTGCATTGTAACCAAGTCGAATCATTAGGTTCGAATGTGTAGTTGAAAAGAGTACGTCATCTCCGGAGCTTCAGGATGTATGACAGGAGAACTTTCCACCTAGATGAGTCCAAACAGGAGATTAGCACACACGAGGGGGATGTCTCTGATAACAGTATGTCTTGTTACAGCGTTAAGCTGGCAGAATCCAAAGCATGTTCCTTTGTTTGTTTTGTGGGCGGCAGGAACGTTAATAGTTTGTTCACTCCTATTCTTGTTGCGGAATGATGAACAAATTTACTGTTTTAGACTACTTCACATATTTAGTATTCCTTTGTCGTTTAACTGACTGGAATGTAGTTCACGGTTTGATGATTCTTGGACTGGTAGCTAAGCTTGCATAACATGTGCAGAAAAGTAGCAGAGCTGGATATTTTACATCAGCTAGTTTTGTGTAACCCCCCGGGTATTCTAGCAGAATGAGTTGGCTCTCAGTAGTTTAAGTTGAATACTTTCACCGCAACAGTTATGGCCTTGGTGCGTTCACTTTTGAAGTATGGCATGTAATGCAGAAGCAACGAGTACATTGTTCCACAGTTGAATTTCAAAATCCAGTTATGTTCGGTGTTACGCATCGAGGGGTCGTATTAGGGATGACACCTATTACAGCAGAAACCAGTATCATCTAGTCGCTGCTGCATAACACAAGGCTACCAGGTACTCCTGTAGCAACCATAATTTAGGTACACACCCATCTCATACAAGCAGGTGTTACAACAGTATAGAAGAACAGAACGATTCTATGTTCGGTTTTTTTGTTGTCCTGTACGTGTTGAATCCACTCCTTGGATCTCATGCGGTAGGTACATCATGGTACATAGTGTTTGTTCCCAATAGCAACATCACCACTTGATGTTGCATGTGTTTCTTTTGGAGAAATTTTAGCATGTAACGCAGAGTAAGAAAGTGTATGCTTAACGGGAGGAGGTATTAAGGATGATACTTGTCAGTAGCCATCATAGTCGTTACTCGATAACACTTGCGTCATCTGGTATACATTTACGCATTTCTAAGTACCGCGGACAGTTTTCCAGTCTGTGAGTAGTATTACTGTAGCAGTATACAGCAGCAGCAGTCTTACAATAATATCTACTGCTGTGCACTCGTGCATATTGCATAATAATAGGTCTCAATAACAAGCAGCGCATCGTGGATCTACTGTATTACGTACGTACAGAATCTACAGCCAGCAGCACACATGTACAGCAGTACCTGGTGCGTGCGCACTGGTAAATAATGGACAGGGTATCTTCAGTATCCCGTCGGGACCAGTAGCATAGTTTTAGTTGTGGTTGAAGTAACAATATAGGCTACAAGAGGGTCATGAGTACGTACCCCAAGTTTTATTGTTTTTAGCAGTGGAAAGGGTCATGAGTACGTACCCCAAGTTTTATTGTTTTTAGCAGTGGAATTGCGGGTCTCCGTGTTGTTTTATATTGAACTGAATGCAAGGGTATTTCCCTATTTTTGTTTTTGAACGAATTTGTAGGGGTCGTCCTTTGTTTCGAGCCGTGAGCGCACACGCGCATCGCTCCCCTTTGAGCTCACTCTACTTTTGCTCACCATCATCAGCTTCCAGCTGAGCAAATGAACCAACACTGTGGCTTGGGGTCACCACATCTTCTTCTCTTCTATTGAAGCTTCTCGTACAAGTCACCTAACAGTGGCTATACGTTTGCCTCGAACATTTATTTTGACTGTGTATTGACCGGCCATCGGCAATCGAGTCTAGGCGTACACACCAGCTACGAGCTGGTATACACGCCAATCGCCATATCTAATAACATTGTATTGGGAGCAGTCTAGCCTAAATCTTGGCCGCAACGTGTCATGCGTTGTAAAGGAGCGCAGGAACCCCGACCTCGTGCATTAATGTATAGCGTATGCTACCAGCCAACACGAACAACCGTACCAGGTACACACCTACGTCCTGATGTACTCATTACGAATCCTGTTGTTCTGGTTCCGTGTGTAAATTCTCCCTTATGAGGTAGCTCACAACAAAAGTATCTGCTCTTGTCTATCAACCCCTTGCAGGTCCATGGCCGGACCATTTGACGCCGCCCCACTCTTCGAGTTCAGCACACGTGTTGGTCTGATTGACTTGACTTCCTGAACACGTTTTGACGGCCGCCAATCATAATTGTACATACTAATCATACGTGGGATCGCGGAAATCTCCGTTGTTTCGACGTGTACTCCTAGCGGAGGAATATCTAAATCACCTTCCATTGACGTAGGCAGTATTGAAAGTCCCATGGATGTTTACCACAAACAATTTCGGCAATCTGTTAACATAAATGAGTCGTTATTATATATTAAAACTTCAATGGGTATTCGTGCAATCGCGAGCATCAGCGAGAAATGAAACGCCATGGCAGAACCTGTCCCCCCAGGCTCTGCACATCATAACAGTACACGAAGAAACTAAATGTTGCAAATAGTTTGCAGAGCCTAATAAAGTTACGCACGCACCTCCCGTTTTCCCGACTCACACCGTTTACATACTAGCCCTCGTCGATGCGAGTGAACGGACCTGGGTCGACGTAAAGGCCAACGGGTACGACACGCGGACGTCTGGCAGTGGCTGCAGCCCGAAAGGTTGCGTTCCAGACAACACCCGGGACAACGACATCTGGGCCAATTCTCGCTGGTCCTGCAAGGGTGATATCCTCGAGAGCTCTGATGAGGCCGACGGTTGCTGCATCACCTATTACTTTGAGGAACCCCAGGACATTGAGAATATTCGAATCGCTTTCCACCTGGGTACGTCTAGAACCCGGACGCTGGACGTGTTCGACAACCATGACTACCACAGCACCATCTCGTCCAGCGGCAAGACGAACGGATTCCAGACGTACGACCTGTACACCGACGAAACTGAGGAGCTCAAGCTTTGCCTGTACGACCCTAAGTGGAACACGGACGTCTGGTTGAGCATCACCGAGGTGAGTCAGAATAAATTGTGGGGTAATTGTTGTTATCTATATGCACGACATGTACGCGTTCATCCGGTCCTATATGACACAGGGTATAACGTCCCCAGGATGAGGTCGAAATTGCCATGCCTGCTTATGGCGTTTACTATTGCGTCAACGTTGCATTGCAAGATTTCGGACCAGTAGGAAGTTGTCGGCTTTGTGCGTTGGTTGATACGCGTTGCGGGAAAACGTTTTTTTTTCTAACGGCTGAACATGTATGCACCCCATTGCATCCATGTCGGGGATATATCGGTTTCGTTCAATATGAAGTGCGCAACATCGAAAATATACTGGTCTTCCTCCGCCGACTACCCTCATCCCCAATACCCCGCTTTGAACATGGGATTCACACTAGGTGAGGCGGCGCAAAAACTCTCTCCACAGGAAAAAAAATGGGAATCGCTCGCCAGTATAACCTTTGTGAACGCGAAAAACATCGGCCCATGATCATTTCCTTGTTAATAAGTTGTCATAACTAGGTTTCACGGGAACGAAGAACGCCTGCGATCACGGGACTGTCAAAGCAAGGAAGAGCGGCAGATTAGCGTTGACAGAATACTACGAGATATACGCTGCCGGTGAACTTTTCCCAACAATGTATTGTCCTCGCTGTACTGTTATTGTCCATACCGCATGGGCGCGGCCTGTTCGATGCTACCACGCGTACACTCTGGCCAACTGCACCATCGCAGTGGGCACAATTTTCGAACGTGTGAAGATCTCCTGGCACAGACTTTCTGCTCTTATGTATTTGCTTCACACCTCTCACAATATCTTGTCTAGATGTCAAAACCCTATGAAGGCTCATTTTTCTCAATAGGGAAGGCGTGTGCAATACGTTTGTTCGTTGGAGTAGCCGTCTCGGGCATGTATTCACCTATCGTTCCACACTCTGGCACGATACCCGCAGTCATACTACGTCCTGTTAAATTGGATATATGACAAGGAGGGCTTTGACGCGGCCGGCTGAGGGACTTCGCTGCAGCAAGTTCAAGCCCGTTCTGTCTCCGCGAACGCTCGTAATGATCGAAGATATCCGCACATCGAATACGTAGATACGTATGACAGTAAGGATAAGGTGAAAAACAATATGAAACCAAAACGTACTTGAGTGAAGCTAAACCTAACTCTATAATCAAATTAAACTACCCAACAATCGACTATGTGTCGCGCATGCCCGTAACGACTGAAGATGTAGGCAACGGCAGGCCATGAATGGGGCGGTACTGCCAAGATGTACATTTAATACTTTTGTCTGAGCTAAGGGAAATAATCACCGGGACATATTCGTTAAACCGGACAGAAATAAATGACCGCATGAAGCACCTTGTTTGACACATGGCGGACTGCGTAGGTCAGTGATATAAGTGTGTTGCACAGAAGTGGCCACGAAATACACAAAAGGTCGACTCAAACGTCCCTCATGTACCCATCGCAAATCGCTATCTTCTTCTGTTATCTTGCTGTCTCCGCTGTTGGGCCGACGTCATGGCGCCGTTTTAACGTGCCAGCTGGTTTTTGTTAAACCGCGGCAACAGGACTGCTTTGAATGCAACGATGCACGTTTTATTCCATACATCACTTCGCCTCATATTACCGTATTTGTTGAATGATATAAAACGCAGTTAACAACGAGCAGCAGCATAGCAAATGCACAATGACATTGAAACAACAGAGAAACTTTAGCATAGGTGTACGAGTTAAGCACATGAACAACAAGCGAACTCTGCTGTACTCGAACCTGGGCATGATCTAGTCAACGTGACAATACACTTCGTTGAACTAACCTGCATCCTCCTAGCTGTGCCATAGGCGGATGTATTTCTATGTGAACAATGAAACGCTTAAATTCACATTACAGAAATAAAAAAAGAAACTTGCAAACGTTCCCTGGACGCAATGCGAACGGGCAAAGAGTACCCCCGGCAGGATCGGTTTGTGCAAGCAAAGTGGGGGGAGTCCGCCAAACAGGACACCGAAAGGTAGACTATATCTTATGTTTGCTGTTTGCGGCTGAAGACCTATTAATAGCAAACAATGGATTTTCACACGGCCGAGTATCAACCTCATGGGTCATGATGTACGTGGTACATAGTTTATCCGCGTGTACGTACTCGTAGTCATCGATGGCTTTTGCATAGCCCTCAAAGCCTACATATTATTGGATATTCGACTTTCTACCAGGGGTCATCAGTGTGTTTACCGGAGAAATCAGTAAATATTTCAGTTCAGCAATGGTGAAAGTTTCCGAACTTCATAACCGCGCAGTACCATGGACGCCGACAAAACTAGTTGCATGATGTTTGGAAAACGGCCAGGATGCGACACCTGCGACACTTACTACCTTGAACATGTCAATTCAACACCGTAACAAAAGGCATGCGTTCTGCTTGTTTAACTTAACCATTGCAACTGCTATTTTTCAAGTTTATAAATACGAAACCCGAGAAGTGGATGGTTTTGTCATTGTCCCGTGACCTCTACAGGTTTTCGAACCTTGTGATGCCTTCAGAGTAGTGGATGGTTTTGCTGTAGTCCCGCGACCTCTACAGGCTCTCGAACCTTGTGATATATTCACAGCCAGACCGGGCCACCAGTTCTAACTTGTTGCGTACTACTTTTGGAGTTGAGATCGGATGACGGTGGATGTAAGACAGCATGCCGGTGTTGTCCAGAAACGGGAGTGCAGGCGTCACAAATCACCCATCAAGAGAGAGTGGTGTGGCTCAGTCGTACTCGTTACCAGATGCCCAAGTGAATATGATTGCGAAACCGGACGATTTAAAACAAGTTGATGTGAATTGCCTCTTGGAAGACATGTGTAACGCGGAGGCGACCTGCTGATGTTTAAAAATGACAATTAACTTGGTTTGGATGCCAGCTTGGACGTCCACAACGCGTCTTGCTGAGGATCTGAGGATGCAGCGACGATGTCACCAAAGATCAAGCTGCGCCAGGACCTTAATCTACTAGAGTATGTGCATCGATACACTTGCACAACATTACGACTGATCCACGTCTTATACAGCCTAAGGCAGTCGCCCATGTATGTCCACTTCTGGGTGAGGGGGTGGTATCACGATGCCCACGCCGAGCGTTCTCTTGTCTGTCCATCCTGTGAACTACCAGGTAGAGGCTCAAGTATTGTGTCCTGACGATGCGTTGATCACATGTTGTTTACGCTCGACTCTGCTGCGCCCCTCTGCGTATTGCTAGGTGGAGATCTTGGTGAAGTGAGGCTTCGATCAACTCGCAGGGGCCTGGACACCGTGAAGCAGGCTTACAAACATCCACATGATGTCTGCTTTCAAGCGGCATTTAGCCTGTTTATGTCTAAATAGTCGAGCTTTCAACGACGACTGGCAGAGTACGCTAGCTGTGGTTCTGACGAACGAGTATTCTAGCGGATGTATCCCGTCGAGGTCGTGCGCGCATTGCTGTGAGCCTCTTTCAAATACATATTCGATCATTACGCGGAGTGGTGATCGATACCCCCCTTCTGCGTAAAATGAGCATGATATTCTTTGTCGAGATGTTCTACAACGTGGCTAACCGCACAGTGGTTTGACAATAGTTTCTTTCGGTGCGTTTGAAGTGACTCTACATTGTGCGCTGTCCCACGAGAATTGCCCACTAGGTTTGCAGCGTCGTGGAAAGGGCATATGGTATGACGGGATTGGTGCTCCATGTAATTGGAGTGGTTCGGCTGTGGTATACCTCGATCATCGGCTGTTGGGTGTTTGTAGAATGTAGGGTAGACCGTAACGTGGGTGCTGACGCACATCTTTTGATTTGGTCAGGCCTCAGAGCATTGTCAGGCCCAGTCGACATTGTTAAGGTCGAACGTGTGAGGTGGACGTGATTCATGTGGTCAGCAGTCAGTCGACAGTACATGGCGCCCACATTTTAAGTGTTGATGTCACTAACGATCATCGAGCAAAGCAACGAATACGATGTATGTTATGGATATGCACAAAAACGAAGTAGTGAAGCTGATGTGCCGAGTCAGTTCGAGGGGTGAGTGTTTCGTGGAGGCTGCAAAATTTTCTGTGAGAAATTGACTTTACACCCCCCCCCCCTCCCCCTCAAGCTTTCCCGCTAACGGTAAATGTGAGAATGATCCAGACGACTTGAACACACATTCTAAATACAGATGGTCATCAATGTGCCGTTCGAATAGACCTATCTTCCTACACGTCGCCACCCATTCGGCTTGTGTGTTTTTTGGTGCATGTGGTCACAGCTTGCTTAGAGGGTTGTCCACGGCAGGCTCAGCTTCTCTGTCAGTACCACGAGCGAATGTCGTTTGTCTCATGTGAATCGTTCCGGCAATACTTTGTATCTCGATCTTTGTTTCGGTTCAGGAATCTTCGTTATGACACGATGTCTACGTGTAAACCACGTCTTCGGGTGATATTCCTCTCTGCTTTCGTGGAGGCCAACAATATTTTGACAGCAAGTTTGCAAAATTTCCAGTTTTCAACGTTGGAAAATACGAAGATATGAATGCGGTCTGGAAGGCACGGCTGTCCTCAACCGTTACTCATCACTGACCCTGGGGCATCTGAGATGTTGTTGTCGATATCGTCGGGTGCGTGCTCTCCACGTCAAACCGATCTTGCCACCCGTCGACATGCAGCACAACCAGCGTATGTGCCGATTCTTCACGGCTGGAGAGTTACAAGGTTTGTGGTCGCAAAACTACGCCACAGAGATTCTACATTTATTTACAGAAAGCACAGTAGTAGACGAAGCAATGAGATGTTATCACACTGGATACGACAGGCACGACGTACATATTCTAAAAATTTCAAAGAACCAACGGAAACACACAACAACCAAACGATTAACAGAAAATACAGATAGCAAACAAACAAATCAAACAGAAAGAGAAAAACTGAGGTGCCAACAAATTTGTCGTGCCTCCCCTCAGCAGATGTGGCAGACAGTTGAATCGAACTAGCTGCCGAAGCGGCAGCACTACATGCTACATACGAGCAGAGTAAGACAAAGTAACAAGGGAAACAACAAGTAAGGCGGAGAGAAAAGCACCCACTAGGTAGCCACATAAGTGTTTGGTACGAGTAGCATAGCCAGGTTCTCCCTACTAGGCGGTCTGGTACATTGCCATCCTGTCTACCATCCTCGACTTGCTTTCGTCAACTATGCCTCACCCCTCCAGAGAATGCGTCAGCCAATACAAAACAAGCATCATAGCAGAGTCGTCATCTACCCACGACATACTACTCTTTTGGTAAGGACAAGACCGAGGCTTGTGTATTAATATGACTAGGGATGAATAAATATTGGGGTTATAGATCACAAACAAATTGCAACTTTCATAGTTCGAGTGATGAATTCGTTATGTTTACCCCTCCACACACAATCTCGTTGTTTACAACTCTCCACGATGAAAGTTCAGTCCTCGTAGATGGACAGAATCCCCAACCCTTATTATATTGCGTCACAGTCTGATTGTATAGACCTTTCACGAAATCGAGAAAGGCTTTCCGCTCAATGATAGCAAACCGAAAGTCGGAGCTTCTTACAGGCCTTTCGTTTACATTACTTTCTTCTCAAGGGCGGTCGTTCATGCCATATCAGGTAACATTCACCGAGGAGTAGTCCACATTCCCTTGGACAGTCAACGTTGCTGCATTCCCCTCCGTTCATGACGGAAGCTGAAGAATCTTGTTGATTGCGGTTGAAATTTATTTTACTCCGCCACCACGCACGACGTGATATCCACGTACTACTGCTGTAGTTTTTTTTATGAAGACTTAGGAATGCGACGGTTGTTTAATGTATTCACAGGATTTAACTAGTTTCTCAAAGCTCCCCTTGCTGGACCAATACAAGGAAGATGGCACATCTCCGTGTGTAGTCAAAAAGTGCGATCTGGAGCACATGAAAGCTATTACAGCAAATATAAAAATGTATTACAGCTTCATACATGGTGCAAATAAATACAAGTCAGTTGCGCAGCAAATAAAAAATCGTTTTAATTCCGCTCAAATGCCATGAGTGGGCAAGAACTCAACTTTTGAGGCCAAACCTCTATCCTTTCGGTACATTGACCATCACGCTAGTCGCGCTGTTTTTTTTTGTTGTTGTGCAGCCGTCCTGTGCAACTGGCGAGGGCATGGATGTTTTAAAACTCGATCACGTAAAAGGACGTATATTCCGATTATATTTGGTGATGCCCTCCTGTACCATATTGCGCTATGGAAATATATAATACCGATTGAGCTTCAAGCTCATAGCCATATTTCGGACAGACAAATACATGCAACAGCCAAGTATTAAGAGTAGTAATGCGTTATGGAAATGTTAGCACATGGCCATGTATGAGTCAATGTTCAAGTAGCACCGTTCTTGTGTCGTAGATCATAATCTATGTACCGTTTCGGCTTGTAACGTATATTATGCGGAGGAATAGCAGCCGTATCGTCCCTGCTCGTAGGACTGAGTATCGCAGCCGTATCGTCTCTGCTCGTAGGACCGAGTATCTCACTCTCTGATGTGACCTTTTTCCGGATCGTGATGGTATCCTAGCTGCCTATCCATCTCTGGAAGCTGCCGTCGTCTGGACTCTTGCATTCTCTGTGGAATACATCTGTGTGTGTTAGCCATCTAAGCGCCAGTGTTTACGTGTTATCACGTCTTCTTCTCTCTACAGCACGGGAGTATCTTACTCCCCGGGCCAGATCGGGACTGATCACCTGGATTCTCGGCTGCACATTCGGTACGCTACTGCTGTGTGTAAAGTATTCGGGGGTACAAATTCTAGGCGTTGATTCAGGTCGGCGAATAGAGTTGTGCAGGGTTGTTGGTTTGCGTGTGCAGAGTACCGTTCAGGTATTCTGGGTCTGTGTAATTGACTTCTCGAAATCACCTGCGCGTGTCGACTCGCGAGGTGTAGTCTGTCCAAGATACCTTCTAGCTGCTGGGTGCCGACTCAGTAGCGTGTGTAAGGGTGAGGATCTGGCTTGGCTGGGTGCATCTGTTGTGGCAGCCTCATCAAATAAATATAACGTGCTCCACGTTTCCTGCGCGTGCGTCGTCACGCGAGGTAGGGTTTACATCCAAGACTACCTTCTCGTACCGGTTTCTGGTGCGTGCGTAAGGTTGCGGATTCGACATGTCTGAGCAGTGCATCTGACCCGTGTGACTGCAGGACGTGGCCGGAGTTGACACCTCCGACGCCATACACCGCAGCCTAGTCATCTGTGGTAGGTTATTCCTGTGTCTCCCGGAGCATAGGAGTCTGGGCGGATACTGGAGAGTGTCCGGCGGACAAGGGTTGTGAGCTCCAGGGCTGCAATCCTGAAAAGCCTACATCCGTGTAGCAACAAGATCTTGCACCGTCCCTTGCGCGTCGAGATACTCAGGTACTCGGGGCGTTACGCGTGTGAGGAAAGCCTACGCGCCTTGAGCGTAGCCCCCTTCCCAGGAAAAGGATCGGGAGGCGATGACAGAATCGCCTTTCACTGCGTTGAAAAAGACGCTCGAAACCGTTGGTCAATGCAAAGATCAACGGAACTACCGCGAATGGGCGGAAACGTTTCGAATGGCGGTGGGTCTTCATTCGCAGGACCTGCTGAAGATTCTTGACGGAGAATCGTGCCCCAGTGGCACCGGGATGGACGCTGCTACAGCAGCTTCAAACTGGAAAAGTTGGAACAACCAATTGTTCTCCCTCATTTACTTCTCCACAGTTGAATCCGCTAACATTACCACGAAGCCTTTTCAAGGGAAGACTGGGGGTGAAATGGGAAATGGAGCTGCGGCTTGGGCGGCCCTGAAGGAACGCTTCGCCGGAAACACAAAAGAATCCCGGCGAGCCCTCAGGGAGCAACTCCACTCTGCCAAGCTCCGACACGGTCAGAACGTCATCGACTTCCTGGCAACCATGGACGACTTAAAACTTCGGCTTGAAGATATGGTTGAGACCACGCCGGAGGAGAAGTTCGAGGACTTAGTGTTAAACGATCTCGTTCACTCGTCGGACTACAGCTTCATGCGGGACATGCTTTACCGGCAACCGTTTCCAAATATCAAGGAAATAAAGCGAACCGCTGTGAATTACTTTATCGACGCACAATCGAGGAAGTCGTCGGGGCCCGCAGTCTCCGGCCGTGGTGCGGCAATGGCCGCGACCAGCAAAGACCGGTGCCACAACTGCAACGAGTACGGACACTTCCAGCGAGATTGCCCTAAGCCAGCCAAGAAGAGCCGGTCGAAGTCGGGAAAGTCGCGGTGGAAGGACAAGGGCAAGAAGGCCGGCGACCCCTCTCCAAAGTGGTGCAGCTATCACAAGACTACCAGCCACAGCGACAACGAGTGCAAGGCTCAGCGAGAGATCCAGTCGCTGACTGCACGCCTGGCGATGCTGCAGTCTCCGGGGCAAGGCAGTTTCGCTCATGTCAGGAGCGCACATCCGGCCGTTTTTCAACCACAACCGTCGGGTGCCGCTGGTTTCGCTCATGTCGGGAGCGCTCACCCCGCCGCTCTTCCTCAACCACAGTCGGGGGCTGTTGGTTTCGCTCATGTCGGGAGCGCACCCGTGGCTCCGCCTCCTCCGCAGACACAAAACGGTTTTGGCTACTCGTTCACCGCGATGGGAGTGCCCCTGCCAGCGGCGGCCACGCTTTCTCATGGGGCTCCCACCGCGGAATCCGGGGCTGAATCGGGGGAACTTGCGTCTGCTCAGGCGGCATCACAACCGACCTACCGTCTACCCGATGGGGTTTTTCGAGCGCTCATGGCGAGCACTCCTGACCTGTCAGGTGAAGGTGGGCTTCGTACCGACGGCACCTACATTGAGCTATTGGTGGACAGCGGGGCATCATTCAACTTCGTCGATCCGGAGCTGACCCCGGGACTGCTAGCCTAAATGCGGGACTATGAACCTCTTCAGGTTCTCCACCAGATCGTCGCAGCTGGAAAGCACATCCTGTACGGGGTAGCTGCAGGCACCGTCAACGGCACCATTACCGATGATGGTGGAAACAACCAGGATTTCTCCTTTCGTGCAATCATCGTCCCCGGGCTGGGAACGAACCTGTTTTCCGTCTCCATGGCCGTGGTAGAGGGGATGGCTGCACTGTTCTACCCGGAGAAACCGAGGTTCGAAAAGGGCGACCTCGTTGAGCCGATGAAGACTCTAGGCGTCGACGCAACGACCGGACAAATCATGTGCTCCATCGCTGTCGCGATCGAAAACCGTGCTGGTACCTCCGTGAAGCCTAGCGGTGCTGCCTTAAAGGTGGTTTCTGCTGACCTGTGGCACCGTCGCATGGGGCATGCCAACCGAAACAGCATGGAAGTTCTTCGGGAGATGCCGCACAGCGGTGTTGAGTACAACGGTGACCTGACGCCGTGCGACGTCTGCCCATTCGGCAAGAGTGAGCAGCAACCCCACCCGAAACAAGCGTCGTATGACGTCCAGCGGCCGTTTGAACATGTCTCTGTTGACACCATGGGACCGATCAACCCTCCGGCACTGGGCGGCTACACCTACGTCACCAAGTTTGTTGATCAGCTGACGAAGTGGAAGGAGATTTACCTCATCAAGAGCAAGACACACACCATCGACTCCCTCGTGCTGTTCAACAAGGCCGTCGTGATTCCGTCCGGAGAGCGTTTAGTCCGCCTGAGAGGGGACAAAGGTACGGAGTTTACGAGTGAGGAGTTCCGCCAGTACTGTCTAAACATCGGCGTCAAGTTGGAGTTTGCTTCTACCAATACCCCTCAGCAGATCGGCGCAAACGAGCGGGCAGGTCGAACGCTTGCTGGTATCGTGCGCTGTTTGCTTGCTGATTCGGGTCTCCCGAGTGTTCTCTGGGGAGAGTTGATGCTGACTGCAGTCTACCTGAGCAACCGGGTCCCACATGCGGCGTTGAGCAACGGTACGCCCTACAAGGCACTCTACGGCAACGATGCTTACCTCGGGAACATTCGAGTTATCAGGGCTAGGTCGTTTGTACACGTAGAGACCCACACCAAGAAATTGGAGCCACGTGCTTGGGAAGGACGCCTGGTTGGATATAGCACAGACAGCAAGTCTTACCGGGTCTACAATCCAGCGACGAAACGCGTCAGAGAGAGTCGAAATGTTGTCTTCATTGAGACGCCCTCTGCACTGCCTCGCGTGGAGGTCGGTGGTTTCGACAACAGCAAGTTCACGTACGACGAAAGTGACGACTTGGTAATGGATGTTCGTGAATACACGTCTAATCAAGATATCGGTTCGCCTTCTCCTAACCTGGACGCTGCAGAGCCGTTAGTGACCGACTTTTTGGAACAAATCCGTGATGTCACCGATCGCGATATTGGCGTTAGCCCTGTTGCTCCTACCCCGCCTGCTTCGCCTGGGGGAGTGAGCCCTTCCGCTTCGCCATCGGGATCTACGCCGTCTGGTGCTACGCCTGGTGGTTCTGCGCGTGGTGGTTCTTCGCGTGGTGGTTCTTCGCGTGGAGGCTCTTCGCGTGGAGGTTCTTCGCGTGGTGGTTCTTCACGTGGTGGTTCTGCGTCGCGCGGAGGTCGCGCCATTACACCGGCCGTGACCAGATCTGCCTCAAGCCTACCTAACGCCAGAACACTTAGCGAACTGAGACGACTCGGCTTTGCGTACATCACGAAGGGGGAGTGCCAGGACGTAGCTCACAAGAACGGCATGTCTAGATTCGTGGAGTACGCGTATGCTGTACAGACCATGCAGCCGGGAGTCCCCAAGTCATATGCTGAAGCCATGAAGCTTCCAGACGCTAAGTTTTGGGGAGCTGCCGCGGACAAAGAAATGGCCAGTCTGAACGAACTAGGAGTGTACAAGCTGGTACCGCGATCATCTGTTCCTCCAGGACAGAAAGTCATCAACTCCAGGTGGGTTCTGAAGCGTAAAGCTGATAGCTCATACAAAGCGCGGGTTGTGGCTCAACGCTGGAACCAGGTTCCGGGCCAGGACTGCGGCAGTACGTTTGCTCCGGTTTGCCGTCTGCAAAGCATCCGAATGGTGCTAGCAATTGCAGCGGAGCTGGATTTGGAGGTATTTCAGCTGGACGTGAAAACTGCTTTTCTGTATGCCGACATTCAAGAGGAAGTATTTGTAGCTCAGCCACCTGGCTACCAGACCAAGGACAAGGATGGAGGCCCTCTGGTCATGAGGCTGGAGAAAAGCCTCTATGGGCTAGCTCAGAGCCCCGGGAACTGGTTCCATACCATTGATCCCGTCCTCAAGGTCATCGGTTTCATCCCGCTGAAGTCCGACACTTGTGTCTACATCTACCAGCATGGGGGTGTCACCATCATCCTCACCTTGTACGTGGACGATCTACTCGTGATTGGTGGCAACATCGAAGTAATCGAGAAGATCATGGCGCAGCTCATGGACAGGTTCAAGATGACTGACATGGGAGATGTGTCGCGTGTGCTTGGGCTGCAGGTCACCCGCAACCGTGCCGAAAGGACGCTTACAATCGACCAGGAGGACTACACCAAGTCCGCGCTGGAGCGATTCGGTTTCGCCAACTGCAAGCCAACACTGACTCCCGGATACGGACCTGAACTCTCCACAAAGCAGCCGGAGGAGACCCTACTGAACGCCGACGAGAAGCAGAGGTACCAAGCGATCGCAGGCACGGTCATGTACCTGGCTTCTGTACTCAGGTATGACATAATGTACAGCTCGGGTCAGATTTCTCGTGCTATGTCAAATCCGTCGAAAGTGCACATGGTGGCGGCCAAGCACATTTTGCGGTACCTGGCAGGGTCCACCGACTTCAAAATTGTGTACAAGAAGGGAGGCTTTAACCTCACGGCCTTCTCGGACTCAAACTGGGCTAATAACCCGGACAACGGCAAGTCGACGTCGTGTTACATCATGATGTTGGCCAGGGCTCCAATGAGGTTCAAATCTGGTCTTCAAAGCCTTACAGCCATGTCCACATTAGAAGCTGAGCTGGTTGCATCGGCACTCGCGATGAAAGAAGCCGTGTTCTGCATGAATATGCTGACGGAGCTAGGATTTGGGGAGCAGTTCGTTCAAGTGCCGCTTCACTGCGACAACACTGCAACTCTGCATGCGCTTGGAAACCGTTCGTATAGTTCTCGAACCAAGCACATTGCACTCCGTTACTTCTACATTCGCGAGCTGGTATCCGAGGGGAAGATTTCGACTCACTACATCTCCACAAAGGACAACCCCGCCGATATCGGGACCAAGCATTTAACTAAGCCGCGTTTCCAACAGCTACCGGATATCATCAGCAGCTTCTGACGTCAGTATCGTCGTCAACATCTTATTAGATTTGTTTGTGTCATCAACACTGTGTTTGTGTTTGTGTGTTTGTTTTGTGAACCTGTTATTTGTGGAAATCAGCTTGCTATTTCAATGGTCAACATTCGTCTCGAACCATTACTGGTTGAACGAGACATGTAGGATTGAAGGTTATGGTAAATTTGGTTTGTGCAGGAACGATAGCAGTATTTTTGCAAGCACATAAATGTATGCACGTAAGGCACAAAGCATTGTTAAAATTGTACTAGTAAACGCATCGAACTACTATATTGCAGGAAATGGTTTCTTGACTGTTTTCTATTTTATCACTGACTGAAATTGTTTTTTTTTTGGTTTTATCATCCAATTTCACATTGAGGGGGAGTGTTATGGAAATGTTAGCACATGGCCATGTATGAGTCAATGTTCAAGTTGCACCGTTCTTGTGTCGTAGATCATAATCTATGTATCGTTTCGGCTTGTAACGTATATTATGCGGAGGAATAGCAGCCGTATCGTCCCTGCTCGTAGGACTGAGTATCGCAGCCGTATCGTCTCTGCTCGTAGGACCGAGTATCTCACTCTCTGATGTGACCTTTTTCCGGATCGTGATGGTATCCTAGCTGCCTATCCATCTCTGGAAGCTGCCGTCGTCTGGACTCTTGCATTCCCTGTGGAGTACATCTGTGTGTGTTGGCCATCTAAGCGCCAGTGTTTACGTGTTATCACGTCTTCTTCTCTCTACAGCACGGGAGTATCTTACTCCCCGGGCCATCGCTAGCCCGGTGTCATATCTCGGGTAACACCGAGGACACAGCCTCTGTCTACATTGCCAGGGTACAACGCCATTATCCTTATTACAATGAATACCTTGACAGCGAACTATTGTATTAATAGTAGTAGTGCGGACAACATAAAATGCCTATTTCAGCGAGCCATTAACAGTTGCCTTCGTAGTTACCTAGTCCTAACGATTTCCCCCGTGAAACAGACATGGTCGATCACCAGATAAAAATTTGGCAATGGTTTCCCAGAAATTGTTTTCATCCAATATGTCCGGTCTAATCGTAGACCATATACCATTTACAAACTATAATCGCCCGAAGAATAAATGCATCTTCCTGAGGTAGTTACGGACGTCATTGTGCAACCCAAGAGTACACATGTTCAAGCGTTGAAATGCAACACATCTATTAGTTCACCAGTCTAATAATGAACCAAACGTTTGTGGAAAAGGCAACACGTCCCTTCGAGTTAGGTTGAACGACGCCAGTGTACTTTCAGACAATGCCACAGCCCTAGGGTATGTGTGCGTGTTGGCGATGCTCTTCGTCTATGCAGTCAAACGCCTCGCAATTGATGGGATACTATTTTGAAGGGAAAACATGCAAAACACTTGCACCAAGTGGTGCCGTATATACGTTCAGTTTTGTTCATACAAGATTTAGATATGAAGCAAACATGACCATGTACCCGAATGGAAGAAAGTGGTTTGATAATTCAATAAATTTCTTCGAATTGCCAAACGAGGGAAGGCATAGTACCAAGCGATGCGATCCGACACCGACTAGGTAGTACCGACACCATCAAAATGGTTCCCACCCGCCACGAACCGGAGTCCATCTGTTTGACATATGACGCTACATACGTTATGTATCGACATTACAACAAGGGTAACAAACTTCACTCCCATCCTCACAGACATGTACAGGTAGGCACTGCTGTACGCATTCATTCGTGCAAACGAGCATTGCCCGCGCTAACTGCTGCTGTTGTGGCAAATTGCGCACTGTGAGTAAACCGTCTATTTATTGTTGACATGTCTATACAAAAATAGGTTGTGACTGCTGCACGCATTTTATTCGTGAAAACGAGCTTAGCCCGCGCTAACTGCTGCTGGTGTGGCAAATTGCGCACTGCTGTGAGTAATCCGGCTATTTAATGTTGGCATGACTATTAAAGAATAGGTTGTTCTACACATGGTACAAAAAATACTCCGCTAACAAATATAGAACAATGTATTACGCTATGAGTGAATAGCTCAAGCTTTGAATTATTTAGTTTCACACCCCGTCGCCTCCCTCCCCCCCCCCCCCCGTGATTTGAAACGATGTTCTGTCAGATAGAGTCTTCGCCCATGGACCTAATCCGCGATATTGATTTGTTTGCCTCACAGCATGCCAATGACTATATTTTACCTGGTACGAACTTAAAGACAGGCGCTTGATGACAACAAACTGCACGATAGAGCTTCTTCCAGGCGAAAATCTGACCATACCCCCTACCTTAAACGATGGTTCTTGGTGTCACATCACGCAACGTTGAAGCGTGGCTGATTTGACGTCATAATGCAAGTTACCCTTTTCATGTCCTTGAAGGTATTACTATTTTTCTCCCTGGCTTACCACGAATGCAATGGATGTCCACGTACCGTACTTTGGATGATCTGAGAGAACATGTGCCTGTGACTGTTATTGGTCGTATTTTAACGATATCACCAATATTTTGCACAGCTCTCATTGCTACACCACTATCAAAACGACAATACAGCTCTATGTGTGTGTGTTCTTCACATTAAACAGTTCTTCTACTCGTCGACATCCAGCAAGCCCAGTGTCCGTGCTGATTCTTCACCCTAGAAAGATACGAGCCAGACTACGACACAGAGATAACACACCGTAATGCATTAATAGCCTACGCAATACCATGCCTTCGCACTAGGTGCGGCCGACACAACATACATACATACGCCAGCAACCAAAATACACCACAAAATAGAGAAGCAACAAAGAAACCAAACCGAAAAAGAAAAAAACAAAATGAGAAGAATCCCAAAAAAAAAAAAAAAAAATGGGAAGCCAAAGCTCACACATATACTTACCCCGACCATGTGCAAGATCAACGTGCTATCATGATTAACAGAGAGAATACATGAACATTAATGTACCAGGTGAAAGATGATGGCACGGCTCCATGCATGGTACCAAAATATACAAATAAATTGGTATTGACTGGAAACATCACACATTGTTCCAATTAGGTCTGCCAGAACTTTCAATATTGTAAGGCACCACAATAACTTATTCTTCGTGTGAAAATCATGCTGGTTGCGAATGTGTATACGTCGGGCGCGATTGACGTGCAAAGATAGTCGAAAACACGCTTATTAAGTAAAAGCGTTCCTATCTGTATTTCGACAGGTGAGGCCTACCCGAAACACACTATGCTGTACACCCACGGACAAACAGATGAACGCTAAACCCATCGATAGATGGGGTAGACTGATATTCAATACACACGACGATCCATAGCTGTACAGCTGCGACTATTGAATATTTGCTTCGCCGTACTATCTATGGAGAACTTGGTGTTTAGTCGTCTGGACTATTTCCCTCTTTCAACGAACGACGCACAGTGCGCAACCACGATTATCATGGATTGTTTTAAGCTAGGACTTGGTTGATCGCCACACGCAGGTTCGGAAATAGTCTCAAAAAGTTGTGAACGATGCAGGTATGTCCCGTCGGATAGTCGACCATAACCACACTCAAACAGCCCGACAAATGAATTATGGCTTCGTAGAGCAAATAGTACCGTCGTTGTCACAGATGACCTACCATTCTTCGGGCGTGTTAATTATCCCGTATTGTTTCCCCCCCCCGACTTCAGTAACGAGCCTGGCGTACGCACCACCTCATTCCGAACTACTCCTCTCCAAACCTACCACCCCTCTTACATCGCACTTCTTATTATTACCCAAGACTCCATCATCATGCGTTTTTTTCGCTATCGTGGCCACCATCTTCGCTGCCACCGTTGGCACTTCCTCAGGTGCGAACCTTTCAAGGCATGGAAAATGTCGTCGTGCTTAGTTCCACAGCAACGAGAAAACATACGAATTTTGTTGCTCGTGAAAGAATGATGGAGCTGTCGCTTACGCGGTTGACCGATCATGTCGTCCTTAGTTCCACAGCGTGAATAGTGGTAGCTACCTGCACGAAGCAGGACGATGTAGCTGATGCTTGTGAAATTGATGGTAGCTGCCAGCATGGCCCGTGAGCGTTCGGGTGCAATATTGAAACCAATACCACAACATTGGAAGTATCTATACCGGTCGCGAAAAATGCACGCCGTATAGGAGAGTCTGGCGATGAGGATGTCAACAATCGCGAATCAACAACGACGCCGTTTGTTCCGTAGTTGTCCCAAGTACTCGTTCGAGTTCTTTATATCACTGGCGTCAAATCGACTGTTAATACAGGCAAAGACAAGACTCGGTCGCAGAGAACTGAGGTAGTAGTGAAAGTCCCATGAATGTTTACCACAAACAACATGGCAATCTGTTATCATGCATGAGTGGTAATTATATATTAGAACTTCAATGAGTATTCGTCCGATAGCGAGCATCAGCGAACAATGACACGTTATGGCAGAACCTGTCGCCCCAGACTCTGTACATCATAACAGTACACGAAGAAACTAAATGTTGCAAATAGTATGCAGAGCCTAATCATGTTACACGCGCACCTCCCGTTTTCCCGACTCACACCGTTTACATACTAGCCCTCGTCGATGCGAGTGAACGGACCTGGGTCGACGTAAAGGCCAACGGGTATGACACGCGGACGTCTGGCAGTGGCTGTAGTCCGAAAGGTTGCGTTCCAGACAACACCCGGGACAACGACATCTGGGCCAACTCTCGCTGGTCCTGCAAGGGTGATATCCTCGAGAGCTCTGATGAGGCCGACGGTTGCTGCATCACCTATTACTTTGAGGAGCCCCAGGACATTGAGAAGATTCGAATCGCTTTCCACCTGGGTACGTCTAGAACCCGGACGCTGGACGTGTTCGACAACCATGACTACCACAGCACCATCTCGTCCAACGGCCAGACGAACGGATTCCAGACGTACGACCTGTACACCGACGAAACTGAGGAGCTCAAGCTTTGCCTGTACGACCCTAAGTGGAACACGGACGTCTGGTTGAGCATCACCGAGGTGAGTCAGAATAAATTGTGGGGTAGTTGTTGTTATCTATATGCACGACATGTACGCGTTCATCCGGTCCTATATGACACAGGGTATAACATCCCCAGGATGCGGTTGAAATTGCCATGACTGCTTATGGCGTTTACTACTGCGTCAACATTGCATTGCAAGATTTCGGACCAGTAGGAAGTTGTAGGCTGTGTGCGTTGGTTGATGCGCGTTGCGGGGAAAACGTTTTTTTTTTTTCTAACGGCTGAACATGTATGCACGCCATTGTATCCATGTCGGGGATATGTCGGTTTCGTTCAATATGAAGTGCGGAACATCGAAAACATACTGGTCTTCCTCCGCCGACTACCCTCATCCCGAATACCCCGCTTTGAACATGGGATTCACACTAGGTGAGGCGGCGCAAAAACTCTCCACAGGAAAAAAAATGGGAATCGCTCGCCAGTATAACCTTTGTGAACGCGAAAAAACATCGGCCCATGATCATTCCTTGTTAATAAGTTGTCATAACTAGGTTTCACGGGAACGAAGAACGCCTGCGATCACGGGACTGTCAAAGCAAGGAAGAGCAGCAGATTAGCGTTGACAGAACACTACGAGATATACGCTGCCGGTGAACTTTTCCCAACAATGTATTGTCCTCGCTGTACTGTTATTGTCCATACCGCATGGGCGCGGCCTGTTCGATGCTGCCACGCGTACACTCTGGCCAACTGCACCATCGCAGTGGGCACACTTTTCGAACGTGTGAAGATCTCCTGGTACAGACTTTCTGCTCTTATGTATTTGCATCACACCTCTCACAATATCTTGTCTCGATGTCAAACCCCTACGAAGGCTCATTTTTCTCAATAGGGAAGGCGTGTTAAATACGATTGTTCGTTGGAGTAGCCGTCTCGGGCATGTATTCACCTATCGATCCACACACCGGCACGATACCCGCCTTCATACTACGTCCTGTAAAAATTGGATATATGACAAGGAGGGCTTTGACGCGGCCGGCTGAGGGACTTCGCTGCAGCAAGTTCAAGCCCGTTTTGTCTCCGCGAACCCTCGTGATGAGCGAAGATATCCGCACATCGACTACGTAGATACTTATGACGGTAAGGACAAGGTGAAAAAAATAATGAAACTAAAACGTACTTGAGTGAAGCTAAACGTAACCCTATAATCACATTCAACTACCCAACAATCGACTATGTGTCGCGCATGCCCGTAACGACAGAAGATGTAGGCACCGGCAGGCCATGAATGGAGCGGTACTGCCAAGACGTACATTTAATATTTTTGTCTGAGCTAAGAGAAATAATCACCGGGACATATTCGTTAAACCAGACACAAATAAATGACCGCATGAAGCACCTGGTTTCACACATGACGCACTGCGTAGACCAATGATATAAGTGTGTTGCACAGAAATGGCCACGAAATACACAAAAGGTCGACTCAAAATCCTTCATGTGCCCATCGCCAAAATGTTATCTTGTCGTCTCCGCTCTTGGGCCGACTTTAAGGTGCCGTTTTAACGTAGCACCTAGTTTTTGATGAACCGCGGCAACAGGACTACTTTAAATGGCAAAAAGCTTCTACGGTTTGATTCATACAGCATTTCTCCTCGTATTGTCTTAAATGTTGAATGATACAAAACACTGTTAACAACGAGCAGCAGTATAGTAAATGCACGATGCAGATGAAACAACACATAAGCTTTAGCATAGATGTACAAGCTGACCACATGAACAAAAAAACGAAATATGCTGTACTCGAACCTGGGCATGGCCTGGTCAACGCGAAAATACGCTTCGTTGAACTAACGTTCATCCTCGTGAATGTGCCACAGGCGGATGTGTTTCTATGTGAACAGCTGAATGCTTAATTTCACATTATAGAAAGAAAGAAGACAAGGGAAACTTGCACACGCTCCCTGGACGCAATGCGAACGGGCAAAGAGTACCCCCGGCAGGATCGGTTTTTGCAAGCAAAGTGTGGGAAGTCCGCCAAACAGCACACCAAAAGGTGGACTAAATTTTATGCTTGCTGTTTGGGGTTGAAGACCTATTAATAGAACAAAATCGGCTTTCACACGGCCGAGGATCAACCTCCTGGGTCCTGACGTAAGAAGTACATATTTTATCCGCGTGCACGTACTCGTAGTCGTCGATTGCGTTAGGATAGCCCTCAAAGCCTACATATTATTGAATATTCGGCTTTCTACCAGGGGTCATCAGTGTGTTTACCGGAGAAATATAAATATTTCTGTTCAGCAACGGTGAAAGTTTAAGGAAATATCAACCGCCCAATACCATGGACGCCAACAAAATTGGTTTCATGATGTTTGGAAAACGACCACGATGCGACACCTGCGAAACTTACTACCTTGAACGTTTTAATTCAACACCGTAACGAACGGCATGCGTTCTGCTTGTTTGACGTATCCGTTGCAACGACAATATCTCAAGTCCATAGTATGAAACCCGAGAACTGGATGGTTTTGTCATAGTCCCGCGACCTCTACAGGTTTTCGAACCTTGTGATGTTATTCACAGCCAGACCGGGCCACCAGTTCTAACTTACTACTTACCACTTTTTCAGTTGAGATCGGATGACGGCGGATGTAAGACAGCTTACCGGTGTTGTCCAAAAACGGGGGCGCAGACGTCACAAATCGCCCATCAAGCCAGAGTGGTGTGACTCTGTCGTACTCGTTACCAGATGCGCAAGTGAATATGATTGCAAAACCATACGATTCGGAACAATGTGATGTGAACTGCCTCTTGGAAGACATGTGTAACGCGGAGGCGACCCGCTGATATTCAAAAATGACCATTGACTTGGTTTGGGTGTCAGCTTGGACGCCAACAACGCGTCGTGCTGAGGATCTGATGATGCCGCGACGCTGTCACCAAAGATCAAGCTGTGCCAGGACCTTAATCTACAAGCGTATGTGCATCGAAACACTTGCACAACAATACGATTGATCCTCGTATTAAACAGCTTAAGTAAGTCGCCCATATCTGTCCCTTGCGGGATGACGGGGTGGTATCACGATACCCACCCCGAGCGTTCTCATGCCTGTCCATCTTGTTAACTAGAGGCTCAACTATTGTGTCCCGACGATGCGTTGCTCACATGCTGTTTGCGCTTGACTCTGCCACACCCCTCTATGTATTGCCAGGTGGAGATCTTGGTAAAGTGAGGCTTCCATCAACTCGCAGAGGCCTGGACGCCGTAGATAAGGCGTAGAAACAACCACATGTCGTCTACATCCAAACAATCGAGCTTTCAACGAGGCCTGGCAGAGTAGGCTAGCTGTAGTTCTGACGGACGAGTATTCTAGCGGATGTATTCCGTCGAGGTCGTGCGCGCATTGCTGTAAGCCTCTTTCAAGTTCACGTTCGATCAATACGACGAGATTGTTGGGCCATGTAATCGTATAGTGGTTCGGCGGTGATATATATGGATCATGGGCAGTTGAATGTTTGTACGCTTGACCGTACCGTGGGTTCCGACGCACATCTTGAGACTTGGTTAAGGCACAGAGCACTATCATGGCCAGTCGACATTATTATCGTCGGACATGTGAGGTGGACGTGATATGAGTTGTCAGCAGACAGTCGGCAATAGATGACGCACATATATTGTGTGTTGATGTCACTAACGATCATCGAGCAAAGCAATCAATACGATGTATGTTATGGATATGCAAAAAAACGAAGTAGTGAAGCTGATGTATCAAGTCAGTTCGAGGGGAGAGCATTCCGTGGAGGCTGCGAACTTCCCTGTGAAAAATTATCTTTACTTCGCCCTCTCCCTCATGCCTTCCCGCTAAGGGTCAATGTGAGAATGGTTCAGGCAACTTTAACACGCATTCTACATACGGACTGTTATCAATGTGCCGTTCGAATAGACTAATCATCCGACACGTCGCTGCCCATTCGGTTTGTGTGCTTTTCAGTGCATGTGTTCACAACTTGCGTAGAAGATTGTCCGCGACAGTCTCAGCTTCTCTGTCAATACCACGATCGAATGTCGTTTGTCTCGTGTGAATCGTTGCAACAATATTTTGTGTCTCTATCTTTTTGCGGTTCAGGTATATCCCTTATGACACGATAAGTACGTGTGCACCACGTCTTCGGGTGATTATCCTCTCTGCTTTCGTTGAGACCAACAGTATTAGAATAGCAAGTTCGCATAATTTCCATTTTTTTTACGTTGGTGAACACGAAGATATAAATGCCTGACACTGTTGTAACATGTATATATTTTGGCGGTATCGTCGGGTTCGTGTTTCTTAAATATACCCGATATTTCCACTCGTCGACATCCAGCACAACCAGTGTCTGTGCCGATTCTTCAAGGGTGGAGAATTACAATGTTTGCGGTCGCAAACCTACGCCACAGAGATTCTACATGGTTTACAGCAAGCACAATAGTTGACCACGCCACGTCATGTGATAACACTGGATACGAGAGGCACGACGTACATATTCTATGAACTTGACAAAACCAAAGGAAACACACAACAACCAAACGATTAATAGGAAATACAGGTAGCAAAAAAACAAATCAAACAGAAAGAGAAAAAGAGAAGTACAAACAAATTTGCCGTGCGTCCCCTCAGCACATGTGGCAGACAGTGGAATCGAACGAGCTGCCGAAACGGCACCACTACATACTACATACGAACAGAGTAAGACTAAGTACCAAGGGGAACAATATGTGAGGCGGGGAACAAAGCACCCACTAGGTAGCCACATAAGTGTTTGTACGAGTAGCATAGCCAGGTTCCTCCTACTAGGAGGTCTGGTAAATTGCTATCCTGTCTACCGTCCTCGTCTTACATTTGTCAACTATTCCTCACCCCTCGAGAGAATGCATCAGGCATCACGAAACGAGCGTAACAGGCGCGTCATCTACGCACGCCACACGACTCTTTTCGTAAGGAAAAGATCAAGGAAATATCATCAAGTACAAAACGGAAAATACACACACGTTTATATGCAACTTGTGTATTAGGAAGAACAGGGATGAATAATATATTGGGGTAATAGATCACAAACAAATTGACAAGTCGCATAGCTCGAGAGATAAATTCGTTATGTTTACCCCTCCACACATAATCTCGTTCTTTACAATTCTTCACGATGACATTTCTGTCCTCGTAGATGGACAGAATCCCCGAAATTTATTAAACTGCGTCACAGTCTGATTGTATAGGCATTTCACGAAATCGAGAAAGGCTTTCCGCTCCTTGATAACAAACTGAATGTCGGTGCTTCTTACAGACGTTTCGTTTACATCACTTTCTTCTCAAGGGCGGTCGATGATGCCATATCAGGTAACATTTACTGAGGAATAGTCCACATTCCCTTGTACAATCAACGTCGTTGCTGAATTCACCTCCGTTCATCACGGAAGCTGAGAAATCATGTTGATTGCGGTCAAAATTGATTTTACTCCGCCACCACGCACGGCGTGATATCCACGTACTACTGCAGTAGTTTTTCTATGAACAAGACTTGGGAATGCGGCGGTTGTCCGATGTATTCACAGGATATATCTAGTTTCTCAAAGCTCCCCTTGCTGGACCAATACGCGAAAGATGGCACATCTCCGTGTAGTCAAAATATGCGATCTGGAGCACATGGAAGCTATACCAGCAGATATTAAAATGTATTACAGCTTCATACAGGGTGCAAATAAATACAAGTAAGTTAGGCACCAAGTCAAAATTCCCTGCCATTGCGCTTAAATGGGTGGGCAAGAACTCAACTTTGAGGCCAAACCTCTAGCCTTTCTGTACGTTGAACATCACGCTATAGTAGTCGCGGGCGTTTTTTTTTTTTTTGGTTGTGCAGCCGTCCCGTGTAACTGGCTGGGGCATGGATGCACTAAAACTTGCCCACGTACAGGGCGTGTATTCCGGATTTTCCCAGATGATGCTGTCATATAACACATTGCGCTATATGTAGGGACCAAAAACAGATTGAGCTTCAAGCTCATAGCCAAATTTCGGACAGACTACTACTGTACAAGCGACAGAAAGTATTAATAATAGTAGTAAGGAATACCTCGACAGCGAACTATTGGATTAATAGTAGTAGTGCGGACAATGTAGAATGCCTATTTCAGCGAGCGATTAACAGTTGCGTTCGTGGTTACCTCGTCCTGACGATTCACCTCGTGAAACAGACATGGTCGATCACCAGATTAAGGTTTAGCAATGGTTTCCAAGAATTTGTATTCGGCCGGTTTGTCCGGTGTAATCGCAGACCATATACCATTTACAAACTTTAATAGCCCGAAGAATAAATACATCTTCCAGAGGTAATTACGGACATCATTGTGCAACCCAAGAAGTACGCACGTTCAGGCTTTGAAATACAACACAATTATTGGTTGACCAGTCTGAAAATGAACCAAACTTTTGGGGGAAAGGCAATATGTCCCCTCGGGTTAGGTTGAAAGACACTAGTGAATTTTCACACAATGCCAGGGTATGTGTGCGTTGGCGATGCTATTCTTCTATGTAGCCAATCCTCTCTTAAATGACGTGGTGCTATTTTGAAGGGAAAACAAGCTAAACACTTGCACCAAGTGGTGCCGTATATACGTGAAGTGTTATACATAAAAGGGCAAATGCCAATATCAGGTATACCTGATCCGTTTGAGCCAAAATCAGGTACATCCTAAAACCAAGTACAAAACGCGCGCCACGAGCGGTGTGATGTCCATGACAATCCGACAAAAAAAAGAGAATGCGCCTAAAGCCACATGGCCTCCAAAATCTGAAGTGTTTTGTTTCCTTCAAGGTGTAGGTACCACGGGCTCCATTTGAACCTGCAAAGAGTCACTACTGATATCTTCGTTTGTTTTGCCACGGCGGGAGCGCCAAGAGTATTTACTCTGGCGCCCCCCCCCCGTTGACAGCTTTAAAGCTTCCAGACCGTCCTCGCGGAACCGCCTGCTCGAAACGAAATTACCTTGCCGTACTTAACCTGAGACCACCTCGACGCGGGGTGGTGCAGACGAAACGCCGAGTGTCCATGGTGCTGTAAAGACTGCTGTGAACATAGAAAACAAAAGAGTACACACAACAACTAACTGAAGCACATTGCACACCCCAGAGGAAACAAAGTGAAACCAGCGCACGCACGTATGCATTGTATATACGTACTTTTACGTAGGACGTACGAGTACAGAGTTTATACGTCAATACAGAAAAATTTCAACCGAGGGAGGGCAGACGCATACGGAGAGAAAACCCGGTGTGCGTATGGCCTCTCTAATTGGTTCAAAGTTGGCCAAAATCAGTTGGAAGCTAGACAAAGTAAAAAAATCAGGTGTACCTTGCCCTTTTCGTGCCAAAATCAGTTACATTGTCAGCTTGGCCAATAGCAGGGCTCCTGGTGTGTGTTTTGTAGTTGATTTCAGTATGTAACTGTTTTTGGCACGGAAGTGGCCAGATATACCTGATTTTGGCAAAAACCCTACATAAAAGTTAAAATATAAAGCAAACTTGACCATGTACCTGACTGGAAGGTTTGATAATTCAATACATTTCTTGAAATTGCCAAACGAGGAAAGGCATAGTATCAAGCAATTCGATCCGACACTGACTTGGTATTACCGACACCATCAAATTGGTTCCCACCCGCCACGAACCGGAGTCCACCTGTTTGACATAGGACACTACATACGTTATGTATCGACATAACGACAAGGGTAACAAACTTCATTGCCATCCTCACAGACGTATTATCTTAGGTACTGCTGTACCCATTAATTCATGCAAACGAGCTTAGCCCGCGCTAACTGCTGCTGTTGTGGCAAATTGCACACTGTGAGTACACCGTCTATTTATTGTTGACATGCCTATACAAAAATAGGTTGGGACTGCTGCACGCACTTTTTTATCCAAACGAGCTAGGCCCGCGTTAACTGCTGCTGTTGTGGCATATTGCACGCTGTGAGTACACGGTCTATTTTATGTTATATGCCTATACTAAAATAGGTTGTGCGGTACAAAACATATTCCGCTAATTAATATAGAACACTACGTATACTTCAGGCTATGGGTAAACAGCTCCAGTCTTGAATTCACTAGTTTCATCCCCGTTTGCCGCCCCCCCGCCCCCCGTGATTTGAAACGCTCCTCCGTGAGACATTAGTCTTCGCCCATGGACCTAATCCGCGGTACTGATTCTTTTGCGTCACAGTATGCCAATGACTATATTTTACCTGGTACGAACTTAAGGCAAGACCGGCGATTGATGACAACAAATTGCACGATAGGGCGTCTTCCAGGCGAATATCTTGCCATACCCCCTACCTTAAACGATGATACTTGCTGCCACACCATAAAACTTTGAAGCGCAGCTGATGTTACGTCATAATGCAGGTTGCCCTTTTCGTGTCCTTGAATGTATTTCTATTTTGCTCCCTGTGCTACCACGAATACAGTAGATGTCCACGTACCGCATTTTTGATTATCGGAGAGAACATATACCTGTGACTGTTATTGGTTGTATTTTAACGATATTACCAACATATTGCATAGCTCTCATTTCTACACCGCTATCAAACAATAATACAGCTCTATGTGCAAAACCAACGTACTATTAGGATTAATCGATAGAATACATAAACACTAATGTACTACATGAAAGACGATAGCACAGCTCCATGTATGGTACCAAAATAGTAAATAAACATGGTGCTGACTGGAAATACCACACATTGTTCCGACTAGGTCTGCCAGAACTTCCCCTTCATTTTTTAAAGGCACGACAGTCTCTTATTGTTCGTGTGAAAATCATGCAGGTTGCGAATGTGTATTCGTCGGGCGCGATTGACGTGCATAGATATTCGAAAACGTGCTTATTTCTAGAAACGTTCTCGTTTGTATTTCGACAGGTGACGCCTACCCGAAACACACCATGCTGTACACCCACGGAAAAACAAAGAACGTTAAGCCCATCAATAGATCGGGTAGACTGGTATTCAATACACACCACGCACCATTGCTGCACTGTTGCGACTATCGAATGTTTGTTTCGCCGTACTACTGTATCTATGGATAACTTGGTGTTCAGTCGTCCGAACTATTTCCCTCTTTCAACGAACGGCGCACGGTGTGACACCACGATTATCATGGATTTATCTGAGCTCGGCTTGGTTTTTCACCACACGCAGGTTCGGAAATAGTCGCAACAAGTTGTGAACGCTGCAGGTATGTCCTGTCGGATCGTAGACCATACGGACACCTAAACACCCCGAAGAATCAATTGTGGCTTCGTAGAGCAAATACGAGTGCCGTTGTTATAACAGATGATATACCATTCTTCGGGCGTGTTAATTGTTCCGTGTTGTTTCCCCGACTTCAGCAACGAGCCTGGCGTACGCACCACCTCATTCCGCACTACTCCCCTCCAAACCTACTATCCCTCTTACAACACACATCATATTGTTACCCAAGACTCCATCAACATGCGTTTTTTTCGCTATCCTGGCCACCATCTTCGCTGCCACCGTTGGCACTTCCTCAGGTGCGAACCTTTAAGGGTATGGAAAATGTCGTCGTGCTAAGTTCCACAGCAATGATAAAAATACGTATTTTGCTGCTCGTGGCAGGATGATGGAGCTGTCGTTTGCGCGGTTGACCAATCATGTCGTCCTTAGTGCCACAGCGATGCGAATGAATAGCGGTACCTACCTGCTCGAAGCAGGATGACGGAGCTGTTGCCTGTGCAATGGACGATCGCTGCCAGCATGGTCTGTCAGCGTTCAGGTGAGATATTGAGCCCAATACCAAACACATAGGAATTATGTATACCCCTCGTATTTAATACCCGCGGAATGGGAGATTCTGCGGTGAGGATGTCAACAATCGCGAATCAACAACGATGTCGTTTGTTCTGTAGTTATCCCAAGTGTTCGTTCGAGTTCTTTCTATCACTGGCGTCAAATTGACGGCTAATACAGGCAAAGACAATACTGGGTCGCAGAGAACTGATGAAGTAGTCCATAACCTAGATTACGTCACGTCTTAAGGAGAGGGATCCAGCTTAACAATGTATTGGGAGCGGTCTAGCCTAAATCTTGGCTGCAACGTGTCATCCATTGTTAAGAAGCGCAAGAACCCCCACCTGGGGTATAGGTATAGTATATGCTACCAGCCAACACTAAAACCCGTACCAAGTACACACCTACGTCCTGCTGTACTCATCACAAATTATGTCGACCTGGTTCCGTGTATATATTCTCGTTTATGGAGTAGCTCACAACAGAAGCATCTGCTATTGTTTATCAACCCCTTGCAGTTTGATGGCCGGGCCAATCGAACCGCCGCACTCTTCGAGTTCAGCACACATGTTGGTGTGATTGTTTGGACCTGCTGAACACGTTTTGACGGGCGCCAATCATATTGGTACATGCCAATCATACGTGGGATCGCGGAAATCTCCGTTGGTTCGATGTGTATTCCTGGCGGAAGAATATTTTTATCAACTTCCATTGACGTAGGCAGTATTGAAAGTCCCATGAACTTTTACCACAGCCAATATGGCGATCTGGTATCATACATGAGTGGTAACTCTAGTTAGAAAACTCCAATGGACATAATTTTATCCGCGAGCATCAGCAGAAAATGGAACGCTATGGTAGAGCCTGTTGCGCTGGACTCTGTACATCACAACAGTGCACGTAGAAACAGAACGTTCGCAATAGTGTACAGAGCCTAAATTATAATACAGGCACCTCCCGTTCTCCCGACTCATGGCGTTCACCTACTAGCTCTCGTCGACGCGAGTGAGCGGACCTGGGTCGACGTCAAGGCCAATGGATACGACACGCGGACGTCCGGGAGTGGCTGCAGTCCGAAAGGCTGCGTACCGGACAACACCCGGGACAACGACATCTGGGCCAACTCTCGCTGGTCGTGCAAGGGCGATATCCTCGACAGGTCTGATGAGGCCGACGGTTGCTGCATCACCTATTACTTTGAGGAGCCCCAGGACATAGAAAAAATTCGAATCGCCTTCCACCTGGGTACGTCTAGAACCCGGACGCTGGACGTATTCGACAACCATGACTACCACAGCACCATCTCGTCCAGCGGCAAGACGAACGGATTCCAGTCGTACGACCTTTATACCGATGAAACGGAGGAGCTCAAGCTTTGCCTGTACGACCCTAAGTGGAACACGGACGTCTGGCTGAGCATCACCGAGGTGCGTCGCAATAGATTGTGGGATAATTTCGTTGTCTATGTGCAGGACATGTTTGCGTTCACCCAGTCCCATAAACCACAGGGTACAGTGTCCCGAGGATGCGGTAGCAACTGCCGTGATGCGCTCGGCGTTTCCCACTGCTTCAATATGGTGTTGCAAGTATATGACCTGTCGAAAGTTGTCGGCTGTGTGTTGGTTGTTGCACGTTACGGGGAAACTAAAATTAAAAATACGCTGAGCATGTATGCACGCCACAGCATACATGTCGGTGGAAACCAAATAGGGGTTATAATGGGTTTCGTTCGAAATGAAATGCGAGACATCGAAACTCCACTGGTCTTTCTCCCATCGACAACCTTCATCCCCAGTACTCAGCTTACAACATGGGATTCACAGAGGGTTACAGCGGCGCAAAACAATTCCCCAGTACAGAAATGAGAATCTCTCGCCAGAGGTGTTAGTGATAACCTTGGTGAACTACCAAAACACTTGGGTCCATGATCGTGCCTTGTCATAAAGTTGTCACCAGTACGGGAGACCGTGGTAAATAGGACGAAGTACTGTTAGGAAAATTAGTTGAATATGTTGGTTTTTGTGTGTACCGTAGGTCTCATTTACTTTGGACTCCCGCAATACTACTGTAGGTTTCACGGGAACGCATCACGAATCATGCGATCACGGGACTGTCAAAGCAGAGCACAGCTGCGAACAAGCGCTGATTGACAGCAACGAGACATACGCTATCTGTGAACGCTTCCCAACGTTGTATTGCCGTCGTTGCACTGTTACTAATTTTACCGCATTAGCGCAGCCTCTTCGATGTTACCACACGTACATTCCATTTCAACTGCACCATCGGAGTAGGTACTATGTTCGCACTTGTGTAGATCCCCTCGCGCAGAGAAGCACTGTTCCGATGTATTTAAAGCACTCTTCTCGCCATATGTTCTCCAAACGGTCAACCCCCTGAAGGCTCATTTTGCTCACTAGCGAAGGTGCCCTAAATACGTTTACGTTGGGGTACCCGTGGTAAAAACATTCACATGGGCATGTACTCCCATACACTTCCGCTCCCCGGCACCACACCCGCCTTCATCCTAATTCCTGTAAAACTCGAGAGATGACAAGGGGGGCTTCGACGCGCCGGGCTGGTGTGCTGCGCTACAGCAGGTTCACGCCCGTTTTGTCTCCGTCCATGCTCGTATTGCACGAGGGTGTCGCCAAATCGACAACTAAAATAAGCCAGTGCTGACAAGGTGTATAGGCATTGAAACCAAACATTGTTTGGGTAAAGATACACCTAACACTTGAGTCACTTTCGACGAACCAACAATCGATGAAGCTTCGCGCATGTCCGTAGTGACAGAGCGTGTAGGCAACGGCAGCCCGGAAATGTGGCGGTACTGCCAAGGCGTACATTTCAAATACTACTGTCTGAGTTAAGAAGAAACAAACATCTCGACATACTCGATGATTCAGAGAGAAATAAATGACGCCATCGAGAATCCTTTGACACCTGGTGCACTGCAAAAATAAACGATCTAACTGCATTGCACAGAATTGACGATGAAGCACGTAAAACGTCGACTGTAACGCCCTTGATGTGCCCATCGCGAATCGTTATACCTGGCATTTTGTAATCTTTCCGTTTCTACTGTTGTTGTACGTACCGGCACGTTTTCATCAAACAGCAACAACAGGACTACTTCGAATAGAAAAACTTGTTGTACGTTTTTAGACCTACAAAATTTCTCCGTGTATTTATTCTATTCCACGTGATAGAAAACGTTGTTGTCAACAACGAACAGCAGCACAGAAAATGCAGAAAATGCACGATGACGATGAAACAACAGAGAAACATTCGTAGATATGCACGAGCTACACACAAACAAGAAACAAGCTCTGCGGTACTCGAACCTGGGCATGGTCTGGTAGACGTTAAGATACACACTTCGTTTAACCAACCTGCACCTTCGATGATATGCCATACACCGAAGAAATTCTATGTGCCAAATTGGATGATTGAGCTTAGAACAATGCTTTAAAGAAGAATACGAAACGTGCACACGTTCGCTGGACGCCAAGCGAGCCGGCAAAGACTACCCCCGGCAAGATGGGTTGAGCAAACAAGATGGCGTGAATCCGGCAAACAGCCCAACGAAAGGTGGACCTGAACATAAGTTTGTTGTTTGCGGCTGAAGACCTAGAACAAAATCGACCTTCACACGGCTGAGGATCAACCTCATGCGTGATGATGTACATATTTCATCCGCGAGTACGTACTCGTAGTCGTTGATGGCGTTTGCATAACCCTCCAATCTTACATGTGATTGGTAATTCGGCTTTCTACCAGATGTCATCACCGTATATAACCCGGGAAATAAATGATTATCTCAATGCACCAACGGTGAAAAATTCCGATGTTTATCACCGCGCAATACGATAGACGCCGACCAACCTCGTTCATTGATAGATGGAAAACGAAAAGGATGCAACGCCTGAAATCATACTACCTTCAACACGTCAATATAACACTACCAGAAAACGCGTCCGATCTTCTTGTTTGACTTAACCTTTGCAACGACTATCACTCAAGTCCATGATATGAAACCCGAGTAGTGGATGGTATGGTCGTATTCCAGCGACCGCTACACGCTTTCGAATCTTGTGATATGCTTATTCACAGCCAGACCGGGCACGGTCCCGTTAGACCACCTCTCATAGACTGCTTATGACGATTTCCGTCGAGATCGGATGACGTTGGATGCAAGACAGCATTCCAAGATTGTCTGGTAAATAGAGAGCAGACTTCAGACATCCCGTTTCAAGGTAGAGTGGTGTGGTTCAGTTGTTCTCGTTACCAGATGTTGAAGTGAATTTCATTGCAAGCAGAGGATCCAGAAAAATGGTGATACGCTCTGCCTCTTGGAAGACACGTAGAACACGGAGGCGATCTAATGATATTCAAAACTGATGATTCGATCAGAGTTTTGCTTTGGTTGCCAGCTTAGGCGTCTACCACGCGTCGTGCCGAGGATCTAAGAATGCCGCGATGATGTCACTAAACGATCAAGCTGCAAAAGGACCTTAACTTATCAGAGTATGTGCATCGCCACACTTGGGCAATAAAATGATTGATCCATGTCATATACAGCTGAAGTCTGTCACGCACATCCATCCCCCTTCTGGATGAGGGGGTGCATTCACGATGCACACCGCAAGCTTTCTATTTGCTGTCCATCCTGTGAGCTAGAAGCTCAACTGTTTTTACCTGACGGGATTAAATGTTGTTTGCGCCCGACTCTTTCATACCCCTCGATGTATCGTCCAGGTGGAGATCTTGGTGAAGTAGAGCTTCGGTCTAATCGGAAGAGCCTGGACACCGTAAATCAGGCTGGGAAACAGCCACGTGACGTCTACTTTCAAGCTTCGGTTCGTCTTCCTGTGTCCACACAACCGTGGTTTCAACGAAGACTGGCTGTGCGGGCTAGATGAGGTTCTGACGAACGTGTATCCCAGCGGATGTATTCCGTCGAGGTCGTTCGCGCATCACTATAGGCCGCCCTACAACGATCGATCAGTACGCGGACATGTGGTGGAGACCCTCCGTTTTCTTTAAGCATGCTTGGTATTCCTTGTGGAGACATTCAAAAATGTAGCTAGCCGCACAGTGCTTTGCCAATATTTGCTTTCGATATGTTTGAGGTCTTGTTGCGGTGGACGCTGTCCCACAAGAATTTTGTAGTTGCCAACATTTTTCATGGTCATGATCCCTTCCATATGTGTACTCTTTAATCTGACCGCTGCGGTTGCTTCCCCGTAATAAATGTATTGCCCACTACGCATGCAGAGTGCATTTAGTACGGCGGCATTGGCGATGCGTGTAATTGGAGTGCGTGGGCGATGATTTAAATCGATGATGGGCTGTTGGGTGCTTCTTGAATCTAGGATTGGCCGATGCGTGGGTGCCGCCGCACATAGAACGTCGAACATGATAGGTGGACGCCATGCGTGTTGTCAGCAGTTCGTCGATAATACGTGGCACACTTATGTATTGTAGGTTGATGTCGCTACCGATGATCGAGCAAAGCAATGACTAGGATATATGGTATGATCATGCAAACAAACGGAGTCGTTAAGCTGATGTGTCAAGTCAGGGTCAACATTGATGTTTACGCTGTGGATGGTCTCCGCGTCTACAGCCGTGTTAGATTAGAATTTCGCATTGGCAACTTAGAGCGACCTGTAGCCAAAAGATACCAAGCCGTGGAGGTTTCAGTGTAATCGCATGTGTGAGTGGAGCAGTGGCCGGGGATCCTGTGTGATGTCCCCTAGCCACCTGGCTCGTGGTCCGATGAGGATCACTCCGTGATAATACAAGCTCTAAGAACAAGACTTACTGAGTGCGAGGCCAGCGAGACTGGTGGAGTCCCTCGCTGGAAGCCCTCTTGCTGATATCATCTGGCAGAGGCCATAATATCTAGATATTCGCGGAACTTCTGTTGGAGGAGTTTTCGGCTGCGGAGTATTGGGTCACAGCTGGGAAGGCAGTTGGCCCGTTGGACGGATCGAAACGGCTTGAAGCGCACAGCAGGGGAGGACGCTCCGGGAGCTGGAGGACGCACAGGTCAGGCGGCAGTTTCTCCGTTATTACAGTAGAGTCCAGGTGGACTGCTGTGGATTATGGCGCACACGGCAAGCACGCCGCTGGTGGTAGGGGAGTCTCTGACTCCACCGAAATACGGAGAGGTGTGGACCGAGCAGGCCTCTCGTGTTTTTTACGCAGCGTACCTCGATTATGAGGAACGGCTGCAGCTCGCCAACGCTCAGGGGGTGGTTCAGCACTCCAAAGTGAGCATGGGCCAGCTTATCCCCAATTACATTCATCGGTGTTTTGAGGGATTTTACAAGCATCAGACTACGATGACCGCCTCGGAGTTGTTGGACGCTGTTAGGCAGCACGCTGGTTACACAACCACCAGCAACAGATTTGACACCTCGCGGGCGGCAGCGGACTTGCGTCGCGTTCTCTCAATGAGGCGCGATGAAAAGCAGGGCGGTGAAACATCCGTCAAAGACCGCGCGATGATGGTAAACTCCGCTATGGAAAAGTATTTTGCGGAGAATCACGCGGTGCATGCCATGTACCGCGCGCAGGACCGTTCGTGGTTGCCCGGACCGGCGGAATTTGTGAGCATGGCGTTGGTGGATGGCTTATGGCCGTCCGAGTTCAAAAAGTACGTAAAAGGTCAGCTAACGTACGCTGCAGGGTGGAAGAAGGACCCGGCATTGGTCATGGACCAAATTTTTTCTGCTGCAGAACAGTGGAAATTCATCGAGGCGTATGGTCGGAAAGATGCTGCAGGGGCAGCTGAACCGCGACGCCAACAGCAGCAGAAACCGAAACAGCAGCAGTCCGCGAAAAAGTCGTTTGTTCGCGTCTGTTTCGAGTGTGGTGATCCCAACCATTATGTTTCTGATTGCCCAAAAGCTCGCGGTGGCGGCACAGCTCCCAGCAGTGGTGGGCGCGGGTCGTCAGGGTATCGCGGGGGCCGCAATGGCGGCCGGGGCAGATTCAACCATGGACGCGGGCGCGGTGGCCGTGGTGGCAATCAATTGACAGCGGGCGGTGGAACTTCTGCTGTTGCTTCTTCAACTTCTGGTGCGCCAGCGGCAGGAGCCGCTGGGTCGGGATCTGGTTCGTCTGTTGCCGGCCGAGCTGTATACGTTGGAGGAGCTGGAACATCGGTGGGTGCTGCTGGAGCGAGAACTTCGCCATCCACCGAGCGGGCGGAGTCAGTGTCTGGTGCTGCTGCAGGGGCGGTAGCGCCGGAACCGTCTGTATATTCGACGTCTTGGTCGGGGTGGACCGCCGATTCTATTTCTTCGGCGCCGGCTGTAGGAGGGCAGCCATGGCGTCAGGTGACTCTTGGTACCGACCAGAGTTCAACGGCAGGTGAAGTGCCTGCGTTCGTGTCGAGTGAACTCGCTTTGGGGGTGCTGTAGCCAAAAGATACCAAGCCGTGGAGGTTTCAGTGTAATCGCATGTGTGAGTGGAGCAGTGGCCGGGGATCCTGTGTGATGTCCCCTAGCCACCTGGCTCGTGGTCCGATGAGGATCACTCCGTGATAATACAAGCTCTAAGAACAAGACTTACTGAGTGCGAGGCCAGCGAGACTGGTGGAGTCCCTCGCTGGAAGCCCTCTTGCTGATATCATCTGGCAGAGGCCATAGACCTCACTCCCCTGTGAATCAAACAGCGATTGCTTGATGAGAAAACTCAGCGCAGACGTTTAATGCGACACACGGGCTTCAGGATAAACCCATCGAACATAACCCCGACGAACGCGCGTGAGGTGTGCGTGAGAATAGTTCACTCGTGCATACCGAATATCTAAGAGCCTGGACTCTGCTGGAGGATTCCTACCACGCAGCTATTCTCTCAAGGGGGGTGTTCTCAGCCCTTCTTCACTCGTTCTACACGTCTCACGGCGCAGCCCACGGATTCGCCGCTAGTAATCGCCTTTGCCATGGCCACCCTCCGTGGGTATCGTGCAATCATATCTTCTGTGCAAACGTGGGACCCACGGCGCTGAGAGACACGCGGATGGGTAGCAACCCGCCGCATGTCGGATGCCGCCGTGGCCGATTGCCAACTCTACAATGTCTCGTCCATGATTGGAGTGTTTGTCCTGTGGCGAAGCTCCGTTTCCGCAAAACATCGGTGTGCTGTCGCGAGAGATACCTGGTCCCAGGTGCGAGTCTAGCCAGAAACAAAAGCCAAAAAAAGAAAGCACAAAGTTCACAAGATCCCCGTCACAGCTCAAACGAAACATCGACCAGCAGGAGCAGCATGAACCACAAGGAGAAACATCTATAGATTAGTAGAACGCCTGCACAAAAGGTTGTCTCGTGGCGCTTCAATGTCGATTGCAGGTACAGAGTATGCCACCGAATTGAAGATCATACCACAGAGTCAAGAAGTGCGCGTGTCATGCACGATAGCGTAGTATTACAGGGCTCTCCTATCGATATATCGTTTGCCCCTAGGCGGGGTGCTCAGATGGGCTTACCCTATAAAGCATCCTGTATTATTTCGTTGTCAGAGCAAACCGGGAAGGAAAGCCGTCTGGCAAACGTTGACACGCTCAAGCTCTGTCAATTCGATACAAAGACCGCAACCTGCACTCCAGTTGTCCCACACAGCCTGCAACACGCACGCCTGAACCATCTCCTAGTTACCTCAGTCGGTGCTCTTGTTGTGTACGGGAACACTGCTGGTCACAGTACGAGCAAAAATATGCTAAAGGGGTGGAGGAGGGTTCTGACCGTCTGCTCACATCTATTTTTTTTATAATGTTCGGGTTCAATTCGCATGATCCCGTTTGCCTGCATGTCGTGTCCACTCGGGAGACCCATCGGATACTTGAACTACCACCGTAACATATAGACGAAACTTGTGCACGAGATGAATACTACATTCGGGAAATATATCACAATATATGTAGCACAACTCATGGCTCAAGTCATGAACGCAATTTATTTCCCCCCCCCCCCCGACACACACCCTGGTCAGTGAAAACCTGACAAGCTCCGCCCCGGCAGTGTCGGATGCGAAGGTCTATGTTCATACGACTACGGCCATGCATTATTATAAGTACAACCCCCCCCCACACACCCCTCCGTTATTTATAACTCTACAAGATATTACGGCAGTCATCGTACATGGACCCAATCCAACACGAATTACGTCGCAGAACGCAAGTAGAGAACTTTCACGATTTTGAGGAAGGCCCTTCGCTCCATGGAAAGAAACTTAAAATCGGAGCTTCTTCCAGATGTGTACTTCACAGCGGTTCCTTCCCAATGAGGATGGCTGGTGCTACATCACGTAACCGTCACAGAGCAATAGTCCACACGCGCATTTAAAATCAACGTGGCGGAATTGAGATCATCACGCAGGTTGAAAAATCTAGTTCATTGCGGTTAGAATTATATTGTGTTTTCTCCATCACCACGCACGGAGTTGACACATCCGTACTGTAGTTTTATATTATAAAGCAGATTTATGAATGCGACTGTTGTTTAATTTATTCAAACAATATCTCTAGCTTCTCAAAGCTCCCCTTGCTGGACGAAGAATACACTATAGACAGGACGTCTCCCTGTTTAAAATCATTATCACAGTATAAATCTGGACCGCACGAGCCTATACTAACATGTAAAAAGTATTGCAGCTTCATACATAGTGCAAAAAAGCACAAGTTCGTTACGCAACACACGAACATTCGTTACCGTTGCCCTTGAAAGGGTTGTCAAGAACTCAACTTTGTGGCCAAACGGCGAGCCTCTCTGTACATTGAACATCACGCAGGTCGCGGATGTGCATACGCCCGTTGTAACTAGCGGGGGCATGGATGTTGTAAAACTCGCCCACGTTAGGACGTATATTACAGATTTTCCCAGATAACGCTCACCTGTACCACATTGCGCTCTGCAATTACAAGAAACAATTTGAGCTTCAAGCTCATAGCCATATTTCGGACAGACTAAAGTAAGTAGC
This sequence comes from Macrocystis pyrifera, assembly GCA_031763025.1. Taxonomy (NCBI): domain Eukaryota; class Phaeophyceae; order Laminariales; family Laminariaceae; genus Macrocystis; species Macrocystis pyrifera. Next base: position 12,017,158 of record JASSKH010000001.1, read on the forward strand.
TTTAATGAATACCTTCACAGTGAACTACTGATCCGCGGAGAACCAATAATGCCTATTTTCCCTTCCTATTAAGAAGTTGCATTCGTGGTTACGTCGTCCCGGCGATTTCCGTCCTGAAGCAGACGTGGTTGGTCACAACATTAAGGTTTGGCAATGGATTCCAAGGAATTGTTTTCAGCGAGTATTGCAGATCATTTACAAGCTTAAATAACCCGAAAATTAATTACATCTTCCGGAAGTAGTTACGGACGTCGTTGCACAACCCAAGAAGTATGCACGTTCAGGCGTTAAAATGCAACACATAATTTGTTCACCATAGGTGTGAAAATGAACTAAATATTTAGGGACATGGCAATACGTCCCATCGGGTGAGGTTGAAAGACACCAGTGAATTTTTAAGGAATGCATTGTCACAGTCCTACCACGTACCAGGGTATCTATATCTGTTGTTTATGCCCTTCTTTTATGTAATCAGTCGTCATTCTCTTAAATGACGGCATGCTATTTTCAAGGGAAAACAAGCGGAGCACTTACACCAAGTAAGTGTTGCCATGCATACGTGCAGTGTATTCCATACAAGGGAAAACATACAACTAACATGACCATGTACCCGAATGGGATAAAGTGGTTTGAAAAATCAATTTATTCCTTCAAATTTTCAAACAAAGGAAGGCACGGTATCATGCCGTTGAATCCGTCATCGGCTAGGTAGTACCCATACCATCGAGTTGGTTCCCACCCGCCACGAACCAGAGTCCACCTGAATGACATATGACACTGCATACGTCATGTATCGACATTAAGACATGGGCCGACAACGAGGGTAACAAACTTCGCTCCCATCCTCACGGACATCGACAGGTATGTAGAGTAACTGCTGTACGTATTTATTCATGCAAACAAGCTTTGCTCGCGCTGACTGCTGTTGTGGAAAATCACGCTCTGTGAGTAAACAGACTATTGTCGACATACCTACATCTAAATATAGGATTGGTATATAATGCATATTTCGCTAGTGGAGAACAACATAATTCACGCTATGCATAGCTCAAATCACGAATTGACTTGTTTCACCACCCCTTCACTAACCCCCCCCCCCCCCGTGATTTGAAATTCTCCATAGTGAGACTTGATTGTTCGCCCATGGACAAAATCCGCGATATTGATTCGTTCGCGTCCCGGTATGACAATATCCATTTTTACCTGGAACGAACGTAAGGGAAGACCGGCGCTTGTTGACAACAAACTGCATGATAGCGTTTCTCGCAGACGTATACCTTACCATATCCCCTATCTTAAACGGTGGTTCTTGGTGCCAACTAACGCCACTTTCAATCGTGGCTGATTTCGCGTCAGAATGCAGGTTGAAATTTTCATATGTTTGAATGTGTTACTACTTTTCTGCCTGTGCCACCACGAATGCGGAGGATGTCCACGTACCGTACATTAGATTATCGGAAGGAGCATGTAATTGTGGCTGTTATTCGTTGTACTTTAACGATATCGCCAATATTTTCACAGCTCTCATTGATATACAACTAACAAAACGACAATACAGCTCCATGTGCGATTAATAGGTAGAACACACGAACAAGAATATTATACAAGAATAATGGCACAGCTCCATGCATGGTACCAAAACAAAAAATATATTAAACGGACTGGAAATATGACACATTGTTCCAACTAGGTAAGCCAGAACTTCATCTTTCAATTTGTTTAGGCACCACAATCGCCTTTTCATCTTTTGGAAATCATGCAAGTTGCTAATGTGAATACGTCGGGCGCAGTTGACGTGCATAGATGATCGAAACGTGCCTATAAACATTCTCATTGGGATTGCGACAGGCGACGCCTTCCCGAAACATACTATGCTAAATACCCACGGAAAAACAAATGAGCATTAGCCCATCAATATTAGGGGCATACTGGTATTCAATACACACAACACGAACCACTGCTGTATTGTTTCATCTATGTTGATGTATTTTTCGCCGTCCAATGCGTTGTTAACGTGGTGGTTCAGTCGTCTCGACTATTTCCCTATTTTAACGAACGACGCACGGTGTGCAAGCACGAATATCATGTTTTCTTCTGAGCTCGATATGGCAGATCACCACACTCATGTTAGGAGCTAGCCTCAACAAGTTGTGACCGATGGGTATGTCCCGCCGGATCGTAGACCACATTCTCATTCTAACAGCCCGAAGCATGAATTATCGCTTCCTAGAACGAATACATTGTTTCGAGGCAAGATGTACGATTATTCTGGCGTGTAAGTTCTTCCGTATTGTTTTCCCGCCTTCAGCAACAAGCTCCCGTAACGCAACACCGCATTCCGCACTACTCATCTCCAAACCTACTACCCTTCTTACTTCACACTACATACTTTCCGAGACTCCATCACCATGCGCTTTTACGGTATCCTGGCCACCATATTCGCTGCCACCGTTGGCACTACTTCAGGTATGAACTTTTCAGAGTATATATAAAATTTGTCGTGCTTGGTTCCACAGCTGTGATAATAATTTGTTCGCACCTGCTCGTAGCAGGATGATGTAGCTGTTGCTTGTGCGGCTAACCAATGATGTCGTCCTGGGTTACACAGCGATGCCAATGAATAGCTGTAGCTACCTCTTCGAATCAGGACGATGTGCTGAGTGTTAGCTGTCATCATGGCCCTGGAGCGCTCGGGTGCAATATTGAGCCCACTACGAAGCGCATACTAAGTATGTATACCGCACGAAATATAATACACGCGGTATTGGAGCGTCCGGCGGTGAGGATGTCAACAATAGCGAATGAACAACGACGCGGTATCTTCCGTAGTTGTCGTAAGTCCTCGCTCGAGGTCTATTTATCACTGGCGGCATCTTGACTAATGACATAGACAAAGGGAAGACTCGGTCGCACGGAACTGATGGAGTGACTCAGAAGCTAGCGTGCGCCACGTTTGAAGGAGAGGCATCCAATTTAACATTGTGTTCAGAATCCTCTAGCCGAAAGCTTGGCCGCAACGTGCCATGCATTGACAAGAAACGCAAGAACCCCCACCTGGTGTTAAAGTATGCTATATGCTACCAACGAAATTTAACACCCGTACCTGGTACACACCTACGTTCTGCTGTATTAATGACGAGTTCTGTCGACCAAGTTCCGTTGATATATTGGTTTTATGGAGTAGCTCACAACAAAAACGTCGACCCTTGCCTATCAGCCCTTCCTGTTCAATGTCCGGAACATCGACGCCGCCTCACTCTTCGACTTCAACACATGTGATGGTGTGCCGGTTTCGGACATTCGTAACACATTTTGACAAACTCCAATCAAATACGTACATCCTAATACTACGTGGTAACGCCGAAATCCCACGTGTTTCCATGTATACTCCTCGCGGAGGAACTTCTGAATCACCTCCACCTTCCATTGACGGAGGCAGTATTGAAAGTCCCATGGAGGTTTGCCACATCCGATATAGCAATCTGTTAACATAGGTGAGTGGTAGATATAGTGAGAAAGTCACAATGGGTATTCCTTCAAGCCCAAACATCAGCGGAAAATGCACAGTTAAGGTAGAGCCTGTCACGCGGTACTCTGTACTTCGAAGGGGTACACGGAGAAACAAATTGTTTAGAAATAGTATACAGAGCCTACGCATATTACACGCGCACATTCAATTTTCCCGACTCACGCCGTTCACATACTAGCCCTCGTCGACGCGAGTGAACGGACCTGGGTCGAAGTCAAGGCCAATGGGTACGACACGCGGACGTCCGGGAGTGGCTGCAGCCCAAATGGTTGCGTACCGGACAACACCCGGGACAACGATATCTGGGCCAACTCTCGCTGGTCGTGCCAGGGCGATATCCTCGACAGCTCTGATGAAGACGACGGTTGCTGCATCACGTATTACTTCGAGGAGCCTCACGATATCGAGAAGATTCGAATCGCCTTCCACCTGGGCACGTCGAGAACCCGGACGCTTGACGTGTTCAACAACCATGACTACCACAGCACCATCTCGTCCAGCGGCAAAACGAACGGATTCCAGACGTACGACCTGTACACCGATGAAACAAATGAGCTCAAGCTTTGCCTTCATTAACCTAAGCGGAACACGGACGTTTGGCTAAGCATCACCGAGGTGCGTCGCAATAGACTGTGCATTCTGTTTGTTGTATATGTGCACGACACGTATGCGTTCATCGGGTCCAATATGACACAGGGAATAGTGTCCCGAGGGTGCGGTAGCAATTGCCGTGATTGCTCTTGGCTTTTGCGACTGCTTCAATATTCTTGTATTACGAATTTCTGGCCCGTCGAAGTTTGTCGGCCGGGTGTTTGTTGATGTACAATAGGTTACAGTGAAACTTAGAATTTTTCTAACTGCTGAACATGTATGCACGCCGCTGCATCCATGTCGGTGGGAACCAAATAGAGATTAAATGCTAAATCTTGTTGTTCTCCACTGACTACCTTCATCCCCAATACTCCGGTTTGAATATGGTATCCACACTGGGTTATAGCGGCGTAAGAACAATCCACAGTATCGAAACGGGAATCATGGATTGATGATGACCATTGTGGACTCGAAACACATCGGTCCAGATGGTCATTCCTTGTTATTCAGTTATCCATTTTCTAGGTTTCACGGGAATGGGTCATGAATGTGATCACGGGACTGCCAAAGCAGGACACAGATGCAAACAAGCGTATATCGAAAACCACGAGACATACGCTACTTGTAAACTTTTTCAAACGTTTTAGTTTCCTTGTTGCACTGTTACTGTCGTTACCGCATGGGCGCGGCCTGTCGACGTTGCCTCACGTTCACTCGGGTCTACTGCAATATCGCAGTAGGCATGTTTTTCGTACGTTTCAAGATACCCTGGCACAGAACTACTACCCTTATGTATTTGTATCACACCTCTAATAAAATCTTGTCTTGGAGGTCAACCCTTTTGAGGCTCATTTTTCTCACTGGCAAAGGTGAGTTAAATACGTTGTACGTTGGATGCCCGTGGTAAAAACCATTTAATGGGCATGTGCTCCCCTACCCCTCCACTCCCCGACACCATACCCGCGGGTATTCTACGTCCATTAAAATTCGACACATGACAAGAGGGGCGTCTACGCGGCAGGCTGGGGTGCTTCGCTGCAGCAGGTTCACGCCCGTTTTGTCGCTGCGCATGCTCGTAATGAACGAGGATGTCGGCAAATAGACTTCTAAAATATGACGATACTGATAAGGTGTATAAAAATTTGCAAACCAAAAGTTGTAAGTCAAGATTTACCTAACACTGGGATCACATTCGATGAACCAACAATCAACAATGTCTCGCGCATGTCGGTAATGAGCGAGGATGTAGGCAGCGGGAGGCCGTCAATGTGGTGGTACTGCCGAGGCGTGCATTGAAAACATTAGTGTCTTAGCTAAGAGAAAAAAACACCGGAAGTCGATGAACCAGATACAAATAAATGACGCCATCCAGCACCCTGTTTCAAACCTGGCGCATTGCATAAATCTATCATATAACTGCATTGCACAGAGTTGGCCATAGAGTACCTAAAAGGCCGACTCCGACGTGCTTAACGTGCCTATCGCGTATAGTTATATGATGTTACCTTTCCGTACCCCCTGTTGTTACATGTTACATGCCGGTACGTTTTAATAAAACGACAGCAACAACAGGACTAATTTGAATAGAAAACTTCTACGTTGCTCTATTTACAGCATTTTTCTATTTACTGTTGTATTTAATTCTTCAACATGATTGAAAACGTTGCTGTCAACCACGAACAGCAGCATAGAAAAGGCACGATGACGATGAAAAAACGGAGAAACATTCGTGGATATGTACGAGCTACACACTACACGTAAGCACTAACCGAGTCCCGTTGTACTCAAACCTGGGCATCGCCTGGTGAACGTGACAATACACTTCGTTGAACTAACCTGCATCTCCGATGCTGTGCCATAGACTGATGTTTTGCTATTTGCACGATTACAGAAGATGCTTGAATTCAGAACAATGCTTGAAACATTTTTTGAAAACTTTGCACACGTTCCCTGGACGCAATTCGAGCCGGAAAACATTACCCTCGGCAGGGTCGGTTTGGGCAACCAAGGCGGCGTGAGTCGGGCAACCAGTACACCGAAAGGTGGACCTCAATATATGTTTGCTGTTCGCGGCTGAAGACCTCGAACAAAATATTCTTTCACACGGCTGAAGATCAACCTCGCAGGCCATGTTGTACGAAGTACATATTTATCTGCGAGTACATACTCGTAGTCGTTGATAGCGTTTGGATATCCCTCAAATACTACATAATAGTAAGTAATTCGGTTTTCTACCAGGTGTCATCAGTGTGTTTACCCGGGCAATTAATATATAGTTCAATGCACCAACGGTGAAATTTTCCGGAATATAAAACAGCGATATGCCATGGACGCTAACAAAGTTCGTTGCATGATATTTGGAAAACGGCCAAGATACGACACCGGCGACAGGTACTACCTTGCACACGTCAATACGACACTTTAACGAAACGTACCCGTCCTGCTTGTTTGGCTTACCTTTGCAACGACTACCACTCACGTCCAAAAAATGAAACCCGAGTAGTGGTTGGTGTTGTCATAGTCCAGCGCCCGCTACACGCTTTCTAAGCTTGTGATATGCTTATTCACAGCCAGACCGGGCACGGTCCCGTTAGACCACTTCTCACCAACTACGTGTAACGTTTTCCGCGGAGATCTGATGACGTTGGGTGCAAGACAGAATGCCTCTATTGTCCGGTAACAGGGGCGCAGACGTCAGAAATCACCTAACAGTCCAGAGTGATGTGGCTCAGCTGTTTTCGTTAACCGATTTCCAAGTGAAATTGATCGTATCCGTTCTGCTTGTTTGACTTACCTTTACAACTACTACCACTCAAATATATAACATGAAACCCAAGTAGTGGTTGGTGTTGTCATAATCCATCGCCCGCTACACGCTTTCGAACCTTGTGGTATGCTGATTCACAGCCAGACCAGACACGGTCCCGTTAGACCAGTTCTCACAGACTGCGTGTTACGTTTTTCGCTGAGATCAGATGACGTTGGATGTAAGACAGAAGGCTGATGTTGTTCAGTAACAGGGACACAGACGTCAGAAATCACCCAACAAGAGTCACCCCACGGTAGGGGTTGCACTTTTTGGGCAAAAAGTTTCTGACCAATTGAGTTCATTAAGTGAGGAACTACCGGTTAGGAAGAAAAAAATACTCGCACATTCGTTTTAGAATTAGCGCATACAAGTGCCGGTCGGATGGCCCGACCGAAATTCTTCCAAGTATTGTATCGGGTGAGATATTGAGTTCCTAATGTGAGGGACTCAGGAACGTCGGGTGCATCCCTACCGTCGGATGGCTCACAAGCAAGAGTGATGTGGCTCATTTGTTCTCGTTACCCGATTCTCAAGGGAATTTGATTGCAAGACCGAAGGATTGAGAAACACGTGGTGTGGGCTGCCACTTCGAAGACGTGGTTAACGCGGAGGTGACCTATTGATATTCAAAAAGGACGATAGATGAGATGATTATTTAGGGTGCCAGCATGGGCGTTCACGATGCCCTTTGCTGAGGATCTGAGGATGCCGCGACGACGCCACTTAAATATGAAGCTATACCAGGGCCTTAATCTATCAGAGCAAGTTGGTCGAGAAACGTGCGTAATATTATGAAAGCGATTGAGTCACCCACATGCATCCCCCGTTTGAATAACGGGGTGATTTAACGATGCCCACCGTAAGCTTTCTCTTAGATGTACATCCTGTAAGCTAGAGGCTCAGGTTTTTGTCCTGACGACTCGTTGATCGTATGTTGTTTGCGCTCGACTCTGCCTCGCCCTTCGATGAATCGTCCAGGTGGAGATCTTGGTGCAGTAAGGCTTCCACCAACTCGGAAGGGCCTAGACACCGTAAAGCAAGCTGGGAAAATGCCACGCGCCGCCTGTTTTCAAGCTTCGTTTCGTCTTCTTGTGTTCCAACAACCGTGTTTTCAACAAGAACTGGCACAGTGCGCTAGCTTTTGTTCTGAAGTAAGAGTATCTCAGTGAATGTATTTCATCGACGTGGTGCGCGCATTACTGTAGGCTGAACTCAAATACAATGTCGATCATTACGCCGACGGGTGATTGAAGTCTTCTTTTTACGTGAAGTGACCTTGGCACTGCTTGTAAGTATATTCCAAAACATGGCTTACCGCAAAATCTTCGCTTTCGATACGTTTGATGTGTTCTTACGTTGTGCGCTGTCCCACAAGAACTTTTTATTGGCCAACATTCTTCATGATCGTGGTCCTGTCCTTATCTGTACTCTGTAGTCCGACCGCTGCGGTTGCTTCCTCGTAACGAATTTGTTGCCCACCACGTAATCAGCGTTACGGCGAGGGCATTTCGTACGACGGGATTGGTGCTTGATGTAGTTGGAGTCGGTGGGCGGTTGTACGAATCGATCATGGGCTGTTTTGTCCTTCTTGAACGTAAGGTATACCATAGCGTGGGTGCCGACGCACATAGATTGACTTGGTCAGGCGTCAGAGCTCCATCAGGCCCAACAGGCATGATGAACGTCGAACGTGGGAAGTAGGCGTGATACTTGTTTTCAGCAGTTAGTTGACAATACGTGGCACATATACGTATTGTTTGTTAATATCGCCACCAATCATCTATCAAAGAAACGATTAAGATATATGTTGTGATATATACAGAAAAACGCAGTCGTGAAGTTGATGTGTCAAGTCAGTTCGAAGGGTAGTGTTCCTTGAAAGCTGCGAAATTGTCTGTAAAAATTCGACTTCGCACCCCCCTCCTCCTCACGCTTTCCAGTAAAGAAGGATCAGGGTGACCATGCTCTTGTCGATTTGAAAATACCTTCTACATACAGACTGTAATCAATGGGGCGTTCGAATATTCAAAGCATGCTACACGTCGCTGCCTGCTGGGCTTGTGAGCTAAATAGTGCATGTGATCACAGCTTGCTTCGAGGGTTGTCCACAGAAGGCTAAGCTTCTCTGACAATATCCGAGCGAATGTCGTCTGTCTCATCATGTGAATAGCGGAAGACCTACTTTGTGTCTCGATCTTGTAGGTTCAATGATGTTCGTTATGACACAATTCCTACGTGTACACCACGTTTGCGGGTGGTATTCCCCTCTGCTTTCGTTGGCACTAACAGCGAAATAATAATCGGTTTGCGACATTTCCATTTTTCGACGTTGGCGACTACGGAGATATGAGTGCGACGTTCAAGGCACGGCTGTTGTCAAGTCTTACTATTAATAAAAAGCGACCTTCTTGCATCTTGATATGTTGACAATATTGTATATTGCGTGTTCTTCAAATTGAGCGTATATTTCCAATCGTCGACGTTTAGCACAACCAGTGTCTGTGCTGATTCTTCAATCCTAGAGGAGTACAAGTTGTGTGGTCGTAAAACTTTGCCGTTCAAAAAAGCCGACGCTGAGGTTGGCGGAACGTCTCTCGGCGGTCTCATGTGGGAGGCGGCTGCGAGAAAGAGCCTTCCTTAGAAGGAACACCACGGATGACACGCGAAGTAGAGCTGACGCTGCCCTGGCATAGAAGCTGCAAACGCTACCTCTGTCCAAAAGGGACGAAATCAAGATCAAATGGGCGCTCTATAAGTTGTCAGGGGTTAGGATAAAGTCTCCTACGAGTTAGGCTGGAAGTACAAGTGATGAGTAAAAAAAAACAAAAATGCAGCAGCATAGCAAATGCACGATGCCGATGAAACAACTGGGAAAAATTAGCAGATACGCACGAGCTACACACATGAATGAAAAACGAGCTTTGTTGTACTTGAACCTGGGGTGGCCTGGTGTACGCGAAAATACACTTCGTTCAACCAACCTGCATTTTCGATGCTGTGTCATGGACTGATGTATTTCGATGTCACCAGTAGATGCTTGAAGCGACATGATTGAATTTAAGTGGAAACAAAAATAGGAAACTTGCACACGTTCCCTGCACGCAATGTGAACCGGCAAAGAGTACCCCCGGCAAGATCGGTTTTGTTAGCGAGGTAGGGTGAGTCCGGCTGACCGCACATCCCAAAGGGGAGCAAAGTTTACGTTTGATACTTGCGGCTGAAGACCTAGAAGTAAATCTACTTCCACACGGCTGAGGATCAACCTCATGGGTTATGATGTACGAAGGTCATATTGTATCCGCGAGTACGTACTCGTAGTCGTCGATAACGTTTGGATAGCCCTCAAAGTCTACCTTGTACGTACATGTATATTGGATATTCGGCTTTTGGCTAGATGTCATCAGTGTGTTTACCCGAGAAATCAAAAACTATTTCAGTGCACTATCGGTGAAAGTTTCTGGAATATAAAACCACGAAATGCCATGGACGCCAACAAAATTGGTCGCACAATGTATGGAAAACAAGCAGGAAGCGACGCCGGCGAAAATGACTACCTTGCACACGCCAATTCCATACTTTAACAAATCGCATGCCTTCTGGTTGTTTGCCTTAATCTTTGCAACGACTATCGCTCAAGTCCTAAATATGAAACCTGGGCAGTCGATGTTTTTTTTGTCATAATCCCGCGATCTCTACAGGTTTTCGAACCTTGTGATAATCTTCACAGCCAGACCGGGCCACCAGGTCTAACATACTACGTATTACTTTCTTCATTGAGATCGAATGCCGTGGCATGTAAGACAGCGTGCCGGTGTTGTTCAGCAACGGGGTCGCAGACGTCGCAAATCACTCATGAAGCCCGAGTGGTGTGGTTCAGTTATACTCGTTGCCCGATGTCCAAGTGAATTTGATTGCAAGCTCATACGGTCCAGAAAAAACAACACTGTTGTGGGCTGCCTCAAGGAAAACATGTGTAACGCCGAGGCGACCTATTGATGTTCAAATTGACCATTGATTTGTTTTGGGTGTCAGCTTGGATGTCCACGACGCGTCGTGCTGAAGATCTGAGGATGCCGCGACGATGTCACCAAAGATCAAACCGCCGGGACCTTAATCTATCAGAGTATCTGGACACACGTGCCCAACGCTATGATTGATCCACGTCTCATACAGCTCAAGTCAGTCGCCCATGTCCATCCCCCTTCTGGATGAGGGGGTGGTATCACGATGTCTACCGCAAGATATATATTGTCTGCCCATCCTGTGAACTACGGTTGGGGTAAAAGTGTTTAGTCCAGACGGCGCGTTTATCACCTGTTGTTTACGCTCGACTCTCCTACACCCCTATATGTATCGTCCAGGTGGAGATCTTGGTGAAGTAACGCTTCCATCATCTCGGAACGGCCTGGACACCGTAAAGCAGGCTGGGAAACAGCCACGTGCCATCATTTTACACACTGCGCCTCGTCGTTTTGTGTCCAAAGAATCGTGGCTTCAACGATGACTGGTCGAGTTAGCTAGCTGTGGTTTAAACGAACGAGTGTAGTGGCTGTATTCCGTCGAGGTTTGTGCGTGCAATACTGTAGGCCGCTCTCAAAAACATGTATTCGATCATTACCCGGAGATTTGATTGAGACCCCCTTTTCGCGTAAAATGAGGTTGGCATTCCATGTGGAGACATGCAACAATGTGGCAACTACCCACTAATTGCATGCGAAAGAATCGGCAACATCTGGAAATTTCATATAACTCCGACGCATACCTTGACTGCTCCGGTTTGTCTTTAAAAGTTTACCCGACGAAATTTACTGCCAAACAATTATTGGTTTGGTTCGGACTGATCAGCGATGTTGTTTTTTGCTCTGAGTCACGCACTTCCTTGTTACGCAATGCACCAACGCGATAAGTTTTGGACGTGTTTTCTACGCACAATCTTCCAGCGTTGCACGGCGATTCGGAGCCCTGTCGACGTGGACTGCCACTACCGGATATATGAAGAAGCAGGAGTAGACTGAGAGAAAGGTTCATATCACGTACTACTGTGTAAGAGGTCGTTGCACCGACGTGGTTCGGTACGTGCTCCACGTAGATATGTAAACAACAGTCAGCCTAACCGAGGAAATCAGGTACGTGCAACTATATACCATGAATAAACAACGTGTGCACAATTATCGTGGCGTTAGTAGCTGCCGGCAATCAGTCACCGGGGGTATACTCCTTGTGCGGTGTAATCAAACTGGTCTTAGGTCTTTCTGTAAAACCGGACGAGGCAGTCTTCTGTATCAGGCCCGAGGTACACATGACTATAGTCAGCAGCAACATAGGACAAAGCTGTTCAGTTTTGGCCCGCAACTAACCACAGCATGAGGTCCTTTCGAAACACATGCAAAACGTACCGCTGCCGTAGGTATATATGGTGTACTGCCGTAGCAATGGAGTACGTGACCAAGACAGATCTGTGCTTAGTTGATCAATATGTGTCGTAATCGCGATAGATAGTTGTGATCGGTTCGTAGACCGCACGAACGGACGGCAGACAAAAACCGTCCGCGTTGTTCAGCTTTCAGTCTGACCCCTGAAATATTCGCTTTTGGATGAAACGCTTGATCGGAAACAATACACAAGCCTTTTTTGCGTACAACAGTTTATCAATTGCCAGTGTGGCCCTGCCAAGACAATACATTCGTGATGACTAGCCGACAAAATGACTATGCTTATGCTGGTCAAGCAGCAGCACCGGCTGCTGTAGCAATCGCACCCGCCGCTACACTTGCTGCCCCAACATCTGTTTCTGCGTCAACAGCTGCTGCGATCGATATCTCATCCAAAGGAGCATATACGCCACGCGCCAGCGATCTTTTGACGGAAGCTTTCAAGACTGCAGCACCACGTATCGTTGTCATTCTACAACTGCACACACAAATGTAGACGTCGTTACATATCCAAAGATCGCTCCAGTGAAGGCATAATTTATCAGGTTTTGTAGATAGTTCGGTCCAAGCGGAGTCAGCGGAAACCGTGAAACGCTTCCTAGGTCGCAGAGATGGCACACGGTGTCCGCTGGGCACCAACAAAGGCAGAAAGGACCGTGAACAGTGGATTGGCTTTGGCGGACGTCGTAGTAGAAACAGAAGATCGCCACATATCACGCGCCGTCACCCGCGCTGACCCGTGGAAACAGTTAGGCCGCGTCACGGGTGGGGCGGAGCTGCCCATGTACAGAGTAAATCACAGAGACCGCGGCCCGGCACACCCCCATGATTTTTCGAGGGGATGTGCCGCTGCCCGGGCCGGCCAAAACCGCTTTCAAACATTTCCGGGCGTTCCCTTCTAAACTATTCTGGCCGACCCGGTCCGTGGGATGACAATGTTTGAATCGGCCCTGACCATCGGCCCGTGACAAGCCCGGTATACAACGGTATGTTGGGTCATGGGGAAACGAGCAAAACACTTGCCACAAAAGGTGCTGTAAACTGGTGTCGGGTATAGTCCAGGTCAGTGAATATATAGCCCAACATGGCAATGCATCCGGATCAATCTAAGGGGTGCATATGTCGCCGAATATGACTGCACGTTTTCACTCAAAGATGCCTTTGCTCGATCAATACATGAACGATGACACAGCTTTATATGTAGGTGCATGATAACACGTGAGACATGGAGTACGCGAATACTTTTCCAATATATCACACATGTCACAGTTCCATATGGTACCAATGTAGCAGGTATGACATGCAACACTTGAAACCTATTTTTCCTAGCTCCACAAGGGTGGACAAGAGCTCTAGCTTCCAACTGTGTAGGCATAACGCCTGGTCTCTGCGGATGTGCATGCATGTCTTAAAATTGATGAGGACATGTACGCCCTAAAATTTGCCTACACCTCAAATACTCCCGATTTTTCCCAGTAACGTTCCCGTAGCACATTGTGCCATACACAGACAGAAACTCAACTGAGCTATATTCCCACAGGCATACCTCGCCAATAGTAGTAACTATTACCTTAAGAGCGAACTATACAAATGCTGAGAATACTTGGAATGCCTATTTCCCCGTGCTGTTAACCGTTGCGTGCGTGGTTCCGTCGTCCGGACGACTTTCGTATTCAAACAGGCGACGCACCGTGTGCAAGGTGGACCTCATGGAAAATTCCTGAAACGAACGTGGTTGATCATAACATCCAAGTTTAGAAATTGTTTTTGACAAAATATATGCTGAGAGTGTATCTTGCGAATCGTAGACCCCTTCTACGCTGACATATCCCGAAGAACATTTTAGCATTTTCCTATTACGGGAGACCATAGTTAATAGGACCTATGGTATACAAAAAAACCTATACATTTACCTATTTCTAATATCAACACTAGGTTCTATTTAAATTTTTCCCCGTAACAAAACAAGGAGAGCAGGCGCGGCGCAACCCCCAAAGTACCCACATTAGGGCTTTTAGATGCCCCTTATTACTTCGTTCACCGGTCTCAACCAACGGTTTGGAATAGTGGCAGTAGGTCACTTCGAAAAACGTTCGACGACACCAGTGAATCTACGAGGAATGACTCAGCCAGACAACGCACGCACAGGTGTTGGTGATGCTCTTCAACGCGACCAATCCCCATACGTTCATTAAAACAGTATAAATTATGCAAGGGAGAACGAGTGAAACACTTACACCAAGTGGTGTCGTATTGGCGTGCTCTACATATTCCAGACAACATCTTGTAAAAGCAAATTTGATGATGTATCTAGATGGAGCGAAAGGCTATACATATTGCGGTGTGTATCTTCATTTTGCTCAACAATGGAAGGAACGGCTTCAATAAGTTCGATATGACATGAGAGGGGTTCTACGATCGAAATTAGTTCCACAATATCTTGTCTTATATGCCCCCCCAAGGTATATTGCGGAATTCAACGGGGTCTAAAGTGTAAGTACGACTGATGCTGCACGCATCTCGTACGTGTGCGTACGCATTATGCCCAACAATGAAGGGCATTAGTCAGATGTTCATCCTTTACCTAACCCCCGGCAATATTATATATATATTATCTATGGGTTATATGAGTTGGGTTGGCGTCGGTTGGCAACAACACTGTAAAACATGCCGCTCACTACGTGAGCTAGTCATCCAGGGTACCGTTTTTTTTAATTTTTTTTTGGGGTCGCCCACAGCTGGTCGTTCTAGTTAGATCATATGTGCGAAGTGAAGAACCTTTACTCTGCACAAGGGAATTGATCGTGTCTCGTATTTTTCAAAGCAAGGTACCCAAGAAGCAGTTACATAGTACTCCCATTGCTGTCTCTGGAAGTGGCTACACCGGAAATTAAACTAACTCATTGAATCTGTCATCCATATGCAAGTCCGCCTCACGCGGTTCTTAATAGGATGCAGCTCACCCTTCATGCTACTCGCCGGACACCTGACGGCGCTTCGAGCTTGGTGCATGCAATGTCTGCCTGGTCGGTGAAAACCCGACATGCTCCGTCCCGGCATTGTAGGGATGCGAGGGTTCATGGTCATACGACTACGGCCATGCATGATATCGAGCACATCTCTCCTGTCGAGTACACCCCCCCCCCCGCGGTAAGGACGCCGTGGTGGCTTAGATTTTGTTTTTCCCCAATCTGGTACCCCTAGACTAAAATGCCTTGTATGACAAGCAGACCCGACACCATAAACTTGGTTCTCGCTCGCGACGAATCGGAGTCCACCTGTACGACGTATACAGCAACATACGAAATATGACGGAAACATGTGAAGACAACGGGGGGTATCGAACATCGTTCACGTACACATCAATTCACACACACACGGTTTGCTTGCCCTTACAGATGTTGTGGCAAATCACGCGCTTTAAGTAAACCCAGTCCTGTGCACGTGTACATGTCAACCTTGTGCGTGGAATACATTGACTATTCCGTTATTCCGGGGCACCATAGTATTTGTGGGTAAAAATAGTTAAACATAGAGTACGTTATATTTACCGTAGGTCCTATATGCTTCGGTCCCCCGTAATAGTATATGAAAAATATTTTGTACTCAGAGCTGAAGTCATGACTGATATATATTCACTCCCCCGCAATGCCCCTCTCCCTCCTTGATTTGAAATTCTTCTGGATACAAAACCAGTCATCGCACAGGGACAAAATCCCCGATATTTTTGCTGACTGCCAATAAACAACTCTCACGAAAATGAGGCAAGGTCAATGCCCTATGATAACTAACTGCTTCTTCCAGATGTATACCCTACATACCATACCTCCTTCTCAACGATGGTCCTTGATACCACATAACGAACATTTTTTATGGAGATTTAATTGACACGTGCGTGTGAAAGAACGTGCGTGGCTGATCAGACGTCATCATGCAAGCTGCATCTTCCAATCCTAGAATCTACAATGTTTCTCTCTGTCAGCCATGCAGTTGATGTCCACGTAAATCAGTTTGGGATGTCGAAGCACGCATATTATTGTAGCTAGTGTTGGCTGATTTTACCAATGTTACTAGTTTCTCACAACTCCCATGTATTGATAAAGCAATGCATATATATGGAACACCCGAACATTTATTGTTGTCTTGATATTATATCGTCCTTTCTGCCCAGCCCCATCAGCACACCCAATGTCCGTGCATAATCCTTATCCTAGAGAGATACTGATCCTGTGGTCACACAATGTGAGACGGAGGAAGACCAAAAAAACTATAAGAAATGGCAAATTCAAGGGTCAAGCAAGTGAAGTGTCAGCTTACGGGGTACGAGAACATAAGAACACAAGCAAGACTATAAAATAGCAACCGATAGACAATAAAACAAAACTAAATTACATTTATTATGCTTGCCTTCCGAAAATATAGCGTAGATGCCGTTCCAATATACCGGTAAACCCAATACCCCTTCGTAGATCAGCACTATCTCTCATACGCTTCTCTGCCAGCCGTTTCTCAATTTCCATTCCTCACAGCATTTCATTTCAGCTACCGGTATATTATTTCCTATTCCTCATAAACGCAAAGCCATGAAACAGAATACCAATGACGCCAGGAGACCAGAAAGGCTGCTAGACGGAAAGTATACCTACTCAGGAAGTACAGATAGCTGCCGTGCGGACGAAGCAACACAAAGTAGGGGAAGATACCGGCATTCGGACGGCGGGTCGGGGGAAGGAAACAAAGGTAGAGACAAGGCAACAGGCACGAAGGATGGAAGAGAGAATAAAACGAGAACATCGTACTCCAGACAGTGCTAGTAACATGAGCGCCTGTCTGAGCTAGAAAATCGATTCAGGAACGTAGCCACACCCATTGCCGTCTGAATTCTACTCCTGTCAATAGCGGTGCCAAGTGTCAGTACGATCGCTGTCGAGGCCCCCCCTCCTATTGAATAACTCAACAAGAAACATACTAAACCTGCTAAACTTCAAGAGCTAGTCGAACCGATACCTACCCACCCAATCTGTCATTTGTTTTAGACATTCGTCGACAGCCGTATCGGTTCGGCTGCCCCCCCTCCCATCTCCCCTCCCCCCCCTCGCATCGGCGCGGCCGGCATCTCTGTGCCTCGTCTCCGTGTCACCATGATACAAACTATATCAAATATAACATAACTCTATGCATGGTACCAGAAAAGAAAAGCATGATACGAAACGGACTGAAATTAGCACACATTATTACAACTATGTTTGCTAGAACTTCCTCTTTCACATTGATGGGCAATGAAATCGCATATCTCTAGGTTAGAATCATGCAGGTCGAGAATGTGTATACGGTCGGGCGCACTTGGCGTGAACATAGACCTTCGGAAACGCGCCTAGAAGGATTTTAGTTTGGATTCCCATAGGTGACGCCTACGCGTAAGACATTGCGCTATTCTTCGACGGAAAACAATGTGAACTCTAAGATCATCAAAATGTTCGGAGAGACTGGTTGTCGGTGCGTAAACAAAGGATTGTGCTGCTGCGATGGTCGAGAGTCTCTTTTGCCGTCCTTTGACGTTGTTACTTCGTGGTTCCGTCGTCACGACGATTTCCAGTTTGTCAACGAACGACGCGCCGTGTGCAAGCACAAATATCGTTGAATATTCTGAGCTCGAGTTAGTGAGTCACTACACTCCGACTTGGGAATGGCTTCAACAAATTGAAAGCGCGGGTACGTCCCGCCTAATAGTAGACCACACGCACACTCAAACAGCGAGACGAATATGCTATGGCTTCTTAGAGGAAATACGGGCGCCGTTGTTACAACACATGACGTACACCATTTCGGGAGTTTAAACGTTTCCGTATTGTTTCCCCGTTTTCAGCAACAAGCTTGGCATACGCGCCACCTCATTCCGCATTCTCCAAACCTACTACCCCCTATCATACCTCACTACATATTTGTACCCAAACCTCCATCACCATGCAGTTTTACGCTATCCTGGCCACCATGTTGGCTGCCACCGTCGGCACTACCTCAGGTACGAACATTCAAGGGTGTGGCCAACGTTGTCGTGCTTGGTTTCACGGTAGTGAAAATGCATTTGTGTACCCCCCCCCCCCCAGCTCGTGTCAGGACTATCGAGCAGTTGTTTGCGCTCTTGGCGCATGTTGTCATCCTTAGTTTCAGAGCGATGCGAATAAATAGGGGTATTTATCCGTTCGGAGCAGGACGATGGAGTTGTTGCTTGTGCGATGGATGATAACTGTCATCATGGCGCTGGAGCGTTCGGGTTAAATATTGCGCCCATTTCCAAGAACAGATGTATACCGCTCGTATAAAGCACATAGGGTATGAGGGCGTCCGGCGGTGAGGATATCAACAATCTCGAGCCAACCATGGCGTGATTTCTGCCGATTTCCAGTGCTTATTCGACCTTTCTTTATCCCCGACGTGAAGTTGATGTAAGGAAATGGGCAAGACTCGGTCTCACGGACTGATTGAGTGGTCCAGAACCTACCTTGCCCAAAAGGCTAAATAAGAGGGATACAATCCAACATTGTACTGGGAGCCGTCATTATGTGTAGCATCCAAGCATTTACCGTAGTTACAACGTTGCATACGTGACTACACAGCACGAGAATCCGTACCTGGTGTATGCGTATGGTTTATGCTATCAGGCATTTTTTTAACCGGGCAGACGTACGTACCGCAGTAATAATCACGATTTGATTCAACCTGGTTCGTGTGAAATACCCATTTTGTTAGAAGCTCACAGGTATTTTTTTAGTCCTACCTAGGAACGGAATGCTGTATAAATGGCGTTACCAAAGACGTCGACCCCCTCCCCGAGTTCAACACAGGCATTGGTGTGCTTGCCTTAGTTTGCTGGACACATTTATTAAACTTCCTATGATATACGTAACTACTAATCGTACGCAGCTTCGACAAACCCCCATTGTTTCGGTGCGCACTCTTTGAGGAGCAACATCGGAATCATCTTGCATTTAAGTAGGCAGTATTGAACGTCCAATGAATATTTAACACAACCGATATGACCATCAATGTGAGTACATGAGTGCTAGAATAGATTGAGATATTCGCAGGAAAGGTAGACATCACCGAATAAGGAAACCTTAACGCAGAGCCTTTCACGCTGCTCTCTTTACATCATAAGAGAACTCGCAGAAACAGAACGTTCGAGGTAGTATACAGAGCCTTATCATTTTACGCACTGACCTTCATCGTACCCGTCCCACAACGTCCTTATGCTAGCTCTGGTCGACGCAAGCCAGCGGACCCGGGTCGATGTCACGGCTAATGGGTACGACACAAGGAAATCTGGGAGTGGCTGCAGCCCTAAAGGTTGCCTACCAGAAAATACGCAGGACAACGATATCTGGGCCAACTCTCGCTGGTCGTGCCAGGGTGATATCCTCGATAGCTCAGATGAGGACGATGGATGCTGCATCACGTACCACTTCGAGGAACCTCAGGACATTGAGAAGATTCGAACCGCTTTCCACCTGGGTACGTCTAGAACCCGGACGTTGGACGTGTTCGATAACCATGACTACCACAGCACCATCTCGTCCAGCGGCAAGACGAACGGATTGCAGACGTACGACCTGTACACCGACGAAATTAAGGAGCTTAAGCTTTGCCTTTTCGACCCTAAGTGGAACACCGACGTCTGGCTGAGCATCACCGAGGTGTGTCGTGATACATTATACTCTCAAGATGTTGTATACCTGTAAGACATGCATTTTAACATGTTATGAGGGTACCACACCGATTTCCGCTTCTGCTTTCGACGTTCGCTACGGCTTAAATAGTTGGTTTGCAGGCTATCGGAGGTATCACAAGTTGCGGCTAGGTGTTCGATGCACTCCACGGAGAATGGTTGAAAAATTCCCCGAGTCGAAATGTGTCTGCACGCCAACGCACCCATATCGATGGAATCCAATAGGTGTTTATTCCATTTCATTCCAAATGAAGTGCGGAACACAGCAAATACGTTGTTATTCGCCCTCCATCCGCCATTGTACTAAAAGCAAGTATCTTTACGCGAAATTTACACGGGGTACCACGGCGCAAAACAAACCCGTACTTGGACAATGGGTATCGCTCGCTTGAGGTATCAATGATAACGTTTGCGAGGTCCATGGCCATCGTCCGCCGACCATTGTTTTGTTAGTCACCACCAGGTTGCATAGGAACCAAACCGAAATGAGTCCACGTAACCGGCAAAGCAGGGGATTGCTGCATTTTTGAGTGAGAAATATCCCACGAGATATACGTTACATGTAAACTTTGCCAGTGTTGTATTGTTCTTGTTGCAACTTAATTTTAATAACCACTCGAATACCACCTGCTTAATGTTGACACACGTACACGAATGTCTACTGAGCCTCTGTAGCGGTCACGGTACCCAACGTCTGGACATTCATGACACAAAACGATTTCTCGAATAGACAATACCACAGCTACAACAATATTCTTTGTCAAGGGTCATAGCCCATAAAGGGGCATGTATAGACATGCATCAACTTTACGTTTGCTCATTGTTGAAAATGTGATAAATACGTATGTACGTTGTAGAAACCGTGATGGAAACCCACATACGATATGCACGATTCTACGTTTTCGCCGCCCTATATCATCACCGCCTCCATACCATGTAGTACAATATATTCTATATTACAAAGAGGACTTCGCCCCGGCGGGCTGAGGGGCTTCGCCGTTGCGGGGTCTCGCCCGTCTTGCCCCTGACATGTTCGTAATGACGAAGGATGTTAGGAAATCGAGGTCGTAAAAGTAACAGTACTGCCAAGGTGTACATTGAAAACAAAATGTTGTTGGGTAAAGAGCAATATACCTCTGAGATCACCTTTGACGAACAAGCAAGAAACCAAGTTCCGTGCATGCCTGTAATGACGGAACATATAGGAAACTTCAAGCAGCAAGTGCGGAGGCATGCCTTAAAAAACTTCGGGTCTGAGTCACAACATGAACAACACCGGGGAATATTTGTTTAAAACATACACAATTGTGTGGTTTTGTCGTCCGGCAGTCTGCTTGACACCTGGCGCACTGTGTATATTAACGGCTTAGCTGAATAGCACAGTCGTGGCCATGAAGTACTCTAAATGCAGAATTTCACGTAGGTATTGTCCCCATCTCGCATCTCTGTAAACTGTTGTCTTACCGTCTCCACTGTTAGGCCTATTCGAAGGTGCCGTTGTAACCTGCTGCCACTTGTTCGTATAGCGGCAGCGACAGGACTACTTGGAATGGAAATATTTTCACTTTTTTGTTACCCCCTTGATGGTATCAATATAATAACATGATAAACAACGTCAGCAACGGAGAGAAGCAGCACAGCAAATACATTGTGCGGAACCAAAAAAAGAGAACAAGTTACATGTGTGTACCTACTACCCACATAAACAAAGAACGATCCCTGTTGCAATACAAACCTTCGTGTGGCCCGGTGAATTCGACAATAGGCTTCGTTGAACCAAGCTGGAAAATATATACTGAGCGATAGAATGGTGCCTTCCCATGTGCACAACAAGAAACTTAAAATCGGGACAACGATTTGTTGAAAAATACGGTATTTTTCCCGCCCCTTGGACGCATTGCGATCGGTCAAAGATATCCCCTGGCAGGATCGGTGGGGGCGAGGAAGGTGAGATAAGTCCAGCAAGCAGCGCACCGATGGGTGGGCCTCATTTTCAGTTTGGCTGTTGACGGCTGAACACCTAGAACAAATTCTACTTCCACATAGCTGAGGGCTAACCTCAGGGGCCATTATGTCGATAATCATTCCGCGGATACGTGTTCGCCGAAGGCGTTCCTTAGCTCTAAACAACTACACAATACAGATAATTCGGCTTTCTACCCGATTCGGCTTTTTGCCCGATTGCTGGTTTTTCGGCTTTTCATCCGGTGTCATTAATGCGTACGCCCGAGTAACATCTACTTCAACAAACCAACCGGAACGTATTCCGAGCCATTCAACCGCTCCATTCCAAGGAAGCCCCCACAATTCGTTGCATATTTTTCAAAACCAAATCCAGGATAAGACACCTGCGAAAGTACGGCCTTAAACGCCGCAACATGCAAACGAAATGCATTCGTTTTCCTCGTTCCTACTTAATCCAATCAATGAACAAGATCACCCACTCAAGCCCAAGATCAACCACTCAAGCCCAAAACATGAAACCGAGTAGTGGTTGCTGTCGTCATAATCCAGCGCCTGCTTCTCACTGTTGAATCTTGTGAATGCTAATCTACCACTGGACGCGAACCTACCGCTGGACGCGAAACCGTCCCGTTGAACCAGATACCAACAACTACGTATGACGTTTTTCGTTGGGATCGGATGACGATGGATGTAAGATGATAAGCTCCTGGTGTCCAGTAACAAGGCTGCAGACGCCAACAAACGAACTCCATATAGCTCTGTTTCGCTGGTCACTCGGTGTCCGAGTAAACTAGACTGCCGGAAGACTGTACCTCTCAGAAAAACGTGGTATGGATTGCCTTTCGGAAAACATCCCTAGGACGGAGGCGATCCATTGATATTCAACATTGAACATTGATATAATATACTTTCGGAGTCTCAACTCGGACGTCCACGATACGTCGTGCTGAGAATGACGCGACGATACCTCCCCCAGATCAAACTGGGTTATAACTGTAATCTACCAGTATATAGGTACGGACGGGTTTCCACAATGACATGATTGATCCATCTCTCTACAGCTGAAACCAATTTCCCGCGTACATTTCCCGTCTGGATTAGGCTTGTTATCACGACGCCCACCTCCAGATTTGTTTAGCTGCTCACCGTGCGAAATGTAGTCTCAAGTATTTTGTTCTGACGAAACGTTGCTAAGACGTTCTTTACACTCTATTCCTCCGCACTCCTTGATGCATAATGGATCTTGGTGAAGTAACGTCTCCATCTAATCGAAGGGACCTGGACACCGTCAAGCGACCTGGGAGGAAGCCATGTGCCCTCTGCTTTTAAGCTGTGTTTCGTACGTATGTGTCTAAACTAGAGTCGCTTCAACGTAAGCTGGCCGTGTCCGCTACCAGTGGATCCGATAACCGAGTATCCCTATGTATGTACTCCCTCGAGGTTTGACGCGCACTACTGTAGGCTGCACACACGTACGTATTCGATCATGATGCGAGCAGGGGATTGACACGCCCGTCTTTCGTCAAGGAAGGTTTGCATTCCGTGTGGAGGCATTGCAGAAGGTGGCAAACCCCACTACGGTGTGATAATCTTTGAGTTCGGTGTGCGTGATGTATTGATACGTTGTGCGTTGTCCGACATGACTTTGTATTGGCCGATTTTGTTTTCAAGACGTCTATCTGTGTACACTATAGCACGACCGCTACGGTTGCTTCCGCGTAGTATATACTGCCCACCACGTATGCACCATTGCAGCAAGGTCATTCGTTATACCGGATGACTGCTCCATGTATTTAGAGTCAGTATACGGTGATAAGAATTTATCGTGGGTTTTTGTAGGAATTCGTGGATGTAGTGTGGACCGCAGCGTTTGTATGGACGCACATATGTAGACTAGGTCAGGCCGCAGAGCACGATCGGGGCGGAGTGGACATGATAGACGTCAACCGTGTGAGTCAGAATTGACGCGTGTCGCCAGCATTTGGTCGACAATTTGTATCCCAGCATGCATATATACAACTCTTACGAATTTGAGGGAAGCCCATCACTCAGTGATGACCAGCTGCTGAACAGAGCTTCTTCCAGACAGACGATACCTTTCCATACGCAACATTCAAGGATATCAAGTCGACACGCGATCGTAACACGAACTGGTTGATTCGGCGTCGTTAAGTTGCACGCTTGAAATTCTTGCATTTATGACGTTTGTTTCGCACTGTGCTACCACGCATGTAATTGATGTCGACGTACTGTAGTTCGGGTTACCGTGGAAAATATCTAAATGTGGCTGTGGTTCGTTGCATTCTAACGATATAACACAATTATAGATGTCATTGCTACGCAAGACAAGGCAGCTGCATGTGTAGTGCCAATAAAATATTTGAGGGGTACACATGTGACGCTATACCACAATTGCAAGGATAACACAGAAAGCAAAGATTCGGTACGGAACGGACTAAACATGTACTTCAACTGTTTTACACAGGTGTGTTTAAACACCCCTCTTGAGAATTGTTGGGCATCGAAACGACGCTGGCACCTAAGCGTACCCTGGTTCCCGGGTTTCCGGAGACTCAAATCTCTAGATATTTCGTCTAAACAGAAACAACATATCTATCATAACACGCTGCGTTGAGAACGTCGGCTGGTTCGAACTCACCGGAGAGCGACGGTGACATGTTAGAGGTTCATCACAGGAGCTTCGTTTTCTCTCGAGGTTGATCCCCCGCAGGATCTGCCCAGAGGTCTATATACCTCTACTAACAGGTGCTCCCGCGGTGCCAGAAGTTGGACGAAATTCAAGATGCACAAAATGAGACAATAAACAACCGTTAACTAAACGTTTTCAAAAATGCCTTGTCTGACAAGCAGACCCGACACCATACACTTGGTTCTCGCTCGCGACGAACCGGAGTCCACCTGTACGACGTATACAGCAAAATACGAAATATGACGGAAACATGTGAAGACAACGGGGGGTATCGAACATCGTTCACGTACACATCAATTCATACACACACGGTTTGCTTGCCCTTACAGATGTTGTGGCAAATCACGCGCTTTAAGTAAACCCAGTCCTGTGCACGTGTGCATATCAACCTTGTGCGTGGAATACATGGACTATTGCGTTATTCCGGGGCACCATAGTAAACATGACAAAATACAGTTGATAAAAATAGTTTAAAATATAGTACGTTTTATGTACCATAGGTCCTATATGCTTCGGTCCCCCGTAATAGTATACGCAATATATTTTGCACTACTGAGAGCTGAAGTCATGACTGATATATATTCACTCCCCTCTCCCTCCATGATTTGAAATTCTTGTGGACACAAATCCAGTCATCGCACAGGGACAAAATCCCCGATATTTTTGCTGACTGCCAATAAACAACTCTCACGAAAATTAGGCAAGGTCAATGCCCTATGATAACTAACTGCTTCTTCCAGATGTATACCCTACATACCATACCTCCTTCTCAACGATGGTCCTTGATGCCACCTAATGAAACTTTTAAGGAGATTTAATTGACACGTGCGTGTGAAAGAACGTGCGTGGCTGATCAGACGTCATCATGCAAGCTGCATATTCCAATCCTAGAATCTACTATGTTTCTCTCTATCAGCCATATGTTTGTATGTACGAACATATGTAGACTAGGTCAGGCCGCAGAGCACGATCGGGGCGGAGTCGACATGATAGACGTCAACCATGTGAGTCAGAATTGACGCGTGTCGCCAGCATTTGGTCGACAATACGTGGTACATATATATATATATATGTATATATTGAAGATGTCCCTAACGATCATCGAGCAACGCATTGGTCAACTATATTCACAAATATTGGGTGTAGAAGCTGATGTTTCAACTCAATTCGAGGGGTGAGTGTCCCGCGAAAGCAGCAATATTTTCCCATGAAGAACTAATTATTCACCCCCTCCCCTCTCGCCCCCCTTGTCGAGAGGGGGTCATGGTGGCAACGTTACACGAGAAATTGTAACATATTCATGGTTCAGCATATCATCAATGGGGCGCTAAATGAAAAACATCAATTTACCCGTCGTTGTCTGTTTGAGCTGGGAGCCATGATGTGTACGTGTTCATATGTCCTTCGAAGGGGTGTCCGCTCCAAACTCAGTAATTTTTTGTTCCTTCTGCTCGTTTGACAATGGAAAAAAAAACATACCGTGAAATCGAAAATTCAACCTCTTGGAAAAAACTTAGTCAATTTCCAGGACGACATCCGCCCCGAAGGAAAACACGCAAACTGCGTTCGCTTCGCGACATGTGCTCTGTAACTCGGATCTCCCCTGCCTAACCTTTGGATTTAATCGTTCGAAGATGGGGCATAAGAACGAAGTGTTTTCGGGAACAACGGTGGCACACGTGATTCAAATATCCTTGTTGTCTGGAGTTTTGGCAGTGTCAATTTTTGTTGGTCAGTGCAACACAGGTTTCACAGCAGTCCACGTCGACAATGTGCCCATTGGCAGTGCAAGTTCGGTGAGTTCTACTCAGCAACCACGTCGAGTATCTATCGCTTTTGTCTACTGGATGGATAGACTGCACATGATCCATATCAGAATAAAATTTGTTTCATCAGTCCAAACAAACATTTCGGATATTGGTAACAATTTCCCTCAGGTATACTCCTGAAACAACGAGTGAACGGCCAAAGAATGCCTTGCCGTAACTATCGATATGCATATATATCGTTATGTCGATTGTATCGCCATAGGCTGCAAAAACTCTAGACTTGTCAGAAACTATCTCCGGTGGACGGGACCGGGGTTGGACCCGGCCGCGGCGACCGTACCGGTTCGTCTTTTCCGTTTGTCACTTGATGGACGACGGCCCGACCCGGCCAATCGCACCATTACATATTCCTGGCGCGGCCCGGCCCATCAAAGATTCAAAATTTTCCGCCCGGCCCGGCCCATCTCATTGGTCAGTGAAACCCCATCACCGGGGCTCTACACTAGTCGGCCTACCATAACAGATTGGCCGGCCTGCGTATCTGACCGCCCGGACCACGGGATGGCCAATGTACTGTCCCATTCTGAAAGGTCAGGCATGTGCGCACCTAAGTTGGCTTTTCAATTTTTGTTTTTGTCTTCCGTTTGCACCCCACGGTCCAGATGCTTCTACCCTACAAAGAGCTGCTCACGAGGCACACATGCTCTCTATCCACACCATTTTTCAACCTCAACGGCCTAGACCGATGTCTTCACCGCTGACTGACGTATATCCAGATCCTTCTGCTGCTGTGCCCAGCACAAACTGCTGGAGCAGCACCTGCTACTGCTACACTTGCTGCTGCAACACTTCCTAATGTAACGACAGCTGCTGCCATCGATGCATCACTCAAGTGAGCATGTAGACTACGCTGCCACTGATCCTTTGACGTCCGCTTCTAAGACTAGAGCACCAGCTCTCACTATCGGTTCGACAACTACACATATGAAGGTGAACGCTGTTCAAGTTCATTTCCGAGCGTATTCGATCACGTCTTGGTGTGAAGTTCGGTCTGAAACGCACCCGGGAAAATACGTTCAGGATGCTAGGTCACGAAGATGGAAAGTAGTGTTCTCTGTACGCCCACAACGTTGCCAAGGCCACTTGTACGAATACCACGAACTGCAGATTAGGGATGACGGACGTTGCAGCAATAGGAGCTGTAGACATTTCATGTGCCGCGGCCCAGGTCGGGCTGCTAACCTATGTGAACGACCTAATGGGCACAGTGGACGTCGTACTAGTAGCCGCCGTAGTTCACCTCAAGCTATGGGTTGCGACCGGGCCCGAGCCGTCGAAAAAACGTGGGCCGCAGCATTCGCAGGGCTGGGTGGTCCATGTAGAGCGCACATCCTACGGGACGCGGCCTGGCCCGCATCCACCCTCTTGCCAGGTGATAGGCAGCTCCCCGGCCCGGCCAAAAACTGTTTTGAAACATACCCGGCGAAACCCGTTTCAAACTCGTCGGCCCTGACCGGCCCAACCCGGTTTGTCCAATAAAATGTTTAGGGTCGTCCCGGCCCGCCTGACACTGAATGTCGGTTTAAAACAAACCCTGGAGAAAATATGGTTTGGATGCAGGAGTAAAACATTTACCCTACATGAGTGGTGATGTTCATTCGCGTAGGGTTCCGAACAGATCAGTAAGACATGCAGGGCATGAAAGCTTTACCGATTTATCAACTTTAACACAGCCCAATACATGGCACCAATAAAGCAGGTGCGGCACTAAAAGAGGACAGAAGAACTCCACCTTTCAATTTTGAAGGCAACGCCTCCGGCCGTTCCGTTCAATAGAACATCACGCAGGTCGCCGATGTACATGCCACCTGTACAATTGGCAGGGACATGGATGTTAGAAACGCGCCTATAAGGCGCATATTCCACATTTTCACGGATGGTGCTCGCCCGTAACACATTGCCATAAACACAGACATAAACCCAATTGAGCAGTCTGTAGCCATATTTCGCACAAAGGAGCAATATGTATATATATATATATATATTATCAGCGAACTCCGTACTGCTGAGATTAATTAATGTCGATTTCCCCGTGCTATGAACAGATACATTCGGGAACACGTCGTCCGGACGATTTTCAAACAGGCGACGTACAGTGTGCAAGTACGAGTACTCACGAATAAAATTAGCCCGATTATTGAAATATAGTTTCCTGGAATAATAACGGACGTCTTTGCACAACTCTGGCCGTACGCACGGTCGGCCGTTCAAAAGCAACAAATTGCTTGGTGCACCACTACCAACACAAATTGCTTTCTTTATAAATTTTGAAATACGTCAGCTGTGAGTTCGACAGATTAAATAGTTGATACTCAACTTTGCAAGCTGCGTAATACACCTCGTCTATATTCCATTTTTACCTAATTTTACAACTATTGTGATAAACCGAGCGCGCGTAATTGCTTTGGGAAAACAACAATACGTGTCTTCGAGTGAGGTTGATCGACATCAGTGGACTCTCCAGTAATAATGCGTCGGCCTTCTTGCACGTACATGTAAATGTTTATCGTGATGTTCTTCTGTGTAATTAGTCACCACACTCTAAAACAAATTATTGGTATACAAGTATACCTTCTTAGGGGAAACAAGTTAAAAACACACGCCATGTGCTGACGAAGATACGTGTAGTAGATAGTCCAAGCCCGTCAATAAACATAAAAACATGGCAATATACCCCGATGGAACAAACAGGTAGCAATTCTTCGAATTGCCAAATAAGGGAACCGACGGTATCAAGCAGTTTTAGCCGACATAGGCTACGTAGCGAGATTATCAAGTTGCTTCCCACCCGCCTCGAAGCAAAGTGAACCTATGAAGCATGTACCACAAATACCGACTTTCTTCACATGAACATGCTGTGACAATGCATGTTATCAAACGTTATTCACATTCGCACATACATTTACAGACATTTATGTGTGTATTTTTTCCTCTGTGGCCAGTTATTCATTTGCTCATGGTCTCACGCTATGCTCGCTCCAACCGCTTTTGAAGAAGGTTACGCACTGGGAGCTTGCCGACTATTGCCATCATGCCTACATCAATCTTGCTTACGGTACTCGTATGCATAACATATTCCATTAACACAGCACATTGATATATTTCACACACAAAAAGGCTCAAGCCATGAAAATAATACCTTCACTCCATCCCCCCCGCCTTTGATTTGAAACTCTCTTCGATGAAACGCGAGTCTGCGCAAATTTGTCCAAATCCGCGCTGATATCGGTTTGTTCGCGTCACTGGGTATGTTAAAAACTATCTGGTACATCTTACGAAGTTAAAGCAAGGCGGACGCTCCATGATACCCTACTGGACGACGGAGCTTCTTTCAGACGTATACCTTTCCATAAACCTTGTTCAAACGATGACTCCTGTGCCACATCACGCAGCATTCCAGGAGATAGAGCCGACACGCGCACCTAGAACGAACATGGCTGATTTGACGTCATCATGCGAGTTGCACGTTTCAGATCGTTGAAGTTGATTTTTTTCTCCGAGTTCTACCACACATGTAATAGATGTGCGCATACCTTTCTTTTTCTGAACTATCGACGAAAATATGTCAACGTGGCTGTTGTTCGATGTTTTTTACTATAATGCCAACTTCTCTCAGCTGCCATTGCTACACCACCACTGTAAGGGAAAACGAATGAAGATAGCTCCATAGTGTGGAATAAGATGTGGAATACATGAACACTATACCCAAACAACAAATACGACACATATATATACATGGCACCAGATAGAAACGCACGACACGGCACGGACGGACAATAGTTTAGAGTGTTCCCGAAAGGTCTGCTATTGATACAACTCCGCCTTGAAACCTCCAGTTAAGTAGAAATCACCCAAGTTGCCAATGTGTATACGTGGTGCGCACTCGTCGTGAACATAGATGTTAGGCAACGCGCCCAGAAAGTTTCTCGCTCGGATTTCTACAGGTGACGCACACATCGCGCTATTCATCGACGGAATGACAAATGAGGTTGAAGCCCATGTCATTAATGTTTCGGACATAGTGGTATTATGTACTTTCCTCCAGCGATATTATACTTTAAATGCCTCGTTCCCCGTGATATCAATACTGGTAGTTATATTCGCGATTCGGCCGTCTCAGCGTTTGACCTACTTCAACTCACGACGTATCGTGTGGAAGCACGAATATCATGAATACTTTCAACAATAGTGGATCACTGCACCCTGGTTGGGATATACTTCTCAACAAGTTGTAAGCGACAAATATTTCCCGCGGAGCCCTAGACGAGTGACACACCCTAATAGCCCGAATAATTTGATATTTCTCCCTGGAGAAAACACGGGCATCGATGATGCAACCCAAAGAATACGAAACATCGGGGGTGACAAATCTTCAGTGTTGTTTTCCGCCTTCATCAAGGAGCTTGGCGTACCCACCACCTCATTCCTCAATCCTCCTGTCCAACAACACTACCCCTCTTTCTCCACACTACAAACTCCTACCCAAGACTCCATCACCATGCGCTCTTTTACAATCCTGGCCACCATCTTCGCTGCCACAGTTGGCACTACCTCAGGTGCGAACTAGTCCGTGTGAAGGCAATGTTTTCGTAGTTGGTTCCACCGCGATGCGAATGAAATGATGTACCTGCCTGCCCGTGGCAAGACGACGGAAAAGAAGGTTGCGCAATATATTGTTGATGTCCCCATGGCCCTGAAGCGTTTGAGTGTAACATTCGGCCCATTGCGAAGCACATATGTAGCCGCTTGTAAAAAAATGCACGCGGTGTGGGATCGTCCGGCGGTGAGGACGCTAACAATCACAACTCCGCCACGACGCGATATCGTCCGGACGAGGTTCGTCCACTTCTCGCTCGAGGCGTGTCTATCCCTGACGTCACACGACGATAGGAAGCGACACTGCTCGGTGACACGCTACTGGTTCAGTAGTCCACACTCTGCAGTAGCTTCCCTCAGATTGAAAGAAGACTGGTGAATTTTAACGTTGTAATGGCAGCCGTATATACATGCAGCACATTTGACCGTAACGTTTCATTCATGGTTAAACAGGCCGAGAATCCCCACCTGGCGTGTACGTATGGTACATGCTGCCAGTCATTTGTCAACCCGCACACCGCTGCACTCATCATGATTGATGTCGACCTCGTTCAGGCGATCGGTTCGGTTTACGGAGTGGCTCACAAATATTTCCGCAGTCTTGCGTGGCAACGTTGTCTTGTTTAATCGCCATTAACATAGACGCAGGATCACTCTCAGAGTTCAAAACCCGTGTTAGTGTGCTGGTTAAGGGTTACTGGACACGTTTTAAAGACGTCGATAAGATACGTACATACCTATCGTACGTAACATCGCCAAACCCCCGTTGTTCCGATGTGAACTCCTAGCGGAGGAAAATATTTATCATCTTCCCTCAATGCAACATCATATGTATCCATATAGTTTGGTACATGGGTGTTACGTACGATGATAACGTTTCAGGAGTTTCTTCGACGAGCACAACGTACCAGTTAAGGTAATTTTGAGGTAGACTCCGCCACGATGTACTCTGTACATCATAAGAATACACACATAATCAAAACGTTCGGAATAGTACACAACGCCTAACCACATTGAGCACGATTCTTCATGTTTCCCGTCTCAACGCGTGAACATACCAGCCCTGGTCGACGCGAGTGAGCGGACCTGGGTTGACGTCAAGGCCAATGGATATGACACGCGGACGTCTGGGAGCGGCTGCAGCCCGAAAGGTTGCGTACCAGAAAACACCCGAGACAACGACGTCTGGGCCAACTCTCGCTGGTCGTGCCAGGGCGAGATCCTCGACAGCTCTGATGAAGACGACGGTTGCTGCATCACGTACCACTTCGAGGAACCCCAGGACATTGAACAGATTGGCATCGCCTTCCACCTGGGTACGTCTAGAACCCGGACGTTGGACGTGTTCAACAACCATTACTACCACAGCACAATCACGTCCAGCGGCAAGACGAACGGATTCGAGACGTTCGACTTGTACACCGACGAAACTAAGGAGCTTAAGCTTTGCGTTTTCGACCCTAAGTGGAACACAGACGTCTGGCTGAGCATCACCGAGGTGCGTCGTCAAAGCGTTAGGGTTATTTGGTTGTCGTTCTGCACAGCATTCTTGTCTTTTTCCCGTGTCTCACATCATAAACGGCGTCGTGTTTCTAGCGTACGGTATCAGTTGCCGTCGGTTCTCCCAATTGTTTACTAATAGTTAAATAGCAGGTGTGCAGGGTATGAGACCGGTAGAAAGTTGTCCGCTGTGCGTTTGTTGATGCCCGCCACGGAAACAGTTTGGAAAGTTCCAAAGGCAAAACCTGTATGCACGCCAAGACGTTTATATCAATGGAATCCAAACTTATGTTTAATCTATTTCATTCGAAATGAAGTTCGTAACAATGAACGAACACTGTTTTTCTTCCTCCGATCGCCTTCATATATAAGTGCTGCACGTTTTAATTATCATTCACACAAGAGCAGCAGTTGCGCAACAAACTCATACTATGGCAATGGGTATCGCTCGCCAGAGTTATTAACGATACCGTTTGTGAAGTCGATGACCATCGGCTGCCAATCATTCATGTTTTTTTGGTTTGCCACCACTAGAGTTCATGGGAATCAAGCAGGCGTGAGCCCTAGTGTCTGTCAAGAAAGGGACTGCTGCATATTGTTGTAGGACAGACTCCACAGGATATACGCTACATGCAACGAGGCCAATGTGGTATGGTCTTCGTTGAAACGTCATTGTAGTAAGAGCATGAATACCGCTTGCTAGATGTTGAGACGTACACGCCGGCCTTACTGCATCATTGTAACGGTATTTGTCTTCTTACTCGCGGAGATCCCATGACATTAACTGACTACTAGTATGTAATCAAGTCACAGCTCTGGCAACATGTCGATAAAAACGCCATACTGACTAAAGGCGCATCTACAGACATGCACGAACAAGTATTTTTCTCACTACCGAAGATGTGTTACATACGTGTGCACGTTGGGGTCACCGTGGCTCAAACCTTCCGCCACCTGGTATCATACCTACCTCAACACCACGAACTTTACCAATCTAGATACTGTTAGGTGAGCGTCGACGCGGCGGGCGGGGTAGCTTCGCTGCCGTTGATTCACGCCCACCTTGTCTACGCGCAAGCCCCTAATGATCGAGGGTGTCGTTCAAATCGAGGACGTAAGCGTGACAGTACTGCCAAGGCGTACATTGAAAACCAAACATGTGTCGGTGAAAATAAATAAAACATTGGAATTGCATTCGACAAACAAGCAGCACAGAAAGTTCCGCGCGTGCCCGTATTGACCGAGGATGTACGAAACTTCAAGCCGTAAGTGCGGCGGTACTGGCAAGGCGTACATAAGAAAACGTCTTGTCTGAGTCGCGACATAAACAACACCGTCAACGTCAAACCAGAAACAAAAGTGTCGCCACCCGGCACTTTATCAGGCACCTGGCGCACTCAATATATCAATAACACAATTATAGTGTACAGCGTTGGCCAAAAAGTACGAGATATGTAGACTTCAACGTCTGTAATGCGCCCATTATCTATCGCTCTCGTTCGTTATCGAGCCGTCTCCCCAGTTTCGCCCATTTTCCAGGTGCCGTTGTTACCTGCTGTAACTTTTTCTTTTAACGGCAGCAACAGGGGGACGACTTTAAATATAAAATGATTTTTCGCTTGTAGGTATGATATTATGCTTATTTCAGCGTGACAGAAAATGTCAACAACGAACAGCATCATCATTTTCAAATACATGGTGCCGAATAAACATCGGATAGCAGATCGTAGGTCTGTACGCCGTGCACACATGAACATACCACGGACTCTGCTGGATTAGAACCTGAGTATGGCCTGGTGAACGTGACAACGCATTTGGTTGAACTATTCTGTATTTAATATAATGTGCCATGTACTGGTGCCTTTCTATGTGCCCAATTAGATGCTTAAAATCGGAACAATTCTGTTGTGAAAACTCGAAACTTGCACACGTCACATGGACGCATTGCAACCCAGCCCAGATTGCCCCTGGCAAACTCGGTGGGGGCAAGGAGGGTGAGGTAAGCTCAGCAAACAGAGCAACTAGAGGTATACCTCGATATACGTTTGTCCGTTCGCGGTTGAACACAAATAACAAACTCGGCTCGTACGGACTGAGGGCCAACCTTATTGGTCGTAATGGCTCTATTTTTCTACCCACGGGTACGCATTCGTCGAACGTGTTGCGATAACGCTAAAACCCTACATTTTCCTGGAAATTCGACTTTTAACCCGATGTCATCAGTGATTTTACCCGAGTGATATCTAGTTTAACCTATAAACGGGAAACGATCCCTAAATAAACAACCGCGCAGTACCATAGAGGCTTGTAACACTCGGTGCATGGGACGTGTAAACACTGTCAGGATACGACACCTGCGAAACTTGCTACGTCAGAGGCAGCAATACAATATGAAAACAGATGCACCCGCTCTGCTTGTCTGAAAGGATCCAATCAATTTCCAAGGATTATCACTCAAGTCCATATATAACCCGAGCAGTGGTTGGTGTTCTCAGACGTCAGCGCCTGCTGCACACTTTCGAATTTTGTGATAGACTTATTCACCGCCGACGGGGGCATGGTGCCGTTGGACTAGTTCTCACAAACCGTATATGACGTACTCCGTTGATATAGGATGACGCCGGAGGCAAGACAACTACTGCTGTCCAGTAACAGGGGTGCAGACATACGACATCACCGATCAAGCAAGCCTTGTTTGACTTAGTTGTGCTCGTCACTCGATATTTCAGAGAGTTGTATAGCAGGAAGACCACACGACCCATGAAATGTGGAGTAGGCTCTCTTCTTTGTGGACATGTAAACCGGAGGCGAACCATTGATGTTCAACAACACAGATTGATGAAAATTGTGTTTCGGGTGTCCGTTGAGACGTCCAAGACGCGTTGTGCTGAGGATACCGCGACAATGTCACAAAAAACTCTACCTGGGCCAGGACCTTAATCTACCAGGGTTTATGCACCGACTCGCTCGCGCAATGGAATCATTCATCCACTTCTAATCCCGCTGAAGCCAGGTGCCCACGTGCATCCCCGGGGGATGTTATCACGACACCCACTGAATACTATATATTTGTTGTTCACCAGGTGTGCTACTGGCCCAAAGATTATGTTTTGATCATGCGTTGATCACAAGATATTTACATTCGACACCTCCGCACCCCTCGATGTATTGTCCAGGTGGAGATCTTGGTGAAGTAACGCTCCCACCGAATTGCAAGGGCCTGGACACCGCAAACCCTGCTGGCAAACTACCCAAGGAAGTCTATTTTCAAGCTGTACTTCGTCTTTCTGTAGTGTTGTCAACGTGGGTGGGCGGTGGGCGCTGGCTGAAGCATCCCCGTGGAAATATTCCGTCGAGGTCGTGCGTGCACCATCGTAGGCCGCACTCAAGTACATATTTCATCAAAATGCGGACCCGTAATCGAGACCCCTGTTTGACGCAAAGGGAGCTTGCCATTCTGTGTGGTTACATTTCAAAATGTAACCACCGACCCAATGTTTGAGAAATCGTTGATGCCGGTACCTTTAACGTGTTGCTACGTTCAGCGTCGTCCCGCATGAACTTGGTATACGCCAATTGTTTTCATTGTCAGGGTCCCGTCCGTCTGTATACTTGTTTGTGCGACTGCTGCGGGTTCTTCCGCGTACCATCTACTTTGCCCACTACGTATGCAGCGTTGTGGTAAGAGCATTTCGTACTTCCTAATAGGTGGCCCAGAAGATCCGAGTCAGCGGGCGGTAATATTCATGAATCATGGGCTCTTTCGTCCTTTTTGAAAGTAGGGTGGACTGCAGCGTGGGTACCGACGCACATATATATATTTGGTCAGGCCTCCGGGAACTATCAGGGCGGGGTCCGATTGATAGACGCCAAACGTGAGAGGCGAACTTGATACATGATGTCAGCAGTACGTTGACAATACGTGGTGTGTAGGTATTGCTTGTAGAGGTCGATATCGATCATCGAGCGGACGAACCGTGCAGAAATTCGGTGGTATGAATTAAAATATATATGAAGGCTTGAAGCTGATGTGTCAAGTCAGTTGGAAGGCTGAGTGTTCGTGATGGCTGAGAATTTGTCTTGGAATGTCCGACGAACAACCCCCCTCTCCCCCCCACGCTTACCGAGAGGGGTCATGGTGGAAATTCTCCAGGAGACCTGGTAAGACAATTCAGATTGTCATCCATGGCGCGTTCAAGATAACTTTGCAACCCATCCGTCTTTGCTTTTTTTGGCTTTCGAGGTTTTTCTTGCACGTGTTCACTTCAGGCTCAATCGATGTGACAGCATCACGAGAATATATCTTTTGTCTCATGTTATTATTTTTCAAGCCTACATTGCATCTTAACCTTGTGGAGTTCGTTGATGTTTGTCATGACACGATGCCTACGTATAAGCAAACTTCTGCGGGACATATCGAGTTGTGCTTTCGATATCGCCATCAGTCGAAGAGTCTCGGTTAGTGTCACTTCAATTTTTTTACATTGGCGGTGAATGTGATTTCGAAGCGACGCTCATACCACGGCTGTCGCCAAGTGTTGCCAATCACTGACCCCCTCTAATAGTATATGTTGTCGGTGTCGTCGTATGAGGCCCACCCGTTTAGATCATTGTGCAGACTTTATGCGGAAAACAGTGAACACGTATGGTTCCAAGGATGCGGGTGTCAATTTGCAGGCCTGGAACCCTCATCAATATGACACACCATATTCCTATATGCTTTACATGTTGGGAACGATTCGGCTACAAGCAAACTCGCGTGACACGAAAATAGTCCGGGACATTGAACTGGGGTACAAACCTCCTATCCCAGCTACCGAACGTAACCGTCACCGGATACATTTGGTAAAGCACAGCATGGCTAGACATTTTTATACAAACCATGACTAGATTCGTTTATGATTTACCGGCAGCAAAGATGAGGGCGATATTCACATAACGAAGCACTGGCAACGTTTTAGCTAAACGCCTCATTGGAATTGCCGGCCGCGGCGGCAAAAGGGTTGAAATCACACGATGTCGTATCCAAAACACGGAGTTAGTATGTACGAAGCACGAGTCCCATATATGGAGGTATATAAAAGGGAGAATGTGATATATAACTGATGAGGGGTGACCTATTTGGACTTATGTACAATAACTCAACGCACGAAACAATTATTGAGTGAGGATTGGGTTCCTCCGCCTTCCCCAAAGCTGAACCATCACACGAATCGTGAAGCCCGTCTTAGACAACGAACATCACTCCAAGCAAAACACCGTGATGTTAATGGCGAATGGCAATTTCACTGAGGTTAATTCGAGGCCTCATAAGCTAGACGTGGAAAAGATACTAGTAGTAACTCACTACTAATAGCGCTGCCCTTGCTTTCAGGAAATAGCGCGGGCGAAGGCCTTGTACTATAAACCATGTGGGCATTCTGCGGGACCACATGTCCGCCAACAACGGGCTTCCAATCTTGATTCGTCGTGACCGGTGTTATTCGTAATTAGCCACTCCAGTAAATGCGGGGGGGGAGCGGTGTTGAGTGCGTGAACCAAAGGACTTTATTATCATCTACGTGCGCATTATCAAGGTTTGCAATATTTTCGCAACGAATTCATGGGTGAGTCTTGTTTTGCCAAGACCAAACAACAACAACCGTTGAGCCAATCACATACCCGATATTGGCGAGCGAAAATATGTACAGCTAGCTATTGGAGACTGTCAAGCTTTGCGTTTTTTAGGGCTGCGTCAATATGATATTTGTTGGTAGTGTACCAAATAAGCGCTTAAGGGTTGAGGCATTTTCAATGAACAATCAAATATGCCGAATCAGTTCCGGATGAAGTTTTTAGATTGACAAATACGCTAGTTGAACACAGGCTGTATCACCTACCGCTAGCGAACAACAAGGGTATTAGTGTTATCGTTATGCCCCAGCTAAAGAGTGTAGAACAAAGTAGAAACTAAAGGTCTTGCGTATGACGGGGCTACAGTGGTGTGACATTTCTGTGCAGTGTTTCAACGACTGCCACATTGCTAAGTTAGCTTCTGTTGTGCAAATACGTATTTGAGAAGAAACTCAAGATGGACGATTCGGAGGTGTAGACCTCATTATCTCTCTAGTGAACAGCACGGCTGCATGTATGGTCATCGCCGGAACAGCGACCATGCTTGAGCTCATCCGTTACTAGGTATAAAGAAGCACGATCACCAACATAATTGCCGTTGTCTAGTTCCACGACCGCAGGGATTCTCCTGTGTGGCGTTTCTGGGCTGTGTTGTTATGTCTGCCACTATACACGGTTGCCTTCTGCACAGATTAGCGAAACCTATTACCAACTCGAATCTCGACAAACGTGTCAGACGATAAACACTTTTTATGCTGCTTTTAATGATGAGAACAGTTCCGCATCCGAGCTCCTGGCGAGAGCATCGTTATTGCCCTCGTCAACTGTCGATTCTGTGACGACCAGAACAAGCGTATACGCCGTCCGTGCAAAATAAATATCTACGGTAGGTCTGCTGTTCTTAGCGACACACGTGCGCGGAACGTTTCGGTAGCGGATAGACTATTTCTGGATGTCCATTTTTGTACTTTGTATGTAAATTGATATATATTCAAGATGTGTATTCAGTTCACGATAATACATCCTGACCGGCAATGCTTTAAATCTCTCTCGTGGAGTCAAGGGCTACATTCCAGGCCCTGGCAAGAACGGCATCGATCCTTGAGCTGAAACGTTCCCAGACAAGGACCAGCAACCGCAGGAGACGCATTCCTAATTAAACCCATATTTTGGGCTTGCCAGGGCTTCCCCGGTGTGATATTTTGATGGTAGTGCTGCAATGACTGCTACAAGATCGTGTCGGTCAAGCATTACGGCTAATGATGGCGCAGTATTTCACGATGAAATATTCGGAATGATGCCTTTGTATCTCGCAAGTGAGACGAAGGGTTGCATCGAAGGTTATGGCTACAACGCCGACAATTCTTGACATGATGACCTACTCGGTAACGACCAGCAATAGCCTACTCCTAACCGTCGGCTGCAGTAGCCATCATCAAGTTCAACAATCGAGATGTTTTATGCCAGTTATGTATCTGACAACAAAACAAGGCAAAAGCGAATGTTTCGGCGATCAGACTGACATCTGTAAACGCGGACGGTTCTTGCCCGTCGTCGGCGCTTACGGTCTACGACCCGATCGCCCCTTTCCACCACCAGTATGATGCATATTGATCAACTGACACAATGATGTGTCCTGATCCAGACTCTAATCCTACGGGAGCAAATCATCTTTGACAGCGGTACTTCCTCTATATACCGAAATGACACCCCGCTGTGATTGATAGTCAGCAAGGACTGAAGAGCTTGGTTGGTTGTTTCAGCCGCCTAAAGTCGTGGATTCTTCTGTCCTGGTACGCGAGACGACCTCCTCCTCTAGAATATGAAGGCGTCTGAGTTCAACCTCACAGGTGGGTGTACCCCCGATGACACAATGAATGTGCCTACGTTTGCTCATGGTCCAGTATTGTATCTATCCGACTGCCGATTACATATCTGCGGGAATCACGTACCGGAGTATGTTTGCCCAACAAGCCCCTGCACAGTAGTAAAAATTACGAAGCGTTATCCAGTCTGTCCCGATTTTTGCATGCACACAGGAATGGCATTTCACGACCATATCGCTATTAATTGCAGTGAAATTAAGGTAAAACTGAAAGAGCTAACACGTCTACTATAGTAGTTATCACTTTGGTGCCCTCCATGAAAAGGAATTACGAATTTAAGTCAACCAAGACAATAGTTTACCAGCATGAGACAAACTACGGGGATAATGGTAAGTACATCCCTCGGAAAAGCTTCCTATAACACAAGTGAACAGTCAATAAATGCCTCACATTGACATAGAATATACTGATGTTGCCGATACCTTCCTCAGTAATCAATTGACATAGGCTGGAAAGAATCAAGGCTTGTCATTTACTGACTGTGCATGGCGGGCCCCGGGATCGGGTTGCGTCGGCCCCCCCGACCTGGTCTA
This sequence comes from Macrocystis pyrifera, assembly GCA_031763025.1. Classification (NCBI taxonomy): domain Eukaryota; class Phaeophyceae; order Laminariales; family Laminariaceae; genus Macrocystis; species Macrocystis pyrifera. Next base: position 12,057,877 of record JASSKH010000001.1, read on the forward strand.
TCTACTATTCAGGTGATTGACCTCGGCTCGGCTAAGGCAATCAAGATTTCGGACATTCCCGGGGCATTTAGACCCATCAACGTTTCACCATCTTCGGCCCGGCCCGGCCGGTAACATTGGGACCGAGATACATGAGACCCGGGGTCTACACGAGCCGACCAACACGAACACATTAGCAGACCCACGCAATAGACAGCCAGGGCCACGGCCCGGTCCCTGTGCAGTTTGGTTCTTACGAGCTACCCATGTGTGCTTCGGAGGTTTGGTTTTCCATTTTTTTCGTTTGATTTCTTCCGGACATCGTGATTCAGCTGTTTCTGGCATACACCGAGCTACAAACTAAGCACACATACCGTCTGCACACACCATTTTCGTCCAAGAACGGCCTAGCCCAATTGATTCCACGCTGTTTAGCGCGCCAATACTCCTGCGACACCCGCAGCAGTATCAAGCGGCAGCAGCGGCAGCTGCACCTGCTGCTGCTACACTTGCTGCAGCAACACTGGCTCTTGCAACCACACCTGCTGCTAACGATATCTCGTCTGGAGGAGAATATTTATCAAACCACCAGCGATCCTTGGAGAGAGGCTCCCTAAACTGCAGCATTACATATACTTACCGGTTTGACTACTACGCACAAGAAGGTGAACATCGCCGACGTTCGGTCCTAACATGTCTCCTGTCCGGGCGTACTTCATCGACCTTCACCAGCGGTTTGATCTGGGCCAAACCGTATACTAGTTGGCGGGGAAGGCAAGGATTGTACTCGTTACACCCACAATACCCCCAAGGCTGCGATCAGATGTATGTACAAGGATCACGACCAGCAGACGAGCATTGTCGGACGTCATAGGAGGAACGGCAGTGCGCTACACGTTTTGCGCTGCGGCCCGGGCCGGCATATAAACACACCCGTGGCCGCGTCATGGCCAGGGCGGAGCTGCCTACGTAGAGAGAAAATTTCGTGGACCGCGGCCAGGCCCACCCCCATTCTTTTTGAGCTGATGGGCCGCTGCCCGGCCCGGCGCAAACTGTATCCAACCATTTCCGCGCATTGGCGTTCAAAGTCATCGGCACAGCCCCGCTCTTCCAAGCACCATTTTCTATCCGGCGCGGCCCGATGACCCCGACTATCGGCCCATGGCGAGCCCGAGATGCAACGGCATATTTTTCCATTTACCATACGTGGTGATGTAAAAGCATGTAGTGTATAGTCCAGATCAATGAATGTGAAATCAAGCATGACAATGCACCCGGACGCAGCTGAACGGTGCATGTGTTGCCGAATATGCCTGTCGGTTGACGCTCAAAGCTCTGCTTGCTAGACCAATGCATGGAAGATAACACAGCTACATCTGTAGTTGCCGAATATAATGTGAGAGACATAGATCATGAAAGCTATACCATTTACCCCAATATGTCACCGCTCCATACCTGGCACCAATATCACATGTAAGATATGCCACACTCTAACAAGACGAACGTCGTGGAAGTGCGTACGTCCTGTGCATTTGAGGGCGACATGGATGTTCCAAAACGCATCCGGAGACCGTGTATTCAAACTTTTGCTCACCCTAAACACGTTGGTTGGGCTATAAACAGATTTAAAACCACCTGAGCTTCAAGCACGTAGCCATACTTCGCCATGATTAGTCCTCGATAACTTTACAGCGAGCTGCTGAACTGCTGACACTATGGAATGTCAATTCCCCCGTCCTCTAAAAGTTAGTTGCAGTGGTGGTTCCGTTGTTCGGACGACTTCCCTTTATATACAGGCGACGCACGGTGTGTAAGCACGAATATACATGCTTTGTTCGAAACATGACATGGTTGATCACAACATTTCAATTTGGAAATTATTTTGACCAAGCTTTCTGCAAAGAGTATGTCTCGTCCGATTGTTGACCACCTGCAAACATAAATATCCCGAAGAATATAATCATTTTTTCGTGGAACAATTAAAGAAGTCGTTCCGCAAACCGAAACGTACGCACGTTGGGGGGTCAATACGCATGGCGTCAACTTGTTCGCCAGTTTTGAGTACGTTTCCGCACGTGAGGTTCGACGACATGAGTTAAACTTCAAGGTATAGATCCGCTTTATTGCGTACGTGTAGGTGTTGGTGGTACTCTCCCGTGAAATCTATCGACATACTCTCAAACCAACCGTATACATCTTGCAAGGGAAAACAATTAAATCTCTTACTGCAATCAAGTGCTGCCGTAGATACGTATAGTGTATAGTCCAGGCCAGTCCAGTTAAAAATGAATTAGAAAACATGACCATGTACCCAAATGGAAAAATGTCTACACTTTTATCTTCACGTTGCATCTTCACGTGGCCGAACAAAAGAAGGCACGGTTTCAAGCAGCTTGGCCAGTACCGACACTATCAAGTTCCCCCCCCCCCCCCACCTGGAACCGGAGTCCACATATATGACGTACAACAACAAGTACGTAATATATCAAGGTAAATAGGTAGTGACAACGCATTCATATCATGGACACACATTTCGTTCGCCCCGCGTCCCCGGTGGCTTGGTAGGTGGTCCGCGAGCCTATCAAGATCAATTTCGTGAGTTCGAGTCTCACCGAGTGCATGCTCGTAGGGACCTTTTTCTTGCATAAAATTGATTAGCGGAAAGCGCGAGAGCGTGAGTTAGCTGTACATTCGATGAAAATCGACGAGCAGTGGGAATGCTGAACCCTATGCGCGATTAAAACTAAAGGCACGTACCGGGGGGGAGAAGGGACGACACCTGTGACCACGGCTTGTCCAGAAGATGGTCGAGGGTAAAAACCTCCTACGAGTGGGCTGGAAAGTAAAAGTGATGATGAAAAAAAAAAGAAAATAAGACTCGTTGCTTTTGTTTCGCATTGTAAGTAAACCCAGTATTTTCCACGTTGTATATATGAAACTTGCGTAGAATGGATTTGACGTATATACATATATTCCGCGAATACAAACCCATTATATATCACACTATTTTCTGTTGAAGTCGTGATCTGTTTCTTTACGTACGAGATTTCTTCCGGATGGAATTTCAGTCTGCGCACATGGACGAAAATAGGATATTGATTAATTTGTATCCCAGCATGCATATATACAACTGTTACGAATTTGAGGGAAGCCCATCACTCAGTGATGACAAGCTGCTGAACAGAGCTTCTTCCAGACAGACGATACCTTTCCATACGCAACATTCAAGGATATCAAGTCGACACGCGATCGTAACACGAACTGGTTGATTCGGCGTCGTTAAGTTGCACGCTTGAAATTCTTGCATTTATGACGTTTGTTTCGCACTGTGCTACCACGCATGTAATTGATGTCGACGTACTGTAGTTCGGGTTACCGTGGAAAATATCTAAATGTGGCTGTGGTTCGTTGCATTCTAACGATATAACACAATTATAGATGTCATTGCTACGCAAGACAAGGCAGCTGCATGTGTAGTGCCAATAAAATATTTGAGGGGTACACATGTGACGCTATACCACAATTGCAAGGATAACACAGAAAGCAAAGATTCGGTACGGAACGGACTAAACATGTACTTCAACTGTTTTACACAGGTGTGTTTAAACACCCCTCTTGAGAATTGTTGGGCATTGAAACGACGCTGGCACCTAAGCGTACCCTGGTTCCCGGGTTTCCGGAGACTCAAATCTCTAGATATTTCGTCTAAACAGAAACAACATATATATCATAACACGCTGCGTTGAGAACGTCGGCTGGTTCGAACTCACCGGAGAGCGACGGTGACATGTTAGAGGTTCATCACAGGAGCTTCGTTTTCTCTCGAGGTTGATCCCCCGCAGGATCTGCCCAGAGGTCTATATACCTCTACTAACAGGTGCTCCCGCGGTGCCAGAAGTTGGACGAAGTTCAAGATGCACAAAATGAGACAATAAACAACCGTTAACTAAACCGTTTCAAAAATGCCTTGTCTGACAAGCAGACCCGACACCATAAACTTGGTTCTTGCTCGCGACGAACCGGGGTCTACCTGTACGACGTATACGGCAACATACGAAATATGACGGAAACATGTGAGGACAACGGGGGGTATCGAACATCGTTCACGTACACATCAATTCATACACACACACTTTGCTTGCCCTTACAGGTGTTGTGGCAAATCACGCGCTTTAAGTAAACCCAGTCCTGTGCACGTGTGCATATCAACCTTGTGCGTGGAATACATGGACTATATTCAGTTATTCCGGGGCACCATAGTAAACATGACAAAATACAGTTGGTAAAAATAGTTTAACATATAGTACGTTTTATGTACCATAGGTCCTATATGCTTCGGTCCCCCGTAATAGTATACGCAATATATTTTGCACGACTGAGAGCTGAAGTCATGACTGATATATATTCACTCCCTCGCAACGCCCCTCTCCCTCCACGATTTGAGATTCTTCTGGACACAAATCCAGTCATCGCACGGGGACAAAATCCCGATATTTTTGCTGACTGCCAATAAACAACTCTCACGAAAATTAGGCAAGGTCAATGCCCTATGATAACAAACTGTTTCTTCCAGATGTATACCCTACATACCATACCTCCTTCTCAACGATGGTCCTTGATGCCACATAACGAAACTTTTAAGGAGATTTAATTGACACGTGCGTGTGAAAGAACGTGCGTGGCTGATCAGACGTCATCATGCAGGCTGCATATTCCAATCCTAGAATCTACAATGTTTCTCTCTATCAGCCATATGTTTGTATGTACGAACATATGTAGACTAGGTCAGGCCGCAGAGCACGATCGGGGCGGAGTCGACATGATAGACGTCAACCATGTGAGTCAGAATTGACGCGTGTCGCCAGCATTTGGTCGACAATACGTGGTACATATATAAATATATATTTATTTTGAATATGTCGCTAACGATCATCGAGCAACGCATTGGTCAACTATATTCACAAATATTGGCTGTAGAAGCTGATGTTTCAACTCAATTCGAGGCGTGAGTGTCCCGCGAAAGCAGCAATATTTTCCCATGAAGAACTAATTATTCACCCCCTCCCCTCTCGCCCCCCTTGTCGAGAGGGGGTCATGGTGGCAACGTTACACGAGAACTTGTAACATATTCATGGTTCAGCATATCATCAATGGGGCGCTAAATGAAAAACATCAATTTACCCGTCGTTGCCTCTTTGAGGTGGGAGCTATGATGAGTACGTGTTCATATGTCCTTCGAAGGGGTGTCCGCTCCAAACTCAGTAATTGTTTGTTCCTTCTGCTCGTTTGACAATGGAAAAAACATACCGTGAAATCGAAAATTCAACCTCTTGGAAAAAACTTAGTCAATTTCCAGGACGACATCCGCCCCGAAGGAAAACACGCAAACTGCGTTCGCTTCGCGACATGTGCTATGTAACTCGGATCTCCCCTGCCTAACCTTTGGATTTAATCGTTCGAAGATGGGGCATAAGAACGAAGTGTTTTCGGGAACAACGGTGGCACACGTGATTCAAATATCCTTGTTGTCTGGAGTTTTGGCAGTGTCAATTTTTTATTGGTCAGTGCAACACAGGTTTCACAGCAATCCACGTCGACAATGTGCCCATTGGCAGTGCAAGTTCGGTGAGTTCTACTCAGCAACCACGTCGAGTATCTATCGCTTTTGTCTACTGGATGGATAGACTGCACATGATCCATATCAGAATAAAAATTGTTTCATCAGTCCAAACAAACATTTCGGATATTGGTAACAATTTCCCTCAGGTATACTCCTGAAACAACGAGTGAATGGCCAAAGAATGCCTTGCCGTAACTATCGATATGCATATATATCGTTATGTCGATTGTATCGCCATAGGCTGCAAAAACTCTAGACTTGTCAGAAACTATCTCCGGTGGACGGGACCGGGGTTGGACCCGGCCGTGGCGACCGTACCGGTTCGTCTTTTCCGTTTGTCACTTGATGGACGACGGCCCGACCCGGCCAATCGCACCATTACATATTCCTGGCGCGGCCCGGCCCATCAAAGATTCAAAATTTTCCGCCCGGCCCGGCCCATCTCATTGGTCAGTGAAACCCCATCACCGGGGCTCTACACTAGTCGGCCTACCATAACAGATTGGCCGGCCTGCGTATCTGACCGCCCGGACCACGGGATGGCCAATGTACTGTCCCATTCTGAAAGGTCAGGCATGTGCGCACCTAAGTTGGCTTTTCAATTTTTGTTTTTGTCTTCCGTTTGCACCCCACGGTCCAGATGCTTCTACCCTACAAAGAGCTGCTCACGAGGCACACATGCTCTCTATCCACACCATTTTTCAACCTCAACGGCCTAGACCGATGGCTTCACCGCTGACTGACGTATATCCAGATCCTTCTGCTGCTGTGCCCAGCACAAACTGCTGGAGCAGCACCTGCTACTGCTACACTTGCTGCTGCAACACTTCCTAATGTAACGACAGCTGCTGCCATCGATGCATCACTCAAGTGAGCACGTAGACTACGCTGCCACTGATCCTTTGACGTCCGCTTCTAAGACTGGAGCACCAGCTCTCACTATCGGTTCGACAACTACACATATGAAGGTGAACGCTGTTCAAGTTCATTTCCGAGCGTATTCGATCACGTCTTGGTGTGAAGTTCGGTCTGAAACGCACCCGGGAAAATACGTCAAGGATGCTAGGTCACGAAGATGGAAAGTAGTGTTCTCTGTACGCCCACAACGTTGCCAAGGCCACTTGTACGAATACCACGAACTGCAGATTAGGGATGACGGACGTTGCAGCAATAGGAGCTGTAGACATTTCATGTGCCGCGGCCCAGGTCGGGCTGCTAACCTATGTGAACGACCTAATGGGCACAGTGGACGTCGTACTAGTAGCCGCCGTAGTTCACCTCAAGCTATGGGTTGCGACCGGGCCCGAGCCGTCGAAAAACGTGGGGCGCAGCATTCGCAGGGCTGGGTGGTCCATGTAGAGCGCACATCCTACGGGACGCGGCCTGGCCCGCATCCACCCTCTTGCCAGGTGATAGGCAGCTCCCCGGCCCGGCAAAAAACTGTGTTGAAACATACCCGGCGAAACCCGTTTCATACTCCTCGGCCCTGACCGGCCCAACCCGGTTTGTCCAATAAAATGTTTAGGGTCGTCCCGGCCCGCCTGACACTGAATGTCGGTTTAAAACAAACCCTGGAGAAAATATGGTTTGGATGCAGGAGTAAAACATTTACCCTACATGAGTGGTGATGTTCATTCGCGTAGGGTTCCGAACAGATCAGTAAGACATGCAGGGCATGAAAGCTTTACCGACTTATCAACTTTAACACAGCCCAATACATGGCACCAATAAAGCAGGTGCGGCACTAAAAGAGGACAGAAGAACCCCGCCTTTCAATTTTGAAGGCAACGCCTCCGGCCGTTCCGTTCAATAGAACATCACGCAGGTCGCCGATGTACATGCCACCTGTACAATTGGCAGGGACATGGATGTTAGAAACGCGCCTATAAGGCGCATATTCCACATTTTCACGGATGGTGCTCGCCCGTAACACATTGCCATAAACACAGACATAAACCCAATTGAGCAGTCTGTAACCATATTACGAACAAAGCAGCAATATGTATATATATGTATATATTATCAGCGAACTCCGTACTGCTGAGATTAATTAATGTCGATTTCCCCGTGCTATGAACAGATACATTCGTGAACACGTCGTCCGGACGATTTTCAAACAGGCGACGTACAGTGTGCAAGTACGAGTACTCACGAATAAAATTAGCCCGATTATTGAAATATAGTTTCCTGGAATAATAACGGACGTCTTTGCACAACTCTGGCCGTACGCACGGTCGGCCGTTCAAAAGCAACAAATTGCTTGGTGCACCACTACCAACACAAATTGCTTTCTTTATAAATTTTGAAATACGTCAGCTGTGAGTTCGACATATTAAATAGTTGATACTCAACTTTGAAAGCTGCGTAATACACCTCGTCTATATTCCATTTTTACCTAATTTTACAACTATTGTGATAAACCGAGCGCGCGCAATTGTTTTGCGAAAATAACAATACGTGTCTTCGAGTGAGGTTGATCGACACCAGTGGACTCTCCAGTAATAATGCGTCGGCCTTCTTGCACATACATGTACATGTTAATGGTGATGTTCTTCTGTGTAATTTGTCACCACACTCTAAAACAAATTAATGGTATACAAGCATATCTTCTTAGGGGAAACAAGTTAAAAACACACGCCATGTGCTGACGAAGATACGTGTAGTAGATAGTCCAAGCCCGTCAATAAACATAAAAACATGGCAATATACCCCGATGGAACAAACAGGTGGCAATTCGTATCTTCGAATTGCCAAGTAAGGGAACCGACGGTATCAAGCAGTTTTAGCCGACATAGGCTACGTAGCGAGATTATCAAGTTGCTTCCCACCCGCCTCGAAGCAAAGTGAACTATAAAGCATGTACCACAAATACCGATTTTCTTCATATGAACATGCCGTGACAATGCATGTTATCAAACGTCATTCACATTCGCACATACATTTACAGACATTTATGTGTGTATTTTCCTCTGTGGCCAGTTATTCATTTGCTCCTGGTCTCACGCTATGCTCGCTCCAACCGCTTTTGAAGAAGGTTACGCACTGGGAGCTAGGCGACTATTGCCAACATGCCTACATCAATCTTGCTTACGGTACTCGTATGCATAACATATTCCGCTAACACAGCACATTGATATATTTCACACACAAAAAGGCTCAAGCCATGAAAATAATACCTTCACTCAATCCCCCCCGCCTTTGATTTGAAACTCTCTTCGATGAAACGCGAGTCTGCGCAAATTTGTCCAAATCCGCGCTGATATCGGTTTGTTCGCGTCACTGGGTATGTTAAAAACTATCTGGTACATCTTACGAAGTTAAACCAAGGCGGACGCTCCATGATACCCTACTGGACGACGGAGCTTCTTTCAGACGTATACCTTTCCATAAACCTTGTTCAAACGATGACTCCTGTGCCACATCACGCAGCATTCCAGGAGATAGAGCCGACACGCGCATCTAGAACGAACATGGCTGATTTGACGTCATCATGCGAGTTGCACGTTTCAGATCGTTGAATTTGTTTTTTTTTCTCCGAGTTCTACCACACATGTAACTGATGTGCACATACCTTTCTTTTTCTGAACTATCGACGAAAACATGTCAACGTGGCTTGTTCGATGTTTTTTACTATAATGCCAACTTCTCTCAGCTGCCATTGCTACACCACCACTGTAAGGGAAAACAAATGAAGATAGCTCCATAGTGTGGAATAAGATGTGGAATACATGAACTCTATACCCAAACAACAAATACAACACATATCTATACATGGCACCAGATAGAAACGCACGACACGGAACGGACGGACAATAATTTACAGTGTTCCCAAAAGGTCTGCTATTTATACAACTCCGCCTTGAAACCTCCAGTTAAGTAGAAATCACGCAAGTTGCCAATGTGTATACGTGGTGCGCACTCGTCGTGAACTTAGATGTTAGGCAACGCGCCCAGAAGGTTTCTCGCTCGGATTTCTACAGGTGACGCACACATCGCGCTATTCATCGACGGAATGACAAATGAGGTTGAAGCCCATGTCATTAATGTTTCGGACATACTGGTATTATGTACTTTCCTCCAGCGATATTATACTTTAAATTCCTCGTTCCCCGTGATATCATTACTGGTAGTTATATTCGCGATTCTGTCGTCTCAGCGTTTGACCTACTTCAACACACGACGTATCGTGTGGAAGCACGAATATCATGAATACTCTCAACAATAGTGGATCACAACACCCTGGTTGGGATATACTTCTCAACAAGTTGTAAGCGACAAATATTTCCCGCGGAGCCCTAGACGAGTGACACACCCTAATAGCCCGAATAATTTGATATTTCTCCCTCGAGAAAATACGGGCATCGATGATGCAACCCAAAGAATACGAAACATCAGGGGTGAAAAATCTTCAGTGTTGTTTTCCGCCTTCATCAAGGAGCTTGGCGTACCCACCACCTCATTCCTCACTCCTCCTGTCCAACAACACTACCCCTCTTTCTCCACACTACAAACTCCTACCCAAGACTCCATCACCATGCGCTCTTTTACAATCCTGGCCACCATCTTCGCTGCCACAGTTGGCACTACCTCAGGTGCGAACTAGTCCGTGTGAAGGCAATGTTTTTGTAGTTGGTTCAACCGCGATGCGAATGAAATGATGTACCTGCCTGCCCGTGGCAAGACGACGGAAAAGAAGGTTGTGCAATATATTATTGATGTCCCCATGGCCCTGAAGCGTTTGAGTGTAACATTCGGCCCATTGCGAAGCACATATGTAGCCGCTTGTAAAAAAAAAGCACGCGGTGTGGGATCGTCCGGCGGTGAGGACGCTAACAATCACAACTCCGCCACGACGCGATATCGTCCGGACGAGGTTCGTCCACTTCTCGCTCGAGGCTTGTCTATCCCTGACGTCACACGACGATAGGAAGCGACACTGCTCGGTGACACGCTACTAGTTCAGTAGTCCACACTCTGCAGTAGCTTCCCTCAGATTGAAAGAAGACTGGTGAATTTTAACGTTGTGATGGCAGCGTATATACATGCAGAACATTTGACCGTACCGTTTCATTCATGGTTAAACAGGCCGAGAACCCCCACCTGGCGTGTACGTATGGTACATGCTGCCAGTCATTTGTCAACCCGCACACCGCTGCACTCATCATGATTGATGTCGACCTCGTTCAGGCGATCGGTTCGGTTTACGGAGTGGCTCACAAATATTTTCACAGTCTTGCGTGGCAACGTTATCTTGTTTAATCGCCATTAATATAGACGCAGGATCACTCTCAGAGTTCAAAACCCGTGTTAGTGTGTTGGTTAAGGGTTACTGGACACGTTTTAAAGACGTCAATAAGATACGTACATACCTATCGTACGTAGCATCGCCAAACCCCCGTTGTTTCGATGTGTATTCCTAGCGGAGGAAAATATTTATCACCTTCCCTCAATGCAACATCATATGTATCCATATAGTTTGGTACATGGGTGTTACGTACGATGATAACGTTTCAGGAGTTTCTTCGACGAGCACAACGTACCACTTGAGGTAATTTTGAGGTAGACTCCGCCACGATGTACTCTGTACATCATAAGAATACACACAGAATCAAAACGTTCGGAATAGTACACAACGCCTAACCACATTGAGCACGATTCTTCACGTTTCCCGTCTCAACGCGTGAACATACCAGCCCTGGTCGACGCGAGTGAGCGGACCTGGGTTGACGTCAAGGCCAATGGATATGACACGCGGACGTCTGGGAGTGGCTGCAGCCCGAAAGGTTGCGTACCAGAAAACACCCGAGACAACGACATCTGGGCCAACTCTCGCTGGTCGTGCCAGGGCGAGATCCTTGACAGCTCTGATGAAGACGACGGTTGCTGCATCACGTACCACTTCGAGGAACCCCAGGACATTGAACAGATTGGCATCGCCTTCCACCTGGGTACGTCTAGAACCCGGACGTTGGACGTGTTCAACAACCATTACCATCACAGCACAATCATGTCCAGCGGCAAGACGAACGGATTCGAGACGTTCGACCTGTACACCGACGAAACTAAGGAGCTTAAGCTTTGCGTTTTCGACCCTAAGTGGAACACGGACGTCTGGCTGAGCATCACCGAGGTGCGTCGTCAAAGCGTTAGGGTTATTTGGTTGTCGTTCTGCACAGCATTCTTGTCTTTTTCCCGTGTCTCACATCATAAACGGCGTCGTGTTTCTAGCGTACGGTATCAGTTGCCGTCGGTTCTCCCAATTGTTTACTAATAGTTAAATAGCAGGTGTGCAGGTTATGAGACCGGTAGCAAGTCGTCCGCTGTGCGTTTGTTGATGCCCGCCACGGAAACAGTTTGGAAAGTTCCAAAGGCAAAACCTGTATGTACGCCAAGACGTTTATATCAATGGAATCCAAACTGATGTTTAATCTATTTCATTCGAAATGAAGTTCGTAACAAGGAATGAACACTGTTTTTCTTCCTCCGATCGCCTTCATATATAAGTGCTGCACGTTTTAATTAACATTCACACGAGAGAAGCAGTTGCGCCACAAACTCATGCTATGGCATTGGGTATCGCTCGCCAGAGTTATTAACGATACCGTTTGTGAAGTCGATGACCATCGGCTGCCAATCATTCATGTTTTTTTGGTTTGCCACCACTAGAGTTCATGGGAATCAAGCAGGCGTGAGCCCTAGTGTCTGTCAAGAAAGGGACTGCTGCATATTGTTGTAGGACAGACTCCACAGGATATACGCTACATGCAACGAGGCCAATGTGGTATGGTCTTCGTTGAAACGTCATTGTAATAAGAGCATGAATACCGCTTGCCAGATGTTGAGACGTACACGCCGGCCTTACTGCATCATTGTAACGGTATTTGTCTTCTTACTCGCGGAGATCCCATGACATTAACTGACTACTAGTATGTAATCAAGTCACAGCTCTGGCAACATGTCGATAAAAAACGCCATACTGACTAAAGGCGCATCTACAGACATGCACGAACAAGTATTTTTCTCACTACCGAAGATGTGTTACACACGTGTGCACGTTGGTGTGCACGTTGGGGTCACCGTGGCTCAAACCTTCCGCCACCTGGTACCATACCTACCTCAACACCACGAACTTTACCAATCTAGATACTGTTAGGTGAGCGTCGACGCGGCGGGCGGGGTAGCTTCGCTGCCGTTGATTCACGCCCACCTTGTCTACGCACAAGACCCTGATGATCGAGGGTGTCGTTCAAATCGAGGACGTAAGCGTGACAGTACTGCCAAGGTGTACATTGAAAACCAAACATGTGTCGGTGAAAATAAATAAAACATTGCAATTGCATTCGACAAACTAGCAGCACAGAAAGTTCCGCGCGTGCCCGTATTGACCGAGGATGTACGAAACTTCAAGCCGTAAGTGCGGCGGTACTGGCAAGGCGTACATACGAAAACGTCTTGTCTGAGTCGCGACATAAACAACACCGTCAACGTCAAACCAGAAACAAAAGTGTCGCCACCCGGCACTTTATCAGGCACCCGGCGCACTCAATATATCAATGACACAATTATAGTGTACAGCGTTGGCCAAAAAGTACGAGATATGTAGACTTCAACGTCTGTAATGCGCCCATTATCTATCGCTCTCGTTCGTTATCGAGCCGTCTCCCCAGTTTCGCCCATTTTCCAGGTGCCGTTGTTACCTGCTGTAACTTGTTCTTTTAACGGCAGCAACAGGGGGACGACTTTAAATATAAAATGATTTTTCGCTTGTAGGTCTATAGCATATCGCTTAGGTATGATATTATGCTTATTTCAGCGTGACAGAAAACGTCAACAACGAACAGCATCAGTATTTTCAAATACATGGTGCCGAGTAAACATCGGATAGCAGATCGTAGGTCTGTACGCCGTGCACACATGAACATACCACGGACTCTGCTGGATTAGAACCTGGGTATGGCCTGGTGAACGTGACAACGCATTTGGTTGAACTATTCTGTATTTAATATAATGTGCATGTACTGGTGCCTTTCTATGTGCCCAATTAGATGCTTAAAATCGGAACAATTCTGTTGTGAAAACTCGAAACTTGCACACGTCACATGGACGCATTGCAACCCAGCCCAGATTGCCCCTGGCAAACTCGGTGGGGGCAAGGAGGGTGAGGTAAGCTCAGCAAACAGAGCAACTAGAGGTATACCTCAATATACGTTTGTCCGTTCGCGGTTGAACACAAATAACAAACTCGGCTCGTACGGACTGAGGGCCAACCTTATTGGTCGTAATGGCTCTATTTTTCTACTCACGGGTACGCATTCGTCGAACGTGTTGCGATAACGCTAAAACCCTACATTTTCCTGCAAATTCGGCTTTTAACCCGATGTCATCAGTGATTTTACCCGAGTGATATCTAGTTTAACCTATAAACGGGAAACGATCCCTAAATAAACAACCGCCCAGTACCATAGAGGCTTGTAACACTCGGTGCATGGGATGTGTAAACACTGTCAGGATACGAGACCTGCGAAACTTACTAGGTCAGAGGCAGCAATACAATATGAAAACAGATGCACCCGCTCTGCTTGTCTGAAAGGATCCAATCAATTTCCAAGGATTATCACTCAAGCCCATATATAACCCGAGCAGTGGTTGGTGTTCTCAGACGTCAGCGCCTGCTGCACACTTTCGAATTTTGTGATAGACTTACTCACCGCCGACGGGGGCATGTTGCCGTTACACTAGTTCTCACAAACCGTATATGACGTATTCCGTTGATATAGGATGACGCCGGAGGTAAGACAACTACTGCTGTCCAGTAACAGGGGTGTAGACCTACGAAATCACCGATCAAGGAAGCCTTGTGTGACTCAGTTGTGCTCGTCACCCGATGTGTCAGCGAGTTGTATAGCAGGAAGACCACACGACCCATGAAATGTGGAGTGGGCTCTCTTCTTTGTGGACATGTAAACCGGAGGCGAACCATTGATGTTCAACAATACAGATTGATGAAAATTGTGTTTCGGGTGTCCGTTGAGACGTCCAAGACGCGTTGTGCTGAGGATACCGCGACGATGTCACTAAAAACTCTACCTGGGCCAGGACCTTAAACTACCAGAGTTTATGCACCGACTCGCTCGCGCAATGGAATCATTCATCCGCTTCTATTCCCGATGAAGCCAGGTGCCCACGTGCATACCCGGGGGATGTTATCACGACACCCACTGAATACTATATATTTGCTGTTCACCAGGTGTGCTACTGGCCCAAAGATTATGTTTTGATCATGCGTTGATCACAAGATGTTCACATTCGACACCTCCACACCCCTCGATGTATTGTCCAGGTGGAGATCTTGGTGAAGTAACGCTCCCACCGAATTGCAAGGGCCTGGACACCGCAAACCCTGCTGGCAAACTACCCGAAGAAGTCTATTTTCAAGCTGTACTTCGTATTTCTGTAATGTTGTCGACGTGAGTGGGCGGTGGGCGCTGGCTGAAGCATCCCCATGGAAATATTCCGTCGATGTCGTTCGTGCACCATCGTAGGCCGCACTCAAGTACATATTTAATCAGAATGCGGACCCGTAATCGAGACCCCTGTTTGACGCAAAGGGAGCTTGCTATTCTGTGCGGTTACATTTCAGAATGTGACCAACCCCCCATTGTTTGAGAAATCGTTGATGCCGGTACCTTTAATGTGTTGCTATGTTCAGCGTCGTCCCGCATGAACTTGGTATACGCTAATTGTTTTCATTGTCAGGGTCCCGTCCGTCTGTATGCTTGTTTGTGCGACTGCTGCGGGTTCTTTCGGGTACCATCTACGTTGCCCACTACGTATGCAGCGTTGTGGTAAGAGCATTTCGTACTTCCTAATAGGTGCCCCAGAAGATCCGAGTCAGCGGGCGGTAATATACATGAATCATGGGCTCTTTCGTCCTTTTTGAAAGTAGGGTGGACTGCAGCGTGGGTACCGACGCACATATATATATTTGGTCAGGCCTCCGGGAACTATCAGGGCGGGGTCCGAATGATAGACGCCAAACGTGTGAGGCGAACTTGATACAGGATGTCAGCAGTAAGTTGACAATACGTGGTGTGTAGGTATTGCTTGTAGAGGTCGATATCGATCATCGAGCGGACGAACCGTGCAGAAATTCGGTGGTATGAATTAAAATATATATGAAGGCTTGGAGCTGATGTGTCAAGTCAGTTGGAAGGCTGAATGTTCGTGATGGCTGAGAATTTGTCTTGGAATGTCCGACGAACAACCCTCCTCTCCCCCACGCTTACCGAGAGGGGTCATGGTGGAAATTCTCCAGGAGACCTGGTAAGACAATTCAAATTGTCATCCATGGCGCGTTCAAGATTACTTATCAACCCATCCGTCTTTGCTTTTTTTTGGCTTTCGAGGTTTTTCTTGCACGTGTCCACTTCAGGCTCAATAGATGTAACAGCATCACGAGAATATATCTTTTGTCTCATGTGATTGTTTTTCAAGCCTACATTGCATTTTAACCTTGTGGAGTTCGTTGATGTTTGTCATGACACGATGCCTACGTATAAGCAAACTTCTGCGGGACATATCGAGTTGTGCTTTCGATATCGCCATCAGTCGAAGAGTCTCGGTTAGTGTCACTTCAATTTTTTTACATTGGCGGTGAATGTGATTTCGAAGCGACGCTCATACCACGGCTGTCGCCACGTGTTGCCAATCACTGACCCCCTCTAATAGTATATGTTGTCGGTGTTGTCGTATGAGGCCCACCCGTTTAGATCATTGTCCAGACTTTATGCGGAAAACCGTGAACACGTATGGTTCCAAGGATGCGGGTGTCAAGTTGCAGGCCTGGGACCCTCATCAATATGACACACCATATTCCTATATGCTTTACATGTTGGGAACGATTCGCCTGCAAACCCACTCCCGTGACACGAAAATAATCCGGGACATTGACCTGGGGTACAAACCTCCTATCCCAGCTACCGAACGTAACCGTCACCGGATACATTTGGTAAAGCACAGCATGGCTAGACATTTTTATACAAACCATGGCTAGATTCATTTATGATTAACCGGCAGCATAGATGCAGGTGATATTCACACAACGAAGCACTGGCAACGTTTTGGCTAAACGCCTCATTGGAATTGCCGGCCGCGGCGGCAAAAGGGTTGAAATCACACGATGTAGTATCCAAAACACGGAGTTAGTATGTACGAAGCACGAGTCCCATATATGGAGGTATATAAAAGGGAGAATGTGATATAAACTAATGAGGGGTGAATTATTTGGACTTATGTACGCTATCTCAACTCACGAAACAATTATTGAGTGAGGATTAGGTTCCTCCGCCTTCCCCAAAGCTGAACCATCACACGAATCGTGAAGCCTGTCTTCGACAACGAACATCACTCCAAGCAAAACACCGTGATGTTAATGGCGAATGGCAAATTCACTGAGGTTAATTCGAGGCCTCATAAGCTAGACGTGGAAAATATACTAGTAGTAACTAACTACTAATAGCGCTGCCCTTGCTTTCAGAAAATAGCACGGGCGAAGGCCTTGTACTATAAACCATGTGGGCATTCTGCGGGTCCACATGTCCGCCAACAACGGGCTTCCAATATTGATTCGTCGTGACCGGTGTTATTCGTAATTAGCCACGCCAATAAATGCGGGGGGGAGCGGTGTTGAGCGCGTGAACCAAAGGACTTTATTATCATCTACGTACGCATTATCAAGGTTTGCAATATTTTCGCAACGAATTCATGGGTGAGTCTTGTTTTGCCAAGACCAAACAACAACAACCGTTGAGCCAATCACATACCCGATATTGGCGAGCGAAAATATGTACAGCTAGCTATTGGAGACTGTCAAGCTTTGCGTTTTTTAGGGCTGCGTCAATATGATATTTGTTGGTAGTGCACCAAGTGCCCGCTTAAGGGTTGAGGCATTTTCAACGAACAATCAAATATGCCGAATCAGTTCCGGATGAAATTTTTAGATTGGCTAATACGCTAGTTGACCACAGGCTATATCACCTACCGCTAGCGAACAACAAGGGTATTTGTGTTATCGTTGTGCCCCAGCTAAAGAGTGTAGAACAAAGTAGAAACTAAAGGTCTTGCGTATGACGGGGCTACAGTGGTGTGACATTTCTGTGCAGTGTTTCAACGACTGCCACATTGCTAAGTTAGCTTCTGTTGTGCGAATATGTATTTGAGAAGAAACTCAAGATGGACGATTCGGAGCTGTAGACCTCATTATTTCTCTAGTGAACAGCGCGGCTGCATGTATGGTCATCGCCGGAACAGCGACCATGCTTGAGCTCATCCGCTACTAGGTATAAAGAAGCACGATCACCAACATAATTGCCGTTGTCTAGTTCCACGACCGCAGGGATTCTCCTGTGTGGCGTTTCTGGGCTGTGTTGTTATGTCTGCCACTATACACGGTTGCCTTCTGTACAGATTAGCGAAACCCATTACCTATTCGAGTCTCGACAAACGTGTCAGACGATAAACACTTTATATGCCGCTTGTAATGATGAGAACGTTTCCGCATCCGAGCTCCTGGCGAGAGCATCGTTATTGCCCTCGTCAACTGTCGATTCTGTGACGACCAGAACAAGCGTATACGCCGTCCGTGCAAAATAAATATCTACGGTAGGTCTGCTCTACTTAGCGACACACGTGCGCGGAACGTCTCGGTAGCGGATAGACTATTTCTGGATGTCCAGTTATGTACTTCGTATGTAAATTGATATACATTCAAGATGTATATTCAGCTCACGATAATACATCGTGACCGGCAATGCTTTATATCTCTCTCGTGGAGTCAAGGGCTACATTCCAGGCCCTGGCAAGAACGGCATCAATCCTTGAGCTGAAACGCTCCCAGACAAGGACCAGCAACCGCAGTAAACGCATTCCTAATCAAACCCATATTTTGGGTTTGCCAGGGCTTCCCCGGTGTGATATTTTGATGGTAGTGCTGCAATGACTGCTACAAGATCGTGTCGGTGAAGAATTACGGCTATAATCGCGCAGTATTTCACGATGAAATATCCGGAATGATGTCTTTGTTTCTCGCAAGCGAGACGAAGGGTTGCATCGAAGGTTATGGCTACAACGCCGACGATTCTTGACATGATGACCTACTCGGTAACGACCAGCAATAGCCTACTCCTAACCGTCGGCTGCAGTAGCCATCAAGTTCAACAATCGAGATGTTTTATGCCAGTTATGTATCCGACAAACAAAGCAAGGCAAAAGCGAATGTTTCGGCGATCAGACTGACATCTGTAAAACGCGGACGGTTCTTGTCTGTCGTCGGCGCTTGTGGTCTACGACCCGATCGCCCCTTTCCACCACCAGTATGATGCATATTGATCAACTGACACAATGATGTGTCCTGATCGAGACTCTAATCCTACGGGAGCAAATCATCTTTGACAGCGGTACTTCCTCTATATACCGAAATGACACCCTGCTGTGATTGATAGTCAGCCATGACTGAAGAGCTTGGTGGGTTGTTTCAGCCGCCTAAAGTCGTGGATTCTTCTGTCCTGGTACGCGAGACGACCTCCTCCTCTAGAATATGAAGGCGTCTGAGTTCAACCTCACAGGGGGGTGTACCCCCGACGACACAATGAATGTGCCTACGTTTGCTCATGGTCCAGTATTGAATCTATCCGACTGCCGATTACATATCTGCGGGAATCACGTACCGGAGTACGTTTGCCCAACAAGCCCCTGCACAGTAGTAAATAATACGAAGCGGTATCCAGTCTGTCCCGATTTTTGCATGCACACAGGCATGGCATTTCACGACCATATCGCTATTAATTGCAGTGAAATTAAGGTAAAACCCAAAGAGCAAACACGTCTACTATGGTAGTTATCACTTTGGTGCCCTCTATGAAAAGGAATTACGTAATTAAGTCAACCAAGACAATAGTTTACCAGCAGGAGACAAACGATGGGGATAATGGTAAGTACATCCCTCGGAAAAGCTTCCTAAAACACAAGTGAATAGTCAATAAATGCCTCACATTGACATAGAATATACTGATGTTGCCGATACCTTCCGCAGTAATCAATTGACATAGGCTGGATATAATCAAGGCTTGTCACTTACTGACTGTGCATGGCGGGCCCCGGGATCGGGTTGCGTCGGCCCCCCCGACCTGGTCTATCTACTATTCAGGTGATGGACCGCGGCCCGGCTAAGGCAATCAAGATTTCGGACATTCCCGGGGCATTTAAACCAATCAACTTTTCACCATCTTCGGCCCGGCCCGGCCGGTAACATTGGGAGCGAGATACATGAGACCCGGGATCTACACGAGCCGACCAACACGAACACATTAGCCGACCCACGCAATCGACAGCCAGGACCACGGCCCAGTCCCTGTGCAGTTTAATTCATACGAGCTACTCGGGTGTGCTTCGGAGGTTTGGTTTTCCATTTTGTTCGTTCGATTTCTTCCGGATGTCGTGATTCAGCTGTTTCTGGCATACACCGAGCTACAAACTAAGCACACATACCGTCTGCACACACCATTTTCGTCCAAGAACGGACTAGCCCAATTGATTCCACGCTGTTTAGCGCGCCAATACTCCTGCGACACCCGCAGCAGTATCAAGCGGCAGCAGCGGCAGCTGCACCTGCTGCTGCTACACTTGCTGCAGCAACACTGGCTCCTGCATCCACACCTGCCGTTAACGATATCTCGTCTGGAGGAGCATATTTTTTCAAACAACCAGATATCCTTGGAGAGAGGCTCCCTAAACTGCAGCACTACATAACTTACCGGTTTGACTACTACGCACAAGAAGGTGAACATCGCTACGACGTTCGGTCCTAACATGTCTCCTGTCCGGGCGTACTTCATCGACTTTCACCAGCGGTTCGATCTGGGCCTAATCGTATACTAGTTGGCGGGGAAGGCAAGGACTGTACTCGTTAACCCACAATACCCCCAAGGTTGCGATCAGATGTATGTACAAGGATCACGACCAGCAGACAAGCATTGTCGGACGTCATAGGAGGAACGGCAGTGCGCTACACGTTCTGCGCTGCGGCCCGGGCCGGCATATAAACACCCGTGGCCGCATCATGGCCAGGGCGGAGCTGCCTACGTAGAGAGAAAATTTCGTGGACCGCGGCCAGGCCCACCCCCATTATTTTTGAGTTGATGGGCCGCTGCCCGGCCCGGCGCAACCTGTATCCAACCATTTCCGCGCATTGGCGTTCAATGTCATCGGCACAGCCCCGCTCCTCCAAGCACCATTTTCTATCCGGCGCGGCCCGATGACCCCGACTATCGGCCCATGGCGAGCCCGAGATGAAACGGCATATTTTTCCATTTACCATACGTGGTGATGTAAAAGCATGTAGTGTATAGTCCAGATCAATGAATGTGAAATCAAGCGTGACAATGCACCCGGATGGAGCTGAACGGTGCATGTGTTGCCGAATATGCCTGTCGGTTGACGCTCAAAGCTCTGCTTGCTAGACCAATGCATGAAAGATAACACAGCTACATCTGTAGTTGCCTAATATAATGTGAGAGATATAGATCATGAAAGCTATACCATTTAACCCAATATGTCACAGCTCCATACCTGGCACCAATATCACATGTAAGATATGCCACACATGAACAATAAACAACACTTTTTAGGACCGCAGTCCCAATTTCGGACCAAATCAATTAAAACGTGAGTAGTATATAATCAAAACAGGACTGCAGCTCGAAAGGGGTTTATATTTCTCCAAAAGGGGGGACAATAACTTCGCCTTTCAACTTTGTGGCAAAAGCAACTTGCGTTTGCGCACATCTAACAAGACGAACGTCGTGGAAGTGCGTACGTCCTGTGCATTTGACGGCGACATGGATGTTCCAAAACGCATCTGGAGACCGTGTATTCTAACGTTTGCTCACCCTAAACACGTTAGTTGGGCTATACACAGATTTAAACCCACCTGAGCTCCAAGCACGTAGCCATATTTCGCCATGATTAGTCCTCGATAACTTTACAGCGATCTACTGAACTACTGACACTATGGAATGTCAATTTCCCCGTCCTCTAAAAGTTTGTTGCAGTGGTGGTTCAGTCGTTCGAACGACTTCCCTGTATATACAGGCGACGCACGGTGTATTAGCACGAATATACTTGTTTTGTTCGAAACGACATGGTTGATCACAACATTTCAATTCGGAAATTAGTTTGACCAAGTTTTCTGCAAAGGATATGTCTCGTCCAATTGTTGACCACCTGCAAACATAAATAGCCCGAAGAATATATTCTTTTTTCGTGGAACAATTAAAGAAGTCGTTGCGCAAACCGAAACGTACGCACGTTGGGGGGTCAATACGCATGGCGTCAACTTGTTCACCAGTTTTGAGTACGTTCCCGCACGTGAGGTTCGACGACATGAGTTAAACTTCAAGGTATAGATCCGCTGTATTGCGTACGTGTAGGTGTTGGTGGTACTCTCCTGTGAAATATATCGACATACTCTCAAACCAACCGTAAACATCTTGCAGAGGGAAAACTATTAAATCTCTTACTGCAATCAAGTGCTGCCGTAGATACGTATAGTGTGTAGTCCAGGCCAGTCCAGTTAAAAATGAATTAGAAAACATGACCATGTACCCGAATGGAAAAGTGTCTACACTCGTATTTTCACGTTGCATCTTCACGTGGCCGAACAAGAGAAGGCACGGTTTCAAGCAGCTTGGTCTGATATCATCCACACAATACCGACACCATCAAGTTCCCCCCGCCCACCTGGAACCGGAGTCCACATATATGACGTACAACAACAAATACGTAATAAATCATGGTAAATAGGCAATGACAACGCATTCATATCATGGACACACATTTCGTTCGCCCCGCGTCCCCGGTGGCTTAGTAGGTGGTCCGCGAGCCTATCAAGATCAATTTCGGGAGTTCGAGTCTCACCGAGTGCATGCTCGTAGGGACCTTTTCTTGCATAAAATGGATTAGCGGAAAGCGCGAGAGCGTGAGTTAGCTGTACATTCGATGAAAATCGACGAGCAGTGGGAATGCTGAACCCTATGCGCGATTAAAACTAAAGGCACGTACCGGGGGGGAGAAGGGACGACACCTGTGACCACGGCTTGTCCATAATATGGTCGAGGGTAAAACCTCCTACGAGTGGGCTGGAAAGTAAAAGTGATGATGAAAAAAAAAAAAGAAAAAAAAACTCGATGCTTTTGTTTCGCATTGTAAGTAAACCCAGTATTTTCCACGTTGTATATATGAAACTTGCGTATGGAATGGATTTGAAGTATATACATATATTCCGCGAATACAAACCCATTGTATATCACATTATTTTCTGTTGAAGTCGTGATCTGTTTCTTTTCGTACGAGATTTCTTTTGGATGGAATTTCAGTCTGCGCACATGGCCGAAAATAGGATATTGATTAATTTGTATCCCAGCATGCATATATACAACTCTAACGAATTTGAGGGAAGCCCATCACTCAGTGATGACAAGCTGCTGAATGGAGCTTCTTCCAGACAGATGATACCTTTCCATACGCAACATTCAAGGATATCAAGTCGACACGCGATCAAAACACGAACTGGTTGATTCGGCGTCGTTAAGTTGCACGCTTGAAATTCTTGCATTTATGACGTTTGTTTCGCACTGTGCTACCACGCATGTCATTGATGTCGACGTACTGTGGTTCGGGTTACCGTAGAAAATATCTAAATGTGGCTGTGGTTCGTTGCATTCTAACGATATAACGCAATTATAGATGTCATTGCTACGCAAGACAAGGCAGCTGCACGTGTAGTGCCAATAAAATATTTGAGGGGTACACATGTGACGCTATACCACAATTGCAAGGAGAACACAGAAAGCATAGATTCGGTACGGAACGGACTAAACATGTACTTCAACTGTTTTACACAGGTGTGTTTAAACACCCCTCTTGAGAATTGTTGGGCATCGAAACGACGCTGGCACCTAAGCGTACCCTGGTTCCCGGGTTTCCGGAGACTCAAATCTCTAGATATTTCGTCGAAACAGAAACAACATATCCATCATAACACGCTGCGTTGAGAACGTCGGCTGGTTCGAATTCACCGGAGAGCGACGGTGACATGTTAGAGGTTCATCACAGGAGCTTCGTTTTCTCTCGAGGTTGATCCCCCGCAGGATCTACCCAGAGGCCTCTATACCTCTACTAACAGGTGCTCCCGCGGTGCCAGAAGTTGGCCAAAATTCAGGATGCACAAAATGAGACAATATATAACCGTTAACTAAACGTTTGCACTTTACTTGCGGGCGGCGACAGCTCTCCACTGGAAACTAAAGCACGCGAAATGAAGGGGTCTGTGAGGGCGTTGGGTGAGCCAGAGGCAGTCGTAAAAAGCGAGAAACGACTCACGAGGTGTTTCGTGAATACGAAGCTGCGGGCGAAGACAAAAAAAAGGGGCTAAAAGGCTAAAATGTTTCCTTCATTTCACACGAGGGCGAATGGCATAATGCCTACATCACCGATGAATAAATGACCGTCATTAGAAGAGTGTTGTTCACCAGGAGGATTATATATCTCTAAGGTAGTTGTCGTTGAAGATGCTGCGTGGCTCAAACCTACGTTCCCATGATGTGCAGTAAGTTGTTGATCCCAAAAATATGCAAAAATAGGGTAAAAAACTTAGGATTCTCTTGTGTTTGCGTCAACCATTTGACCACAACGAAGAACGAATCTTGGTTGGAAATCCCTCACTCTATTTCTAAGTCGTATGTATATGTTGCCGAAACACGTACTCTCGGGCACTTGACGTCGCGATCCTGAGCGTGCCGATGTCATGCGAACTTGCGGAAAACGTGAATGTTCTGAAATGCGATTATAAGGTGACACGTTTAGATTATTGCCGGCGACGCCTACTCGTAACACGTTAGGCTGTACACCGACTACAAAACAGGTTAATTTCATGAGCACCGCTACTTCGGACAGACTGGTATTCGAATCTGTACTACTGCGTCTACCAAATGCTTGTTTCCCCGTTCAATTTTTTCGTAGCAGTTTATTGTTCGACGTTCCGTCGTCCCCACAATTTCCTCGCTCAACCGGACGACGCACCGTGTGCAAGAACCTATGTCATGGATATTTCAAAAATCGACTTTGAAGATCACAACCCTCAGGTATGAAAATGGTTCTCAAGAAGTTGTACGCGACAAGTATGTCCCGCCGAATCGTAGGCCACTTGAACACTAAAATAACCCGGAGAAAATGTAGAGGCTTCCTATAGCAAATACAGGCGTCGAAGTTACAACGGGAAGATCACGGACGGTTGGGTGTGAAAACTCTTCAACATCGCGTTCCCCCTTCCGCAACGAGACGGGGCCACCCACTTCTTCATTGCGCGGTCCTCCTCTCCGAAACCACTACCGCTCTTACACTATACCAAATACTCCTGCCGAAGACTTAATCACCATGCGTTCTTTCGCTATCCTGGCCACCGTCTTCGCTGCCACCGTTGGCACTACCTCAGGTGAGAACGTTCCCGCGTATGGTCAATGTTGTCGTGCTTGGTTACACAGCAAACAGAAAATCAATCTGTACCCACCTGTTCGCGGCAAGTCGATCGAGCTGTTGCTTGTGCTTTGGATCAATGCTATCGTGCTTAGTTCCATGTTTCTTTGTCCCTGACGTCGCGTTGACTATGTGGGGCGTCAATAATCAGCACACGGTGCTGATGGAGTGGTTCATAGCATGGGCACCTCCGGCAGCGTACGGAGAGGCGCGCATTTTCACATTGTAATAGGAGCCGTAGCACCGAGGCAGATACCGCACAGGTTCATACGTGGCTAAACAGCGCGGGAATCCCCGCCTTCTGTATGCCTGTAGAATATGCTACCCAAAATCTCTCAAACTCGTACAGATGTATGTCCCTCTGTTTTCATATCGGTTTATATCGACCTGGTTCGTTTTAGGGGGTAGCTCCCAAATATTATCTGACCTTGCCTGAAAACGCAATTATGTTTATTGGGCGTTTCCAAAGACGCTGGTCCACTACCCGAGTTCGACATACTTGTTCATGTGCTTGTGTAAGCTTACTGAATAAGTTTCCAAGAACGCCAATGATGTCCGTACTTACTGTTCGCGCGTAGCGTTGACAAACCCCCTTTGTTCCGATGTTTATTTCAAACGATGGAACATCCGGATCACCTTGGATTGATGTCGGCCGTTTCGAAAGTCCACTTGATGTTTACCACAACATAGACGGACACATAGCTACGTACGTGACAGATACACAGATTCGGAAGGTTTTACGCGAACATGTTCGAACCGGAGGCATCACCGGATGAGGAAAAGTTAGGGTAGAGTCTATCACGCAGTGGTACTCTTGTGCATATTAAGATTACACGCAGAAGCAACGCGTTCGAAATATTTAATAGTATACAGAGCATGAGCACACCACACCGGCACTCTCATGTTTGCCGTCTCACACGTGCAAATACTAGCACTCGTCGACGCGAGTGAGCGGACCTGGGTCGATGTCAAGGCCAACGGGTACGACACACGGACGTCCGGGAGTGGCTGCAGCCCGAAAGGTTGCGTACCAGAAAACACCCGAGACAACGACATCTGGGCCAACTCTCGCTGGTCGTGCCAGGGTGAGATCCTCGATAGCTCTGATGAGGATGATGGATGCTGCATCACCTACTACTTTGAGGAGCCCCAGGACATTGAGAAGATTCGAATCGCCTTCCACCTGGGTACGTCTAGAATCCGGAAGTTGGACGTGTTCGACAACCATGACTACCACAGCACCATCTCGTCCAGCGGCAAGACGAACGGATTCGAGACGTACGACCTGTACACAGACGAAACTGAGGAGCTCAAGCTTTGCCTGTACGACCCTAAGTGGAACACCGACGTCTGGCTGAGCATCACCGAGGTGCGTTACGATAGCGTTAGCGTAATAACGCATTCAACCTGCACGACATGCATGCTTTCGTCAAGTTCCACATCTCGCACGGCGTAGTGTTTCAAGGGCACCTACGGTTGCCTACGCCATCACCGTTCTTGACGTCAACTACTGCCTATCTGGTTTGATTGAAGGTTATCGGACTTGCCGATCGTTTTCGGCTGTTAGTTAGCTGAAGAACGTTTCCAAACAAAATTGCATTACTTTTAATGCTTCATGTGTTTGCACGCAAATGTGTCCTTATTGATGGAGGTCAAAGGAGTGCACTGATCGGTTCTGTAAAGCGCAGATATGTTTTTTTTAAATCATATTCATCCACCGACAACCTTCATTCCTAATCCTTGGCGTTGAACATGAGATCCACACAGGATGTCATCGGCACAAAGTATATCCTCACTTAAGCAATGGGCATGTATAACAAAAAGCACCGTTCACCAAATATATTGCAGATAACGTCTGCGAGGTTCATGACCATCGGCTGCCGATCATTCTTTGTTATTTGGGTGTCACCACTAACTAGGTTTCATTGAAAACATACAATTTGTGCCCACAGGAGTGACAAACAAAGGAAATGCCGCATATATGTGGGGGTGAAGCACCAAGAGGTATACGCTACGTGTATACTGTTAAGGTCTTAGTCCGTTGAGCTAAAGGTAAAAGGTTAACCAGTCGCCCACCCAATCTAAGCCTCACAACACTCTCCCCCCCTGGAACGGACCGGATATACGGGTCGACGCGTGACGCCAACACGCGGTTCCAATTTCTGGGGACCCAGAAGTATTTTTTCAGATTCTTGACATGAGGAAATTCACTTTTCTTTATAAGCGATTTCATGGTGGACGTGAGATTCGAACTCACGACCAACGACCCATGTTTTGCCGTCGTCGCCATTTATGAAGGTCTTAGTCCGTTGGGCTAAAGGTAAACAGTTAACCAATCGCCCACCCAATCTACGCCTGATCACAATACGTTGGTATGTTGGCATTGTCCTCATTGCACTCGGGTTGTGCTTCGGCATGAACGCTGCCCGTTTGATGTTGACCTACATACACGCTCTGGTCCGCCGCATCACTGCAGCGGGCATATTCTTCATAAGTGTGAACATCCTATGACATAAAAAGACTACTCGTTTGCATTAATATCACACCTCTAACAACATATTCTCTAAACCGGCATACCCCGAGTAGGCGCATGTATGTACATATACGAATATATTTTTTGTTCACTATCGAAAATGTAATAAATTCGTCAAGACATCGGGGCACCCGTCGGTAGAACCGAGAAATAGGAATATACTAACAAACACTTCCGCCCGCCGATACCATACCAGTCTGCATAGAACGTACTTTACAATTCTAGAAAATGCAAGGGGGACTTTCACGCGGAGGGCTGGGGAGCATCGTCGTGGTGGGTTCACGCCAACGTTGCCTAGGCGCACGCCTGGGATGACCGACGATCAAATCGACGACGAAAAATTGACAATACTGCCGAGGTTTGCAATGAAAGTAAACGTCTTTGAGTTAAAGCTTAGAGCATACTATATTCGCTATCGACCAACCAACAACTAAGGAAGTTCTACGCATGCTCTTAATAGCTGGAGATGTAGGCAATTGCGGGGAGGAAAAGCGTACAAGTGGTGAAGGCGTACTATGAAAAGTACTAAAGCTAAAAGAAAGAAAATTTTGGATACTATTCGTTGAACGTGATACCAATATGTGTTGCCATCTAGAACGCTTTTTGACATCTCGGTCACTGTTAAAGTATGTTTAAAAAAACCTACATTGCACAGTGTTGCGTTTAATTCCGACTCGAGCATCATCAATGTCCACATCACGTATCGCGCCCATTCGTTGCCATGCCGTCTCCCCTGTTATGCCTTCTTGTTCAAGGCGCCGTTGTTTCCTACTGACACTAGTTCGTATTGCAGCATCTACAGGACTCCTTTGGATTGAATATATTTGAATGATTGTTGACCAACAGCAGACATCCACCTATGCCACATTGTTTTTGAGGTTGTGATAGACGACGTTGTTGTCAACACCAAGCAGCAGCGGCATTGCTATTACATGCTGCCTAATAAACGACCGAGAACAAATCGTAAACTTGTACGTATTGGCCGAATAAATGGAAATCGAGTTCTTCTGGACTCAAAACTGCACATGGCCTTGTACACGTAACAATACACACGGTGGAACCAACCTGCGTCCACTATACTGTGCCATAAACTCATGGCTTGCTACGTGCACAATAATATGCTTGAAATCAGAAAAATGATTTCGGGAACAACACGAGAATTACGCCCGCTGTCGGCACGCAATGCGAGCCGGCCGAAAAATCTCTCGGCAGTATCGACACGGGCAACGTGGGTGCAGCAAGTCCGGCAAGCAGTACACGGAGAAATAAACACCATCCTAATATTGGCAGTTCGTCCACTTCGACCCGGTTGAGGGACAATGTCTTGGGTCAAAATCCCTATGTTCAGTATTTTGACCAGTGGGTGCGTAGTCGTCGATGGCGCGTGTGGATAGCGCTAAAAGGATTATTGTTTACTGGAAGTTAGGCGTCTTACCCGGGTTTCATCAATGCGTTTACCCGAGCAATATTTTGGTTAGCCTACCCACGGATAACTATCGGGACATGTACAACCGCGCAATACTATGGATACCTACAACCCTCGTTGCATGATGGCTAGAATAACGCCAGTGTACGCCTCCTTCGAACGAACTACCTTTAGCACGGCAATACAACATCATATCAAAATTCATCCGTTCTGCTTGCGTGACAGAACCCAATCGATTTGCAAGGGATATCACTCAAGCCTATGAAATAATACCTCAGTGGTGGCTGATGTTGTCATAATCCATCGCCTTCAAAAAAGCTGCAGACTGTTGTAAATACTTATTCAAAGCCGGTCGGGCACGGTGCGTTGGATCAGTTCTCTCAGACTACGCATGACGTTTGTTTGCTGTTGGTGTCGAATGACCCTGAATATAGCATTAATTCTTCTGTTGTCTAGTTGCAAGGGCGCATACGTTAGAAATCACGCAATAACTCACTGTTGTATGTAACTCAGTTTACTCGTTACCCTATGTCCACCTGAATTCGATTGCAAGAATACCGTACGACTTCGACAAAGGTTGTGTGGACTGCATCGTGAACGAAATGACTAAAACGAAGGTGACCCATTTGAAATTCAACACTGCCGATTGATAAAATATATTTTTTCAGGGTAGAAGGGTGGGCCTCCACGATTTGTGGTGCTGACGACGCGGCCACGATGAACCATGTGATCGAACTGCGCCGGAACCTTAATGTACCGGAATATACCTATTGACACACTTGAGGTATCCAAATACCGATCTACCCACGGCTGAAGCCAGTTGCCCACGTGCGTCTCCCGTTAGAATAACGACATGATTTCGGACGCCAACAGCAACATTGCGTTTCGATGTCCACCATGTGAGCTTGAGGATCAAGTGTTCTGTCCTGATGATGAGTTGATCACGAGTTGTCTATGCTTGATTCTTCCACACCCCTCGATGTATCGTTCAGGTGGAGATCTTGGTCGAGTAACGCTTCCATCACATCGGAGGACCCGGACACCGTTACCCGAGCTAGTAAACAGCCATGTGCCGTCTGTTTGTATGCTTTGTTTCGTCTTTCTGTTTCCAAACAACAGTACTTCCAACACGAGGGCTTCCAGTGTGTGCTAGGTGTCTAACGAACGAGTACCCCAGCGGATGTATTCCGTCAAGGTCGTGCGCTCACTACTGTAGGCCGCAAATTATACAATATTCGACGACTACGCGGACAGGTGATGCGCATTCCGCGCGTGCTTCAAGAGGGCTTGGCGTTCACTGCCGAGACATTCCTGAGTGTGGTAACCCCACAATGGTTCGGCACCCTCTAAATTAGATACGCTTCATGCGTTGCCACATTGAGCGTTGTCCCGACGAGGACTTTGTGTAACTCGAATATCTCAAGCCGTTCACCGGTGTACTCTGCAGTTCGACCGCTGCGGTTGGTTCCATGATATATATACTTCGATGTATATATGTATCCCACTGCGTATGCGGCAAGAGTATTTTTTTTAACCGGATGGGTGATCCATGTACTTGAAGTCGGTGGGCTGTGATATGAATCGATCATGGGCTGTTTCGTGCTTTTTGAATGTAAGTTGGACCGCAGGGTGGGTATCGACGCACATATGTAGACTTGGTCGGGCCTCAGAGCAGTGTCAGGGCAGGGTCGGCATGATAGACTCAAAAATGTGTGAGCTGTACTATATTTGTGTTGCTGTCAGTGGGTCGACAATTCGTGGTGCATATCTATTGCTTGTAGATGTCACTAATGATCATCCAGCTTAGAAACAGTTCATTTGTTAGCTGTGATAAATTCACACGCATAGTTGGAGGCTTGAAGTTGAAGTGTCTCGTTAGGTCGAGGGGTGAGTTCACACACATAGTTGGAGGCTTGAAGTTGAAGTGTCTCGTTAGGTCGAGGGGTGAGTGTCCTGTGAAGGGCGAATACTTCTGTTGAGATCCGATGATTCTCCCCCACCCTCTCCTGCGCCTTGTCCAGTCGGGGTCGTGGGGGAAATGCTTCAGGAGACTTTGTTAAATATTCGGAATTCAGATCGAAGACATAGAAACCTACCATTCGCTGACGTTTCTGATCGTTTGAGAGTGAACGTGGTCGCGATTTCCTTCGAGGGTTGTCCACTGCTGGCGCCGTTGTCTGGACAGTATCACATCACGAGAATTGTTTGTTTTTCTAACGTTTACGCTTTTTACGTTTTCTTTGCTTGTCGATGTTGGCACATTCCAGTGATGTTTGTTGTGAGACGGTGTCTACGTGCAAGATATTCTGCGGGCGATAATGCCTTCTGCTTTCGTTGACGCCAGCAGTCAACGAATCTGTCTTCGGATTTTGTTTTCATTCATTGGAGATGGCGTTGGCGAGTGAGTTTTTATTCGACGTTGATGACACGGCTGTCACAAAGTGAGATCAATCACCTTCTCCCTTGGATCTGATATGCTGTCGGCATTGTCGAATGGGGCCCACCTTGTCTGAGAATTCTCCATACGCCAAGAAACGTTCTATACGCATTCCCCAGGTGCGAGGACCAAAGGCCTTGGGCTCTTTAATTAAACCAGTCTTCGTACATGCTTGACGACACGCTTGGAACGGTTTGCCTGCAGTCACAGTACGACAACATGAATGTCGTCCGGGAAACTTCATGTCCGGCGACAAACTCCTATCTCTGCTGTCAAACACCACCGTCACCAGATTTAACTGATATCACAAACCAAGACCAGATTTTTTCCTGGTGTGCCGGTCGCATATATCGAGGTGAATTTGACACGACTTAGCGTTCACACCGTTTTCGCTAAGTATCCCAGGCGAACTTCCAGCCTGCGGCGGTATGGGTGGTGAAACCGAATGATGCTATATAGAAAATAAGGAGTGGAATGTATGAAGTGCGGTTCCTTGGTGTGGAGGTATATAACGGATTCAAAGCACCGTAGAACTGATGAGAGGCGGAGGATGGAGGATAAAGTAGATAATGCCAATCCGAGAGACAATCCTGGAGTGTAGGTTGCATTCCTACGCCTACCCAAAATCGGAATAAACGCAATAATCGTGAAGCTCTTGTTCGACACGAAGTTCATTGGGAGGACTCTATGTTCGTGACATATATATATATATATATATCTGATGGGGTCGATTGAAGGCCTTATACTAATGGTAACTGCCCTACCAGCGCTGGGCTAGAGTTCATGATCAACATTCGGGAGAACGACCTGCACAACGAAATTATTTTGTTGACTTTCTGCGGGTCTACATGTCAGTTTAGCCTGGCTCTTCCAGTTAAAAGACGACGTGATCGATGTGATTCCGTGATTATCCTAGACAATAATTTCGAGGATAAGCTGGGGCGTGCGCATGAACCGAAGGACATACTGTTGCACGTTCGTACGCAGGGATGCAAATTATATGTTTTTAGCAGGGATGCATCGGGGTCGCTTTTCTGGGCAGGATAAAACAGCCCAACGATCCTTGATCCCATCCAACATCCGGTACTGGCCAGCATAAATGTATTCAGCTGATAAGTAGGAGTATCGAGCTATTCGATTGACAGGACTTCTGAACCATTGAAGATGCCAAATAAATTCCGGAAGAAATATTCAGAACTGCACATACGTAAGTGGGCCACGCGCTATAACACCTATCGATAGCCCGCAGCAACGATCCTGGGACTATGAAATTTACCGCTATGTACAACCCTGAGAGTCTAGAACGAACTACAGTAGGGACATTTTGTCAGTGTTTTTGACGTGGATAAATCGGTGCGTCATCAATGTGCAGTCTGATAATAACCGCCATGTGTTGCGTCGGTTTCCAGTTTTCGATTATATTAGTGCGAGTATTTTGAGAAGGACGACTCGGAACGGTATATCTCAGTATCTTGTTTGTTAACACCACGGCTGCATGTAAGTCTTCACAAGAACAGTAACATTGCTTGGGCTCATCGGCTACTAGATGTGAACAAGCACGAAAAACTCCCAAACATAATGCCATTGTCAAGATAGGATGTCCAGAGTTAATCACCAGCGTTTTTTGTTGTTGTGGTGTCCGGTATTATACACGGTTGTCGCGTTTACAGAATATGGAAAATTTAAGCAATCGATTGTCGACAAAACAGTCCGGCGCAGAAATCTCGATATGTCGCCATAAAATGGTGGATAAGGGGCTGGATCCAAGCTCCTGGCGAGACGAGCAACAGTCCTTGACCTAATCATCTTCCGGTACTGAAATGACCGGCGTAACAGCATATGCCACTCGTACCTGCTTTAGTTAGTGACAATTTAGATATTATCTTGGCAGGGCTACATGGGCAAGGTGTTTAATATTCTACGGAACACTAGCTTAGGTACTATGTCCAACGAAGCACGTGAACCAAAACAGAATAATTTACGAAAAGACTGCAAGCTGAAAAACGCAGATGATTCTCGTCTACCGTCCGTTCTTGCCGTCCACGAATTCGATCGAATCTACTGGAAGCGACCATCATACATATCGATCAACTACCGAAACGGCGTGTTTGTGTCAAAATCTCTATTCCCTACTGTAGCGAAAGAATTCGAGCTTGAACTATTTTCACCGTTATCTGGGCACTGGGCACGGCTTCTAAACGAAAACCAAAGGTGAAAACCGGCTGTGTAGCATGATGACACTGATGGTATTCCGGTGTAAATTGCTCTGAAATTCACTATTCTATAACTGGAAGACACACGACAGTCCAGTAGCAATATTGCCCAAAAACGTCACAATTGTTTAAAGGTCGATAACCCGGGAATATGCTGCGTACCATGTGTGCTGCACGCTCACACGTAGCCGCGTCATTAGCCTATAATGTCACAAATTGACACCCTTCTGTCGCGAAAAGGAACATTATTTTCGGCAACGGCGGAGGTACGTTTTCCATATGTCGAAAGGACACCGTGCTTCGGTTGGTCGTCGGCGAGGACTGAATACTCTAGTGTTCTACTTTTCATAACTATAAAAAAATATCCTTCGGGGCTGGAAGGCGAGATCATCTACTACGATAGAGTACTAAGGCTTTCGACTCGCTTAGTTACAATTTGTACCCCGGCGACTGCATGCCAACTTTTACCAACGACTTAATGAATGTACACACGTTGTTGCGCATGGGTGAGGGTTGCACTTTCTCGACCACAACAGTAGGCGTAACTACCCTAGCTTTGCGAAAAACATACGGGCGAACACCTTGTATTGTACAGCATGTCGGCATTCTGCGTATCCACATGTCCGCCAAGTCTGGGTCTTCCAATCTGGATCCATCGTGACCGGTGCGTTTCGCAAATATCCTCCACATTTATCGCCGATAGAAACTGGCTTGTGTATGTGAACCACAGGTCGTAAGAATAATAGATATAGGCACTCACCATGTATCTTTTACCCAGGGTTATACATCGGAGAGGTTTGTCTGGCCAAGAGAAAACAGCAACGGTCCTTGTTCCAACCACATACCCAGTATTTGTCAGCCAAAATGTATTCAGGTAGCTAGGGGATAATATCGAGCTCTGCCGTCGGCAGGGCTACACTAGAATGGCATTTCAAGGTAGTGTACAACTTACCCTTTAAAGGGTTGTGCAATTTTCAATGAATCATCTGATATGACGAATTAACGCAGGATGAACTTTTAAAATCGGCAAATACGCTAGTGGGCCACAAGCTGTAACACATTTTGCTAGGGAACAACGAGGGCCTTATGTCTAAGGAAGGTACCGCGATGCCCAGCCAAATAGTTCCGAACCAACTAGAAAAAAAACGTCTTGTGTTTGAGGTGGGTACAGTGGTGTACCATTTCTGTGCAGTGTGACAATGACTGCCACTTTTGTAGTTAGGTTCTGTTGTGTGATTATAGTCTTTAGAAGCAATTCAAGATGGACGATTCGGAGCAGTGGACTTCATCGCCTCTTTCGTGAACAACACGGCTGCAAGTACGGTCATCACGAGCACAACCACCACGCCTGAGCGCATCGGCTACAAGGTATAAACAAGCACTATCAACCATCGAGAAAACAGCCATTGTCAACGTTTATGGCCAGAGGGATTCACCTGTGTGGCGTTCCTGCGCTGTCTGGTTACGTTCGCCACTATACACGTCTGCCTTCTTTATAGAATAACGAAAACCAATACCCACTCAAGTCTGGAGAAATGTTTCGGACAATAAAACATGATATTCCAATTTACATAGGGAAAACGGAGCTGCATCCAAGCTCATGGCTAGAGGAGCATCAATCTTTGTCCTTGTCAGCTGCCGATGTTATAACGACCAGAGCAAGCGTATACGCCGCCCGTACCAGATAAATATTTACTCTAGTTCTGCCGTTGGCAGCGACATACGTGTCTGGAGTTCTCGGCAGCGTTGCGATTGTTCTGGATGTCAACCTCAGTTGAATACTTCGTATAAAAATTTCAATCAAAGGTGTTTCGAGGGGACGACTCGTGCGACGGGTGGTGCACCGTTCGACCTCGCTGTGAGGTGCGGGAGAAAAAGAGGACATGGCGTTGTTATTATTATCGTGTACACATGTTGTAGAAAACACTGGTGGGGTTCTTGTAGTTGTGAGGTCAAAGGGGCTGTCATACCTCCTTTCCGTCACCCTGGAAATTCATCGAAATACATTTTTGCAACCCATACGCGAAACATCAAAGCCACCGCATATTCTCGTAGGACAATTTTCGGCTACATGAATCACAATCAACCAATCGAAATGTATCAGACATTTGCGCAACTATGAGCAACTGCTATGTCTCACAGCCTCCCCATTAGTGGCACACTGCCATTCCCAAAGTGGTAATGCCGTACTACTATTACGGGGGTCCATAGTTAACGGGATCAAATTTTGTTAGTAAAATTAGTAATATATATATATTTTTATGTACACCATAGGTCCTGTTAACTATGGACCCCCGTAATATAGGTCTACAATCATCTGGCACTTGAGTTCTGTCGCGATGGCCATACAAGCAGTAACCAATTCAATCACAGAAAACCAAAACCCATACAAAAGCTGCCTTCCTGCTTACAAAATACCAAACTCGTCCAGAATTCATAAACTCAAGACCAAGGCAAATTTCCAAACCATACCGCTCATTCGTAACCTTCAACAATCTCACCAACACTCAACAACTCCTTCCGCGATATTCCATCGGTAATAAGATAAACACCTACTGCGCACGCACAACCGCCTCCCGGCTGTGTACTCGTCGCCGTTCGAATCCCGAAAACTCAATACAATCCAAAATATCTCACTCCTCCAAGTCAGTATACTAAACACAGTCTTCTAAAACCTACTCCTCCAAGTCAGCTATTCAATTATATATTTAATGTCTTACTCCTTCAAGTCAGTACAATACCACTGGAATATCTCGACGGTACTGTGTGGCCTACCAGAGCTTCGTATGTCTTTCTTTTAAACCAATCACCAATAATACTCATTGCATACCACAAACAATAATACAAAAATGGCGTGGTATACGATAGAGATTCACCCTAACTTTTTTTAGGCTCCGCACTTGACCTTATGGAGCCCCACACCTCACCCAAAAACTGACTTCAGCAAAAATCAAAATGCTTCTCGATTAACAATCCCTTAGCCCGAGTATACAATTACGCCATCTCTCAAAACGAGATCGACATCTCGACGAGTTTGTGTCTGGCGCCCCGTTTCTCAAAATACATCTCAACGGATATGTATTACCTCTATCGTAGAACGCGTCTAATAATAATGCATAATAGGTACGTGTACGAACCGTAGTACCAAACGTATAGCTCCTGCTCCCTACATACATGACCATACATTATGCAAGAACATCAATAAGAATATTAATCAAACACTGCATGACAGCGGGGGAGGGGAGAGGTGCACGCGGAATCATGCATGGCCGTAGTCGTATGAAAATAGACCCTCGCATCCCTACAGTGCCGGGGCGGAGCACGACGGTTCACCGACCAAAACGATATTGCTTGCACCAAGAGCAAAGCGCCGTGAGGTGTTGGGTGGGTTGTATGAAGGGTGAGCTGCATCCTACTAAGAACCGATTTAGAGGTGGATTTTCTTGCACGTGGATGACAGCACCATATTCATTTTTTGTTTATTTGGTGGTGGGGTCACTTCCAGAGATAACAATGTGTTTCTTCTGTAACTCCAGCGTGGGTGCCTCACCATATACCACTACGTGATATGATCATCCCGCTTGTGCGGAGTAAAGTTCTCGCCGCAAAAAAATGATCTGGCTTGACCGCCAGCCTTGGCAACCGTAAAGACGCTAACAAATACACGGCACCCTGACCGTCTAGCTCACGCAGTTTCAGGAGTGTTTTACTGCGTCATCGC
Source organism: Macrocystis pyrifera (assembly GCA_031763025.1). Taxonomy (NCBI): domain Eukaryota; class Phaeophyceae; order Laminariales; family Laminariaceae; genus Macrocystis; species Macrocystis pyrifera. Next base: position 12,095,393 of record JASSKH010000001.1, read on the forward strand.
CAACCGACGCCAACCCGACCGGTATACAAATAGATATTAAAAATAGGGGAGGGTTGTACAAAAGAGTCCAGTTACTTCTAACTAGATCGGCCAACTACAAACCACGCAGCTTCCGACTGAACAATTATCCTCCAACGACGCGTTCTACAGTAGAGGTAGCATTTTTCCACTAATTTTGTTTCTGAATGACGGAGCTCCTTAATTAAAATCGTCGGAATACCAATCCTGTTTCGAAGAATGATATATTTGAATACTTGGGCCATGGGATTATATTCATCGGGGAGCAATTTAGATTTTGCTCAAGTCAGTTTTCGGGTGAGATATTGAGATCTTCAATCGAGGAGCCTACGAAATTCAGGGCGAACCCCTATCGTAGAACGCCTCCAACAACCAAAACCAATACCCACGATATTATCGCGTCGCGGCGGGCCGGGTCACGAGAACCATTTAAAAAAAACAAGCATACCGTAAACACACGCGCGCACGCGCGTGAGGGGGGCGCGGGGAGGGGGCGATACAGTCCAGTTACGATACAACGTGAGCAAAACAAAAATAATACCTCGGGTCTCGACTCCAAGCACGTACGCAGGTCGCGTGAATCATCTCCTCCCTTCTCAACGAATCTGGGAGACGAATGGCTTCGCCGCGACCTTCGTTCTCCCATCTGATTTCCGGCGGCGGCTTAGGTCAATTTGTCCCCCGGGATGATAGCACTGTTGCTCCCGAAGTTTAGGAATCAAGGCTTATCACGGTACTTGACGCGTCCTACGATAGAGGTAGCACATTTCCACGAGAATGGTTTCTGAATGACGGGGTTTCTTAACTCAAAATCGTCAGAATGCCGATTTTGTTTAGAAAATTGACGATATATTAGATTTGGGCCATGAATGGGATTATTCATCGGGGTGCTATCTGATTTTTGTTGAGGAAATTTTTCGTGTGAAGTATGGACCTCCTAAGTGAGGAGCCTGAGAAACATCGGGGAGAACCTATGTTGTGGAACGCCTCACTTCGGCGGGACGGTAACGGCGGCAACGATGGGACGAGACGGGACGGTAAAACAGCGGTCAAAATGGTCCCATCGTCCCGTCCCGTCGCCCCTAACAGTCGTCACTTACGTCCCTACGCCGATAAAATCCTCTCGCGTTGGAAATTTACCGTCCCCCCCCCCCGTATCACCTAACATTACCGTCCCGTCCCGCCTGACACCGAAAACGTACCTCCTCGTCCGCAACCAATAAAATTTCTCCATGAATTTTTGTCCCCCCGTCGTCCACCGTCCAGCACCCGTCCCGCGCCGTCCCTCAAAAGCGATCGTTCCGTCCCGTCCCGGAGATAGGAAGGATAAGAAAAAGGATGAAGGAGTAAAGGGAGGAAGAGAAAGAGAGGAGAGAAAAAGAAGAAAGAATAGAAAAAAGAGGAAGTAGAAGAGAGGGAGGAAATGAGAAGGGAAGAAAGTGGAAGTTAGAGAAAAAGGGGTGGGAGAGAGAAATTAAGATTTAAAAAAAATATATGAAATGTAGAGAAGTAAGAAGAGTAAGAAGGAAAAAGGTAGTGAAGAGAGAAAGAGAAAGTAGTAGGAAGTAAGAGAGAAATAAAAAGGTAGTAGGGAGAGAGAGAAAAAGAGAGGATGATGATAGGTTAAAAAAAAAATAAGAGGGGGAAAAGGTAAAAGAGAATAATAAAGAATAGATAGTAGAGAGAAGAGGAAAAGATGAGTAGTAGAGAAAGTTAAGAGGAAGAAAGGAAGGAATAAGGGAGTTGGAAGGAGAGAGAAGAGAGAGAGGGAGGAGATAGAGTGTGAAGGAAGAAGAGAGGAGTAATAAGAGAGGAGAAATAATAGGGAAAAGAAGAGATTGGGAGGTAAGAGAGAAGAAAATATAGAAAAGAGAGGAGAGTAGGGAGTGGAGGTGAGAGGGGAAAGAAGAAGGGGGAGGAAATAAAGAGAAAGAGAGAGAGTAGAAGTGTAGAGTAGAAAGGAAAGAAAAGAGAGGTGTAAGTGAAGGTAAAAAAAAAAAAAGTAATAGAGTAGGGGAGAGGAAGAGAGAAAGAAGAAGGTAGAGAGTAAGGAGGAAGTATAGGAGGATAAGGAGTAGAGGAGGAGAGAGAAGGAAGAAGAGCGTCCCGTCCCGTCGACGAATTCCCTGACCGTCGTCACTTACGGTCCCGTACGCCGATAAAATCTCTCGCGTTGGAAATTACCGTCCCGCCCCGCCGTATCACCTAACGATTACCGTCCCGTCCCGCCATGACACCGAAAACGTACCGTCCCGTCCCACCAATAAAATTTCTCCAGTTGGAATTTTTTGTCCCGTCCCGTCGTGCCACCGTCCACGAACCGTCCCGTCCCGTCCTCAAAAGCTGATCTTTCGCACATACAGGCCCCTCCGGCGGACACAACATGCCTCGTCCCCTGCAAGATACGCTCGTGGTCGTCTGTTTCCAACCATTCCCACTACGAATTTCGGAATTTATCAAGAGATTTCGAATTGTGCTAAACTTCAGTATTGATAGTAATTCCAATACAAACCATATATTGTGCACAACACCCACACCAAGAATCATTTCGAACCGTTGCCGTATTACGGAGTAGAAGGGAAACTGCAGTGGACGAAAGTAGGAAGGAGATGGCAGATAGGGTAGCCAGGTACCGCGCAGATAAAGAAGTAGAACATGCCTATACTACTCGTACCACCAACTGGTGCAGCAGGTTCGAACGTGGTCTTCCTTTGTCTTCCAGTTGTTTGTTGTTTATTTTAGTTTCATTTTATTTTCTTCTTTGCGCTGACCCTATGTGATTTTCACTACATTTTCTTTCTCTTCCTTTCTCCGATTGATAAGCCTGATTGAAGGAGTCGTGTGGCGTGGGTGGATGACGAGCCTGCTTTGCTTGTTTCGTATTGTCTGACGCCGAGGGGCTGGGCATAGTTGACGAACGCAGGACGATGGTGGCAGACAGGGTAGCAAGGCACCAGGCGGGCCAGCAGGGAGACCCTGGCTGTGCTACTCGTACTATAAACTGCTGCCGCTACCTGGAGCATGCCTTGTGCTTTGTTTGGTTGGCCTGTTATTTTCCCTTGGTTCTTGGTCTTACTCTGTTGACCACTATTAATTGTGGTGTTTCTTCTTTTTACTTTTTTTCTAGCTCCTTCTTTTCAAGTGTTCGCCAGATCCCCTGCGGGGGGGGGTACGATGGTTTGTTGCCATATATACATATACCAGGTATATATTTGTTTCTTTTTTCTTGTTTCTTTTTCTCTTTCGAATTGTCTTTGTTTTCGTTCTTTTTCTCTTTGTTTCGTTTAGTTTCTCTAGGTCATGGAATGTTTGTGTCGTGCCTGTCGTACGCAGTATGATGACATGGCATTGCATTGCATACGTGGCAACGTAGTATCTCTGTGGCGTACTGGTAGCTTTGTGACCACAAACTTGTATCTCTCCAGGATTGAAGAATCGGCACGGACACTGGTTGTGCTGGATGTCGACGGGTAGAAAGAACGGTTTAATGTGAAGAAACAACAACAACAACGTAGATTGCCAAATCGAGTACCAGGTATCAACTATTCTATTAATGGGTCGAACTCACAGGTGATGCTTCTTTGTTCTATAGAAGAAATAGCTTTGCTGGTGTTGATGATTAGCAGCTGGTTGATGATATATAGTTGACAAACGCTGGACGATGGTGGCGGACAGGGTAGCAATATACCAGGCGGGCCAGCAGGGAGACCCTGGCTGTGCTACTCGTACCATAAACTGTTGCCGCTACCTGGAGCATGCCTTGTGCTTTGTTCGGTTTGCCTGTTATTTTTCCCTAGGTTCTTAGTCTTACCCTATTGACGACTAGTGGTGCTTTCTTCTTTTTCCATTTTTTTTTCAGTTCCTTCTTTTCAAGTGTCTGCCATATCCCCTGCGGCAGGGGTACGATGGTTTGTTGCTATATATACATATACCAGGTATATATTTGTTTCTTTTTTCTTGTTTCTTTTTCTCTTTAGAATTGTCTTTGTTTTAGTTTTTTTTCTCTTCGTTTCGTTTTAGTTTCTCTAGGTCATGGAATGGGTATGTCGTGCCTGTCGTACGCAGTATGATGACATGGCATTGCGTTGCATACGTGGCAACGTAGTATCTCTATATCTGTGGCGTAGCTTTGTGACCACAGAACTTGTATCTCTCTAGGATTGAAGAAACGGCACGGACACTGGTTGTGCTGGATGTCGACGGGTAGAAAGAACGGTTTAATGTGAAGAAAACAACAACAACAACAACACATCAACAACAACAACAACAACAACAACAACAACATTTAAATGCAAGTATAAACAATTACGAAGTTCGAAATAATTTTATAAATTTTGAAATACGTCAGCTGTGAGTTCGACTGATTAAATAGTTGATACTCAACTTTGCAAGCTGCGTACAGTGGTGGCAACAGCAGCCGCAGCGTTGGCCTGGCGAACGGACGCAGCGTCTTCCGCGGCTATCCCAACACGGCGTGCGTCTACCTCCGCTTGCACAGCAGCTACAGCAGCATGAGCGTTCACCTCAGCTTCTATTTGTGCAGCAAACCTCGCAGCCTGCGCCTCGCGCGCAATAGTAGACGCATTGGCCGTGGCCTCCGGCGACTTGCTCTCGTCGGACATCCCGAACTCAAACTAGTCTCACACCTTGGACTTGTAGCTCTGCCTCTGCTTCACTGCGCCGATACGTGTAGGTTGCGGCTACGTACCAGACAAGGTGTGTCTACCAAGGGCTGCGATTCATGCTACCGTGAATCACCGCAGTCATCTGATTGGCTTGAACTTCTTACGTACGTACACAACTCACATTCTCTCATTCTTCCGAGAATATTCTGCTTTGCAAGCTGCGTAATACGCCTCGTCTATATTCCATTTTTACCTAATTTTACAATTATTGTGATAAACCGAGCGCGCGTATTCTATATGTGATTCCTTGTCAAATATTGTGATTAATTATACCAAGAGGAAAAAAGTGGTGTACCTGGTGGTGGTTTTGTTCTGTATTCTCATTTATTTATATATATTTTTTTTATTTATTTTTTTTTATTAATATAATTGTTCGTATTACGGGGGGCCATGGAAAACAGGACCAAATTTTGTTGACAAAACTAGGGGAATATACAAGTTTTTGTGTACCGTACGTCCACAATTTACTATATTTTCCCGTAATAGAACTACTTATAGATATCTCAACCTCGGAGCGTACTCGGTTGGTACACCCCTGGTCTCTCAGCAGTGAGAGCTCCCACTTGGGAATCGCCCCCGTTTATTACTTGCCGGACCGTTCCAGCGAGTCTTTGTTTTCTCCATTTCTCGTCGTACTTTCAGTCCTTCTTCCCTTTTTTCTTCTTTCGTTTCGTGTGCGGGCGTGTGCTCCGCGCACGGTTGCGCGGGCGAACCCGGCACCGTCGCGGGTGTCAGCGGATGCTGGCGAGTAGAGGGGGAGTTGCAAGGAGTGCGGTCGCCGCTTTCGTGCCTAGGCGTCGCGTGTGCCTCGAGACACGAGGGATGCATCAATAGGCTCTGTCTGGCCTCCATTTGTGATGTTTGATAGGATCCGTACGAGTTTTTAAGGGTCGTTCATGATTGTAAGATAATATTCAAGCGGTGCTTATTTTTGCGACCGGGCTGAGAGTCACAAGAGGGAGGTACCCCGAATGAGCACCAACATTGTCGAGCTTGCATCGAGGTCCACGGTGAGCACCGGGCTTCACGCGAGGCGGGCGACGGGGCTCACTGTGGAAGAGAGGGAGGGAAGCTTTACCCGGACTGAATCGGTGGCGAGATGATCGCGAGAGGGGCGGGTGGCGTACGAGGCTGAGAGAGAAGCTCTGCTGTAAGATTTTTTATTTTTTTCATTTTTTTCTTTTTTTGACTAGTGTAAGGGGTTCCACTCAAGTAGTAAATTATTACACGAAAGGGGACGGGGATTTTTATTCTTTTAGAATTTTTCGGTTTCATTTTCATTGTTTTTGCTGTGTTGCTGTACCGTTCTGTGCTTTATCTTTCGTACATACGACGAGTACACAGACACAGAGCATATCGAAAGAAGAAAATAAGTACCCTACCTGGGGTATGTACGTATGTACGACGTGTGAGCGAGGGTAGCGGAAAACCGCCCACGACGCGAAGCATGTGTGGCGTCCGAGCTGTTTTCTCCTGAAGCATGGCGGCGGGACTCTTGGCATTATCAAGTCTCCAGTTTGGAGCTATAGAGGTCGGTATCACTTCTGAAAACGCTGTGATATGATATATGATATTTTTGTAAAATAAAAGTGATATATGATATGATATGAGATCATATATCATATCATATCATATCATATGACAGAAAACCCTCCCAAGCGCCCGAGAATCTCCCGAGATCCACTTTTTTCTTCGAAGTTCCGAGTTCTTCGAAGTACCCTGATATGGCTCTAGCTAATCTAGCTCGCACACAAGGAGCCATCATAGCTTGTCTGCTCACAGCAGCAGTCGTTCTCACGGCATGGTCTTCTTTGTGGTTCGCGTTGAAGTTGGAGTTGTCACTTTGTTCAATCTTTATAACGATGATTATCATATTTCGGCTTGCTTTTGTGTTAATAATATTAGGGCCATTCCTAACGAACCGAAAAAAAAATCACGATTCGTGATTTTTAGGCATGCCAAAAGATCACGATCCGTGACATTTCAGTTCTAACGAACGAAAAAAGCCGAAAAACGTCGCGTTTCGTGATATTTTCAAATAGTTAAAGTTCTGATATTTCAAACCCAACGTTTTTTGGGGGTGTGGAGCAAACTCTCGAGAGTGGGGCACGGCCAGGCCGGGCTGGGCCGTCCGCCCCTCGCCCAGCCCGTGACATACTCGAATCGCGGGCCGAAGCCTGACCCAGCCTGCGAGATTCCAACTTCACCGGCCGTCGGCCAAGCTCGTTTCGCGAGATTCCATCTCGCAGGCCGTCTGCCCCGCCTGGCCTGTGACATCCCCAGGTCATTTTCGCTTTTGTCTTCCAGCAGTGGCTCCTCCTCCTGGAAATTTCGAGGCCACAACCTCCTCGTTAGCCCGCGCCCAGCGGTATCTTTGGGCAGCCGCCCGTTGTCCACAAGCGGCGTACGAAGCAGAGTCTGCCATGCCCCTATGCCGACCATCGGATACCGTTGGTGCACGTGGGTTGCGTAGTGCCTTGATCAGGCGTATTTTGAGACACGACAAATGTCACGAATCGTGATTTTTTTTTTTTAGGGAAAAGCTAAAAAAATTGGTGTCATGAATCGTGATTTTTTTTGTCGTGATTCACGACAAAAAAATCATGATTCACGACAAAAATATCACGAATCGTGATTTTTTTTGTTCGTTAGGAGTGGCCCTTAGTAAAAAGAATGGCGGAGTGCTGCTGTTGATTTCAGGGTGAATATTCTATAGTATGTGGTGTCGTCAGTGTTATTGCACAGCAGTAGTGCAGTCTTCATGATACTCTATTTTGAGGACAAGCGGTTGAAATTGTCTGGTGATTGCACACAGCTAGCTGCTGTGCATGCCTTGGGCCCTAGGTATTCCTGATTGTTGCGTGCGTAATACCTTATAGCAATGTGCGCCTTGTTTATTCCGTGGAAGCGAAAGATATTATGCTGTTGTTGTACCACCGTGTATGTACGTACGTGGTACGTATGTACCCCTAGTATAATAGCTGGTATTTGGTAAAAAACTAAGAAAGCACGTTATAACAATATAGCCTACCAGGTACTGTACTGCTGTACTGCTGTATATAGTATAGGTGTTGTAGGCGAGTAGAGCCTGGTAGAGGAGTTAAAATATACTACAAAATACCAACGAAAAAAATGTAAAGGTTTCCAACAACTAACTCGGCATCATGCCATGAATACATTATTATTACTGATGATGCTACTTTATATTGCTCTTCTCGCTGGCTGTGTGTGCATCATCACCCAGCTTTCGTCCCAGCTTTCGTCCCAGGTTGTGCTCGAAAACGTTATACGAGTAATATATGCGGTTCGCCCTACTATTACTGACGCTGGACACATGTTTGACTATTATTGAAGTATGTGCTTACCAGCAGTGCAAGAAGAGCATTACACCCCACCCCAACCCAAGAACGTCCTTGGCTACTACTGCTGTGTGGCCTCAAAGAAAGCTGAAATCGTGACTTTTATTCCATATCATATCACATATCATATCATATGATATGATATATCGATATCATATAATATGATATGATACGATATGATATATCGTATCACGGTTTTTTTTTTTTGTGATATTGATATGCTTATATCATATCACATATCGTATAATATATCACATTTTGTGATATGATACCGACCTCTAGCAGCTAACTACAGGGGCCATAAAAAACAATATTCAATCATGGACCTCTGTCCGCTTCGCATAATTCGATGTACTTTTCCTTCCTGAGCGAGCGTAGCGGGCGGCGTAGGCCGCCCGCGGAGCGAAGCGCCTTGTAGTTCATATTTCTACGTGCAACACCTGCCACAGCCGCAAGCTCGCCACCATACACAAACAGTAGGCCGCACTCTCATGGTCTTACCCGATCGCCCATACGGTTTTGGGCCTTAATATAATGATCGCTTGGTATTCATTTTAATTTTTAAACAGTTCTTATGTTTACGCCCAGAGTAGTATTTTTTTGTCAAGTACCTAAGCATCCTGATTTGGTGCTCCCATAAGACTCCCATAAGGTTTGGCCAATCAGCAACGCTATACGCGCGGCGAGATCAATATGCGCGGCGCGATTAGGCCTACATGCTGCATGCTGCCGCCATCCTCTGCCTGTGTGAGCCTGAAACAAGGCGCGGGTACGATACAAACTCAGATGCTTGCAGCAATTCAAAGGCGAAGAGGCGCGGGGCAAGCTGCTGGTGGTGGAGGTACTTCTTCGCAATGTGGGTATTGACTGGTGGTGCTGGTGGGGATATAATACCTGTGAGTGGCGGGATGAAAACCTGTAGTCACCAGGGAGCGCTTCCAGATTCCATGTGCAAGAAGGCCTGCACGGCGGAGGGGGAGGCTTCTATGTAGCAGGTGCGCGTGTATGTGTCGTGTTGTGTCACATGCTTCTTGTGTGTTCCCTGGCGATGGGAGTAATCTACCACCTACGAGTTAGAGCCTGCTGGTGCAGCAGTTTTATACCCTGGTACCTAAAAGAGTACTGCACCACAACAAAACTGTACCGTATGTACTACTAATACTGTTGTTGTCCACTCGTACCTACCTGCTGTCCGAGTACCACAGGGGCCCCTCCAGCAGATCTCTGGGACTGCTTGTGCCGTACGGGCTTCACAAGGGCATCTGTGCTCGTACCTTCTACCACAACAGCAGCAGTTGCCTGAATTTTTCACGCCTCCCTTACTGACTGCGCGTATATACTTGTACCAGTGTGTGCAGGAGAGGTACTGCACTGCTGTTACAAGTACTGACTGCTGTAAGAGAATGTTGCCTACGAGGGAGGCACTTGTTTGGTGCGTCCCAACTTGCACGGCTGCCGTGTGCCGGTCGCAACCTGCGCAGCAATCCCTCCAGTAGATGGCTGTCGCCTACACCCCAGGAGCTCTCTCTACACTTTACCTACCACTACACAAGGCAGCGAGCGTGGTCTCCATTGTTTTTCTCTGGTTGGGAGATGCGTTTTTATGAAGAAAGCGCAGAGGAATTCGAGGCGGTGGAGCGGGCCCTCCGTCACAAAATCAGGAGTCAAGACCATGGAGACATGAAAACGAGTGGGAGTGGCATCGCTTCATTCATACGTACCGAAGGTTAGCTTCAACGGTATACGTGAAATTCACGTCGGGTGCGAGACTTGATCCCAGTTAAATTCGTCGAGTGCCGTGTTGCCGAGTGAATATACGGCCGCAACGTGGCAAGGATTTCGGTTGCGTCTCCCCTCAAGTAAGTTGTCACTGTTCGGCACAACATATGACGTTGTCACTCCTGTTTTGTCCTATTCTTGTTCGTTGCCACCTCTATCAGGATGATCCCGTCATCATGAGCACGATGAGATCTTCTTCTGAGGTACATTGGTATCGGCGGCCCATCTGGTGGGTCCATCTGCTTAAAGACCCAGCAATCTTTGCTGAGGGAGGGAGCGAGGAAGACTGCACGTCAAGGCTGACTGACAGCCTGACTGATTCCGATGGCCTGCCAATATAGTATCCAGGCAAGGGTATATTCTGCGGCTGGCTTTCAATTGTATCAGCGTGCTTGCAGTAAAAATGGTGCAGAAGAGTGTATATGCATCTGCTCGCATGCAGGGAGATTCTACGGCCACTCTTGATCACCACGATCATGATATTGCTGACGTAGGGAGTGGGGGGGTGTACTATTACGGGGGACCATAGTACATAGGACCAAATATTGGGAGTAAAAACAGCGAAATATGGGTTTTGTGTACCGTGGGTCCTCTTTAATATGGTCCCTCGTAATTAGTATCATGAATGGTCGTAGTCGTACGACCATAGACCCTCTAATCCCTATCATGCAGGGACGGAGCATAACTTTCAAGGGGGGAGTATGAGCAGCTGCTACACGGGGCCATCCAGGAATAGGTTGGTCGAGTGCTGGATACGGTGCCGCTGACTTGTTCAGTGTTTTTTTCCGACATTGAAACGCAATATTTGCTATTGCCTTCATACACGGCGCCATGCAGGAATAGGTTGATCGAGTGCTGGATACGGTGCCACTGACTTAATCAGTGTTTGTTTCCGACATTGAAACGCAATGTTTGTTATTGCCTTCATAGGCAGTACTCGCCCGTGTGAAATGATCATCTTCGTACTGTTGGGCAACGCGAAGCGTCCGATCTGGATTTCCACATTATCTTAGTGTGACGTTGGGGCCCAATCCAGTTATCGTAGAAGGATGCCGAACGCGCGGGAGGCATTGGATGTCAAACGTGCGGGAGGTACTGAGGAATTCTGTCACGGTAGAATCAATGCTACTACGCGGTCTTGGAGCTTGATGCATACCCCTCGAGCAGGGCTATTTCGCTTCCGATTTGTTCGAGTCGCCTACCGCCCTAGAAAACATACCGGCCACCCCTCCAAGCCCAGCACCACTTTAATGACGCTCGTCGTACCGGCGGAGCTCTGTATACTTTCCTAATCGGTCGTTAGAGTGTACGATGTCGTCGCGGATATGGAAGCGGGAAAATATTGCGGTCGTCTCGATTTCGAGCAACAAGGCCGGCCACCGGGAGGCGTACTGTTAAAATATTGAACAAAACCTATCCCGTTTTCAACAGTTCTGGGTGCTCGAGCGAGCCCCTATACCGTTCTGGTAATGTATTTTCTGTTTTTGGGCTAGCATGACACGCGCTACCCACATCCCGCGCCCCACGCGCGGTGACGCAGGCATCAGCAGGGAAGCGCTAAGGCTCGTTCGAGAGAAATATGAGTGCATCAGGACAAGCTGCGCGCTCCCGTGGATAGTGGAGGTCTTGCAGGCGCCACGCGTGGCAGAGTGAATCGACGACGACCCTCAGTTTAAACAGATAGTATGCAGAACAGCAAGCTGTGGGAGATTTGGGGACACCAGAGTATAGCTGTGCAGTTATCAATGACATCGGTGTTTTCGCACGTTTGCCCGCACGTCGTATCAACTGGGTTTTATATGACAGTGGGGGTGTAAAAATAACACCAGAATCAGTTGTTTAGATCACAAGGTGGGAGGGCACATTCAGAGGTGGGAGGGCACATTCAGTTCGTTGCCGCGACTTAAGACAGTCGACGGGAAGAACGCAATTTGTAAATTCAGTCGGTGGTGCGAGGTGGATGCGCCTGAGACGAGTTACATCAGGCGGGCTTTAATTCTGGCCTGTCGCACAAGCAATAGTTGTGTCAAGTGCAGGCAATTTGGAGAGTACTACTCAGATCAAACTATATGATGTACGACGCGTGCAGCGTGTACATTGACTCCATATGTTTCAAGTATATACCATAGGTTTTAGCCGACCGTATTAGCCCCTTGAGAACAAGATGATGATGGTGTTTTTTCTTGTGTTGCGCATTCTGCCAATCAACGTTTTCACGTGCCTTGATTGTTTCGCACGAATTGTAGGTATACTCTCCATGCAACTACACCCGACACTTTCGGTCAGTGCACAGCGTCCAAGGTCGGGGTGCACTTGAGCTATATGTGAATAGCAGTTTTTTGTTTGTATGCTTCGGGGGGCTGTGGGAGCAATGATCAACGAAGACTGCTTCTGCGCGGTTCAACCGAATAGAATTCACGACTGCTACTGTCGAGGGGAAAAACCATTAATAATGTCAAAACATTATACCACATTATGGGACAAAGAAATTACTCGATATTGTCAATATATACCAAGTACAAGAAAAGATGTGATTGGCACCTCTTTGTGCTTCCATCTTACATCGCCTTCCTCCTGCACGTACTCGTTTATACTTGTTCATTTCACTCGGTCGGCAAAGCTGCTCACTCACGGTGAGTGTGCTCGTGATGTCGACCAATTCAAAATTCCAAGAAGAAAGGGAAGAAGACCTATCTATCAATTCAGGCAGAGCGACATAAGAAAGACAAAGTGCACAGCATCTCTGTTGTGTGCGAGTATAAAATGGTCCCCAAAGCTTCATTGTAGGCAAGTACTGCAGCAGTAGTATAGAGATACATGAGGCAAGGCTGCACATGCGGTGTGTAGGCCTTGTGCGCTCGTAAGAAAAAAAAACGGAAACAAAACTAAATCCTGCTGCACTCAAAACACACCAGTACCACGGCAAATGCGAGCGCAGCTCGAGATGGTTTGCAACGAGACCAGTCCCACACGTTAGCTCAAGATGACCCGCTTCTGCAGATACCGGGGTTGTGGATATCGGTAACGTGCAGCTCTCACAATCGGTAATGCAAAAACATTACTATTGCAGGCAGACACTCGTAATATATTGGGAGGCTGTACACACCGCGATTTGTTTGGTCGCTTCGCTCCCAATTATTTTTTGGCGCTTCGCGCCAAATGAGTTTAATTGCCCATACGAGGTAAGACAATGAAAGTACGGCCGAATGATGGTGTCGCCCGTGTAGTGGAAACGCTTACTTCTCGGAGGTTGAGCCGCCGGTCGAGAAGAAAAACGTCTGCAAAGGGACGGCTCCCTTGGCGCAACCAGCAGCGCGGGAAATTCTGCACGTACAACCGCTCCGATCTTGCGGTATGAAAAAAGACAAATATATTTACCGTCCCGTTCCGCCAAAGAACAAGTATTTACCGTCCCGCCCGGCCGAAGAAAAAGAAGATGACCGTCCCGTCTAACCGAATATAAAATATCTACCATCCCGTTCCGCCGAGGACAAAAATGTTTACCGTCTCGTCCCGTTGTGAAATTCTGCCCCCTTGAGTTTTACCGTCCCGTCCCGTCGAGAAAGTATACACCTGCTGTCCCGTCCCGCCTACATTTAATGTCCTCCTTCCATTTTCATTTAGTGTCCCGTCAAACAAGTCGAATATGTCCCGCCACGCCCCGTCACAATTCCCAGCCACTGCTGTGACAAGCCTTGGTAATAAGGGCAAGATCTCTGTTGATTGTCACGTACATCAGAGTACAGTAGTCCGTGAAATGATACTGTTATATACGTAACATGTATATACTCCTGCTGTCCTTCCTCCCAACTCGGAACAGCGTGCAAGCTCTTGTTCACAGTTTACGCCCACAACTTCAAAAACAGAAGTATTAAGACCTATGCCAATGGGAACACGAAGTATCAATAAAAAGTTCGAATTCCAAAGATGCGTGCCAAAAACAAAATGAACACGCTTCCTATGGGCACGTTTAGAAAAAAAAAAAGTTCCCAACTTTTGGAAAATTCCGAAAAAAACAAATCTGGGGCCAATGTTGGGCCAAGATCGGCTTGAGAAAAACTCAGGCCGATCTTTGGTTCGAAGCGGCGAGATTCCGTATCCTCGATAGACATCGATCGACAAAACCAACGATTGCGTCATGAATTCTGAACGGAGTGCGCTCATTAGGGGCTTGGACCCACCCTTGGGTCGCCCTCTTCATACAATGGCCAGTGACGTGTGGCGGGCGCTGGCCAGGCGTACGATAAAAAAAACAATTAGCCGCTGGTGTGTACCAAGCAGAAGAAAAATATCTAGATCCGCCTCGAATGGCAAAAAACAGGCATTTTTCCAGGTTTGGGAGGATACCGCAGGACGCCGCCGGCAAGCTCTCGCCCCTAGAGCACTTATCCACTTCATATATCCGATGCCGTCATCTATACTCATTGGTCTTGCCCGACACTAAACGGGTTGACCGTGGGCTGAGTCTATATCGAGATCGAGCATCTATCTTCGCACGAGCTGATTTTATCAGCGTGCTGATAATTTGCAACGAGAGAATACAAATTGCGCCGCCCGCAGCCGTTAGAAAAAAAATAAAAAAAAATAAAACATTTTGTCCCTTTTTTCCCACGGCGGCGGTAGGAGGATATTTTCGCCTGTTTTTTATAGCAATATTTTTGAAACAAAACTTTTGAACTTCGCGTTACCATTAGCATAGGTCTTGTAGCCAAAAGATACCAAGCCGTGGAGGTTTCAGTGTAATCGCATGTGTGAGTGGAGCAGTGGCCGGGGATCCTGTGTGATGTCCCCTAGCCACCTGGCTCGTGGTCCGATGAGGATCACTCCGTGATAATACAAGCTCTAAGAACAAGACTTACTGAGTGCGAGGCCAGCGAGACTGGTGGAGTCCCTCGCTGGAAGCCCTCTTGCTGATATCATCTGGCAGAGGCCATAATATCTACCTACTTCAAGGGTACTGGCAGATGCCTTTGGCTCCGGAGGCGCAAGACGTCTTCACCATGGCGACAAGCGACGGTTTGTTCACGCCTACCCGTGTTCCCCAAGGTGTTTTGAATGCGACTTCTTATTTCCAAGGTGTCATGACTGAAGTGTTGCGTGGTCTGGATTGCAAAGTTTGGGTCGATGACGTTTTCTTTTTCGCAGACACCGAAGAAGCTCTTCTGCAGCTGCTTGATGACATTCTTGAACGCCTGGAGAATGTTGGACTGTTTGTCGCCGCCCACAAGTGTACCTTCTTCTCTCGTGAACTGGTCTGGTGTGGTAAGGTGTATTCCAATGGTGTCGTGTCCCATGACCCCGCTCGAGTGCAAGGTTTAAGTGAAATGCGTCGTCCCGAAAACGCTGGAGAACTAATGCAATTCTTGCAGGCTGTCAACTGGTTGCGTACATCGTTACCACGTTTAGCGGAAACGGTAGCACCGTTACGTGATTTTTTGGAGGAGCTCCTTGTTGGGGCTACACGTCGGACTAAGCGAGTGGCGCGCAATCGTGTCATCAAGGATACCGCGTGGACGGAGGATCGGGTGCGGGCGTGGAATGCCGCACGGGGTTTGGTGGCGCAAGCAGTGCCGCTTCATCATCCTCGTCCCGGGTGCGTTGTTTTGATGTTTCCTGACGCTTCTGATTTCCATTGGGGTAGTTTTCTCACCCAAGTGCCTGAACACGAATTTCGCAGTGGATTGGCGTTGGAAAGCATGTCTCACGAGCCTCTCGGATTTCTGAGTGGTTCGTTCACAGGTTCGCAGTTGCGCTGGGCGACTGTCGACAAAGAAGGTTTTGCGATCGTTAATACGTTCCGGAGGCTCGAATACCTGCTTTGGGGTGGTGTTCATATCTTTACTGATCATCGAAACTTGCAGTACATTTTCAATCCGGAGAAGTGTGTCACGACGGTCACAAAGACCATGGCACAACGCCTAGAGAATTGGAAGGGTGTTTTAGGACAATACCGCTATGCAATCGAACACATCCCTGGCGATCGAAACTGTTGGGGGGATCTGTTGTCTCGTTGGGTCAAAGTTCCTACGGTGCCTGTTCGTTCGGTTGCCGTGCACAGCCCATGTAATGCTGACGATTCGCTTCCCGCATTGGATGTGATTCGTGCCTCGCAACAAAGGTCTGTCGCTCGTATCGGCGTTGGTGTTCATGAATTTTCGACAACCTTCGGTCAAGCTACCTTGGCCGATGATGGTTTGTTTCGTGTGCGTGTTGGGGTGCGTGACGTCTTGTGGATTCCGCCGGATGATCTTGCTCTTCAAACTCGTTTGATGGTGTGCGCGCACATGCGCTCGGCTGGTCACCGTGGTGTGGCGCCGACTTTGTTTCGCCTGAAGGAATATTGTGTTTGGCCTCACATGGATTCTCAGGTTCGCGAATTCGTTCGCCAGTGTTTGCACTGTGTAGACACGCGTGCAGGTGCACTCATTCCTCGTCCCTACGGAGACACGGTGCATGGTACCGCTCCGGGAGAAGTGGTGCACTTTGATTTTTTGTATGTTGGCCACAGCGGGCCCGAAGGTAGCGATGGCCTGCCTGATGAGGATGGTTTCCGATATGTTTTGGTCATCATGGATGATTTGTCCAACTACGTGGCGTTGGAACCGGCCGAGGCTTGTACAGCCGAGGTCACAGCGAAGCATTTGCTAGCCTGGTGTAAGACTTTGGGGGTGCCGCGTGTGTGGGTGAGTGATACCGCCACGCATTTCAAGAACAGGGTGCTTGCTTTGTTGAGCGACGCGTTGCACATCGAACATCGTTTTGCTGTCGCTTACACGCCGTGGTCGAACGGTACGTGTGAACGCATGGTAAAAGAGGTGGTACGTGCTCTGCGTTCCATTCTGTCAGAACAGCGTCGTCAGGTTTCGGAGTGGGTTGATGTTTTGCCGGCCGCTCAGTGGGCCTTGAACACTTCGTTTCGTGAACGTTACCGAAGCACTCCGTACAGCGTGATGTTTGGGCGTGCTCCGCGTACCGATTTCTCGGCGCTCGTTTCTGAGTCTGATGGCAGGTGGAATGTTGACGTGATGAATGCTGACTTGTTGCGTGCGAACGTCCGTGAAGTCGTTGCAGAGCAGGAGAGATTTTGCGCCGATATTCGCGCAGCTGTTGCC
Source organism: Macrocystis pyrifera (assembly GCA_031763025.1). Lineage (NCBI taxonomy): Eukaryota > Phaeophyceae > Laminariales > Laminariaceae > Macrocystis > Macrocystis pyrifera. The sequence continues at coordinate 12,112,346 of JASSKH010000001.1, forward strand.
GTGTCTCGCGACAACAAACGTAAACAGGCTCAGGGCCAGGTGGTGTTGCCAAAATTTGCGGTTGGTGATTTCGTGTTGTATGCTCGTGTTCGTCGGCAGGGTGTCACACCGAAATTGTTGTCCACATGGACTGGTCCGTGGCGTGTGGTAGCAGCTGATCATGATCATGTGTACTCAGTTCAGAACATCGTTTCTGGGAAGGTGCATCAAGCTCACGTGGCTCGTTTACGATTTTATGCGGATGCGACGTTGAACGTCACCGCTGATCTGAAGGATGTTTTCCAACATTCCTTTGCGCAGGGTGAATGCCGCATGAATGCTTTGGTGCATGTGGCCGAAGATGATGCCAACGAGGTGATTGTCTTGGTCGATTGGGATGGTTTCGAAGCAGAGGAGCGCACGTGGGAGTCTTTGCGGTCGATTTATTCTGCTGCGCCTGAATTCGTCGTGAAGGAATTGCGCAAATTACGGATGACCCGTGCGCTCAAGATTAAAATTGCTTCAGAGTTCAGCATTGATTTGTGATTTGCCGCATGCGATTTCGTCTTGGTTTTTTGGTTTTGTCAAGCTCGTTCGTGTCGAGTGAACTCGCTTTGGGGGTGCTGTAGCCAAAAGATACCAAGCCGTGGAGGTTTCAGTGTAATCGCATGTGTGAGTGGAGCAGTGGCCGGGGATCCTGTGTGATGTCCCCTAGCCACCTGGCTCGTGGTCCGATGAGGATCACTCCGTGATAATACAAGCTCTAAGAACAAGACTTACTGAGTGCGAGGCCAGCGAGACTGGTGGAGTCCCTCGCTGGAAGCCCTCTTGCTGATATCATCTGGCAGAGGCCATAGTCTAAAACTAACAAAAATACATATTATATTGTACGGAATTTCTACTGGACAAAAGCCTCGCGTTAATTACTCGATTCTACCATGCACGTAAGTGGTGTTACGCAAGCAGATCTATCTGCTGAAATTCACAATTCGCCATCGATTTGATGTACATATACGGCTGATAGATAGCAGCCTGGAAGGTAGGCAAACTGATGGTATGATGAAATTCACAATTCGAGTCCATTTGCCAGCTCAGGAAAGACCCTAACCCTATACTAGGTACCTGGTACGAAACAAAGAAGCAAAGTCTATATACATATACATCTACGCGTGCGCGTGGCACCATACCAGCCGATTATCGCGGCACGAAAAGCGTGATGCTGAAGTCCTCATAGTCCATTTGCGATCACAGAAAAAAAAACCCAAACAAAGAGGTCTTTTCACAATCTGCTAGTTCGGATCTTCAGGATGGTAGGCTGTTGAGGTATTTAGGTTCTTGTTTGGATCAAGGTACCGGCGAAGACCCGACTTAACCCCTAACCAAGATCCTAACCCTATATTAACCCTAACCCTATCCCTAATCCTATCCCTAGCCCTGACCCCAAACCGCAGCCTAAACGTGCCGAAACTGATCATAAACGCTGCGTCGCGTTTACATCGAACCTGAAAATTCCCCAAATGCGGACGATGATTCCGAAGTGCAGACCACGCTACGCAACATTTAGTCAAACACTCCCAGAAACATCCGGGCGCACACATAGTCAAACCTACTCAAAACACATAGAAGAAATCGAGTTCTGCAGACATGCGTGGTACCATACCAGCCTAAAGCCAGGTACGAGAAATTGGTGATAATCACTATTATCTTCACCATGTACTTGATGATTCACCAACATAGAATTTCTGCATCCAGCCTACCAGACAGAACAAAGGCTTGTACGTGGAACAATGCAGCAGTCTGTTAGTGAGACTAAACATATCTGGAATTGTTCCAACACCAATCAACAATCACAACCAGAAATATTCCGAACATAAAAATATAAAAATCAGATTTGAGGAAAATGAAGAATGCATTCCTCACTCTAAAGCGCAGGCGGTGACGCTGTCCTTCTCGCGTACCCGTGTCGTCGTCGGGCGAGTGAGATGTCGACATCAGGGCTTCGTGCCCTAGCTCACGAAGCTGCTGAAACATTATTTTCTGCATGCACTCGAGATCCACGTTCACCACCTGCTCTTCCAGTGTCCTGTCGCGAGCAAAATCGCCTACCTGCTTGGACTGTGTTGTAATAACAAAACCACGGATTGATTCATCGACCGACGGAATCGCAATCAAGGATGTTGCGCTTGATAGTGAGGCGGGCTGGTGCTCCACTCTAACGTCTGCTTGTTGTGCCTAACAAACGTCGGCCGTGTCTCACTGAATTCACGTTCTTGCTTCGTTGGTGGTGATGATAATCTCGCTGGTAGTTGTATATCGCTGTATGTACTGATGCTGTCGTTGATGACCTTGGCAATAAAAATAGTGCTGCTGCTGCCGCTGCTGCTGCTGGTACTGATGATAGCTATGTTCCTGCTTGCGGCGTTCCGTATAGCTTCGAGAGTTTACCATTTGTTAGCACTCCAATACCCTCCCCAGAGGTCGGCCCGCTACTTGTCGATCTCCTCATCGCTTATTGCGTCACCAGTCACCATAGAAAACATATTGTCAGCCTCTCACCGGGTCCCCCTCTGCACGGCGTCCAGTAAAGCTGTCCATGCCCGCGGTCACGCTCACGCACGAGTCACTGTGACTTGTATATCAACGCTAGCGTGAGGAGTTCGAGTATGGACGGGTTTTCCGGGGAACTCAGTTATCGCTAGCGTGAGGGGACAATCGTGCGCCGAGTGCTGCACCGCTCGACCTTGCCATGAGGCGCGGGAGCTAAAGAATAGATGGTGTTGTTATTGTAATTTTCGTGTACACCTGTTGTAGAAAACACCGGCAGAGTACTTCTTGTTGTGAGGTAGAGGGGGCTCTCGTCCCTCTTCCTGTGGCCCTTGGAAAGTTATCAGACCATATCTTTACGCAACCCATTCGGGAAACATCAGCCCCACCGCATAATCTCGTAGGACAATATGCGGCTCCATAAATCACACAAATCAAAGACTCAAACAGCATGTCAGACATTGACACGACTATGAACAACAGCTATGTATTTAATGTTTTCATGAGTTCACTCAAATTTTATCCTCACCGGCAATGCGATTGATCTCGCTTGTGGAGTCAAGGGCTAAATTCCATCTCCTGGAAAAAACGGCATCGAACCTTGAGCTCAAACGCTATCAGGTAAGAACCAGCAACAGGAGTAGATGCTTTGATAGGTAAACCCATATTTTCGGAGCCAGCTTGCCAGCGCTTCGTCGATATTTCATTCCGGGGCCGTGCTGCGATGACTGTTACAACATTGTGTCGGGTACGAATTTATGGCAGATGGTTCCGCCGTAATTCAGGATGAAATATCCGGACTGATGTATCTTTGCTTCTCGCTAGTAAGCCACACTGTCGCATCGACGCTCCTGGCGACCACGCCAACGATATTTGACATAGTCATCTACGCGGTGTCGACCAGCATCAGCCAACCCCTATACGTTAGCTAGTTATCATCAAGTTCAATAGTGGAAAAGAGTTTTGGCAGTTTTCTCTCCGGCAAACCACGTAAACCGAACGCAAACTTTTCAGGGTTCAGACATAGAACTGAACAACGCGGACAGTTCTCGTCCGTCGTCGGCTCTTGCGGTCTACGAATCAATCGCCCCTATGCACCGAGATTACGACACTTATTGATCAACTGACGAAATTATGTGTCTTGACCCAGACTATAATCCTACGGAAGCAAACCAGATTTGTTGCTACGGCAGCGGTACTTCTTCTATATGCCGAAATGGCACCATACTGTGATTTAAAGTCAGCGAGACTGAACAGCTTTGAATGTTTTTGCTGCTGACTAGAGTAATGTGTTCTTCTGGTTGGGGACGAGACACGACCTCTACCCTCGGCTGGCTAAACCGAAAAGGCGAAGACCACTTTCTATCTTATGCCGGCGCGCTTCTGAGAACAAACTGTGAGAGCGTGGAGATGACGGTACGCAGGAGTAGGCTATTGTCTGCGGGCTTTGTAACATCCATGGGAGAGGAGCGCCTGCCGAAGAGGGTGATGTTTGGGAAGATGGTCGGGGGTTAGGTCTACTCTGGCGAACAGGAGTGGGACTGGACGAGGTACCTTGCGGAGCACGTGAAGGAATTGGGCATCAAAGTTCGAAGGATGGCTCGAGGAAGCACAGAAACCCGGCAGATGGCTCTGTTGGGTCGAGGAAGTGGCGGAAGTCTTCATGCGGAAATCACATTAGGATGAAGAGAAGGCATCGGCAGAACGGCAGAGGATGGTGGCAACCGGGACTACAACCGTTGCCGTGAATGCACGTACGCAGAATGGTAGGGGCGAAAGGGGGGCGAGGGGGAGGGGAAGCAAGGGGGGGACGGGAGGGGAGGCGGTCTGCCCAACAAGCTGACGCCTGGGTCTGGACGTCATCGTCATGATGTTTTCACTCCTTTCGGACCCAAGTATCTGGCATGGTGTCACCCTGGCAACGGCATGCACCAGTTCCTGTCTTTCGTATTCTGTGCCGCCCTCGCCTCCTTTTTTCACATTTTCGTCCTTTCCTCTCTTACCTCGTGTGTTCTGTCTGTATCCCCCTTGTTGCTTTTGCTATCTGCTGTTTATTTTTGGTTTGCTTCGTCGTCATCCTTTTCGTTTTCGTTTTTTTTGTGTATATGTGTTTTTTTTGCTTCTCTGGGTTTCTTATTGGCGGAATAAGTATGTTTTTTTTTTTCGGTTCATATCTCAGTTATACACCCCTCGCGTATCTTGAGAGTCTACAATCTGCAAAACGCTGCCCTTTCTCTATTATGTTTTCATTTCTTGCTCTCTTGCTTGAAGCGTTATATTTTGTTTTTATCTCTCTCTTCCCTTTTTTTACTTTTGATGTTTCCAACTTTGTTTGTTAATTTGTCGACGTCGAGTAGTTGATTTCATCCTGTTTTTTGTTTTCCAAGCAGTATGGGGTATTCTCTGTTTCTGTGGCGACTTGTACAGCGTATCTCATGTGTCTGATATATATATATATAGACAGAGAGACTGTGGAGCCTGTCCTGCGCCCACGGAAAGCACCGCAATGTAGCGAGGAGTTTATGTGAGAACAACAAAAATACCAACACCAACGGCGTGCGACTGGCTCAGTTCAGCCTCACAGGGGGGTGTTCCCTCAGGCGAATGGTTCCCGACAGCTACTATCAACACAAGTAATGTACACACGTTGTTACTCATGGTCCAGTGTTGGACCCACCCGACTGCATACTGCATCTATGCGGGGAGCACGCACTCGACTATGTTCACCCATCGAAATCATACACAGTAGTAGATTACACGAACCTTCATCCGTCTTTCCCGGTTTCTGCATGTAACTGGTCATGGGGTTCCACGTCCACATTTTGCGCCGAAGTGCAGTGCAAAGGTGGTAAACTCTAAGGAGCAAACATTTCTACTGTAGTACTTGTCGCTTTTACTCAATCCATGGGAACAACACACTTGCAGCAAAGTACGACGAAGCAAGTACTTCACAAGTATCAACACAAAAATGGGATAATGGCAAAACGTGCCCTCGGGTAAACTTCCAAAACCACAAGTGATGAGTCAAGGAATGCATCAGAGTGAGTCTGAATATACAAATGTTGCCGATACTCTCAGATGCAATAAATGGATAAAGGCTGGACAGCACCAACGATTGGTACATGCTTACTCTGGAGAACACGCCCCGGGTTGAACCCAGTCACGTCGACCACCTCGGCCTGGACCATCCTTTGTTAACGTGATGGGCCGTGACCCGGCCTAATCCAGCAATATACCAGATAGTCGTGGCGCGGCCAGGCCCATAAACGTTTCCTAATTCCCAGCCCGGCCGGTCCCAAAACATTGGCGGCGAGGTCTATAAGACCCAGTGTCTTCATGACCCGAATCACACGAACAAACTTTCCGACCTGCCCATTTGACCAACCGGACTATGACCCAGTCCATGTGCTGCCGGTTCTGAAAGATGTCTCATGTGCTCTAGAGTGTTTTTTCCCCATGTGTTTCGTACAATTTCTTTGTGGATCCCATATTCCAGCTGTTCTTGGCAAACGAAGATTCACCCACGAGGCACACATGCCCTCCACCCACACGACATTTCTCCACCAACGGCCTAGCTCGATGGAATTCGTCGTTGTTGGCTGACCACTACTTACCTCTGCTGCTGCGACGCCCGCAGCAGCAGCAGCGGCAGCCGCACCTGCTGTAGCTGCTGCTGCTCTTGGTGCTGCAACACCCATTCCTGCAACAACACCTGCTCCTAACGATATCTCGTCGGAAATAGCCTATACATCAAACCACCAGCGATTCTGTGGGAGACTCTCCTCAAACTGCAGCACCAATTATCGGTGCCGGTTCGACAACTACACACACGAAATTGAACATTGCTCCAACATTCGTTAGGAAAATATCTCCTGTCCGGGCGTACTTCATAGCTTTAGACCCGTGTTTGGGTCCGGGCCAAACCGCTTCCTGGTTCGCAAGGACGGAACGGAGTGTCACCTGTATACCCACATCGCCCCTAATGTCATGATCAGACATTCGTACAAGGACCACAAACATCAGATCCGTATCATCGTACGTCGTAGAAATAACGGCAGTACGCCCGGGTCGACCCGTAGTAACACGTGGATCGCGTCATGGGCAGGGCGGAGCTGCCCATGTAAATCGCAAATCTCGCGGGCCGAGGCCAGGCCCGCCTGCATCCGTTTTTTCGGGGAATGGGGCGCTGCCGGGCTCGGCGCATGCCGATTTCACACATTTCCGCGCATTAGAGTTCAAAGTCCTCGGCCCAGCCCCGCCCGTTCGATGATCATTTTCGGTCCGGCCCAGTCCCGCCTGGCCTTGACGATCGGCCCATGACCAGCCCGAGATGAAACGCAATTTTGTTTCAAGGGAAAACAAGTGAAATAATTACATACTGAGTGGTGTTGTTCTCAATGGTTGTAGAGTATAGTCCAAATCATCAGTGGATGTAAAAGCAATCACAATAATACACTCGGATGCAGCTGAAGGCTATACGTATTGATGAATTTGCCTTTCAGTTGTGACGCAAGGATCTCCTTGATAGACCAGCACATGAAAGTTTACACAGTCACACGTGTTGTAGTTCGACCAAAAGTGGGCGATGGATCACATGAAAGATATACCATTGCATAAAATATGTTGCAGCTCCATACCTGCCACCATTGTTACATGTTAGGTACGCAACACATGAGCTTTATTTTAACCCTTTTAGGACCGCAATCCCGCTCCGGGGACAAATCACTACTACTCAGAGTTTGAGTGGGCTATCCTCAAAACGGGACTGCACTTCTATTTGTAAAAGGGTAGGCATTGCTCCTAAACGATTAGGCATAAACTCTACCTTCCAACTTTGTGGGAAACACAACAATTGTCCTTTCCTCATATTTAACGAGACGAACGTCGTGGATATGCATCCGGCCGGTGCATTTGGACAAGGATGTTCTAAAACGCGCCTCAAAATATAGGGCGTAATATCTACTTTTTCGTTCATCCGTAGCGCATTATGCTTTGTACGGACACAAAAACAAATAAACTTTGAGCACATAACCTTTACATCATACTACTCCAGGGGAACAAAGTGAATAGGTCAAAATATTTGAAGTAAAACTAGGTAAATATAGTTTGTTTGTTTTTTTATCAGGTCCTATTGAATATTTTACCCGGTGATACTGGACTGCTGAGACTATGGAATGTCTATTTCTCCGTGTTGTAAACAAGTGCATTGATGGCTCGTTCCGTAGTCCAGATGATTATCCTCTTGAAACAGGCGATGTACCGTGTGCAGGTAGGGAACATCATGGTCTATTAAATACCGGACATAGTTGACCACGATGTTCGAAGTTTGGAGATGGCTTTCAAGAAGTTGGTTTGACAGGGTAGGTCTGGTCAAATCGTATTATAGACGACTTATAAACTTAAATAGCCCGAAGAAGAAAAACTACGCTTTTTTAAAACTATTTCCGAAGTTGTTGTTGCTGGGCATTTCTTCGCGCACCAGTTGATCCAACGATTTGAAATGATGGCAATACGTCACAACGCGTGAGGTACGAAGACATCAAAGAATCTTCTAGGAGTGCATCAGCTTTGTTTCGTACCTGTAGGTGGTGTTCCTGATGCTCTCCTATGCAATCAAACGCACTACTCTAACCAATATGGTACATGTTTCGCATGGGGAAACAAGTAATACATTTACACCAAGTGGTCTGGTCCCGTAAGTACGTGTAGTGTATAGACCAGGTCAATTCAGATATAAGAAAGCAAACATGACCATGAATCCCGATGGAGGAAAAAAGGGTCTACATTCGTATCTTAATGTTGCCGAAAAATCGACGACACGGTTTCAACCAATTTGCTCTGGTATCGGCTACGCAGTACCGGCACCTGCTCGCCACCAACCGGAGTCCACATCACCCCGCCGAATCGTAGGCCACTTGCCAACTCATATGGCCCGAAGACGTTGTAATGGCTTCCCAGATCAGACACGGGCAGCGCTGTTACCATTCAAGGAGTCGGAAGGTCGTATGTGAAAACTCTTCAGCATTACTCTTTCCCTTCAGCAACGAGCTTGGGGTACGCACCTTCTCATTCCGCGGTTTTCCTCTCCAAAACCAATACCACCTTCTTATAGCATGCTACAAACTCCTAGGCAAGAATCTATCACCATGCGCTCTTTCGCAATGCTGGCTACCATCTTGGCTGTCACCGCTGGCACTACCTCAGGTAAACCCTATTCGACGTCTGGTCAAACTTGTCGAACTTGGGTCTAGGGCGATGCGTTCTAGGGATATGCGAAACTATTATATGTACCCACCTGCTGGTGGAAAGGCGATCGAGCTGTTGCTTGTGCTCTCGGTCAATGTCGTCGTGCTTAGTTCGACGTTGGTCTCTCCCTGGCGTCAGGTTGACTATTAGGAGCGACAATGATCGGTGACACTGGTCCAGAGCTTAGCTTACCCGAGGAAGCGCAAGGAGAGGGATTCAGTTCTGCATTGTAATGGGAGCCGTAGCACAGAGGCAGGAACTTTGGCCGCGATATTTCATACATGGTGCAACAGCGCGGCGACCGTCGTCTTCTGTATGCGTACAATATACGATACCGGCCATGTCTCAAATCCCTACAGACGTGCATACCGCTGTATCCATCACGATTTGTGTCGGACTGATTCAGGCTATATATTATATTGATAGAGTAGGTCACAAATATTTCTCCGGCCTTGCCTGACAACCCAACCATGTTTGTTGGGCGTTACCACAGACGCTGGTTCACTCCCTCCATTCCACGTATGATTCGGTGTGCTTGTGTTGGCCTACTGAAAACGTTATAGAGAACGCCAATGATATTCGTACTTAATATTCGTACGTAGCATTGAAGAAAAACCCGTGGTTTGGATGCTTATTTTAGGCGGTGGAACATCCGAATCACGTTGCATCAATGTCGGCAGCACTTAACTGTCCACCAGGTGTTTCCCACAACATCCATAACCGTTATATTTACATACGTGAGTGCTAGATTGATTGATATGGTTCTATTGTTAGCCGGTCCGAATGAAGGCACCACCGGATGAGGAAAGGTTAGGGTAGAGGCTGTCACTCTGTATGCTGCAAATCTTAGGAGTACACGCGGAAGCAAAACGTTCGGAACACTTACAAAACGCAACCACATTACGTACTCACCTTCATGTTTCGCGTCTCACACGTGCAAATAACAGCCCCCGTCGACGCGAGCGAGCGGACCTGGGCCGACGTCAGTGGCAATGGATACGACACGAGGACGTCTGGGAGAGGCTGCAGCCCGAAACGTTGCGTGCCGGAGAACACCCCAGACATCTGGGCCAACTCTCGCTGGTCGTGCCAGGCTGACATCCTCGATAGTTCTGATGAGGACGACGGATGCTGCATCACGTATTACTTCGAGGAACCACATTGGGAAGATTTAGATCGCCTTCCACCTGTGTACATCTGGAACCCGGACGTTGAACGTGTTCGACAGCCATGCCTACCATAGCACCGTCTGATCCAGAGGCAAGACGAACGGATTCCAGACTTACGACATGTACACAGGCAAAACATAGGAACTCAAGCTGTGCCTTTACGACCCAAAATCGGACACCGACGACTGGCTGAGCATCACCGAGGTGCGTCAGGATAGCATTAGGCTAATTATGTGGTCTACCTGCACGACATGCATGGTATCGTCCGGTTCCACACCACGCAGGGCACAGAGTTTCGAGGTTACGGTAGTATATGCAATATGTGCTTTAGACGTGAAATACTTCCTACATATTCGGTTTCAGGCCATCGGACCCTTCGAACGTGTTCGGCTGACAGTTCGTTGATGCACTTTACGGAATGTTTTTGTAAAACTCAAAAGTTGTACGTAGTTGCACGCAAATGCGTCCTTATCGATGGAAGTCAAATGGGTTCACGTATGGTTTCCGTTTAACAGGATGCGTGGGAAAAGCGAAATGCATTGTTCCCCATCTACCGACAACCTTCATCTCAAGGACTGAGTGTTGAATATGGGATGCACACAGGGTAGCAGAGGCCCCAAGTATACCCACATTAACGCAATTAGAGTCGTTCGCTAGGGGTATTAGTGATAGCGTCTGTGGTGTCCATGGACATCGGATGCCGATCAGTCCTTGCTATCTCGTTGTCGCCACTAAAGGTCATTGGATTAAAGTAGACTTGCTCCCACGGTACTGTCAAAGCAAACGAATGCCGTATATTTGAGTGATTAAAAGTCCACGAGATACCGTATGCGCTACGTATTACGCCCAGATGGGTATGGTGACTCGGGTACTGAGTCAAGCTGGGGAGACTATTGAGAGGTTTTAGTGGGTTCAACTCCTACACTACCTGAATCGGGAGAGATAAAATCTAGACTTAGGTGCCTACATCCTCAGAGTACATCACACGTTAATGACGGTCAGAGACAGGCCCGACCAAGGTGGAAGAAACGAACCGGGTTCGAACCGTTGCACGAAAACTTGAGAAATAAGTGTGGACAGGGGTTTCCTCTCGCTCTCCGGGGCATAAAAAAAAAAAACAAACGAGAATACGTTGCCTGATTGGTATGGGCTTCATTTCACTGTGGTTGCGCGCACCGCGTGAATGCCGCCTGTTTGATGTTGACCCACGTACACTCTGATCTTCTGTCCCATTGTACAGGGCATCATCTTCGTATGGGAGAATATTTAATGAAAGATACTGACCTCTTCTCAGATGTAAGATCACACATCTACCAATATATTGTCCCAATCGGCATACCCTATAAAGGCGGATTTATGTATATAAACAGTATTTTGGCTCTTCATCGAAGATGTGTTAAATACGTATACCTCTTTCAGTAAATATTTATAGCAGAAACAACAGTCGACGAACCCGCAGCAAACAGAGTTCTGCTCATGCTTGTAATGGCCGGGTATGTGGGCGACCGCAGAGCAAACATTCGGTCGAACTGCGAAGGCGCACGTTAATGAATACTCTTTTGGTGTAGAGGAAGAAAAACCTCGATATTATTCGTCAAAAGAGTATACGTATACCTGGTATGTGTTGCCACCCAGTACAAGTTTCGACACCTGACGCACTGTAAAAACAAATAAACTAATCCGCACATAGTTGCATGAAATGCAGAATCCAGTGTCTTCAATATCTCCATCACGTATAGCTCCCATTTGTGCTCATACGTCTCCCTAGTCGTTTCCTACTTACACTTGTTCGTATAACAACAGCAACAGGACTATATTTAATTGAAATATTGGTACGGGTATAGATCTACAGCATATATCCATTTATGTTGTATTGCGTTCAACGTGATAGAAAACGTTGTCGTCAACACCGAACAGGAGCAGCATTAGGACCACATGACGCTGAAGAATGACGGAGATCAAATCGTAGATACATACGTAGTGGACGAAAAAAGAACATGAGCTCTGATGTATTCGAAGTTGCATGTTGCCTCCTGTACTTAAACTACGCTTGGCCCAACCAAACTGCATCCGTTGTACTGTGCCATAGACTGTTGTCTTTCTATGTGACAATTAGATGCTTGAAACATGTAAAAAAGAAGAAACTACAAAATGAAGCGCGCTCCCGGGACGCCATGCGTGTCGGCCAAAATGCCCCTGGCAGAATGGGCGACCAAAGTGAAGTACGCTTAGCGAGCAGCGCACTGAGCAATGGACGTCGTCATATGTTTAGTAGTGTGTCCTATTTGGCGGGATTGAAGGGCAATCTCATGGGTTAAAATGTCTACATACAGTATTTTCCCCTTGGGTGAGAAGTCGTCCAAGGCGTTAGGACAGCGCCAATATTGTTTTCAGTTTACTGGAAGTTCGGCTTCCTACGCGAGTGTCATTAATGTGCTTACCCGAGTAGTGGGTTGTTTCGCCTACTAACGGGTGACACTATTGCGACATGTACGCCGCGAAATACCATGGATTCAACCAAATCTCGTTGCGTGATGTCTGGAGTAACTGCCAGGATACGACTCCTGCGAAACTAAATACTATGAATACGGCAATACAACATAATGACAGAGCGCGCCCGTTCTGCTTGCATGACTGGACACAATCAACTTGTCGGGACTGTTGCTCAAGCCGAAAACATGAAACCTGAGTGGTGGCTGATGTTGGCAAAATCAATCGCGTGCTAAATGCCGTACGCTATTGTGAATACTTATCCACAGCCGGTTGGGCACGGTCCAGCTGGACCAGGTCTCACAGATATCGCATGACGTTCGTCGCTGGGATCGGATGGCGTTATATGAAAATAACTTGCTGGTCATGTCTAGAGGGCGAATACGGTAAAAACACTCGCAGCATGCCAGTGTTGTGTAACTCCGTTGTATTGGATACTCCTTGCCCAAATGAATGAGATTGCAGAACAATCATCGAACTCAGCAAACGTTGTGTGGACGGCATTGATAATCAACATTGGCGATAGATAAAACATGTGTTCAAATTAACAATTTGGGCGTCCACGATTTGTGGTGCTGAAGATGCCGCCACGCTGCACCAATGTAATCGAACTGCGCCGGAACCTTAATCTACCCTAATCTATGTATCGGCACATTTCCGGAATTAAATGACCGATCCACCTGCAGCTGAAGCAGTGACCCACGTGCGTCCAGCCTGGGCTGTCCACCATGTGAGATAGAGGTTTAAGTGTTTGGCCCTGACGATGAGTTGATCACAAGGTTCCTATGCTTGATTATTTCACACCCCTCGATACATCGTCGAGGTGGAGATCTTTCTCAAGTAACGCTTCTATTACTTCGGAAGGGCCGGAACACCGTCAACTGGGCTGAACAATAGCCATGTGCCGTTTGTTTTCAAGTTGCGCTTCGTCTTCCTGTGTCAAGACAATAGCGCTTTCAACACAGGCTGCTAGTTGGCGCTAGTTGTGGAAGAGGCGAACACATGTCGTAGCGTATGTTTTCAGTCGATGTCGTGCGGGCACTGTCGCAGGCAGCACACAAATACGCATTCGATGATTACCCAGACACGTGATCGGAACTCTCTTCTTGCCTAACTTGAGCTTGTTGTTCAATGTGGAGACATTTTGGAAGATGTCCAACCCCATAAAGTTTGGACACCATATACGCCTCGTGTTCTGCTACGATGTGCATTGTCCCCACGAGGATTTTGTGTAAGTCAACATTTTTCACGCCGTTCATATGTGTACAGTGTGGTTCCACTGCTACGCGTAATATACACTGCCCACTACGTATGGAATGTTACGCCAAGGGCATTTGATACGACCCGACGGGTACTGCATGTACATTAAGTCGGTGGGCGGTCAAATGGATCGATCGTGGGATTTACCGTGTTTCTTGGAAGTAGGGTAGCCCGCAGCGTAGGTATCGATGCATACATAGACACTTGGTCAGGCGTCAGAGCGCTATCAGGGCGTGGCCGGGATGATAGACGTAGGTGTGCTCGATGCGTGTTGACTGCAGATATTTGACAATACGTGGTACATACGTATATGTGTTGCTTGTGGATGTCACTACCGATCATCGGGTAGATCACCTTATGAAGTATTTATTGTGATGTATAAAAATGTATTGGCTTGAAGTTGAAGTATCTCGTCAGTTCGAGGCGTGAGTGTCCCGTGAAGGCTGCGAATCGTTCTGTGGAGATTGTACGATTTCCGCCCCCCCCCTTTCCCCCGGCTTGTCGAGTCGGGCTCGTTGTGGAAATGCTGCAGGAGACTGTGTGAAAAATTCAGTATTCAGACTGTCATCAAGGGGGCGCTAAATTAAAAACACATAAACCAGGCAGTCGTTGCCTGTTTGACCTGTGATCGATTGGGTGAACGCGTTTACTTTTTTCTTCGATGGCTGTCCACTGCAGGCTCCAGTGGTTGGACAGTAACAGGTCACCAGCGAACCGTTTTCGTCCCATGTTTACGGTTTTGACCCCTTCGTTGAGTCTCGATGGTGCAAAGTTTAGTGATGTTTGTTACGACACGATGCATACATGTACGCCATGCTGCCGGCAATACTGCCTCCGGCTTTCGTTGATGCCAGCAGTCAATCCACTTACTGGCGATGGTGTTCGCGGTGATTCTTAATGTGACGTTGATGGTACGGCTGTCGTGGAGTGTCAATTATTACTGACCATCTTGAATCTGATACGTAGCGAGCATTGTCGTATGGGGCTCACCCGGTTTGTGATTTCACCAAATTACGTCTAGCTCGAACGGTGCCGGAATCAACATGCAGGCCGTAGACTCGCAACACCATCAACCTTCATCCTGTACATGCTTGGCAATATGCCTGGAATGTTCACCTGCCGTCACACAGCCTCGACAAGAATACCGTCTGGAAAAATGGCGATGACAACAGAGGTAATGAATTGGCATAAATCATGAAACTGAGGGCGCCATCAAAATTGTCTTGAATCTGTGTTGTGGAGTGGTCGCTTACGATCGATCGTCATTTCGTTCCCAAACCCTCATGAGCAGGAGGGGACACGAAATATTTACAGAGAGGTAAACGGGATGCCTATGACCACGCGGTCGACACCGACCCCAACGCCTCTCGTGGACGCGGCGA
The DNA here is from genome assembly GCA_031763025.1 of Macrocystis pyrifera. Lineage (NCBI taxonomy): Eukaryota > Phaeophyceae > Laminariales > Laminariaceae > Macrocystis > Macrocystis pyrifera. Next base: position 12,127,416 of record JASSKH010000001.1, read on the forward strand.
ATCCGGTCCCGGCGGCGCCAGCGTTGCCCTTGCCTAACCCCAACCCCGACCGGGCGTCTTGTACGTTGGTGGACTCGGTGACCCCGCTGGAAGATCTTCCCTGCTTCATGCCGGGTGCCTTGGGAGCGGGCATGGTATTGTACCTAGAGCGCGTCTTCTTGACGATGGGCAGCAGCTGTGTCGATGGTTCGTGCTTCCATGTCTGCGCCTGGGCTCGACAGGAGCGAGTGCTGGTGGGGCGGGGGTATGTTGGGCGCGGCGGAGTCAGGGAAGCACGACGAGCAGACGCAGGCCGACAAGGACTTGCTCGGGCTGATCACCGAGGCACATTCCCTCGAGGTACGCACGGTTGTACGAGTACTGCTCTGCTCTATCATTGAGTGTTTACATGTCAGTTGTTTTTTTGTGTACGAACATTATTCTTGCACGTACTGCTGTACGGGTTAACATGCCATTGTTTTCATATACGAACATTATCTTGCTGTACGGGTAATGACCCGTGATTCATACGACAACGCGCTGACCCGTGATTCATTCGGGAACTCTATCGTTCTGTGTCGAGGTGGCTTTTGTCAGTGGCGACTGTTTACTCGTGCGTGCTGCTGTTCGGAGTATACGCGGCACATCGTGGCTTCGTCCGTCGGCGCTGTCACTGGCCCGCTTGGGGATATACGACCCCCAGAGCCGGGTACATGTGCACAGCAGTGACGTTGGCCATTGCAGCCACTTTCTCGTACGTGCTGCTGTTGGGCACTGAAATCTGGCCCGCGGGGTGCTCTCCATGCTACGTGTTTTTGTATGCGTCACGGGGTGATTTGTCCGTGCAGCTGTTTAGAGGATACGAGGTACTCGAATCTGGCGCACTCGTCCTCTACAATTTTCACACACGGGTGTATACTCCAGGATCTGACACTGAGGTGTCCGGTACCGGGGTACCTGCAGCTTCTCGGCGAGTGTTTGTGCACAAGGGTTTTTGTTAATTGCGGCTGTCACCGCTTACGTGCAGTTGTTTGTTGTATAAGAGGCACTTGAACCTGGCCGCGGTGTGCTCTCCATGTCACGTGTTTCATATTCGTCACTGGTTGGTTTTAGTCCGTGCTGCTGTTCGGAGGATACGAGGTACTCGAATCTGCCCCGCTCGTGGTCTACTAACTTCCGCATGCCGGTCTGTACTCGATGGCCTGATGCTGAGGTAGCTGGTACCGGGATACCAGCTCCTCCCTCGACTAAGGATGCTATGGAAAAGTTCTTCATGATATATCGTACACAAGCCGGGTGTGCGTGAGTGTCTGATGCTGATAGGCTTGTAGCGGGGTACCCGCTCGTTTCTCGACTAATTTGTCTGATGCTGAGGCATCGGGTACCCGGGTGCCCGCTCGTTCTCGACTCATTTGGCGCGCACGCCCTGGTGTGTCTGAATCATGGAATGTCGCTAGAACTTTATGGAGCAGTTCGTCATGAGATATCGTGCTCACGCCGTGGATACGTGAGTGTCTGATGCTGAGGTATCTGGTACCGGGGTACCCGCTCGTTTCTCGTCTATTTCTCCCTCAATTGTTTTGGAGAAGCACTTGCATCAGATTCCGTACGCACACCGTGTCTACGCGAATGTTGCCAGATATTTATGAAGAAGTACGCCAGGACATATCATACACACGCCGTAAGTACGTGAGTGTCGGATACTGTGGTATCTGGTACCGGGGTAGCCGCTCGTTTCTGTATTGTCTAATTCCCGAATTTTATGGAGAAGCACCGCACATGTTTTCGTACGCATGCCGCGTGTACGTGAGTTTATTGAGAAGTACGTCATGAGTTATCATACACACGCCGTGTGTGCATGAGTATCTGATGTTGAGGAATCTGATACCGGGGTACCCACTCGTCTCGTCTAATTTCCACTGGATCTTTTCGGATAGCTACCTCATAAAATTTCGTACACACGACGAGTGTGTGTGAGTGTCTGATGCTGAGGTATCTGGTTCCGGGGTACCCGCTCGTTCTCGTCAAATCTCCGCTAGAAGTTTGTGGAGAGGTACTTCATTATATCTCGTACTCACGCCGTGGGTACGTGAGCTATTCATGCTGAGGTGTCTGGTACAGGGGTACCCAGTCGTTTCTCGTCAAAAATTCGCTAACCTTTTATGCAGCAGCACTTCATCACAACTCACGCCGCGGGAAAGTGAGTGTCGTTCGAAGGGTATAGAGAGGCACAACATGAGATATCGTACTCACGCCCTGGGTACGTGAGCGTCTCATGCTGAGGAGTCTGGTGCGGGTTGCCCTATCCTTTCTCATCAATCTCTCGCTAACGATTTTTGGAGTAGTACATCACATCATCCCGTACGTACACCGTGGGTACGTGAGGGTCTGATGCTGAGCCTTGTGTGCGTGAGTAGCTGATGCTGAAGTATCTGGTACTGTGGTACCCGTTCGTCTCTCGGCTTTTTTTTTTTGTTAAATATATGCTGACGTACCTGGTACCGGGGTACCCTCTTGTTTCTCGACTATGTTGGCGCCCACGCCGATGATATTTGAAACTCGCAATGTCGCTAACTCGTACGGAAAAATACTGCAAGGGATATCGTACACACCCCGTGGGTACGTGTGTGTCGGATACTGAAGTATCTGGTACACCGGGGTACCCGTTAGGTTCTGTCTGGTCTAATTCCTGAATTTTATGGAAAAGCACTGCACAGGTTTTCATACGCACGACGGGTGTACATGAGTTTATTGAGAAGTACGTCGTGAGTTATCATACACACGCCGTGTGTGCATGAATATCTTATGGTGAGGAATCTGGTACCGGGGTACCCGCTCGTCTCTCGTCTAAATTCCACTGGACTTTTGTGGAGAGCTACCTCATGAAGTTTTGTACACACGCCGAGTGTGTGTGAGTGTCTGATGCTGAGGTATCTGGTTCCGGGGTACCCGCTCGTTCTCGTCAAACCTCCACTAAGAGTTTGTGGAGAGGCACTTCATGAGTTATCGTACTCACGCCGTGGGGATGAGCGTCATTCTCACGTGTCTGGTGCAGGGGTACCAGGTCGTTTCTCGTCGAAAAGTCGCTAACCTTTTATGCAGCAGCACTTCATAACAACTCACGCCATGGGTACGTGAGTGTCGTTCGAAGGGTGTGGAGAGGCACTACATGACATATTGTACTCACGCCCTGGGTACGTGAGCGTCTCATGCTGAGGAGTTTGGTGCCGGGGTACCCAGTCCTGTCTCATCATTATTTCGCTAACAATGTTTGGAGCAGTACTTCACATGATCCCGTACGTACACCGTGGGTACGCGAGGTTCCGATGCTAAGCGGTGTGTGCGTGAGTATCTGATGGTGAGGTATCTGGTACCGGGGTACACGTTCGTCGCTCGACTTTTTTTACTTTTGATAAATATATGCTGACGTACCTGGTACCGGGGTACTCGCTCGTTTCTCGACTATCTTGGCGCCCTGGCAGATGATATTTTGAAACTTGCAATGTCGCTGAATTGTATGGAGAAATACTGCTTGGAATATCGTACACACCCCGTGGGTATGTGAGTGTCTGATTCTGAGGTATCTGGTACCGGGGTACCCGTTCGTCACTATACTAAATTTTGGAGGCTGAGGAATCTGGTGGCGGGGTACCCGCTCGTTTCTCGTCTACCTTGGCGCACACGCTTTCGGTATTTGAGTGATAGAGTGTTGCTAGAATTTTATTGAGAAGTACTTAATGACATTTTTGCACACACACCGTGGGTATGTGAGTTGTCCGATACTGAGGTATCTAGGTCCGGGGTACCCACTCGTTTCGCGACCATACGTTCGCACACAAAACATAGCAAAACTGAGCCGTACTTAGTGAGATAGCGTACCCACGCCGTGTTCACTTGAGTTACTCGATGCGGAGGTATCTGGTACCGGGATGCCCGCTCGCTTCTCGACCTGCTTCCGCTAGAATTTCACAGACATGTACCTCATGAGCTAGTATACACACGCCGTTCGTGAGTTGGTGGCCTCATGCTAAGGTGTCTGGTACCGGGGTGACCGCACGTTTTGCTCGACCAGTTGTCGCTAAAGAATTTTGTGCCGAACTTCTTCATGAAGTATGGTAAACACGCCGTGGGTACGTGAGTGTCTGATGCTAAGGTAGATGGTACCGGGGTACCCGCTAGTTCTCGACTAAGTTTCCGGCGACTAATTTGGCGCTCACACAGTTGGGTTTCAGAGTAATGGAAGCAGAGGAGTCTGGTTTGGCGGTGCTCGCTTGCGTCCCCTGTATGCCCGTGTGCACGCCGCCGTTAAAGAGTACGGTTCTTCGGGGACGTCCTCGCATGTTCTGGGTGCGATGTTGCCGTACGATACTGGATCTGGTACGGAGGGATCCACCGTCTCACCTATTTCTCTTCCCTCGCGGTTTTCGTTGTCGTTGTTCGGCGACAGTTCCACTAGCGCTTCGTGGACATGACGAAACGTTTGCCCAATTCCGACGGAATGTACAATTGGTTTCATTTTATAGCACGCAGGGCACAGGGCGGCCAGTCTGGCCAACGATTTGGGGCTCTCCCACGCCAATGGCATCTTGGAGCGCACTCTTGCCAGGGAAGAATTCATCCTCCGGCGGTTCGGCTGCGCGGCGGTGACCCGTTCGGTGTTTACCGATGAATTTCGAACACCCGCGTTCTGTCAAAAGACCAGATTGAGCGGGACCTGAATGATGCCCGGGCCATCTTAAGGGCCCAGCGCCCAGGGATCATAGTTGGGGCGGCGCCCTCTGCGGGCGGCACCCAGGGGGCGAATTCCCATGGCGCCCCCACGTTTTGTGGACATGTAGTGCCCCCTGGGGGCTCTTGGCAGATGGCGCCGGCCGCCGGCTTTGCTCCGCTGCCGGTGGGGGGGTGGCGCTCGGCCTCTACCGCTGCGCAACCGAGTACGATCTCGTTTCCCCCCCCGGGGACGGGGGGGTTACCGATGAATTTCGAACACCCGCGTTCTGTCAAAAGACCAGATTGAGCGGGACCTGAATGATGCCCGGGCCATCTTAAGGGCCCAGCGCCCAGGGATCATAGTTGGGGCGGCGCCCTCTGCGGGCGGCACCCAGGGGGCGAATTCCCATGGCGCCCCCACGTTTTGTGGACATGTAGTGCCCCCTGGGGGCTCTTGGCAGATGGCGCCGGCCGCCGGCTTTGCTCCGCTGCCGGTGGGGGGGTGGCGCTCGGCCTCTACCGCTGCGCAACCGAGTACGATCTCGTTTCCCCCGGGGACGGGGGGGCTCATGAAGACCAAGAGTGGGAGAGGATTCCGCAAAGGGGGCGGTGGCGGCGGCGGGGGTAGTGAAGGGGTGGCAGCCTCCCTCCGCCACCGCCGTCGAACCGGACGCTATCGGTGATCTCCCGCTCTAATGGAATGATGAAAGACGAACAGCAGCACTTCCAGCCGGTTCCGAAAAATCCTACTTGCGGCGGGTGTACGGCGGCCGGGAGGAACCCCAACCACGATCGCCGGAACTGCGCGTTCTCTGCCTGCTCCCGTTGCAAGGGCGTCGGGCACCGTGCGGCGACAGATAGACTCATCTCCGGGATTCGAGAGAACGACATGGGGTTGGGTATTTCGTGCGGAATTCGGATGGTGACTTTTGGTTGGGGTTGACTTTAGATTTTAGCTCTAACGTACTTGTTCCCCGACGTGCGTCGACAAGGCTTCACAGTCATCGGGTCGGATTTCATCTGGACTGTTCCGTAAATGGTTGGTTTCACCCTGTCACCGCGCTGCCGCGGGGGCTACGTGATGTCGAGACAAGACCACGGTGGGGTCAGGACCACCGTCTCTGATCAACATTTCTGCACGTTCATATTTGAGTGTAGGTGTATATTGTAATTTATTAACGCTGTCACCGCGCTGCCGCGGAGCTCCGGTATGTTGAGACACGGAACCGAGTTGACCCAGGACCTTGACTGGAAGGGTTTTCACTCGTCTCACGTCAATATAGATTCACGATCATCTTGCCCAACGGTATCGCACATGGGTAGCGTGGTCGCGTTCACCGGGTCGCCTCGTCCGTGAAAAAATACAAAATGGTTCACGCAGTCACCGCGCGACCGCGAGGGTTCGATTATGTCGAGTCTAGGCCAGGATGCGTCCATTACAACCCGCTCAGGTCAACATTCGTATAATATTATATCGTTGTTTTATTGCTCTGTATTATGTTCACGCAGTTACCGCGATGCCGCGGGGCGCCGGTAGGTTAAGGCAACGGGCAAGTTGGCCCAGATGTTCTCGGAGAATTTCACCCGTCAATGAGGATTCACGATAATCTTGCCTAACTCTATGGCACATGGGTAGTGTGTTCGCGACCGCCGGGCTTCCCCGTCGGCGTCGTAGAATTAGGTGACGGACCAAAACGTACTCAGACACCAACGCAACTCGTTTTCCACAATTGCGTGCTTACTGTGTTAACATACTGGTTGATTCGCCAGGAGTTGCGTTGCCGGTGTCTGTGGAATGCAATGTTTTCTTGACAACCCGCCTGGATGCACAGCATCGCGTCCACGTTTAGCACGAATATATACATATATATTTCTAAAGCAAATAAACAAAACTACAATAACAAGCTTGGACGCACAGCATCGCTTCGACGTTTGGCACGAATACATAACATATATATAAAATTCTAAAAAAAACGCCGTGGCGTGGAACCGATTACGGCTATTACGGGTACACCAAAACAGTTTTGCGCGCATACGAAGTGGAGTGGGAGTAGCCCGCACGTCGACCCGTTTTCGGGACACGACAGATCACAGCGCCCTCATTGTCAGTGATATTTCTAAACGTGGACGGGAGAAAATTTTTGTATTTGAATATATATATATATATATCCGTACACCCCCCCCTTTTACGCTATGTGGTGCCGTAGGTGGTGGCTGGCGTTTGGCTCCAGCGCCTCGATAGGCGCCCGCCCACTTGAAGGCGCTCATTGTGCCCGCGCCGGCGCTGGGCACCGTCGATCGTGAGTGGGTGCGCTCGGGGGGCGCTGTCCGCCGTTCCCAGGCGATTGCCATCTATAGCGGACGTCGCTCTTGATCCCATGGAGGGCCCGTGGCGTCGTATATCATGGGATGCCCCGGTTTGGGATGCAGGGCGCGACGGGGAACAGTTCGCGCCGGGTTTGTCCGCCGACATGTAGATTTATTGCAGGACATCATCCTACAGGACCACCCGCTTCGGTGCACGCTTGTGTCGTACTGATGCAAAGGGGTGGGCCTCCACGACCTTCTCCTCAAGAATTATAGAGGCCAGTCGGTCGACCTCCCGTATAGCATAGGCCGGTTCCCAGGGGCGGTGTTCAAAGCAGCATCCCGCCTACCTTCGCAAGTTTTGTGGACTCCGAGGTGCAGACCTTCGTCGATCATGGGTGTGTCGCGAAGTGGCCGGACGTCCGGGGCACCGGGGGCCGCCACGGCCCCGTTTGGTCATCTCGCTGGCGGTAGAAGAGGCAAAAACCCGCTTGATTTACGACGCGAGGCCGTTAAACAAGAGGTGCAAGAAAATCCCGTTTTCGATCGATACAGTGGCGCGGGCGGCTAGCATTGCATCACAAGGGTGTTTCATAACCTCTCTGGATGACGCCTCCGCCTTTCACCATGCCCTCTTGCTTCCATCTTCCTGGTCACGCTTTGGTTTCTCATATGGTGGTATCGACTACTGCTTGTGCGTTTTTCCTTTCGGCCTCAGTCTGAGTCCCTGGTGCTACCATACCCTCAGCGAAGCAAAGGCCGCCGATCTTCGTGCGATAGGGATTTCGGCGCTGACTCACCTCGATGCCTCGTGGCTCAGGGACTTTCGGGTCTCCTATGTGCGAGCGGCGCGTGCGAAATCGCTGGCGGCAGGAGAGGTGACACCCGTTGCGATGTTGGTATCGTTTCAGTGCGGTCAGTTCCTATCGCCAAAGACGTGTGACGTCCGGCCGACTAGGCAGAAGGACTATCTCGCTATTGTGTGTGACTCGGACACCGCTACCTTTGGAGTGCCGGCAGAGAAGCTGTATAAGTTGCAGCTGCTGCTGCGGGCAGCCGTGGACGGGGAACAGCTATATTTCCGTACCCTCCAGCGCATCGCGGGCACGTGCACGAGTACGACGGTCGCTATTCGGTCGCCATCTCTTCGGACACACGCGATGTTTGTGGTTATCGCGCAACTCTAAAAGTCAGGTCGGTGCACCGTCGACCTTACGCAGGACTCACGGGCGGACCAGTACCCGAATCCAGGCAGTGGTTGGGCATCACGCCCACCTCGCAAGCGGGACCGTGGCACCGGGCACGGCATTTCTCGGTGACCCTGACGAGCGGATCGTCGTTTTCGTCCTCGGTCGCACGTGGTAAACACGGCCGCGCGCACCTTCCCCGCGGGGGGAGTGTTCCCACCAGACTGGTTCAAAACGCACCTCAACCAGAAGGAGATGTACGGCCTACACCACGTCCTAGAGCGATTTGTACCTGACACCCGGACGTGTTCAGGTGAGAGCAGGTGCTCATCGACGTGGATAACCAGTCGGTAGTGGGCGCGGTTAACTAGGGTCCTGCTAGAAACCGCGAGACGCACGCATTGCTAGTCCAGTTCTTCGAGCTGCAGGTAGAATACGGTTTCATGTTGTCGTTGAGTTAGATCCCGACGGCTAAGAACGGAGTCGCGGATATATTCTCGCGGCCGTTACGAGGCCATTGTTGCCATAGCGGCTGCAGTGTTTAAAGGGTTATGGGCCGACTTGGGTTCATTCGATGTGGACCTTATGGCATTTGCGGCGTCGATGTTGCTTTCGCGTTTAACGGGCGAGGCACTTCCTTCCTTCTCCATATACGACTGTGCGGGTTCGGCAGGGACCGACTTGTTTGCGCCGGATGTTTCTATCGTGCCGGTTACGGGAGACCCGGCTTTAGAATTTTGTCTCTCGCCTCCTATCATGGAAGGACACATTGCCCAACACCTGGCGGAATGCACGGCTCACGCGGTTGCCCTCTTGCCAGATGTGAAGGCTAAATTATTCCTTGTGTTGCAGCTCGCCACGGTGAGGTCTGTCGACGTGGCCCGAATGGACGCTTGCAGTGGCCCAGTGCGAATGGTGGTCTCTGGAATTCGCGGTACCCTCGATGGAGGATGGTAGCGTACGAAGTAGACTTCCGCAGTTTGGGTTAGTAGTGCCCAAAATAATACAGCACATGAATAAACGCTATAGTTATGATCATACGGGCTTGCTAACGACCCCTCCCCCCCTCGGTCGGGGACCATCGCAAGGCGGCGTGCTCAAACGCGTCCGCACACCCATTGAGTATCGTAAACCATTCGATTGTCAAACTGTACACAGCGCGCCCGCGGGAGACCCGTTCAGGGCGCTACCGCCCGCGCAAGGTTCGCGACGACCTAGGACTTGTACGGTTCGCGTTGGGTTCCGCATGCCACGAAGAAAACCTCGCGCAGTTTAATCTCTGTTAGAAGTGCGGCGTGCAGCCGGTGCGGGTTCTGCCGGCCCCGCGCTTCCCACAGCAGTCGCCTGTCGTCGTGGATGTCCAGACGCTCCAGGCACGGCGTCGCAACGTAAAGGCTGCGAGGGAAGGGTGCCCCGGGCAGGTACGGAACAGTAGGGTAGCCGATGATTTTGACGCGTTCGTCTTCGTTGTTTCGCCCGCATCCCGTCGGTGGACGACTGCAACGCCGAATGATGTCTTCGATGTCCTCTTCTTCCTTGACACTCAGGAAAACGTCACCACGTTGGTGGATGCGACGTCTTGCCCAGGCGTAGGCCGTGCGGGCGACGACGCGTGTCTGGCGTTGTCTTCATACGCAAGGCGGTACGCGGCTAAGTCAATCCGAAAAGGATTTTTCTCAAAGCCTGAAATGGGCATGAAAGAACACGGGAAAGGTGAAAAGTGGGAACCTGCCCGCCGGGGAGGCAACCCTTGCGCGAGTTCATTGGTAGACTCGTACCCCCCATTTGTGTCCGAGGAGCAAACGCTGGTCGGGGTCCCGGGATATCAGGCGGCTCCAATGTTGGAGCACACACTATTGGACCTGCTAAGCGGCATGAGGTTGCGGTCGCAGGTAGGTAGTTGGCTGGCGGAGCGAATCCGTCTGACAACAAATATTGCCCTGTATTCGCTGGCGTTTTTCTCGATGCACAGGGTATGCGACCTCTCCTCTACTCTGGTGTCGTAAAACTCTGAAGATCGCAGCGTTTAGAGGATTGTTTTTTTTGCTTTATAATTTTCAGCTACGTAAGACTTTTCGTGCTTCTAGCGAGGCGGTAGTAATGTTGGCAGACCGCGTCTGCCCGGAGACGTGCGCGAGTCGGGCGGCTTCGGCGTACACATCCGCCGCGCAGCGTATTGAGTGGGATTTATCCGCCGGGCATCTTTTCCCCGTGATCACGACAGAGGGCATCTGGGGTTCTCGGCCCCTCTCCGCAGCCCGAATGACCGCTTTCCTGCAGGTTTATTTGCGGGAAGGCAGGCCAGCAGGACCATTTCACGATACATTCCTTCCGAGTGGGAGGCTCCCTCAGCGGATCCCTGGCCGGGACGGCGGTGGACGAGATCATGAAAATAGGTGGTTGGAAGACGGCGACAATAACAAAGTACTACATCGGCGCTACTTCATGTGGCCGGGTCCAAGGCAGCAAGAGATAACGCCACGAACCCTACGCGGACGCTATCCGGCTTTCTCTGTCGCCCAAGGTTGATAAAGATTTCGCATCATGTGCGAGACAGGGTTGAGGCAAGCGTAAGGAAGTGTGGGTGAGACAAGTACCCATCCGACCAGTGGACTATTAAGAGGACACACAACAAAATACTATCCAACGACGCAACCAAGTATGGGCGAGACCACGGGTCGATGCAGGAGGCCTCATCCAAAAATCTAATACTCACTTCAAATGCTCTAGGACATCGAGTGAGAATACTACACTATTCTGACTCGAGGTCCTGGATCATTTGATGAAATTACTGGATTTTTGATAGCACCCCCAGTTCCATGATTTTTGCCAAATTATTTTCTCTGCTTTCATCGACAAGTTTACTACAGGAAAATTGACGTCTGGTGAGACACTCCGATCCTCGCTGTCGAACACCCTCGTCACCAGATATGATTGATACCACAAACCATGGGCAGATGTTTGCCTGTTATACCGCTCTCATGTATGAAGGGGTTTGTCCCACAACTTAGCCTTCTCATCGTTTCGCTAAACGTCTCAGGCGAATTACCAGCCTTGGCGGCGTAGGGGGTGAAATCACGCGAATGTATACAGAAAATACGCTGCAGGATGAGAAAATAAGATTGGCAATGGCTTAAACAAGTTTTATACGACTGGTATGTCTCGCCAAATAATGAGACCCCTTGCACGTTCAAACAGCTCGAAAAATGAAAACAGACTTCCTAGAACATGTACGGTCGTTGTTGTTACAACGCAACACGTACGATATTTCGCGCGTTTCAATATTCAGTATTGTTTCCTCGCCTTCGGCAACGAGCTTGGTGTGCGCACCACCCCATATCGCACTCTTCCTACACAAAACTACTAGCGCTCTCACATCACACTACATCATCCTACCCGACACTCTACCACCATGCGCTCGTCCGCTATTCTGGCCGCCATCTTCGTGGCAAGATGATGTTGTCGTGGAAGATTCCAGAGCGATGCGAATATTCAGCTGTACCTATCTCACCGTAGAAAGAAAATGGGGCTTTTGCTTGTGGATGATAGCTGACACAACGGCCCTGAGACGTTCGGGTGTAGTATTTAGCCAAGCAAGAAGCACAGATGTCCCCGCTCGTGCCACGGTCACGTGGTATATGAACGTCCGGCGGTGAAGATGTCAACAATCGCGAACCAACCCTGACGGGACATATTCCGGATATCTCTTCCGGGCGAATTCGATTCTTCTATATAATTCGCGTCTAGTTAACGATAGGAAAATGCTAGGCTCGGTCACACGAAACTAATTCAGTGGTGTAGAACCTTGCTTACCTCACATCTAAAGGACAGGGATTCAATACAACTTTGTATCCGGAGCCGTCCAAACATGCAGCACCCAGGTAGAAACCTCGTCCACTACGCGTCATGCATGGTCATACACCGCGTGAACCACCATCTGCTGTATATGTATGGTATATGCTGCCAGTAACCCCTCAAAACTCGTACAGACGTACGTCCCGCTGTATTCACTACGAATTCAATCGACTTGATTCAGGTAATACATTGTTCATTTACCGTAGTTCATAAACGAAGACATCTAGTCGTGCCTAGAAACTATTTCATGTTCAATGAACGGTACCACAGACGCCTCACCACTCTCCAAATCCAGCAAGCGTGTTGGTGTGCTTGTCTCGCCTTACTCAACAAACTTATCATACGGAGCACTGCGAACCCCCCCGTTGTTGCGATGAAATGCCTAGCGAAGAAACATCTGAATGACCTTGAATTGGTGTAAACTGTATTGAAAGTCCGATGGATATATACCACGACCGATATGGCCACATAGTTACGTACGAGACTATTTGGTATAACCACAAGGTTTAATGGATATTCGTTGGAAGCGCAGACATCAACGGATAAGAAAACTTCAAAGTAAAACCTGTCACCCTGTACTCGGTACATCATAACAATACACACATAAAATAAACGTTTTAAAGAATATATAGAGCCGAATCACATTACACACGCACCTTTACATTTTCCGTCTCTTAGTCTGCTCATACCAGCCCTCGTCGACGCAAGCGAGCGCACCTGGGTCGATGTAAAGACCAATGGGTACATCACGCGGACGTCTGGGAATGGCTGCCGCCCGAGCGGCTGTGTACCAGACAACACCCGGGACAACAATATCTGCTCCAACTCTCGCTGGTTGTGCCAGGGTTATAGCCTCGACAGTTCTGATGAAGAAGATGGATGCTGCATTACGTACTACTTCGAGTATCCCCATACATTGAGTAGATTCGGAATGCCTTCCACCTGGGTACGTCTCGAACCCGGACGTCGGGCTTTCTAAAAGGATGATTACCACAGCATGATCTCGTCCGGCGGCAAGACGAACGGATTCCGGACGTACGATCTGTACACAGACGAGGCTGAAGGGCTGAAGCTTTCCCTGTACGACTCAAAGTGGAACACCAACATCTGGCTGAGCATGAGGCGTGTCGCTATGTCTTCGCAGAAATTAGGCTATCTATCTGCACAATTAGCAAGCCTCGTAGTATCGTGTTTGAACGGTACGGTGGCAATCGCCCTTGCTGGGTGTGACGTTCACTACTCCTAAAACGTTAGTTTATAGGTCATACGTGTCTGTCTAATACTGTCGGCAGTGTGTTGGTTTAATGCAGTTTATGGGAGGGTTTGCAAACTTCCTAATTCCGTATGCAAATAAGTGTTTATTCGATTTCCTACGGAATGAAGTGCGGAACAAGAGTAAAGCGTTGTTCCTCTTCCACCGACCGCCTTTATCCCAGATACAAGGAGTTGAACATTGGATACACACAAGAGTATCAGCGACCCAAACAAATCCACACTAAGGCAATGGGAATGACTGAGGTATTAATGATAACGTTCGTGAGGTCGATGATTATCGGCTTTGCATCTGTCCTTGATCTTTGGTTCACTAGATATCATGAGTCTATCAAAATATGGGTCAGTTGCTACATGCGAATTATGCCAAGGTATTATTATCCTTGTGCTTACCCGCATGAATGCCGCCTGTCTAAATGTAGCACAAGTACACTATGGTCTAGTGCCCCATTTTGGCGGGCATTTTCTTCGTTCGTGTCACTATCTTATGACATGAACTTACTTGTCGCATGTGTTGGTATCATACGCCTTACATTGTTCTGAGAAATCGTGCTCCTTCGAAGCACATGTTTGGACATGCAAGAACAAATATTGTTCTCATTATCGAAGATTGCAAAAAATACGTACTACGAAGTATGAGCGTTGGGGTATCCGTGCTACAAACCTACGAACGGCTATGTACTACTCTATAGAGCCGCCCCCCGCTACGATACCCGCCTCCATACCATGTACTATCACAACATTCTTCATGCTAGATGGGGGACTCGACGGCCTGAGTTGAGGGTCTTCCCTCGGCGGGATCACGTACGCATTGTTCCTGCATATGCCCGTAATGACCGAGGATGTCGTTTAGTAGAAGACGTACATGGGATATTACTGCCAAGGTGTACATTCAAAACAAAACGTTATCGAAGGAAGACAAATAACATAGTCCAGTCACGTTCGACGAACCAGCCAATCAAGCAGAACGTTCCGTGCATGCCGGTAATGACCGAGGATGTCGAAAACGTCAAGCCGTAAGTGGGTGCAGTACAGGCTACTGGCAAAGCTCACATAAAAAAACGTCGTGTCTGATTTAACGGAAACACCATACCGGATATCATTCGTTCAACCGGATACAAATATTCATTGTCATTCGGCACCCTGTTTGACATCTGGGCCACTGCATCGATTAATGAAATGCCTGTGGTGCACAGATTTGGCCATGACGTACGAGAAGTGCCGACGCCAACGTCTGTCATGTTCCTATCGTGTATTTCTCTTGTAAAATGTCCTACCGTCTCCCCTGTTTGGCCTGTTGAAGGTGCTGTCGTCAGCTACCGCCACTTGCGCGTTCAACAGCGGCAACAGGAGTACATTAAATAAGGATAGTTGTCGTTTGTAGCCCGACGACATATCTCCTACAAAGAAAACGTCAACAACGAAATGCAGCACCATAGCTAGAACCTTTTGATGAATAAACAATAGACCACGAATCACGTCTAATGTATGAAGCACCCACAAGAGCCAAACACGAGCTCTACGTTAGAACGTGGATACGACCTGGTGAACGTGACTTTACACTTCGTTGAACGAATCTGCATAATGTATACCTACTCTCCAATAGATTGAGGCATTTCTATGTGCAAAATTAGATCCTTGAAATTGGGGCAACGCTATTGTAAAAAACATAAACTTCGTACACGCCCCCTGGAGACAATGCGAGCCGGCAGAGAGGGCTCCTAACAGGATCGGCGGAGGCGCGCAAAGTGATGTACGCCCGCCAAGCGACACGTGAACCTTATTTGAATTTCCGGCGGCGTTGGCTCAACAATACTAACAACAATGATTTTCACACGGCTGAGGGCCAACCTCATGTGTTACCATGCCTTTATTTTATCTGCAGGTACGTAGGCGTCGCAGGCGTTTTGATTGTGATAACAGACTCCTAATTACTGTACGTTGCTTTTTTTGCTCCGTGTCATTAGTGCGTTCACCCGAGTGATGTATAGTATAACCTACCAAGACGAAACTATTCCGAAAAGTACCAACGCGCAATACCATGGACGCCGAATAAGTTCGTTGCAAAATGTTTGAAAACACGGCTAGAATTCGACTCCTGAGAAACATTCGGTCTTGAACACAGCAATACAACAATATAAGAAATGAATTCGTTCTGTTCTTTTGCCTTGACCCAATCAAAAAGCAAGGCCTATGACTCAAGTCAGTAGTTTGAAACCCGAGTAGTGGTTGGTGCTGCCATATTCAATCGGGTGCTACACACTGTCGAATCTCGTGCTTTCTTGTTCACTGCCGGACGGGCATGGCCTCATTGGATCGGTTGTCACAGACCACGTATGACGTTTGCAGTTGGGATCAAATGACGTTGGATGTACGACAACATGCTGCTGTTGTTTAATAACAGGAGCGCAGACACAATAAAACGTCCCAAACGCCAGAGTGGCGTAGCTCCGTTTAACTCGTTACCCCCGATTTTTACGTCAATGTGATTGCCAGAAGACTGTACGACTCAGAACATTGGTGTGTGGACTCCTTTGTCGAAGTGATTCATAGGACGGAGGCGCGCCATGGATATTTGAAAGTGGAAACCAGAAACATGTTTGTATCGGGTCTCAGCCTAGACGTGCACGATGCGTTGCGCTGGGGATGCCGAGATTATGTTACCACTAGATCTATTTTCGGCGGAACATTTATCTACCGGAGTATATATCTCGACACGCTTGAGCCATATGACGATCGATCCACGTCCTGTACAGCTGAAGCCAGTTCTCCACGTGCGTCGTCCGTCTGGATGAGGGGATGTTATCACAAAGCCAACTGCAAGACTTATATTCGCTGTCCACCATGTGAGCTAGAGGCTCAAGTGCCTTGTCTTAAAGAAGCCTTTATCGCGAGTTGTTTACCCTCGAATCTTGCACACCCCACGTTATATCGTCTAGGTGGAGATCGTGGTGAAGTAACGCTTCGATCAAATCGGAAGGGCTTCGTCACCGTCAAACAACCTAGAAAACAGCCATGTGCGGTCTGTTTTCAAGCTCTGTGTCGTCTTTCTGTGTCCAAACGATAGTGCTTTCAACGTGGGCCGGCAGTGTGTGCTAGTTGTAGCTTTGACCAAGGTGTATCTCAACGGATGCATTCCGTCTATATCGTGCGCGCATTGCTGTACGCCGTGCATGCACCATTACGCGGATAGACTCATCGGGACCCCCCCCACCTGCCGGAAGTTAGCTTGACATTCCTTGCGTAGATATTCCAGAACGTGGCTAACCCTACGATGTTTCGACAATCTCTGAGTTCAATCCGCCTACTCTGTTGTTTCGCTGTGCGTTGTCCCAAGCACATTGCTTCAGCCAACACGTTTTGGGTGCCCCCTCCATCTGCGTACTCTACAGTGCGACTGCTGTGGTAGCTTAACATATACAATGCCCACTGCATATGCGGTGATATTACAAAGGCATTTGATACGACCGCATGGGCACTATATGTATATCGAGTCGGTCGACGATAATGCGAATCGATCATGAGATGTTGGGTGTTTCATGAATACTGGGTAGATTGAACGGGCAGGTGGCAGCGTGAGTATCGACGCACATATACCGACTTGTTTAGTCATCAGAACACTATCAGTGCGGCGGCCGGTGTCCTAGAAGTCACGTGTGAGATGCATATGATGCGTGTTGTCGACAATACGTTACACATATATATATTATTTATATATGTCGCCAGCAATCATCTAGCAACCCAACGGTTGAGTCGTTTCTTATGATATACAGGTATTCACCCTAATGTGGAGGTTTGAAGCTGATGTGCCTAGGGTTGAGTATCCTGCGAAGGCTGCAAAGTTACCTGTGAAGATCGGACGATTCACCCCGCCTCTCTCTCCGTCTTGTGGAATGGGCGTCATGGTGGGAAAGCGGCAGAAGACTTTGTAACATACTCCCGGTCATGGCTGTCTGTAGCCCGAAAGAAACCATATCATACTCCCCATCGTTGCCTAGTCGGCGTGTGAGCGTTCAGTACACGTGTTGAAATTGTTATTTTACAGCAGTATCACGAGGCGAGTCTTCTCTACTCACGGTAATTGTTTTCGACGCTTACTGTGCGTCTCTATCTTGCTGAGGTTCAGCGATGATTTTATGACACCGTGCTTACGTGGACGACACTTGTGCGGGTATGCTGCATTCTGCTCCCGTTGACGCCACCAGCCAAGGAATCCCGGATAGTACCCTTTCCATCTTGGCTGTGGCAACGACCATGAGTATAAATTGCGACGTTGAAGGAACGGCGATGGTCAAGTGTTTCTAACCACAGACCCTCTTGCATGTCCTAACGTATCGAATTGTCAGATGGTACGACATAGGGAGTGGAGAGATGAGATATGCAAAACAAGGAGTACGATATCTCAAGAGCAAAGCCTCTTGTTTAGTGTTATAGACGGTGTGATCTCGGAATGGGCCGGGACCATGTTATCGTGGAGAATCTACAGTGTGAGCGTGAACCGAAGGACGTACATGTTCTACGTTCATGTACGTCGGCATTTCGAAGGTTGAGTCTGGCAGCGATACATCCATTTGGCGTTTCTGGACATGATAAAACAGCCACGATCCTTGACCTAATATCATGCGCGGTATTCATCAGCGTGCACGCATACAGCACGTCACTGGACGGTCCAATTTTCTCCACAAACCCATCAAAGACGCCGGAAACAATTTGATATGAAACATTCACACCGGCAATTACGACAGTGGGCTACAGGCTATAACCGCTATATCTAGCGAAAACCAACGACACGTGGGCTAAACCACGTGCCGCTGTACGCCAGACTGCCATTGTGGAACAAGATAGGAATAATCTCATTTATCGATAGACGAGGCTACAACGGTGTGACGTTATTGTGCAGTCCTACAATGACTGCCACATTATCGTGTCAGTTTGTATGGTTCGAACTTAGTTCTGGATGCAATCTAGTTTGTAAGATTCGCACCTGTAGACCTTATTGTCTCGCTAGCGAACAGCACAACTGCATGTAAGGTTGTCACCAGAACAGCAACTACGCTAGAGCTCGTCAGCTATAAAGTACGAGCAAACAATGACAACATCAAACGACAATATATTGTCAAGTCGAGATAATCCGTCGGGAGGGCATAACCACTGTAGCGGTTTGGGGCTGTGTTGTGTCATTGCTGCTATACACAGTTGCCTCATCTACAGGTTGGCGACATAATGCACCAAACCAGTTGTCGATGAAAACGTCGAACCGGCAAACTTGATTTTGTCGCAATTATGAGTGGACACATGGGTGCATTCATGCTTCTGCTGAGAAGAGAAACAATTGTCGCACTCGTCACCTACCTGTACTGTAATGACCAGCGCAAGCGTATACGCCTCACTTACCCAAGCCATATCTAGTTATGCTGCAGACAGCGACACACTTGTGAAGAATTTCTCGGCAGCTTTGCCCATATTTTTGGATTTACATTCCAGTTGCATATATCAAATGGCTATAATAGGTATTTCATCAATCGTACGATGACGTATCCTGGCCGTGTAAGCGTTAGATTTCGCTAGCGGACCCATGCGCTACATCCCAACTCCTGGTGAGAACGGCATCGACCCTTCATTTCAATATCCACCAGGTAAGGACCAGATTCAGCAGTTATGGTCGTACAAGGTAAAGGAACACTCTGTGCTTGCCAGGACTTCGCCGGTACGACATATCGGGGTTGTACTTCAACGACTCCTACAATATGGTGTCGGTCCAAAAATTACTGTTGATTGTTGCGATCTTCTTCACGATGGATGATCAAGACTGATGTATCTTAGCATTTCGCTAGTAGGCCCCAGGGCTTCATCCTAACTCCTGAAAACGCCGCCAACGACTTTCGACATGATCACTTCCTCGGTAGAGACCCGAACAAGCCAACTCCCATACGTGAGCTAGCCAACATCAAGTTCTCTGTCTTGGCAGTGCTGTACAGGCAAGATACAAGATACGCTACGGTACACTAGCTTGGGTAATAGTTCCTACAAACCACTTGAATTAACAGCGACTGTTTTACGTAAGGGACTGAAACCGAACAATGGGGATGGTTCTCGAGTTTCGTTCGTTCTTGCCTTCCTCGAAGAATTCGCACCCAGCGGTAGCGAACACCATACATATCGATCTACTACCCGAAACGGTGCGTTCGTGCCAAATATTTTGTTACTACTATAGCAAAAGAACATTCGAGGTTGAACCAAGATCATTTTTTCTGTGCACTGGGCACATCTTCGCAACGAAGATAATTGGTGAAAACCGTCTGTGTAACATGACGCATGTTATATGCCCAGAAAAATACTCGAAATCCAATTTTCTCTGACCGGTAGATAAATTTCAGTCCCGTAGCGGTATTGACAACAAACATAACAATTTTGTTTAGGTGGACATAACGCTCGTCGTTTATTCCAAGTACCAGGTGTGTTGGACGTTTAGAGGTAGCCGCGTGATATGCCTAAATAGTCGTTACAATAGGTCACCTATTTAACGCGCAAAGGGAAGGTATCCTTGGCTACGGAAACGGTACGGTTTTGAATGTCTAAGGGACAAGCTGCTGCGGTTTGTAGTGGGCGACGACTGACTAGGTTGTGCGTCCGTTCTCCTTACTCTAGTCAGGTGTATTTCTGACCAGTACCGCAAGACCACTTAGTTTTCTAAGGCCTTGGATCGACTCACTCACACCTCACAACGGGTGCACCACCCGCGATTACTTGGCAACATTTTCCAATTTCACAATGAAGTTATTGAGGGTTTTACTCAAACTAGTGAGCATGTTGGTTGGTTGTCTACGGGGGAGCACCTACTGCACTACGTTGGTCTTACGAGTTTTCACACAGAAGGACATAGTACGAACACTAGTTTCAACCTATCCAGGTTCTTGCATGTACGCTGTCACGGCAGTTCATATCGACTATGCGCGGATTCGAAGTGCAAAAAATATATATATATATTCATGACCAGAAACGGCGTCGACTGCTTAACGCTGTGGTGTACAGTATGAGTGTTGTAGGTATGTACTGCATAGCAGAAACGGTTGGCTCACCGTTTGAACCACAATTGAAATAATTGCCATAAGAACCCTCGGATGAGCGTTTAAAACCACAAGTATAACCTCTAGAAATGCCTCAGCGTGATAATTAACATATATAAGCGTTCAGCACCGGCAGTACCACATGTGTCCTGTGCCGCGGCTAGACCGGCTGGTAAGAACACTTTGGCTGCATCGTGGGCAGGGCGGACCTGTCTATGTAGGGTTCAGAACTAATAGGCCGCAGCCCGGCCCACTCCAACCCTTGCTTGAGGGGATGGAACGCTGACAGGCCCGGCGCAAATTGGTATGAACAATTCCCGGGCATTGGCGTTCGATATCCTCCGTCGTCCCGTCCCGTACGATGACTATTTTCGAATCGGCACGGCCCTGCCTGGCCCTGTCCATCGGCCCATGACAAGCCCAGGATACAACGATTGATTGTTTCAAGGAAGCACCAGCGAAACACTTACCATTTCTGGTGATGTACAAAATGTGTAGTATATAGAGTCGAGACCAGTGAATGTAAGAGCCAACATGACATTGTAGCCGGAAAATGCTGAATTGTGCATGTGTTGCAGAATATGCCTTTGCATCGATCCTTGAAGCTATCCTCGACAGACCAATACGTTAAATATAACACAGCCAAGGGTGTAGTTGCAGGATAAAACACAAGATGTGAAGCACGTGAAAGCTAATCTAGTACATGAAAAACTTCCCCGTTGTATACCTGGTACCAATATTCCACGTTAGATATTCAACACGAGAATAAAGATGACTTTGTTAAACAAAACGTAGGCTACAACTCCAGCATTATTTTCGTAGTCAGAACACCTGACCTTTCCGTAGATTGAACAACACGAAAGTCGATGATGTGTGTACGCCAGGTGATATTGACGGGGACTCATGGTGTTTTAACTCGCCTATTTCGGGGGACCATAGTGAATAGGACCAATTACTGTTTGTACAAAAAGGTAAATATATCGTTTTTGCGTGTACCGTAGGTCCTATTTACTTCAGTCCCCCGTAGTAGAGGGCAGATACTCGGGATTTCCCGGACACCGCTTACTCGTAGCACACTGTGCTTTACACAGACATACGCAACTTGAGGTTCAAGCCCATAGCCATAGTTCGCACAGACGAGCAATCAATACCTAACCACGAAATTACTGTACTGCTGGGACTATGGACAGCCTGTTTCCCCGTGAATTTAGCATTGGGGGTTCTGTCGTCTGGACGACTTTCTTCCTCTTTGACCAGGCGACGCACCGTGTGCAAGGTCAAATGTTATGGTTAGTTAAAAAGCGGACACGGTTTATCACAACTTTTATGTTTGGAAATCGTTTTCAGTCAGTTGTTTTCAGCGGGTACGAGTCGTCGAAGTGTAGAGCACTTGCACACTTAAATATCCCGAAGAAAAGTATATATGTTCCTCATTTTTTTATATACCGAAAGGCCACTTAAATGGCCCGAAGAATAAAATACATTTTCCTGAACCAATTACGAGCATCGTTTCGCAGCCCAAGAAGTACGCACGTTCGGGCGTTGACATGCAGCGGAATTAATGACAATACGTCCCCTCGGGTGAAGTTGAAACACACCAGAGAATCTTCAAGGAATGCCTCAGCCCTATTCCGTACGTATATATACAGACGTATGTGCTGATCATATTAAGGGTTTTTGCCGAAATCAGGCATACCTGGCCACTTTCGTGGCAAAAACAGTGACATACTGAAATCACGTACAAAACACACACCAGGAGCCCTGGTTTCGGACAAGCTGATATTGTAACTGATTTTGGCACGAAAATGCCAAGGTACACCTGATTATTTCTACTCTGTCTAGCTTTCAACTGATTTTGGACAACTTTGAACCAATCAGAGAGACCGTACGTACACTGTGTTTTCTCTCCGTATGCGTCTGCCCTTCCTCGGTTGAAATTCTTCTCTGTTGACGTATAAACTCTGTACTCGTACGTCGTACGTAAAAGTACCTACACATGCATACATGCGTACGCTGGTTTCACTTTTTCTCCTTTGGGGTGTGCGATGTGCTTCAGTTAGTTATTGTGTGTTCTCTGTTGTTTGCTATGTTCACCGCAGTCTTTACAACACCACGGACACTCGGCGTTTCGTCTGCACCACGCCGCGTCGACGTGGTCTCAGGTTTGGTACGGCAAGATAATTTCGTACCGAGCAGGCGGTTCCGCGAGGACGGTCTGTAAGCTTTAAGGCTGTCAACGGGGGGGCGCGCCAGAGTATATACTCTTGGCGCTCCCGCCGTGGCGAAACAAACGAAGCATATTATTAGTGACTCTTTGCAGGTCCAAATGGAGCCCGTGGTGCCTACACCCCGAAGAAAACAAAACAATTCAGATTTAGGAGGCCATGCGGCACGCTTAATGCTTTAGGAGCATTCTATTTTTACCGGATTGTCATGGACATCACACCGCTCGTGGCGCGCGTTTTTTACTTGGTTTTAGTATTACCTGATTTCGACTCTAACGGATCAGGTGTACCTGATTTTGGCTTTTGCCCTTAAAAATACTCTAAAACAATGGTGCAGAATTTGCAAGGGAAAACAAGTAAAACATTTAGTTAGAGTGGGGCGGTATGCCAGTGTAGTGTATAGTCCATATCAACTTAGTGAAAAACAAAACCTGACCATATAACCGAGTGGAACAAAAATGTCTCTAAACTGCAACTTGTGTCTTCAAAATTCCAAACAAGAGAAGGCACGGTATCAAGCAGTTTGAACAGACATCGGCTAGGTAGCACCGACTCCATCAAGTTGGTTCCCGCCCGCCACGAGCCGGAGTGTAAATATTATATTACGTAGCATAATAATACACTAAATAGTAGTATATCGATTTAAACATGCTATTAAAACGGAGGGTAAAAAACTTCCGTCAAATGCTCACATACATAAACACATACCAGCTAGATATATACTGCTCGAGTGCAAGTTCAGTTACGCAGTTATTCACGCGCACACGTTCTGCTCGTTCCAACCGCTGTTACAAAGTAGGTGCTGTGTGCTGTGAGTGAACCGACTACTGCAAACATCTCTATATAATTTAGCTCGTTTATGCTTTTTTAGGACGATCTACCTCACACTGTGAATAACTCAAGTCATGAAAGGATTACTTTCACGACCCCCCCCAACTACCTCACCCCGTGTAATGTTTTGTAAGTTTTGAAATACGTCAGCTGTGAGTTGACTGATGAAATAATTGATACTCCACTTTGCAAGCTGCGCAATACGTCTCGTCTATATTCCATTTTTACCGAATTTTACCAGTATTGTGATGAACCGAATGCGCGTATTCTATATGTAATTCCTTGTCAAGATATGGGTCAGTGGCTCCCCTGGATGCTGCCCGGGTCAATAGGACAATTTAAAATAATCATTATGCGCACTCTGATACTATTTAACCCGAACACGGGATAATAATATGATGTTGCCACTTGTTGAAACCTTTTCATTTCACAAATATTTATAGATTGATTGAGTGTTACTGATTTTTTAGTATGGTGTGGTTCTAAATGCGAATAATTCTTTCGGGGATGAGCTGCTGCTGTTCTTGCTGCTGCTGTTTTTGCTATTTTTGTTGTTTTGATGTCTAGATATTATTTTTATATGGCTCTTTGTGGGGATTCGAAAGTAAAGTATACGAAGTATGTATGTATTTGTCAAGATATGTCGAACATCTACGTCAGGTCATACTGGTGGCATTTTGTTTGAAGAACTTTTAGCAAGAAGTTATATATATTACGGGGGACCATAGTAAACAGGACCAAACATCGTTGGTAAAACTAGTGAAATATATAGTTTTTTATGTATACCATAGGTCCTATTAACTATGGCCCCCCGTAATAGTTCAGAGGCTTATCTGCTTCTTTACGATTGTCCTCGACAAAACTGAAGTCTGCGCATATGGACAAAATACACGATGATATTGATTCTTTTTGGTCGCTGTATGCCAAAAAAAATGTATCGTAAGGAATTGAGGCAAGGCCGACGCTCCGTGAAAACAAACTGATGCACGACCTAGCTTCTCCCAGATGTGAATATTTCCACACACAGGCCCTTCTCACAATGGCTCTTGGTGCCACATCTTTCGAGGAGGTAGAGTCGACACGCGCATGTAGAACGAACGTGGATGATATCACGTCATCCTGCAAGATACACGTTTCAATTTTTTGCATGTAGAAGTATTTCTACGGGTGTTACCACCCATGCGGTTGAAGTCCACATAACCTAAATGAGTTGTCCAAGGAAAAATATAATTTATAAGACGGCTTTTGTTCGTTGTTAAATGGGATTATTGATATAAACTATTCACAGCTCCCATTGCTACACTACTATGAAAGCAAAGATATCTCCATGTTGATTATAAGCCAGAATGCGTTCGCAGTGTACTTGACTTCGAATAGGCAACAACGCCCTATACACATACATAGATTATACATCGACGAAAAATATTGTGAAGATGTAGCCCATATTACCAATATTTTCGGATAGATTAGTACACGGTACCGCTGCGACTATCCGAATTATTAATGTATTTTTCCCCGTGATATACGCGTATATATTTTTTTCGCGGTCATGTCTTCCCAACGTTTTCCCTATTTGGACGGACGACGCACCGTGTGCGAGAA
The DNA here is from genome assembly GCA_031763025.1 of Macrocystis pyrifera. Lineage (NCBI taxonomy): Eukaryota > Phaeophyceae > Laminariales > Laminariaceae > Macrocystis > Macrocystis pyrifera. The sequence continues at coordinate 12,152,451 of JASSKH010000001.1, forward strand.
ATAATCATGGATTATTTTGAAATGGACATAGTGAACCACAACACGCAGATTTAAACATATTTCTCAAGACGTTGTGCGCGACGGATATGTTCCTCCGAAACGTACACCACTCGTACATGCTAATAGCCCGAAGAATGTTTTGTGGATGCCTGGAGCTAATATATGCGGGCGGCGTTGTTACAACACCAGATGTACGAAAGTGCGGGGATAAAGCCTCTTCAGTATTGTCTCCGCCTTCTTCCACGAGCGTAGCGTACCCACCACCTCACTCCGCGCTCCTCCTCGCCAACAACTCTACCCCTCTTACTTCACACTACATATTCTTACCCAAGACTTCATCACCATGCGTTCTATCGCTATCTTGGCCACCATCTTCGCTGCCACTGTCGGCGCTACCTCAGGCAAGAACTTTTCAGGGTATGGTCGGTGTTAGCGTGTTTGGCTCTCGCGCCATGTGAGGGAAACGATGTACCTGCCTGCTTGTAGGAGGCGAATGAGGAGTCGGATGTGTGGTGGATTGTGGACGTGGGCACGGCCCTGAGGCGTTCGCGTGAAATGTGCAGACCATTCTGAGCGACAAACCTATACCGCTTGTATATAATGCACGCGGTATGGGATCGCCCGGCGGTCAGACAGCCAACAATCCCAATGAATCCACGACGTCATTGTTTCTGGAGATGTGTCCACTGCTCATTCGAGGTTTCTCTATCCAGGACGTAAATTGGACGGTAGGAGGCGACAATTGCCGGTAGCACGCTAGTTCTGAGGCAGTGGTCCACGACCTACAGCAGCGTTCTTCACATACGTATAACAGAGATTAATTTCAACATTGTTTCGGGAGCCGGGAATAAGGCAGCACCCAGACAGAAACCTTGGCAGTAACGCGTCATGCATGGTTGAACAGTTCGGGAACTCCCACTTGCCGCATACGCATTGTTGTATGCTACCAGTGTGTTGGCAAGCAAGTACACCACTGTACTCATCACGACTTATGTCGACCTGGTTCGCCCGATTAATTATGTTTATGGAGTAGCTGACAAATATAAAATAGTCTTGCACGTGAACGATATCTTGTATGATTGGCATTGACATGGACGACGGGCAACTCCCCGAGTTCAACATAGGTATTAGTGTGCATATTTAGTATTACTGAACACGTTTAAAAGACCCCAATAATATACGTACACACTAATGTTACGTAGCGTCGCCAATCTCCCCTTGATTTGGTGTCCATTCCTAGAAGAAGATAATCCGAATCACGTTACATCAATGTAGGCAGTATTGAACGTCCAATGGGTGCTTACAATAACATACACTGTCAAATATTTACGTACATGTCTGCTATATGTTGTGAGAACGTTTCAGAGGTGTTTTGTTCCAAACGCCGACATTACCGCAGAAGGGACATTAGGGTCGATGCTACCACTATGCACTATTTACACCATAAGGATGCACACAGAACCCAAACGTTCGGAGCAGTATGCAAAGCTCAACCAGATTAGACACACACCTTCATTTTACCCGTCTCACACCGTGCACATACCAGCCCTCGTGGACGCGAGCGAGCGGACCTGGGTCGACGTCAAGGCCAACGGGTACGACACGCGGACGTCTGGGAGTGGCTGCAGCCCGAAAGGTTGCGTGCCGGAAAACACCCGCGACAACGATATCTGGGCTAACTCTCGCTGGTCCTGCAAAGGTGATATCCTCGACAGCTCTGACGAGGATGACGGTTGCTGCATCACGTACTGCTTCGAGGAACCGCAGGATATTGAGAAGATTCGAATCGCCTTCCACCTGGGTACGTCTAGAACGCGCACGTTGGACGTATTCAACAACCACTACCACCACAGCACCATCTCGTCGAGCGGCAAGACAAACGACTTCCAGACGTACGATCTGTACACCGACGAAACTGAGGAGCTCAAGCTTTGCCTCTATGACCCAAAATGGAACACCGACGTCTGGCTGAGCATCACCGAGGTGTGTTGCAATAGCGTCCGGGTAATGATGTCGTCTAGCGACCGAGTATGCCGGCTATTAAACGACGTAAATGTAACAGTACTGCCAAGGTGAACGTTGGAATCTCAAAACGTGTTTGAGTGAAGAGGGATAAAGAACTGTGAAATTTCCATAAATGAACCAGACACAAAGAACGTTTCGCGCATGCCCGTAGCGACCGAGGATGTAGGCAACTTTAAGCCGTAAACACCGCAGTACTTACTACTCTTGTCTGAGTGAAGCAAAACCTAACTCAGGGTACTATCCGTTCAACCAGATACAAAAGAGGGTTGCCACTTGGCACCCTGCTTGACACCTGGCGCACTGCGTAAATCAATGACCCTACTGCATTGCACAGAGTTGGCCATGAACAACATGAAATGCCGACGTCAACGTGTATGATTTTCAGATCACGTATCGCTCTAACCGGTTGTCGTACCGTCTCTCGTGTTGGGCCTTATTCAAGGTGCTGCTGCCGCCTACTGCCATTTGTGCGTATAAAAGCAGAAAGAGGACTATTTTGAATGCGAATGTTTGTTCGTTCGTAGGCCTACAGCATATATCCTTGTATGATATACCTCGTAATATTTTTTAACATGGCAAGAAACGTCAACTACGAACAGCAGCAGCCATAGCATGTACTTGGTGCCGAACGAACGAAAGGGAACAAATCATAGGTGTGTACGTATTTTCCACATAAACAAAGACAAGCTTTGGTCGATGCCAACCTGTGTATGGTTAGATTAACTTGGTAAGACAATTCGTTGAAACATCATACATCTAAGATCTGACTTAGACTGGTGCCTTTCTGTGTGACAATTAGATACATGAAATGGGAACAAATGCTGCTGTGAAAAGTATATAACTTGCACACGTCCCCAGGACGCATTGCGAGCCGACAGAGATTGCCCCTTGCAGGATCGGTGGGGGCGAGCAAAGTGATACATGCGCGGCAAACATTGCCCCGGAAGGTGGACCTCACTATAGGTTTGGTTGGTTGCGGCTCGACAGGTAGAAAAATCGACCTTTACACGGCGAGGGCCAAGGTCATGGGTCATATTGCCCATGTTTCAACCGGCGGGTAGGTAGTCGTCCAATGCGTTTGGATGGTGCAGAAGAACAAAAGTTTCCTGTAAAGTCGGCTGTTCAACTTCTGTCGTTAGTGTGTTTATCTGAGTACTTTTTTCTAGCCTACTAACAGACACCTACAGCCGTCCGAATTGTACAACCGCGTATTACTCCGATGGACGCTGTAAAAAGCTCCTTGCGTGATATCTGGAAAAATTGCCAGAATAATGCAACATCTTCGATACCTGGCACTTTCTACTGCACCTGAACCAAAGCAATACAACATTCGAAACCTAATGCATCCGTTATGCTTGTTTGAAAGCACGCAATCAAGTTCCAAAGACTATCACTGAGGCCTATCATATGAGACATGAGCAGTGGTTAGTTTGGCCATGATCCAGCGCCTGCCACGTAGCACCGAATCATGTGAATGCTAGTTCCCAGCGTGAGGTGGCGTCGTCCCTTTGGACCAGTTCCCACAGACTACGTATGGATTTTTCCGTCTGGATCAGATGACGTTGTATGTAAGACGATATGATGTTGCTGTCCAGTAACAGGAGGGCAGGCGTCGGAAAACAATAAATAAGTCAGGGCGGTAGGGCTCAGCTATACTCGTTCCCCGATGTACCAGTACCTTTGATTGCAATTAGACCATAGGACTCAAATTTATGTGGTGTGGATGTCTAAGACGGAGGCGATCCATTGATTTCAACGTCGGAGATTGGTAACATATTTGTTTCTCGTGTTCGCTTGGACGTCTACGATCCGTCGTGCCGAGAATTCCGTGAAGATCAAACTGCGCCAAAACCTGAACCTACCAAATGTATAGGCACCTTTCTTCAATACAGTTCTTGATGCACCTCCCATTCAGCTGAAGCCAGTCCCACGTACATCTCCTGTCTGGGTGAGGGGATGTTATCACAACGGCCACCCTAAGGTAAACCTTCTCTGTCTATCATGTGAGTTGAGGCTCATGCGTTTTGTCCTGACGAGGATTTCATCATCGATTGATACGCTCAGTTCTTCCACACCTCTCGATGTATCCTCCAGGTGGAGATCTTGGTGAAGTAACGCGCCCAACAAATCGGGAGGGCCTGGAGACCGTAAGGCGAGAAGGGAAACAGTCATGTGCAGTCTGTTCCGAGCTGTGTACCGTCGTTCTGCGTCCAAAGAACAGTGATTTCACCGTGGGCCGACAGTGTTCGCTCTCTGTTGTTTTGACGGACAAGTATCCCGGTGGACGAATTTCGTCGACGTCGTGCGCGCACTATTGCCGGCCTCACACACGTACATATTCGACCTTTACAATAACAGGTAGATGGGGACTCCGCTTTTACCGAGCAAGGCATTCTTTGTAGAGACATTCTAGAATGATACGAACTCCACAATAGTTTGACAATCTCGGAATTCAGTACAACCAATGTGTTGCAACGTTGTGCGTTGTACTCACAAGGACTTTATATCTCGGAATTTTTGGAAGGCCAGAGGCCCTTCCATATGTGTACCGTACAGTGCGACTGCTGCAGTTGCTTCCGCGTAGCATATACAATGCCCATTGCATATTCTGCAGTGATGTGGCAAGGGCGTATGATATGCCCGGATGGGCGCTGTACATATCTCGAGAAGGTGGGCGATGTTGCGAATCGCTCATGAGATGATTGGTGCGTCTTGAACAAAAGGTGGATCGCAGCGTGATAATTGAGGCACATATAGACTCTTGGTCAGGCCTCAGAGCACTATTAGGGCTGGGTCGGCATGTTGTGAAGTCAAACGTTTGAGATGGAGTTGATGCGTGTGGCCAGCAGATAGTCGATATGTGGTACATACATTTGTTTCTTTTTGGAAGTCGCAGGCCATCATCTGACAATATAATTGTTAACACATTTGTGGTGATATAGATATATGGTGGCGTGAAGCCGATGTGTCAAGTATTGCGAGGGGTGAGTGTCCCGTGAAGGCCGCGACATTGTCAGTGACGACCCATTCGCCCCCCCCCCCCCTCTCTCGCCTTGTCTAGAGATTATCGAGATGGGAAACCTGCCGGAGATTATATCACATTCGGGATCCAGACAAGTCTCCAATTGGGCCCTAAATGAGACACATCAAAGTACATGTCGTTGCCTATATAGATTGTGAGCTTTCAGTGCACGTGTCCAAAATGGGTTTTAACAGCATCGCGAGGCAATAATTTTTGACTCATGTCTACGGTTTCGACGCCTACGTTGAGTCTCGTTTTCTGGAAGTTCAGTGATGTTTGACATGACACCTTGCTTACGTGAACGACATTTTTGCGGGCGATATTGCTCTCTGCTTCAGTTGACGCCAGCGGTCAAGGATCCTCTTGTTGCACTGTTTCCATTTTTGACGACGACGACGAAGGTGGATTTAATGCGACGTTAAAGGCACGGCTGTCGTCAAGTGTATTCAACAACATATCCTCTTGCATCTCATTTGGTTTCTGTACTTTCATATGAGGCCCAGGCATGTTAATGAACTTTACCGACTTTAAGTGGAAAACAGTGGAACATATAGTTTCAAGAGTGACGGAATCAACTTGCAGGCCTCGAACCCTCAATAACATGGAACACCATATTATACATGTTTGACGTCATGTTGGAAACGGATTTCCTGCAGTCACACTCAAGTGGCACGCATATCGTCCTGATAATTGACGTCCACTGCCAAACTCTGATCACTGCTGTCAACGAAAATGTCACCTGATACAATTGATAAAACAAATCATTGCCAAAATATTTGCCTGCTATAACGGCCGCGTAGATGAAGGCCATCTTCTCACGACCTAGCCTCGAGATTGATTTGGCGAAACATCCTAGGCGAAATGCCTGAAGTAGCGACAGAAGGGGTGAAAATACGCGATGCGACAACCCACAAAAGGAGTAGGAAATATGACGAGCGAATTCCCCTATAGAGTGGTAAAGAATGGTTAAACCGTGATTCAAAGCTGGTGAAAGTTGACAAATTGCGGATAATTATAACAACTCAATTGACAAGATAATTCTTGAGTAGGTGATTTATTCGTACGGCTCTCCATCAGCTCAAACAACTTAAACGTTATGGAGTGTTTGTTCGACAACGAATTTTAATCGAAGGAGGACACCGTACCGGTGACAGCATCAAACGGGGTTACATGAAGGCCTTATAAGATATGCGTGAAAAATAGGTTTTTGTAACTACTGTGCCAACGCTACCCTACCGTTCACGATGAACGTATGGTCGAAGGCCTGGCACAACAAACCATGTAGGAATTTTGCGGGTACAAATGTCTGCCACGCCAGGTTCTTCCAAATTTTAGACGTACGCACGACCGATTCGATATCGTTAATATCCCGGACAATAATATTGGGGAGAGTCTGCTTGGCTGGCGTGAAGCGAAGGACGTACATGTTGTACGTTCATGTACGTCGGGATTTCCAATTTTGGGTTTGGCAGGGATACATCATTGTGGCCGTTCTGGCTATCAAAATACCAAACCGATCCTTGAGCCAAAACATTATCCGGTATTGGCCAGCGTATACAGCCAGCTACTCGACAGACCAATTTTCTCCATTAAAGCATAAAGAGACCCGAAACACTTTGGAATAAAATATTCAGCCGGAAAATACGCTAGTGGGCCACGGGCCATACCATCGACCTCTAGCGAACAACAACGATCCCTAGGCTAAACTAAGTACCGCCATGCGCCAGCCTAATAGCGTGTAACAAGCGAGGAAATGTTTAATTGGAGTGATTCACATATCTAGTGCGGGATTGAGGTCGATACAACGGTGCGAGAAATATATGCAGTCTTTCAGTGACTGCCACATTTTTCCTGTAGTTTCTAAGGTTCCAACATAGTTTTGGAAGCAATTCAAGGTTGAAGATTCGTCGTGTTAGACCCAGTCGTCAACCTAGTGAACAACACGGCTGCAGGTAGGTTTGGTTCGATACCAACAACTACGCTAGAGCTCATCAGGTGTGAGGTACGAACAAACAAGCACAACCACAACCACCGAGAGCATTTGCCATGTCGAGATAATCTGTCGAGAGGCATACCCCAGTGTAGTGTTTTTTTGTCTATGCTGTATTGTCTGCTAACATTCACGGTTGCCTCATTCACAGTTTGGCGACAGAAAACGTTGAATTCATTGTTGGTAAAGGAGTCGAACAGACAAAAGTTGATATGTCGCTATTAGCAGTTGTCACAGGGCTACATCGAAGCTCCTGGTGAGAAGAGCAATAATTCTTCACCTCGTCACCTACCGATACTGTAATGACCAGCGCTAGAGTACACGCCACCCACACTCAAGGCATATTTAGTTATTGTGACGTTGGCCGCGACACAGGTGCGCTGAATTTCTCGGCAGCGTTGCCCTAATGTCTGGATGTCCATCCACGTTTTGTATATCTAAATGGTTATAAAAGACATTTCATCAGTTCACGATGATGTATCCTGACCAAGTAAGCTTTAAGTTTCGCTAATAGTGGTCCCGAGGGCTACATCGCAGCTTCTGGTGAGAGCTGCATTGATCTTTGAACTAAAGCCCTACCAGGTAAATACCAGTAACAACAGTAATACTTTGCAAGGTTATCGCATACTCTGCGCTTGCCAGGGATTCGTCGGTGTGGCGTTTGGGGGTAGCGCCAAAACGACTGCTACAAGATCGGGTCGGTCAAGAATTTCTTGTCAATGATTGCGAACATCTTCGCGATGGAAGATCTGGACTGATATTCATTTGCATCTCGCCAGTGGATCGCAGGGCTGCAGGCGAGCTACTGACGACGACGCCAACGATCCTTGACATTATTTAGTACTCGGTAAATACCAGCACAAGCCTACTCGCATGCTTTAGCTAGTCAACATCCAAGCCTTCTCTTTGCAGTGCTATACAGAAAATAGATAAGATGCACTACGGAACACTAGCTTGTGTAATTTTCCCTGCAGAGCACGTGAATAAAACAATATATATTTTGCGGATCAGCCTGAAAGCCGTGCAATGCCGATGGTTCCTGTGTTTCGTTCGCTCTTGTGGTCCACGAACCATCGCCCCTACTGGCAGCGAACATCATACATAACGATTATAATCTCGAAACGGTGTGTCCCTGCAAAATACTATGTGACTACTGTTGCGACAGAGCATTCATACCTGAACCAAAACCACCGTTTTCTGTGAACTGGCCACATCTCCGCAACGAGGAGAATAGGTGAGAACCGTCTGTGTAGCATGGCGCATGTTGTAGGCCCAGTAAATTACTCTGAAATTCCACCCTTCTCTAACCGGTAGATACATGTCAATCCAGTATCACTTTTCACAATCACCATTACAACATGTTTCAGGTGGACGTAAGCCTGGTTTATTCTAGACACCGGGCGTGTTGGTTTGGACGTAGCTACGTTATATGCCTACAGGGTCGTTACAATAACACACCTATTTGCCGCGAAGGGAAAGTTGTCCGTAACTACGGCGGAGGTACTTTTTCGATATGCCGAAAGGCTACCCTGCTGCGGTTTGTAGTCGGCGAGGACTGAGTAGTTCAGTGCGTTCGTTTTCCTCATCCTGGTCAGGTGTCCGTCAACCCTGGACCGCATGACTACTTGCTTACTCCGGTATATATGGCTTTCGACTGGCTCATTCACAACTCACAAGGGGGTGAACCCCCGGCGACTGTTTGGCGAAATGAAATATGGACAAAATCAATGCACTGACGTTCTTACTTGTGAATAAGGGTTGCTGCTACCCGGATACCCCAGTTAGCGAGCATGTGGGTTTGTTGTCTACGAGGGAGCACCTACCGCAGTACGTTGGCCCAACGAGCTCTTACACAGCAGGACATAATACGAAATCTCGTATCTATCTATCCCGTCACTTTGATGTAAGCTGTCATGGCAGTTCATATTGACAATGCGCTCATTTGCAATGCAAATACGTATGGTATATTCTAATCAGTAACGACGTGAACTATTGAGCGTTTTGGTCTACAACATGAGAAGCATCTAGGTGACGAAATATAGCAGACAATGTTGGCCTCACCAGTCTGAACCACACAACTGGAACTATTGCTAATCCTCCCCTCGGGTGAGCGTTTAAAAGAACAAGTACAAAATCAAGGAAGGCCTCGGCGTGATTACTACAAAATATACGCGTTCAGTGACTGCAGCATGCCATATATAATGTGCCGCGGCCACGGACCGGCTCGCAAGAACACATGGGCCGCATCGTGCGCAGGGCGCAGCGGCCTACGTATAGCTCGTGTCTCATGGGCCACGGCCGCGGCCTCGCACACCTTAGCATCAGGAGATAGAACGCAGACAGGCCCAGCGCAAATGGTTCAAATCATTTCCGGGCATTGGCGTTCAAAACCCTCTGTCGTCGCTTTCCGTCTTATGACAACTACCGAATCGGCCCGGCGTGGCCTGGCCCTAACCATCCGCCCATGACAAGCCCGCGATACAACGATACATAACCTAGACTTATAGTTAATAAAGGGAACAGAGGTCAAATACTTATCATAACCTAGAAATCTGTCGAAATCGCGTATAGTCCACACCAGTGAATGTAATAGACCAAGCATGACCATGTGCCCGAATGAAGCTAAAATGGTTGTGTGTTGCCGAATATGCCTTCAGGTTATTTTCGCTTGACCAATACAAGAAAAATAACACAACTAACTGTGTAGTTGCAGGGCAAGAAGTGAGAGGTGGAGCACATGAAAGCTATACCAATATATTGAAAATGTCAAGGCGCTACACCCCGGTACCAATGCCCCGAGTTACTTATGCAACACATGAAAGATATTCCAACATTGTTCCGAATGGGTGGGCAAGAAATCCATCATTAGACGTTTTTGTAGTCAAACACCTAGCCTTTCGGTAGATTGACCAAGACAAAGGTCACGGATGTGCATACCGGGGGGGAAGGGACGACACCTGTGACCACGGTTTGTCCAGAAGATCGTCGAGGGTAAAACCTCCTACGAATGGGCTGGAAAGTAAAAATAATGATGAAAAAAAAAAAACACACACACACGCCCGGTGCAATTGACGGGGACATGGATAATGTGAAACCCTCCTAGAGGGTGGATATTCGGAATTTTCTCGGACACCGCTCAACCGTAGCATTAACAGCTATACACAGACAGATAACAAGTTGGGTTTCAAGCCCCTACATAGCCATACTTCGCACAGGCTACTGTAGCAATGAATGCCTTCACAACTTTCTACTCTACTGCTCTACTCTTCGAATTATTGAACGCCTATTTCCCCGTGCATTTGGGGTTCCGTCGGCTGTACGCGTTCCCTCTGGAAACAGGCGTCGAACCGAGTTCAAGCACGAATCTCGTGGTCAATTAACAAATAGACGTGGTTGATCACAACATTTATGTTTGAACTATGTTGTTTTCAGCGTGAATGGTTCATCTAAATAATTGTAGACCACTTACACACTTAAATAGCCCGACGAATATACTGGATGTTCCCTGAGCAATTACGAGTTTCGTTGCCTATCCCCCGAAGTACGCACGGTCGGCCGTTGACATACAGCATATTAAATGATTCACCAACCTAACAATTTTCCTGGGATTATGGCAATATATCCCCTCGGGTGAGGTTGGAAGACACCAGTGAATCTTCAAGGAAGGCCTCAGCCCTATTACGTGCGAATATATACATATGATGTGCTGGTGATGCTCTCGTATGTTATCAATGGCATTACCAAAAGAAACGAACGGTGCATCTTTTGCAAAGGAAAACAAGAAAAACACTTACACCAAGTTTTGCCGTACACACCTGTTGTATACACCCCAGACCACTTAATGACAAACAAACCTGACCACGGAACCGAACGAAGCAAAACTGTCTATATACTGCATTTTGTATTTTCAAAAAACCTAACGAAGGAAGACACTGCTGTACCAAGTAGTTTGAGCTTACATCGACTAGGTAGCACTGACACCATCAAGTTGGATCCCGCCCACCACGAACCGGTGTTCACGCATGTAGCATATACCACCAAATACGTAATATTTAAAAATGTGAATGCTACGACGCAAAAACATTTATTGACGTGCCCACCTACCTCACCACATACCTGATATCAGGCATGTGTATACTGCTCTATTTCCAGTTACGCATTTATTCATGCACGCACGTTTTTCTCGTTCCAACCGCTGCTGTGGCAAATTGCGCACTGTGTTTGAACTGACTGTTGCCAACATGTTAATATGGATACAAAAGCTCGTTGAAGGTACGCAAAAAGTATTCCGTGTATTATGTAGAACAATCTATATCACACTATTAATAGCTCAAGTCGTGGCGGGACACTTTCACCCCCCACCACCACCAACCCCCGCCTGTGAGTTGAAGTTCTCTCCGATTAATCTCGAATCTTCGCATATGGACAAAATCACCGATATTGATTCATTTGCGTCACGGCGTGCCAATAAATATGCCTTGGGAATATGAGGCAACGTCGACGCGCCGTGACAGCAAAGTGCACGACGCACCTTCTTCCAGATTTATACATTTTCCATACCCCCTTCTCGAACGATGGTCCTTGGTCCCACATCACGCACCATTCAAGGACAAAGATTCGGCACGGGCATGTAAAACAAAAGTGGCTGACTGAAAGCCATCATGCAAGTTGCACGTTTCAAATCCTTGAATTTTCAACGGTTTTCTCCGGGTGCTACCACCCATGCGGTTCATGTCCACTTACCGTAATTGAGTTATCGGAAGGAACCATAGAAAATGAGGCTGTTGTTTGTTATATTTTAATGATGTTACCAGCTTCTCACAGCTCTCATTGTTCCACTACTATGAAAAACAAATGACGCCAGCTCCATTTGGATTAAGAGCCAGACTATCTGAACAGTTTACTGACGTACCAAGGATAGTACAGCTCCATACACAACAGCAGATACAAAAGTGTGATAAGAAACGGAATATAGTACAGCATTTGTTTTCAGTGTCCCATAAAACTGTGCTGGAATTCTCTCTTTCTAAATGATGGGCACAAAACTCGCCTGTCGTCCCTAAGTTGGAGATCACGCAGGTTGCGAATGCTATTCGTCTCGCGAACTTGGCGTGAACGCAAATGTTTGCAAACACGCCTAAGGGGCGTCTTGTACGGATCTCGACCGGTGGCGCCTACCCGCAACACGAAGTGATACACATCGACGGAAACGAAAGTCATCATGAGGCCCACATCCCTTTTTGCGACAGATTCGTATTCTATTCGGTACTGCAGCGACTATCGAATATATGTCTCCCGTGATATAACTTTGTTTTTCTGCGGTTCTGACTCCCCAACATTTCCGCCTTTTCGACGGACGATGCACCGTGTGCAAGTGCGAGTATCATGGATTCTTTGGAAATGGGCCTGGTGAACCGCAAAACGCTGGCTTCGAAATATTTCTCAAGACGTTATGCGCGACGGATATGTCCCGCCGAATCATAGACCACGCGCACATTCAAATAGCCCGAATAATTTGATATGGTTTCCTAGAACTGATACGGGTGTTGTCATTGCAATAGAAGATGTACGATAGTTCGGGGATGAAAACTCTTCAGTATTGTTCCCGCGTTCATCAACGCGGTTGGCGTTTCCACCACCTCAGTCCGCACCCCTCCTCTCCTACAATACTACCCCTCATACCTCACACTATATACTCCAACCCAAGACTCTATCACCATGCGCGCTATCGCTGTCTTCGCCACTATCGTCGCTGCCACCGTTGGCACTACCTCAGGTGATAATGTTTTAGGGTATAGTTAAGGTTGTCCTGTTTGGTTTCGCCGCGCTTCGAACACAGACATGTACCTATCTGTTCGTGAGGGTGGAAATCAAGAAGTTGGTTGCGCAATACATTATCGATGTCAGCAAAGCCCTCAAGCATTCGCGTGTAAATATCAGATCACTCCAGACCACAGAAGTATACCGCTCGTATCAGATGCATGCAGTATGGGATCATCCCGCAGTGAGGATGTCAACAATCGTAACCCGTGCACGTCGCGAGTTCTTCCGCAGTAGTATCCACAGCTCGTTCGAGGTTTCTACGTCCATGACATGCAATTCACTATAAGACACGACAGTGCTCGGTAGCACGCCGCTGATGCAGTGGCCTTCAACCTACAGTAACGTTTCTTGTATCTGAAGGAGAGCAATGCACTTCAACACTGTTTCGGGAGCTATGAATACGTGCAGCACCCGAACAAAAACCTTGACAGTAACGTGTCATGCATGGTTGGACAGCGAGCGATCACACACATGGCGTATTCGTATGGTATTATCAACCTGTAAACTGTCGAACAAGTACACCGCTGTATTCATCACGATATATATCGACCTCGTTGAGTCGATCTATTCAGTTGATGGAGTAACACACAAATATATGTATAGCCTTTCGTGTCAACGCTACTGTGTATTATGACACTGACATATATGACGGGCCACACCCCGAGTTCAACAAAAGTACTGGAGAACTTGTCTAGGATTACGCAACACATTTGATAGATGCCACTAGTAGACGTACATGCCGAGTTTACGAAGGAGCATCGACAAACCCGCGTTGTTTCAGTGCGCATTCCTAGAGGAGGAAGTTCTGATCATCTTGCATAAATGTACGCAGCATTGAACTTCAATTAAATGTTTCCAGCGACACATATGGCCACACTGACTTACGAACATGCCTGCTATATAAATGACCACTGATTTACATACATGGTTTCTATATATAGTAAGAACGCTTCGGAGGTATTTGTTCGAAGCGCAGAAAATACTGGAGAAGGAAACCGTAAGGTACAATCTGCCACCATGGACCCTATACATGAGAATACACACAACCCAAACGTTCGGAACAGCATACAAGCCTAACCACATTAGACGCGCACCTTCATTTTACCCGTCTCGCACCGTGCACTACCTAGCCCTCGTCGACGCGAGCGGGAGGACCTGGATTAACGACATGGCCAATAGTTACGACACGAGGACGCCTGGGAGTGGCTGTAGCCCGAACGATTGTTTACCAGACAACACGCGGGACAACGATCTCTGGGATAACTCTCGCTAGTCCTGCAAGGGTGATATCCTCGACAGCTCTGACGAGGACGACTGGGTTGCATGACGTTCTACTTCGGAGAACCGCAGGGCATTGAGAGGATCCAAGTCGATTTCCACCTGCATCCGTCAAGAACCCGGACGTTAGACGTGTTCGTCAACCATGCCTACCACAGCACCATCTCGTCCAACAGCCTGACAAACGGATTCCAGACGTACGACCTGTACACCGACGAACCTGAGGATCTCAAGCTTTGCTTGTACGACCCTAAGTGGAACACAGACGTCTGGCTAAGCATCACCGAGGTGCATCCATGTAGATTTAGGGTAAATATGTTGTCTTTCCACTCGACATGAAAGGCTTCGTACGGTCCTCCATCATACACGGTTTTATTTGTGTCCCGAGCCTACGATGGCAGTTGCCGTCACTGCTCTCGACGTTTATGACTGCCTAACAGGTTTGTTTTTAGGTTGTCAGCCCTGTCCAAATTTGTCAGCTTTGTGTTTGCTGATGCACGCTACGGACGAGGTGTCGAAACATTTCAAGGCCATACCTGCATGCACGCCATTGCATCCACATCGATGGAAATCAGATTGGTATTCGATCGATTTGTTTGGAAAATAAATGGGGAACATGGGGAAAACAATGATAATCGTCCACCGAACGCCTTGATCTATAATACTAGGCATCCAACATGGGATTCTCACAAACCTAGCTGCGGGGCAAAACAAAAACACACTTAGGCAATCGGAATCGCTCACCAAAGGGTTTTTGATATACATATGTCATCACTAGGTTTTACTGTGACTTAGCAGACATGCGCCCACGTGACTGTCGAAGCACGTACCTGCTGCATATTTGCGTCGTATATTAGTCACGAGATATATTTTGCATGTTGCCAATGTCGTATTGTATTCATCGCAAGGTGATGGTAATTCCGGCATGAGTACCGCCTGCTTGATGTTGACACACATACACTCCGGTCTTCTGTGCCACTGCAGTGGGCATGTCCTTCGTACATGTGAAGATCTAATGACGTGAACTGACCACTCGTACATGCTAAGGTCTAACCAAATGTCGTCCTAACCGTCATACGCTCCAAAGGCGCATGTACAAACACGCAGGAACAAATATTTGCTTACTATGGAAGATGTTTTTTGTCCGTATGCGCGTTGGGGAAACCGTGGATGAAACCTTCTAGGAGTATGTACTACACTTCCGCCCCGCCGATACCATACCCGCCTCCATTCCACGTGCCGTAATATTCTAGATACTGCAAGAGGGGGTTCGGTGCGGCGGGCGGAGGGACGTCGCCACGGCGGGTTCTCGCCCACCTTGTCCGCCCTCGCCCGCAGAGATCAAAGATGCCGGCAAATAGGGGGCGTAAAGGAAACAGTACTGCCAAGGTGTACAAATCAAACAATACGAAATTGGGTGAAAAGGAAAAAATGCACTGCAATCACCTTCGACGAACCAGACATATCAAGCATTCCGCGCATGCCCGTAATGACCAAGTGTGTAGCCAACTTCAACCTTAAGCGCGGCAATACCAACGAGGCGTAAACAAAACATCTTCTTGTCGGGGTGAAGCTCACACAACACCGGATAATATTCGTTGAACCAGATACAAGAAAATGTTGCCACCCACCATCCTGTTTGACACCTGGATAACTCCGTTAATCATTAAAATTACTGCATTTCACAGAGTTGGCTATGAAGGACGTAAAATGACGACGTCAACGTCTGTGATGTCCCGGTCACGTATAGCTGTAACCGGTTCTCTTACAGTCTCTGCTTTCGGGCCTATTTCAAGGTGCCGTTCCCACCTACTGCCCTTTGTGCGTATCACAGCAGCAAGAGGACTACTTCGACCAAGAGCTTTTTTTCGTTTGTAGGCCTACAGGGTATCCCCTTGTGTGATATACTATTTTTGAAGGTGATATCAATTTTCAACAACCAACAGCAACATATAATATACCTGCCGCTGAAAAACCAACAGAGAAAAATATCAAAGATGTGTACGTACTAGCCACATAAAACATAAAACCAGCTCTGCAAAATTCGAACCAGGGTATGGGCTGGTGAATGTGCCAATTCATGTCCTTGACTTGAACCAACCTGCATCAAAAATGCTGTGACGTAGACAGGCGCTTTGTGAACAGGTAGATACATGAAATCGAAACAATGCTGTTGTGCTAAATAAATAACTTGCATAGGCCCCAGGACGCATTACGAGCCGGCAGGGTTTGCCCCTGCCAAGATCGACGGGGGCGAGCGAAGTGGCATAAGCGCGGCACATGGTGCACCGGACGGTGGACCTCAGAACAGGTTTGGCGGTTTGCGGTTCGATACCTTGAAAAAAATCGACATTTACACGGCTGAGGGCCAACCTCATGGGTCATATAATCTATGTTTATAGGTAGTCGTCGAAGGCGTTTGGATGTCGCTAAAAACTACAGTTTCCTGTACACCCAGCTATCCACCTGGTCTCAGCAGTGTGTTGCTCCGAGAAATATGTTGGTTAACCTACCAACACATAGCTGCAGTAGTCCGAATTGTACATCCGCGCAACACCTTGGACACCTTAAACCTCGTTGCATTATATTTGGAAAATATGCCAGTGTACGACATATTCGAAACTTATTATTAATACCTCAAACGCAGCAATACAACATTCGAACAGATTACATTAGGTAAGCTTGTTTGAAAGCGCCCAATCAAAAGGGCAAAGAGTATATCTCCAGCCAATATGAGGCGTGGGTAGTGGCTAGTTGTGTCATAACCTTGAACCTGCCACATAATGTCGAATCTTGTGAATGCTCATTCACAGCCGGATCGGGCGTTGTCCCGTTGGACCAGTTCACACAGATTACGTGTGACGTTTTCCGTTAGGATCAGATGGCGTTGGGTGTAACTCGATATGCTGTTGCTGTTAAGCAACAGGGAGCAGACGTTAGAAAACACCTAACAAGTCAGGGTGGTATGGCTCAGCTGTGCTTGTTCCACGATGCCCATGTCTTTTTTAATGCAATTGGACCTTAGGACTCAGAGTGTCGTCGTGTAGATTGCCTTCGACAACATGTCTAAGACGAAGGCGGTTCATCGACATTCAACATAGGAGATTTGAAATAAAGTATTTGTTTCTCGTGTCCTCTTGGACGTTCACGATTCGTCGTGCTGAGAATGCCGCGACGTCTATATATTTCCGTACATCAACCTGCGCCAAATCCTACATCTGCCGGAAGATATGTATCTCCACGTTTCTTCGATGCAATTATCGATCCACCTCCCGTGGAGCTGAAGCCCGTTTCCCATGTACACCCTCCGTCTAAATGAAGGGATGTTATCACAACGCCCACCCCAACCTTTGTCTTCGCTGTCCACAATATGAGCTAGAGGCTAAATTGTTTTGTTCTGACGAGGCGTTTATGACGTATTGCGTACGCTCGGTTCTTGTAACCTCTTGATGCATCGTCTAGGTGGAAATCTTGGTGAAGTAACACTTTCATCAATCTGGAAGGGCCTGGAGACCGTCAAGCGAGCTGGGAAAGCTATGTGCAGTCCGTTACCATGCTGTGTATCACCGTTCTGTGTCCAAACAACAGTACTTTTAATTTGTGTTGCAAGCGTGTGTTAGCTGTAGTTCTGACGAACGAGTATCCCCGTGGACGAATTCCGTCAACGTCGTGCGCGCACTACTTTAGACCCCATATAAGTACGTATTCAATTTCTACACGGACAGGTGCACCCGGACTCCCCCTCTAGCCAGACGTGAGCTGCATTTCGTGTGGAGGCATTCCGGAATGCTAGAATGTTTTGACGGTCTCTGCATTCAGCACGCCTAGTGTGTTGCAACGTGGGTCGTTGTCCTCACCAGGACTTTGTAGAAGCCGACTTTTTTCAAGATCGGCATCCCTTCCATATGTGTACTCTACTGTGCGACTGCTGCTGTGGTTGTTTCCGCGAAACATATACAATACCTACCGCATAAGCAGTGATGCGGCAAGGGCATGTGACCGAAAGGACACCGTATGTGTATCTTGAGTAGGTGGCTGATGATGTGAATCGCTCATGAGCTGTCTGGTTTTTCTGAGTTCAGGGTGGATCGCAGCGTGAGTACCAAATCACTTAAAAAACACCTGGTCGGACTTCCGAGCACTATCTGGGCGGATCGGCATGCTTAAAGTCAAACGTGTCCGATGGAGATGATGAGTGTGACCAGCAGTTAGTCGACATTATTGCGTGTTACATATACCTTTTATTTCGAATTTCGGCTAGCTATCATCTAGCAAAATTATGGTCAACACATTTGTTGTGATACACACAAATGTATGGAATCTTGAAGCTGATGCGACCATCCAATTCGAGTGGTGAGTGTCCCGTGAAGGCCGCGAAATTGTCTGTGACGATCCGACGATTGTCCCTCCCCGTCTTCTCGCCTTGTCGAGAGTGCGTCGTGATGGGAAAGCTGCAAGAAACGTTGGAACATATTCGACATTCACAGTGTCTCGAATGGGGCCCTAAAAGAGACAAACCAACCAACCCGTCGTTGCCTAATTGGCTTGTGAGCTTTCAGTGGACGTGTTGAAATTGTTTTTTGACGTTATCACGGGGCAATGATTTTGGTATCATCTTCACGGTTTCGACGCCTACTTTGAGTATCGGTGTCGTTCAGTGATGTTTGATGTGACACGGTGCTTACGTGAACAACATTTCTGCCGGTGATACTGCCTTTTGCTTCCGAAACCAGGAGTCAAGGAATCCCGGGTTGTACCCTTTCCATTTTCGACGATGGGGACGACATTGATTTATATGCAACATTGAAGGCACGGCTGTCGTCAAGTACTTCCAACCATAGATCATCTTGCATCCCGTATGTGTCTGAATTTGTATATCGGGACCAAACCTTTCACGGATTGAAGGTACTGTAAGTGATAAACGGTAAACACGTAAGGTTCCGAAAGTACGGTAATCAACTTGCAGGCCTCGAACCCTTAACAATATGAAACAACATGCTATCCATTCTTGAAGCCATGCTGTGAGCTGTTTGCCTGCAGTCAAAATCCTGTGACACGAATATCGTCCTGAAAACTGAAGTCCGATGCAAACCTCCGATGATCCCTGCTGTCAAAGACCACCACTACCAGATACAATTGATAAAGGGAACCATGGCCAAATATTTGCCTGCTATGCCCGCAGCATGGATGAAGGCCATTTCATTCTATTTAGTGTTGACAATATTTCATCTGAACGTCTCAGGCGCATTGATATACGTGGCGACATCGGGAGCAAATTCACGCGATGCGAGATATGAAACACGGAGTAGCACGTATCAAGAGCCAACTCCCCTGTATAGTGGTATAGAACGTGAAAATATAAATTTACACAGCTGGTAAGAGGTGACCAACTTCGAAATATTTTAGGCAACCCATTAAGACGATATAATCCTTTATAGGGGGGGCTACATTCGTACGCCTCTGAGGACCAACGCCCCAACGGGTAGGGTGGACCGTAACTGGTCCGAGTCCGGCGGGAAGGCCTCATAGCCTTGGTTTTTGTTAGTGGGTGAGCGCGAGCAAGTCCCACACTACCCGGGAGGGATGACTGTCCCGGGTGGCTATCTCCACCGCACCTGCTCCTCTCGGGGGTCAGGTCGGGTCAACGTGCCCAACTGGGCTAAATTGACACACGACACGAAATTGGAAACGTGGAAGTGTGGTGAGCTTAAGCTTTATTTTTACCAATCCGCCGGAGGATAAAAAAAAAAAAAAAAAAAAAATCTCTAAAAACTAAAACAATGCAATCATTGCGACGTTTTCCTTGGACAATGATATTATTCAAAGAGAATACCACAGCGGATGGGGTCAGCTGAGGGCCTGATAAGATCAGTGCGAAAAGCATAGTCCTAGCAACTACCGTACCAGCTCTGTCCCAGCGTTCATGATGAACATAAGGACGAAAGCTTCGCACGATTAACCATATTGGCATCCTGTGGGTCGACATGTCTGTAACGCCTGGGTCTTCCATTTTCAGACCTCGTGACCGGTGTGATCTCTGAATGATCCCGGTCAATATAATCGGGGAGAATATGCTTCGTGCACGAAGGGCTTACATGTTGTATGCTCATGTACGTAGGAATTTCCATGTTTAGATTCAGCAGCGATTCATCAGTGTCGCCGTTTTGGCCAGGAAAAACAGGAACGATCCTTGAGCCAATAACACACCCGGTTTTAGACTGCTTAAACGTATATAGCCAGGTACTCAACAGTCCAATTTTCTCCAAAAGAGCATGTTTGACAACCGAAGCAGTTGGAAATGCAATATTCAAACCCGTGAATACGATAATGGACCACAGGCTATAACATATATCGCTATCGAAACACAACAACACCTGGGATAGAACATGTGCCGCTAGGCACCAGCTAACTAGCGTAGGACAAGCTCGGAATAAATTAAACAAGCGATTGACATGATTACAGCGGTATGAAGTTTATGTGCAGTCTCGCCATGACTGCCACATTATTGTCTCAGTTTCTAAGGTTCGAACATAGTTATGGGTTCAATTCTAAACATATCATTCGGAGAGGTAGACCTTATTCTCTCGCTAGCGACATAAGTGACAGCACGTACAGTTGACACGAGAACAGCAATTACGCTAGAGCTCGTCAGCTCTGAGGTACGAACAATCAAGCACAACAGCAAACACCGGGAATATTGCCACGTCGAGATGTTATGTCGGGCGAGATACCCTAGTGTGGCATGTTTGGGCTGTGCTGTAATGCCCGAAAATATACACGGTTGCCTATCATACTTAGCCACAAATAATACTGAATGAATTATCGGTGAAAGAGTCGGACGGACAAAACTTGATATGTCGCTATTATGAGTGGACACAGGGCTGCACCTTAGCTCCTGGTGCGAAGAGCACCAACAACTCTTCACCTCGTCATCTGCCGATACCGTAGAGACCAGCGCAGGTGTACACGCCACCCGTACCCAATAGATACCTAATTCTGCTGTTGCCAGCGACACACGTGTCTGGAATTTCTTGGCAGAGTCGTCTATATATATGGATGTACATCGTAGTGCCAGATGTCAAATGGCTATAAAAAGCATTTCATCAGTTCACGATGATGTATCGTAACCGGTTAACCTTTAGATATCGCTAGTGAATCCGAGGGCTACGTCCCAGCTCCTGGTGAGAACAACACTGATTGACTGATGAATGAGGTAAACCTCTACTAGGTGAGGACCAGCAACAACTGTAAATACCTTTCAAGGCGAGGGCATACTCCACGCTTGCCAGGGCTTCGCCTATGTGACAGTTCGGGTTAGTGCAGAAAAGGCTGACACAAGATTGTGTCGCTGACGCATTTTCTATTAGTGATCGCAAACTTCTTCACGACGGATGATCTGGATTAATGTATCCTTTTCATCTCGCCAGTGGACCGCAGTGCTGCATTCAAGCTCCTGACGATGATGCCAACGACCCTTTGACATCATGACTTACTCGATAGAAACCGGCCCAAGCCTACTCTCATACGATGTCTAGTCAACATCAATTTTCTTTCATAGCAGTGCTTTACGTGCAAGATATACGATACGCTGCGGAACACTAGCTTGAGTAGTTGGTTCCGACGAAGAACGTGACACAAACGCGAATGTTTCATTGATCAGACTGAAAGCCGAGAAAGGCGGATCGTTCTCGTCTTCCGTGCGTTCGTGCCGTTCAAGAACGTATCGCCCCTACCGAGAGCGAACATTGTACGCATCGAAAACGTGCGTCGCTGCCAAAAATTCTATTACCACGATAGCGAAAGAGCGCTCGAGCTTGGACCAAGTACACCGTTTTCCGTGCACTAGGCACATCTTCGCATCGAAGACAACAATAATAATAGGTGAAAGCCGTCTGTGTAGCACGATCCTCATTGTTGACCTATTAATATACTCGAAATTCCACACGTCTCTGACTGGTAAATTCATGCCAGTCCAGTATCTAAGTGGACCTTAACACGAAGTATTTTAGGTGGACATATACCTGGTTTACTCTACTCTTATGTATGTTTACTAGGTGTGTTAGACGTTGAGACTTAGCTGCGCCATATCATGCATTTAACGTCGTCATAATGGGACACCTATTTGGCGCAAGAAAGAAAAGTTATCCTTGGCTACGACGGAGTTACTTTGCGATATGCCGAAAGAACATTTCAATAGCCCGAAGAAAATTATATATATTTTCTGCAGCAATTGCAGGCGCCGTTGCGCAACCCAAGAAGTACACACGTTCGGGCGTCGACATGCAGCGCATCATACTGGTTGACTAGTCTAAACTATATTTTGGGACAAATGGCATTATTACGTCCTCTGGGGTTTGGTTGAAAGCCACCAGGATCAAGGAGTGCGTCATCCCTATTATGTACGTATACTTTTGCATATGTGCTGGTGATGCCCTTATGTATAATCAATCGCGGTTTTCAAAAACCACCGACCGGTAGTTTTTTTTCAAATTAAAACTAGATAGGCACTTGCACTAAGTAAGCGGTGCCGTATATGCGTTAAGTGTACGTATAGTCCAGACCAGTTAACGAAAATAAGCTTGACCATGCAACCGAATGGAGTAAAAAAAAGGTCTAAATACTGCAACTTGTACTTCTAAATTGCTAAAAACAAGGAAAGACTCGACGGTGTCAAGCAGTTTGAACCGACATCGGCTAGGCAGTACCAACAACATCAAGTTGGTTCCTGCCGGTCACGAGTGCAACATGCAGCCTATAGCACCATATACGAAATATATCCAAGTAGGCATGCTATTACAACGGAGTGAGGCAAACTCACTCTGACATTAGCACAAACTACGTACAATTCGAATACTACTCTAATGCTAGTTACGCGTTTACTACTGCGCACACGTTTTGCTCGTTCCAACCGCTGTTGTGGCACAATACGTGCTGTGAGTGAACCGACTATTGCCAACATATCTATATAACCCTCATATGCCCCAAATTTCGGAAAATCTAGTTCGCACTATTGATAAAGTCATTGAATGATTACTTGCACCCACCCACCTTCCTCCCTGCCACCCCCTCGCCTGTAATTTGAAAGTCTCCTCGATGAAACCCGAGTCTTCGCACATGGACAAAATCCACGATGTCGATTCATTTGCGTCACGGTTTGGAAATAAATGTACGTCACACAATTGAGGCAAGGCCGACGCTCGGTGATAACAAACTGTACGACGGAGCTTCTTACAGGCGTATGCCCTTTCCATATATATATCCTCCTCAAACGATGGCTCTACGTGCCACATAACGTATTATTCAAGGACACAGAACCAAGAAGCGTATGCAGTATGTAAAACGAACGTGGCTGATTTGGTTGACATCATCATGCACGTTGCACGTTTCAAATCCTTACATGCATTTCGAAGTTTTTTTCCGGGTGCTACCACCCATGCGGTTGATATCCGCATATAGTAAATGGGATATCGAATGAAACATAAAAAGGTGGATATTGTTTGTTGTATTTTGAATTATAAAAACTACTTTTCACAGCTTCCATTGCTGTATCACTATGGAGAACACAAGGCAGCTCCGTGTGGATCAATAGGCAGAATACAAGAACAGTATACTAACAATCCATATATAGCACACCTCCATACACAACACCAGACGAAAACGTATGATACAGAACGGACTGCACTAGCACATATTTACGTTGTTACAAAGGATGATGCTAGATCGCCCTCTTTCAACAAGGTGGGCACAAACATCGCCTATCACAAAGTTGGTATTTGCCCAGGTTGCGAATGTGTACACATCTCGCGCACTTGGCGTGCGCGCAAATGTTTGCAAACGCGCCTAAACGTGTCTCGTACGGATCTCGACCGGTAGTGCTTACCTGTATCACATTGCACCATACATTAACGAAAGAACATATGACCACGAATCCCATATCCCTCTTTCGGATGGATTGTTGTCTTCTACGGTACTGCTCCGACGTTCGAAAGTCTGTTTCTCCGTGACGTAATATTTTCTGGCGGTTCTGTCTGCCAAGCATTTTCCCTATTTCGACGGATGACGCACAGTGTGCAAGCACGAATATCATGGATTCTTTTAGAATGGGCCTGGTGAACCACAACACGCAGGTTTGAAAATATTTCTCAACACGTTGTGCGCGACAGGTATGTCCCGTCGAATCGTAGATTCAAACAGCCCAAAACAAGTGTTGTGGCATTCTAGACCTGGCGTCGTTGTTAGAACACGTGATGTGAAAAAGAACGGGGGTAAAACCTCTTAGCCTGTGCTTCCGCCTTCATCAACTAGCTTGGTGTACCCACCACCTCATTCCGTACCCCTCCTCTCCAACAACACTACCCCTCCCACTTCACACTACATACTCCCACCGAAAACTCTATAACCATGCGTTCATCGGCTATCCTCGCCATCATCTTCGCTGCCACCGTTGGCACTACTTCAGGTGAGAAGGTTCCCGTGTATGGTCAATGTTGTCGGGTTCGGGTCCACCGCGACGCCAATAAAGAATGTGGTTGGTTCTCGGGGCAGAAGAATGAAAAAGTTTGATGTGCTATGGACGTCAAACGTCAGCATGGCCCTGAAGCATTCGCGTGTATTATTTAGCTTGTTCTGGCGAACAGATGTACACCACTTGCATCAAATGCATTGGGTACGGGATCCTCGGGCGGTGAAGATGTCAACATTCACAACTCATCCCTTACGCGATTTCTTCCGGAGTTGTAGCCGCCGCTCATTCGAGTTTTCTCTATCTTTGACGTACGGTCGACGACAGGAAATGACAATGCTCGGTGAAACGCTATTGATGAAATGGTCCACAACCTACCGTACCTTTCCTCAGATATGTAGGAGAGCAATGCATTTTAACACTGTTTCGGGAGCCTCGAATACAAGCAGCACCCAGAGAGAAACCTTGGCAGCAACGTGCCATGCATGGTTGAACAGCGCGGCAACCCACACCGTGCATATACGTATGGTATTTGTGACCAGAAAATTGTCAAACAAATACACCACTGGATTCATCACGACTTTTATCGACCTGGTTCACGCGATATATTCGGTGTACGGAGAAGATAAAAATTCGTATATATATAATAGTTCGTGTCGACGCTGTCTTGTGTTTTTGGCATTGGCATAGACGACGGGCCACACCCCGAGAAAAAACAAAAGTATTGGTGAGCTTGTCTAGTCTCACTGAAAACGTTGGAAAGACGCCAATGAAAATCTTGCGTAGCATCGCCGAACCCCCTTGAGTGTGCATTCCAAGAGGGGGAACATATGAATCACCTTGCATTACTGTAGGCAGTATTTAAAATATATTGGACATCAACAACATATAGCCATACATTACGTGGCTACTATATAAAATGAGATCGTTTTGGAGGTGTTTGTCTGACGCGCAGACACAACCGCATGAGGAACCTGTAAGGTTCAATCAGCCACGATTGACTCTGTATATCATAAACGTACACACAGAAGCTAAAACTTCGGAATATCATACAAAGCCTAACCACATTAGACACGCACCTTCATTTTACCCGCATCACACCGTGTACATGCCAGCCCTCGTCGACGCGAGCGAGCGGACCTGGGTGGACGTCAAGGCCAATGGATACGACACACGGACGTCTGGGAGTGGCTGCAGCCCGAAAGGTTGCGTACCGGACAACACACGGGACAACGATATCTGGGCTAACTCTCGCTGGTCCTGCAAGGGTGATATCCTCGACAGCTCTGATGAGGACGACGGTTGCTGCATCACGTACTGCTTCGAGGAACCGCAAGACATCGAGAAGATTCGTATCGCCTTCCACCAGGGTACGTCTAGAACCCGGACGTTGGACGTGTTCGACAACCATTACTACCACAGCACTATCTCGTCCAGCGGTAAGACGAACGGATTCCAGACGTACGACCTGTACACCGACGAGACTGAGGAGCTCAAGCTTTGCCTGTACGACCCTAAGTGGAACACGGACGTCTGGCTGAGCATCACCGAGGTACGTCTATGTAGATTTAGGGTTAATATGTTGTTGTTCTGCCCAACATGCATGTCTTCTTGCTGACTCTCATCACATACATTTTTGTTTTGCGAGCGTACGGTAGCAATTGCGGAAACTGCTCTCTGCGTTTATCATCGTCTAACTGGTTTGTTTATAGGTTGTCAGCCCTGTCAAGCCTTGTCGCCTGCGTGTTTGCCAATGCACTCTGCAGTGACGGTTTGCAAATTACGAAATACCCAAACCTGTATACACTCCATTGCATCGATATCGATATAAATCAAGTTGTTGCTTGATCGATTTTGTGCGAAATCGGAACAATAAAAGCGCAAAGGTAGTTTTCCAACGAACGATTTCGTCCCGAATACAAGGCGTTCAACGTGGGAGTCACATCAGCCTAGCACCGTTTGGAGAACAAAGCGACTCTAAGGCAACAGGCATCGCTCGAAATTGGTAAATTTATGATAACGTTTGCGAGGTCCATGACCATCGGCTACCAATTGTTCCTTGCTATGCGTAGGTCGCCACTACCTTGCATTGTAACCAAGCAGACATGCGCTCACGTGACTGTTGAAGCAAGAGACTGCTGAACATTTGCGTGGGATATACTTCACGGGATATAGGCTACATTACAACGTAGCCAACGTGGTATAGTCTTCGTTGCAAAGTGATTGTTAAAGCCGCCTGAAGACGGCCTGCTTGTCGTTGACAAACTTACAATTCGGCCTACTGCGCCACTGTAGCGGGTATTGTCTTCGTACGTGTGAAGACCCCTTGACATGAACTGCCTCGTTGCATGTCATAAGGTGACAACACTAATAGAATGTTTGTCAAACCGTTAAAGTACCTAAAGGCGCATGTACAAACATGCAGAATCAACTCGTTTCTTGCTATCGAAGATCTATTATATCAGTATGCGCGTTGGGGTAGGCGTGGTTGAAAACCTTCCAAGGGATGTACTACACTTCCGCCCCGCCGATGCCGTACCCGACTCCATTCCACGTTCTCTAACAAGATACAATGGAGTCTTCGGCGCGGGGAGCTGGGGGGGTTCGCCACGGCGGGTTCTCGCCGTCCTTGTTGCTGCCCATGCCCGTAATGACCGCGGAAGTCGGCAAATACAGTATGTCGGTGTAACAGTACTGGCAAGGTGTGGATAGAAAGCAAACCTCAATTGGGTGAAGAGGAATAAAACACGCCAATAACCTTCGTCGAACTAGACATAAAGAAAGTTCCGGCGGCCGTGCCCGTACGACCGAGTATGTACGCAATTTCAAGCCGTTAGCGTGGTCGTACTAACAAGGCGTACCGCAAAAGCTCCTCTTGTCGGAGTGGACGGAAAAACAACACCGGAAATATTCGCTGAATCAGATACCAAAGAGTGTCGCCATACGGCACCCTGTTTGACAATTGTTGCACTGCGTGAATCAATGATATTTTCCCATTGCACAGAGTTGGCCATGTCGTCGCGTACATAACGACGTCATCGTCTATGATCTCCTGATTGATAGAAATAATAATGATGTGAATCTCTCGCGGAGAAACACGTATGGATCTCTCTTGGAGAAATACGCAGGTGGCTTCGTGGCACCTAGTGACCGTGAGGTTAACTGTTGTTCGATAGAACAGAAAAGAAAGAGATGGTTTGAAAGGTGGCGCTTATGTGGCCGTGCTCTAAAGAGCCGTGTTGTGCTGGGGAGTGTTGGGAAGTGAGCTCGGTGGGGCTCACAACACTTTTGTGATCACATGGTGCGATCACCCTAGTAAGTTGGTCACAACTTACTCTACATGCCCTACATGTTTACATGACCCTCATGATCTGATCCTGTGTCAGTACCCTCAATATTCCATGTACCAGTACCCTATGATACGATATACTACGAGTAGTCCTATTGTTTCCCCCACTGATAATCTTGTCTGATATTATCGTAGATCTGTCAAGATCAGAACAATAGACAGTTCTTCTATCGTACATTCTAACACTGATCACGTAGCGCTGTAACCGGTTCTCTAATCGTCTCTTCTGCTGCGCCTACTACAAGATACCGTTTTCACCTATTGTCAGTTATGAGTATATCACCAGCAAGAGAACTACTTTGACCATGAATGTTGGTAACTTTGTAGACCTACAACATGTCTAATTGTATACTAAAATATTTTTCAACATCATGAAAAATATCACTAACCAAGAGCAGCAGTATAGCATATACATGATGCCGAAAGAACAACAGAGAACAAAACATATACACACTACTCACATAAACATTAAAACGAGCTCGGTAGGATTCGAACGGGGGCATGGTCTGGTAAACGTGGCAATACATCTTACTGAATGAACCTGCATGAAAGACGCTGTGACATACACCTGTGGCTTTGTATGCGAACAAGTAGATTCTTGAAATGGCAAAATACTTTAGTGAAAAATACTTTACTTGTAGACGCCCCCAGGACGCATTACGAGCCGGCAGGGTTTGCCCCTGGCAGGGTCGACGGGGGCGAGCAAAGCGAGATAAGCGCGGCACACGCGCACCGGAAGGTGGACCTCAATAGACGTTTGGCCGTTTGTGGCTCAAAACCTAGAACTAAATCGACATTTCCACGTCTAAGGGCCAACCTCATGGGTCATAATGCGTGTGTTTACACACGCGGGTAGGCACTGCAGTCGTCGGATGCGTTTGGGTCGTGCTATTAACTGTAAGTTTCCTGTAAATTATACTACCCACCTTGCGTCATCAGTGTGTTTACGTGAGGAAACAAAACTGTAACCGACCAACAGAAAACTAATCCGGAGTGTAACACCGCGCCATGCCATGGACGTTTCAAAATCTCGCTGCATGATATCCGGAAAGTATGTCGGAGTACGACATATTCGAAACTTACCATTAATACCTTAAACACCGCAATACAACATTCCAATGAAATGCATCCGTGATGCATTTTTGAAAGGGCCGAATCAAGTTCGAAAACTGTCACTCAAGCAAATATTATGAGATGACAGTAGTGGCTGATTTTGCCACAATCTTGCGCCTGCTATATATTGTTGTATCTTGTATAGGGTTTTCACAGACGAACTGGACGTCGTCCCGTTGGATCAGTTCACACAGACGGCGTATGAATTTTCCGTTCTGATCAGATGTCGTCGGATGTAAGACGAAATGCTGCTGCTGTTCTAGAACAGGGGCGCAGATGTTTGAAAAAAGCCAAAACGTCAGGGCTGTATGGCTTAGCTGTGCTCGTTGCCCTGTGTCCATGTGAAATAGATTGCAAAAACACTCTAGGAGTCAGAGTAATGTGGTATAGACTGCTTCATCGGAGACATTTCTAAGACGGAGGCGATCTATTGATATTCAACATTGGGAATTGATAAAACGTTTGTTTCTTGTGTCTGCTTGGATGTCCACGATGCGTCGTTCTGAGGTTGCCACGATGATGCTTCTACTACCGTACATAAAATTCCCCGTAACAAAAAATCTACCAGAATACTTGTGCATTCACGTTCCCTCGATGTAACGATAGATGCACCCCTCACTCAGCTGAATCGAGTTGCCCATGCACATCTCCCAGCTGGATGAGGAGATTTGATCACAACGCCCAGCGTAAAGTACATCTTAGCCATCCGCAATGTGAGCTGGAGACTGAATCGCTTTGTCCTAACGCGGCGTTGTTCACGTTTTCTTATTCGGTTCTTCTCGGTGTATGGTCCAGGTGGAGATCTTGGTGAAGTAAAATTCCCATCAAATTGGGGGGCCTGGTGACCGTCAAGCGAGCTAAGAAACAGCCATGGACAATCAGTTTCCAGGCTGTGCAACGTCTTTCTGTGTTCAAACAACAGTGCTTTCAACATGGGTTGGCAGTGTGGGCTAGCTGTAGTTCTGACGAACGGGCATCCCAGTGGATGTTTTCGTCGATATCGTACACGAACTCCAATGGGCTGTACACAAGTACGTATTAGACTATTCGGACATGGTCAACGGGAGTCCGTTGTTGCCGGATGTGTGCTTTGCAATTCTTGTGGAGACATTACAGAAAATTTCATACTCCACAATGTTTGACTTTCTCTAAATACAACACGCCTAATGTGCTGTTACGTTGTGCGTTGTCCTCTTCAGAATTTCGTATAAGCCAACGTTTATCGAGGTCGGGGTCCCATCCACCGCAGGGCTTGCTTCTGCGAAACTTGTGCAATACCCCCTACATATGCAGCTAATAATCAAGGGCATTGGATATGACCGGGTGGGCGCTTTATTTATCTGGAGTAGGTGGGCGCCGATGTGAATCGATGATGAGCTGTTTGTTGTTTCTTGAAGACAGGGTGTATCGCAGCGTGAGTATCGAGGCGCATATTTAGACTTGGGCCGGCCTCCAATCAATATCAGGGCGGTGTCGACATGCCAGAAATCAAACGCGTGAGATGGAGGTGATGCGTGTGGTCAGCAGGTGATCGACAGTATGTGGCACATATATATATTGTTTGCTGAAGTCGCTAGCGATCATCTCGCAACTCAATGGAGGTCTGAAGCTGGTGTGCCAAGCCAATTCGAGGGATGGGTGTCCCGTGAAGGATGAAAATTTGTCTGTGAATGTCCCACGGTTCGCCGCCCCCCCCCCCTCGTCTCGCCTTGTCGAGAGGGCGTTGTGATGGGGATGCTGCAGGAGACTTTGAAATGCATTCGGGATTCAGACTGTCTTCATTGGGGCCCAACATGTTGCAGATGGACCTACCCGTCGTTATCTAACTGGAGTGTGAGCTTTCAGTGCTCGTGTCCAAGTGTTTCTTTTACACTTTTACAAGGTAATAATTTTTGTCTCATGTTTACCGTTTTGATGGCTACGTTCGTTGAGTTTCGATGTTGTTGAAATTCGCTGACATTTGCTACGATGAGATACATACCTGTACGCCTTTTCTGCGGGTGATATTCAGTTCTGCCTCCGTTGACGCCAGCCGTCCAGGAACATCGAGTTGTACCGTTTCCATTTTGATAATGGCAACGTCGGTGATTTTACTTCCATGCAAAAGGCACCCCTGTCGTCAAGTGTTACCGCCCACATACCCCTTCGCATATCATGTGTGATCGATATTTTAAGATGGGACCCAATCGGTTCATAGAATTTGACAAAACGTTGAGTAGTAAGCGGTGAGCACGCATTGTTTCAAGATTGCGAGAAGAATATATGCAGGCTTCGAACCCTGAACAACATTAAACGGCATATTATACAGGCTGTAGGTCAAGTTATGAAATGTTTGCCTGTACACACACTCCCGTGACACGAATGTCTTCCTCACGCTCGACGCTCGGAATAAACCTCATATCGCTTCTTTCCAACACCACTGTCACCAAATATAGCGGATCAAACCAACCAGGGCCAAATGCTTGGCTGCTATCTCAGCACCGTGCGCGAAGGCGAGTTTACACGACCGAGCCTTGACATTGGTTTGAACTAAAACTCTCGGCTCAATCATCAGACGTGGCGCGAAAGGGCGTAAAATTACGTGATGCGATATCTGAAACACGGAGTAGGACGTATGACGAGTGAAGTCCCCCGTGTATTTGTATGGAACGGGTGGACCGTGATACAAAACTGGTGAAAGGTTGCCGACTATAGATAATTTTAAACAACCCAATTGACAAGATAATCCTCGAGTAGGGGCTGCTTTCGTACGCCTCTATCAAAGCTGAAACAACACAAGAATTGTGGAACTTTCCTCGTCAACGAATATCACTCCAGCCAGGACACCGTGCCGGTGACAACAACATAAACAGTGAATGTGGTTAACCGAAGGGCTTATTAGATCGGCCTGAGAATCATACTCAAGGCAACTACCTGGTACTAAAATAGCGCTTCCCTAGCGTTGATCATGAACATATGGCCGAATGCCTCGCACATCAAAACATTTCGGCCTTCTGCGGGTCCACCTGTCTGACAAGCCTGGGTCTTCCAATATTAGAGACGCCGCGACCGGGGTGATATCGTAACTATCCCGGCCAATAATTTCGGCGAAAATCTGCTCTGTGTGCGTGAACGGAAGGACGTACATGTTGCACGTTCATGTTCGTAGGTATTTCTAAGATTGTGTTCAGCAGGCACACATCGGTGTGGAGGTTTGGGCCAGGATTAACGTATACAGCTAGCTGTTGGAAATTCTGAATTTTTAATAGTGAATCATCAAATATACCCGAAACAATTCAGAATGAAACATTCAGACCGACCACGGTAGTGCGCAACAGGCTTTAACATCTACTCATCTACCGCGGGCACGCACCGGATTAGGAATGCCCAACAAGTTCTTGCACAGTACTGGTAGTACGTGTGTGAGAAGAGTGAGGAGATGCCGCACCAGGAGAGCAGCAGCGATCCCAGCGGGGCCAAGTTTGAGCCGGACCTGGTAGAACCGCTTGGCACTGGTGGCGAAGGCGCTGGAGAGTAGTAGTTGCAGGGACAGCAGCAGCTCCAGCAGCACCGTCAGCAACGTCAGCAGTCAGAGGATTGCTGCACTTTTGTTGCGACGATGAAGCGCATGCAGTAAGCACCGTTTCCGCCGCCGTCGTGTCGACCGCCGCGTAACCGTCGCTGCTGCAACACCCCGGGATAGCCAGGCATCTGCCTGAATCTGTGGGTTCGCCGCGCGCTGGCGAAGTAGATGTAGAACGTATATTTTTTTATGAAAGGGAGTTTGGCCGGCAGGGGCCGGAAGGGAAGGTGGAGACCGCGGGAGCGACGCTGGAAGTGTTCTGGCAGAACTGTTTGCCTGGACCGCTGAAGCACCACGCCCGCAGGTGGATGATGGCGGGGGGCGTTGCCCCCCAGGAAGGAGACGAGGGAGAGAGTGAAGATGGGCGCAGGGGGAGGAGTCTGCATCATCTGTTCGGGATGCGGTGCCCCAAGAGAGAGGATGGAAGAGAAGTCTTCGAGGCGCCACGAGTAAGGACTTACGTCCGCACCAGGCACGTTTGGCTTTGTTGATTGACTGCTGTGGTGATTTTCGTTTTTAAATTGATTGTGTATCGATTTGAGAGTAGGAGAGAATCTGCGAACATCGGAGATCAGATTTATTTGGGAATACTGGAAATGAAATGAGATGAACAGACGTATACGTATACATATACGTATACGTATACGTATAGCTTCCCTCACTGAGGTTTTTCTGTAGACGCACTGCCGTAGGACTATGACGCCTGTCTGTTTTATGGTTGACTGGTCGAGGGCGCTGGTTGAGCATCGACACGAGTACAGCAGGAAGAGGTGTATGTGATGAACCCTTGTGCCCAACTGTACAGCATCACGTCTGATTGCGGCATTTCACATATTTACATCTTTGTTTGCGGGTATCTCGTTTTTGAGTTGTTGGGTTGGTGTGTAGCACGACCCGCGCCACTTGCTACGTCCTAAAGGCAATATATTTATTTGCGGACGGAGTGATATACTACGAGTACAGCAGCAGCAGAAGTAGTATGGTACTGTGAGCTGAGACGAAAACGGTTTACTTGGCATTGCTGTATATGTTCATGAAGTATGGACTACAGCACATATAGTGGTCGAGGAATACATGGGTTTGATGTGGAACCAGATATTCTCGTTGACAAGTAGCTGTTTATTTGCAGTAGCAATTGAGAAGAGGAATTTGCAAGCAGTGCATGCGTGAAAAGAGCGAAACACCCAATGCAGACCTAATCGCTCGAATGCACGTCCCATCCCGTCTGTATGCCTGGTCAATGCTGCGGAGGCGACGTTTGATTTCACCCAGGAGGAATAGCTGGATGACCCGAGCTGCGGTGACGCCATGAGACCGAATGGAGAGGCAGCCGCGGCGGAGGCAACAGCAGTAGTGTTCGGGGCATCGGGGTGATTCTTACTGAAATGTGGTTGCCTTTGAATCTGGATGAATACTTTCATTGCTTGTATTTTGGAATTGTTTTTCTGGTCGATTTGGAGTCCGCGAGAGTTTTTGGTGTTTTCGAGTAGTCCCAACGTCAAATAAAATTCAACTGAAGGAATGTATGCTATCTCGCATTACCGTCGCGATCTGTGTATCTATGGCGGGAGTAGGGGACAAGGGGAGGCTCTTGTCCGGAGGAACGGGGTCTGGCATATATTTTCTTGGCTTAATTTTTATTTTGATGAGTAGGACTACTGTGATATTTTATATGATTTGCATTAATTCCTCATGAAATAGAGGGAGATTTTTTGGATAAGGTTGAAGAGAGACTATGAAGCGCCTGGGGGCGTGTGCGGTCCATAGGAAATGCTTTCTGATTTGGAAGGTTTGGGTAGTATTTCGGGAATTGAGAGTTTGATTTTTTTGGTTCTTGAAAATTTGTGCTTTTGTTCAAAGTCAGTACTGACTGAGTGGTCTAGCAGGTAGTGCGATATAATTCCCTAGGATGGGTCGGGAGTTGAAGTCTCGCCGAATTCGCAAGTTGATCTTTTCGAGCGTGCGCGCTGGAGACAATACAAATGATTATGATAGTGTGCCTGTAGACACCAGTAGCGTTTGGCGAGGGGAGGGCCCCGGAGATCACTGTACTAAGTCGACCAGATTCCACTGAATATCGTTTGACCAATTCCGCGGAAAATGCCGTTTTACCTGACTGAGTCCGAGAAGAATGCCGTTTTACCTGGCATTGGATTTCGAGAGTTTTATATGTTTGCAACAGAGAGGCTGGGGATTTGAGAATTTGAATACTGATTTTGAGGGTTTGAGTGTTGATTCAAGAATTTGATTTTTGGGTTACAGATTGGATTTTTGACTTTCTGAGTTTGATTCGAGTTGAAATTTTTATTGAGATGTATCAGCCCTGCGATGTCGTACATTTTCATGTACAGAGCTGAGGGGAATGTTGCTCATGCACAGGAGCAGGGGGGATATGAGTATGGTCGTGTATATTGAGTAGGGGGGATGTTGATTGTACTCAGATACACGACATATAAGATCCATAGGTAGATTGGGGAATTCCACGCTGGAAAGGGATTCCGGCAGTAGGGTATTGGGATATCGGGGGTAATGTGTGCCCACCAATGCCACTCGTCAGGTGGAACCCTATACTGCATGTGAGGCGAGTCAACTCGACAGCTCGGATATAATATAAGAGGAGTTCCGTGTTACTGTCTGGAGTCAACCACGCGTTCCCGTGCCAGCTGCACCTATACCTTTAGAGATCAATCAACACGTAAGTTCGTACTACCCACATTCACGTAAAACGAACTCTGCAGGATTCGAACCAGGCATGGTCTGGTGAACGTGCCAATTCATGTCATTGAACCAACCTGCATCAGAGATGCTGTGACGTAGACAGGCGCCTCTCTACGTGAACAGATAGATACATGAAATCGGAATACTGCTGGTGTGAAAAATAAATAACTTGCACACGCCCCCAGGACGCATTGCGAGCCGGCAGAGTTTGCCCCTGGCAAGGATGGACGAGACTAAGTCGACCTTCACACGGGCCTACCTCATGGGTCATATTGTCTTTGTTTATACCTGTGGTACGGTAGTCGTCGAGGGCGTTTGAATAGCGCTAAAATTCTACAGTTTCGGCTATCAACCTGGTGTCAGCAGGGTGTTGCTCCGAGAAATATGTTTGTTAACCTACCAACACACAACTACAGTAGTCCGAAACGTACAGATGCGCAATACCATGTACACCTTAAAATCTCGCTGCTAAATATTTGTAAAATATTCCAGCATAGGACATATTCGAAACCTTCTACCTCAAACCCAGCAATTGAATTTTCGAACTTAATACATCAGTTGTGTTTGTGTGAAAGGGCTCGATGAAATTTCAAAGACTATCGCTCAAGCCAGCAGTATAAGACGCGAATAGTGGTGAGTTTAGTCAGAATCCTCCGCCTGCCACACAATGTCGAATCCTGTGAATGTTCATTCACAGTCGGGTCAGGCGTCTTCCCGTTGGACCAGTTCACTCAGACTACCTACAGTACGACGTTTTCCAGTAGGATCAGATGGCGTTGGATGCAACACCATATGTTGTTGTTCAGTAACAGGGGAGCAGAAGTTGGAAAACACGCACCAAGGCAGGATGGTATATCTCAGCTGTGCTCGTTCCCCGATGGCCATGTTAATTTGGTTGCAATTGAACCATAGGACTACGAGTAATGTGGTGTAGATTGCCTTTTCGACAGCATGTCCCAGACGGAGGTGGATCCATCGATATTCAACATAAGAGATTGGTAGCATATTTGTTTCTCGTTTCCGCTTGGACGTCCACGATCCGTCGTGTCGAAAAAGCCGCGACATTTCCCTACTACCGTAGATCAAACTGTGCTAAAACCTATATCTACCGGAATATATGTATCTGGATATTTCCTCGATGCAAAAAATAATCAATCTCTCGTGGAGCTGACGCCAGTTTCCCATGTACATCTCCTGTCTGGACGACGGGATGTTGTCACAACATCCACCCCAAGCTTTACCTTCGCTGTCCACTGTGAAAGTTGAGCCTCAAGTGTTTTGTCCTGACGAGGCTTGATCACGTATGGCATACGCTCGATTCTTCTAAACCTCTCGACGCATCTTCCTCGTGGAGATCTTGACGTGAAATGACGATCTAATCCGTGGGCTCAAATGTGGCAAAAATCATGGAACCGTCGATGATATCCAAACGTCTCGGAATTTGTATCGAAGCGAGGTCACTTCTTCGTTTCGCTCCCGACACCTCGTCAGCTTTACCAATAGGTCGCGAAAGTCTTGAGTGTATTGAAGGATGCCGCGAACCACGCGCTCAACACCGGCCCTCCCAGCAGCCGCTGCTGCTGTCGCGTCAGCCCCGGTCCCGGCGTTGCCCGAGGAGGCTCCGCGTCTCAACCCGAATCGGGCGTCGGGACCTAGGCCGACCCTTCCACACCGCTGGAGCAGCTGTCCTGCTTCAAGCAAGGGGCCGTCGGAGCCGGGGCAGTTCCGGACCTCACCCGTGATATCCTCGCGACGTGCAGCACCTGCGTGATAGGTCCGCGGCATGAGGTTGCGTGCGCGCTCGGCGGGGTGGTATCCAAGGTGGCGCCCCGTCTGGGTTCCGACACGTGGCTCCAAGTACTGGAGGCCGCGGAAAGGATTGCCAACTCTTCTCGGACCGGACCCCCTAGGGCGTACAGCGAGGCGGATACCACAAGGCTATTGGTTGGGCATGTTATCGACCTACGGCGGTCCTCGGAGATCCTTCTCGAGTCGGAGCACTGTGTTCTTCTTCACGGAGCATACGAGGGAACGAACAGACCGTCAGCCAGGAGTCGAGGCGGGGGGTGCGGGGATGGGGGGGCTAGCGGCTCCGTTCGAAACGGTCGTGATCGCCGGTGGGGCGAACGCTGGGGGGAGTGCCTCGGCCGGAGCGAGCTCATCTGGGGCTGGCGGAGCTGGTCCGAGTGGGGCCCCGCAGGCTCAGCTGCCAACGTGGAAGCGTATTACACAGATTGATATCGGAGATCGGGTATGTTGTGACACAGATTGGTATCGGAGATTGTGTGGGGTGGAGCGCATTATGCTGCAATGCTCGATACTGCAATGCCCTTTCACTCCCTGCTAACTGACGTGCGTACGCTGAGGGTACTCGAGTTACCCGATATGGGGTTATGTGCTCTCGCTGTTGTCGGTGGAGACGAGCGTCGAAGGGCGAGGTACCTGGTCCGGCGGTGCTCTCTCATTCCCGGCTCTCTCTCGATACGGCTGTAATTTCTCGCTCGTGCTGGGTGCAGTAATATGCCGCGGTCTGGCGCGGCTCTGCCTTACGCACTGCTCTCTTCCCTCTCGTTTGCCTGCAGCGAATGTATCATGATATGGGGCCGGGTAGGACTACCTGTGCCCGTTCACTCACTGCCCTGCCCACGACACTCGACACTGCTTATTATATCTCGTTTTGTCGTTTGGACTGTGGAGCTACGGTGTGGTACGGTTGCGCCGTCTCGCTCACGGCAACCTGACGAGTTTCTCGCTGCCGCTCTCCCGATAGTGCAGTACGGTCTCTCGTCTTCGGCTGTGGATGGTTTTCATGCCGGGGTTGCTGATGTATAATCTCTGTTGGGCCCCTCACTCCTTATCAATACTGCTTTCGTTTCTGGTTTGAACGGTCTAGTACTGTTGTGCCCCTCACTCCCGCTCGATTCTGCAGTAATCTCTCGTTTTGACGATGGAGTGAAGGGTATGGTCTTACGGGGTCTGGTACTGTTGTGCCCCCTCACTCCCCCTTGATACTGCTGTATATTTTCTTTTGACAGTGGAGTAGAGAGTATGATCGTACAGGGTATGGAATTGTTGTGCCTCCCCCACTCATTCTCGATACTGCCGTATTCTCTCGTCTTGACGGTGGAGTGGAGGGTATGATGCTACGGGGTCTGGTACTGTTGTGCTCCCTCACTCTCTCTCGATACTGCTGTATTCTCTCGTTTTGACGGTCTGGTCGTGTTGTGCCCCTCACTCCCTCTCGATACTGCTGTATTGTCCCGTTTGAACGTTGGAGTGGAGAGTGTGGTCCTATGGGGTCCGGTACTGTTGTGCCCCCTCTGCCCCCCTCGATACTGCCGTATTCTCTCGTTTTGACGATGGAGTAGATGGTATGATCCTACGGGGTCTGGTACTTTTTATGTCCCCTCACTCCCTTTCGATACTGCTGTATTCTCTGGCTTTGACGGTCTGGTACTGTTGTGCCCCTCACCCCCATCTCGATACTGCTGCATTCTCTCGTTTAACGGTAGAGTGGAGGGTATGGTCCTACGGGGTCGGGTACTGTTGTGCCCCCCCACCCATTCTCGATACTGCCGTATTCTTTCCTTTTGACGGTGAAGTGGAGGGTATGGTTCTGTGGGGTGTGGTATTGTTGTGTCTCCTCACTAATTCTCGATACTGCTGTATCTTCAAGTGTTTACGGTGAAGTGGAAGGTATGATCCTACGGGATCTGTTACTGTTGTGCCCCCTCACTCCGTCTCGATACTGTTGTCCTTAATTCTTTTGACGGTGGAGGGGAAGGTATGATCCTACGGGTTCTGGTACTGTTGCGCCCCCTCACTCCGTTTTGGTGCTGCTGCATTCTGTGGTTTTGACGGTGGAGTGGAGGGTATGATCCTACTGGGTCGGGTACTGTTGTGCCCCCTCACTCCCTCTTGATACTGCTGTGTTATCAAATTTCAACGGTGGAGGTGATGGTATGACCCTACGGGGTCTGGCACTGTTGTGCCTCTTCTCCCCTCGTAGATACTTCTATATTTTCTCGCTTTTACGGCGGAGGGGAGCTTATGATCCTACGGGGCATGGTTCTGTTGTGCCTTCTTACGTCCTCGGGAGACGGCTGTATCCTCGCGTTTGCCGGTTGAGTGGAGGGTATGATCTTACGGGGTCTGGTACTGTTGTTCCCCCTCCCTCTCTCTCGATAAGGCTGTATTCTCTCGTTATGACGGTGGAGGGGAGGGTCGATACTGCTGTATGCTTTCTTTTTGGTACTCGTAAACAGGTCGATACCTCTGTATACCCTCTCAGTTTGTGTCTGAGCCGCGCGTATGATGTTTCGGTGGTATTTGCACTGCCGTGAGTGCGATCTCGGCTTACCTCCCCTCCCTTTACCCCGTGGTTCCGACCGTCTTGTTACCTCGCTGCCACGATAGTTGCTTCAGCTACAGTTCCAGCAACTTTTCGTAGAGATAACCCGGACCTGGAGGAACTCCGCCCGAACCCACAAGTGGTACGATTTCGCACGCACCTTGCGCGCGGCAGCCTCTCTTGCCCGTGATATGAGTATGTCCTCCGAACAGGCGATTTTGGAGCGGACGCTCACCCGGGAGTAGTTTGCACTCAGGCGTTTCGCGTGTCCCCCCGTGACTTTGGGGGTCTTCACGGATAATCTCTCCAAATCGTGTGGCCTCACCAAGGGCTAGATTGACCAGGACTTAAAGGAATGGCGGGCCATTCAGAAGGCTCTGGGCGCCGGTTCTACGGTTGGGAAGGGGCCCCGCACAGCCGCCGGCCGGGAGCGGGGTGCTTACGGCGCTTCTGTCCCACGCGGCTATTTGGCGTTCGCGGGGTTATCGGCGCAGCGGGCACCGCCTGCCAGCTTCGCTCCGCTGCCGGCATGAGGGTGGCACCTGGGCGCGGCAGCCGCGTCAGTTGTGCTCCCTCTCTCATCGGCAGCGGGGGGGGCACGAGGAGTAAGAACGGCAAGGGAAAGAAGGGCGGATGCAGCGGTGGCCGTGGCAGCGCCCCGCTCCAACGTCCGTCGAACGGTGCTCTATCGGTAATCCCCAGGTTCAACTCCATCATGCAGGAGCAGCAGCAGCAGTTCCAGCCAATTCAGGGTGGTCCTTCTTGTGGCAAGTGCACCGCTGCCGGTAAGAACCCCAACGATGATCACCGGACCTGCGCTTTCGTCTGTTGCTCCCGTTGCAGGCGCGGGGGACACCGTGGGACCGCCTGCCCGTATTAATATGGGAGATAACAGCAGTTCTACAATAGTCGCCTTCCGTGTTGCGTAGCCCACGGCGAGATAGGCCTTATACAACGTGCGCCCCCAAGAAGAGGTGGCGGGGGGTGGGGGTTGGGCTCGGTCGGCGATCGGTTCTTCGACTTGACTTCACCTGCAGTCACGGGACCAGTCAGTAGTAGAGGTGTATGGGGTCCGGGACACGGTTGGTCGGTGTTGCGACCGCGTACGATCGGGACTCCGTGGCAGAGTGGGGCGAACGTTGTTGAAGGGCGCTGGCGATGGTGTCTGCGTACATAGTGGGGTAGCTGCCGTAATTTTCCGCGCTCGGGCGTTGATTTTGCGTCTACCGCGAAGCTAGTATTGAATGATGATCACTGTGGCTCCCGCTTGGATAGCCGAAAAGCATGCGATGACTGATGTGCATTTCCCTTAGACCTACGATATTTGTTTGGGGGCTTTCAGCGCATTCTAGTCAGTAGGTTGCGACCGCGGATTGGCCGTAGAAGCTACACGGTATGACTACTAATTCGCTGGGCTCAGGCGGGGACTTCTTGAACGGGCGAGGGTGACTGCTTGGTTTCTCCGTAAACAGTGTATTTCTGGCGTTTGTTCCGGTCGACCGAGTTCTAGTGCGGCGCACGTAAGTTAGGAGGCGGCGACCGTCACCTTGGCCGTAGAAACTCCGTGAGATGGCGGGGGACCCGCTTGACTCACGCTAATACGATGGCATTTGTCCTCAAGTATGACGGCGCATCTTTTGGGGTTCTCAAATTAGCTTTCGATACTCTAGCGCAAACTTGTCTTGTTTTCCATATTTTGTTTACGATTGTACGCAGACACCAACGCAAATCGTTATTGACACCTTATGTTACGGTATTAACATCCTTGTAGATACGCACGGAGATGCGTTACCGTGTCTGTACAATCGTCATGTTTTCGTGACGACCCGCCTGGATACACAGCTTCGCTTCGACGCTTGCTTACAAGCATTTACTTACTTTGTGCCAAGGATGGCAGAATTATGGCCCCTCGTTGAATCGACAACCTTACCAATGTTGTCACGCGAGTTTCGCGGGGTTTCTCTTTGCGCTTTACAACACTCCGCATTCAACGCTTGCTGGCAAAGACTTACTTACTACGTACCAAGGGTGGCAGAATGCTGCCCCCTCGTGGATCCGATTGCTTTAATGATGCGTACACGCGCGTTTCGCGAGGCTTCCGTTTGCGCTCGGGTATCCTCACCTCCTTTCTTCCACGGTTCGCTGTAGGTGGTCGCCGACGGTTGGCTCCGACGCCACGATCGACGCCACGCACACGTGCGGCCTGTTCTCCTCCACACGCTCCCCCTGGACACCGACGAACGCGAGTGGGCGTGCACGGGAGCTCTGCCTGCTTCGAGAGCGTGGCCGTCCGTGGCGGACGTCACTCGCGACCTCATGCAGTGTCGGCTACGGCGTATGCCGTGTGATGCTCCAATATGGAATGCGAAGGGGGATGGGGACTTACTGGGGCCGGGTTTCGTGCGCCGGCAAGTAAGATTCTGGCACGATATCATCCTCAAAGAGCACCCGCTTCGAGAAACGCACGTGTTGTACTTACGTGACAGAGTGGATCTTCACAATCGTCTGCTAGGGGAATACCGGGGTTCGTCGAGCGCCTGCCCGTAGACGTCACCCGATTTCCAGCAGCGGTGTTCCACAACCGTATCCCGCCAAGGTTCACCGATGTCGTGGACGACGAGGTACGAGCCCTCGTTGATCGTGGGTGTGTTGTCAAATGGGCAGACATCCGAACCCCCGGGTGGCCGCAGCGCCCACGCTTGGTCATGG
Source organism: Macrocystis pyrifera (assembly GCA_031763025.1). Taxonomy (NCBI): domain Eukaryota; class Phaeophyceae; order Laminariales; family Laminariaceae; genus Macrocystis; species Macrocystis pyrifera. Next base: position 12,194,853 of record JASSKH010000001.1, read on the forward strand.
CGTTGTCAGTCGAGGAGACAAAACCGCGCCTAATTTACGACGCGAGGTCGTTAAATAAGCGGTGCAAGAATGTCCGTTTTTCAACGGATACGGTGCTAGCGTCGCTTCGAAGGGTCGGTACATGACTTCGTAGGATGACGAATCCGCCTTTCCCCACATTTTTTTGTGCCCCTCCGCTTGGCCGCTCTTTGGCCTCACATACGGCGGCATTGAATACTGCTGGTGCGTCTTTCCTTTCAGAATCAGTCTACGTCCATGGTGCTACCATACCTTTAGCGAGGCGAAAGCAGCCTACCTTCGCTCCAAAGGGATGCCGGTGTCAGGGTACCTCGACGACTCGTGGTTGAGTAACTCCCTCACCTCCCACGGGACAGACGGCGCGGGAGCAGTGGCTTGCTGCGGGTGAGGCTACACACGTGGCGATGTTGATGTCGTTCCTGTGTGGACAGTTCCTGCCGACCAAGAAGTGCGACTTCCGGCCGATTAGGCAGCAGCAATATCTCGGGATGTTGTGCGACTTTAACACCACCACCTTCCGGGTTCCACAGGATTAGCTAGATAAACTGCAGCAGCTGCTGCGAACAGCCCTAGACAAGGGATGTCTGTCCTTCCGTACGCCGCAGCGAATCGCGGGCAAATGCATCAGCATGTCGGTGGCTATTCGACTGGCATCGCTGTGGACGCATGCTATGTTCGCTGTGCTTGCCGAGCTCGAGAAGTCCGCTCTGTGCATGGTGGACCATACGCAAGCCTCTAGGGCCGACCTACTAGGCGAATTTCAGCTGTGGTATAATTTGTCCGCTACCTTGCAGGAGAATCCCTGATAGAGAGAACGACATTGCGTGGCGGCCTTGGCCAAAGGATCGTCAGATGCGTCATCTGTGGCATGGGGGGGGCATGGTAAACACGGCCTCGGGCACCTTTCCCGTGGGGAGGGTGTTCCCGCCAGATTGGTTGTCTCAGCATATCAACCAGAAGGAGATGTATGGCCTTTACCATCTCCTTAGACAATCACACGCGACACCCGGACGTGTTGCGGCGGGCACTTGTGCTCATGGACGTGGACAACCAGACAGTAGTGGGTGCCTTCAGCCGTGGGCGTGCGAAGAACCGCGAGATGCACGCACTGCTGGTGCGGTTGTTCGAGTTGCAAGTGGCGTACGGATTCATGCTATCGTCGACGTGGATCCCGACGGCTGAGAACTTAGTCGCAGATGCGATTTCGCGGCCGTCACGAAGCGCCATCATCCGCGTAGTGCCGACATCGTTTCAAGCGGTGTGGGACGAGATGGGCCCGTTTAAGATAGACCTCATGGCATGCACGGCGTCGGGGCTGCGCTTTCCATTACTTCGGGAGGCAACGGCGGGGACCAACGTGTTCGCGCACGACGTTTCGCTCTGTCCGGGTACCAAAATCCCGCCCTTTGGGTTTTGTTTCCCACCCCTGATCATGGCCGGCCACATCGTGCAATGTTGGGCGGAATGCGAGGCCGGCGCGGCTGTCCTTTTGCCAGATGTTAAGGCCTATTAGTTTCATTTAGTGCAGCAAGCCACGGTGCGGTCGAGCGAGGTGGCCACAGTGGCGCCGGAAGGGTGCTTTCAGTGGCCCAGCCCAGATGGTAGCCTCACGAATTGGCGGTACCCTCGCTGGGGGATGATAGCATACGCTTTAGACTTCGGTACCAAAGGGTAACGATTGCCCATGTTTCGGCAACTATCGCGCGGGGACGGGCAGCTATCACACAGTAGAGTGCATATATTTCGCGGTTTCGGGCATTTTCGAATGCTCACCGAACTTTACGGTTCCCCGTTCCTTGGTGTTCTCCTTCAAAGAGAACGGCGCTAGCGGGAGCCACCTTCAGGGTGGGGCACATGTCAGCGAAGCGGCCTCGGCGAGGGAATTGGTTCGTTTTGCGTTTTGCTCTACGTGTCAGAAAAAAACGTTGCACAGGTTAATTTCTGCTGGAAATGGGGCGCTCAGCCCTTTCGATCATTGCCGGCGCCGCGGTATTCGGAGCGGGTGCCTGTCGTTGTGGATGTGGATAAGATGCAAGTACGTCGACGCCAAGTACCGGCGGCCATGGAGGGGCGCCCCGGGCAAGTCTTGAAACGGAGAGTGGCCGACGAGTTTGACGCGTTTGTGCTCGTTGTTTCGGCCAGGTTCCGTTGTTGGCAAACAGCCAGCCCGGACGACGTCTTTATTTTCCTCTGCTTCCTTGACACGCAAGGGAAAGGCGCCAATGTGGAACATGAGGCGTCTTGCCCGGTGTGAGCCAAGCGAGCGACGATACGTGCCTCTTCGTGTGCTAAACGGTACGCGGCCGAGTCGTTACCAAAATGTTTTGTCTCCAAGCTGAAAATGGCGATGAAAGAAAGCGGGAAAGGAGAGGAATGGGACCCCGTCCGACGGGTAGGAAATCCGTGCTCGAGCCCGTTGGTAGATTCGTACATTACCTTCGTATCTGAGGAACAGAAACAGGTCGGGGTTCAGGTCAATCAGGCCGCGCCGATATTGGAACACACACTCGTAGATCTGCTAAGCGACATGCGGTCGCGCGCTCAGGTGGCCAGCTCTCTGGCAGAGCGTATTTCTCTGACCCGAGATATCGCCCTGTAGTATTTGACCTCCTATTCGATGCGTAGGGGTTACGATATTTCCTTCACCATGGGGTCGCACGTTTTGAAGCTCCCAGCGTCTACGGGTTTGATTTACAACGTTCAGTTTGGCAAGACGCTTCGGGCCTCTAGTGAGGCAGTAGTAGTGTAAGCGGACTCGGACTGCCCGGCGATTTGCGCCTTTCGGGCGGTTACGACGTACATCTCGACCGCACAGCGGATTGGGTGGGAAACCACCGGGCCCCTCTTCCTCTTTTCTACGGCATAAGGTGGCCGGGGTCGTCTCTCTCTTCCCGCGGCCCGTATGACGGTGAACCTGCAAAGCTATCTGCGGATGGCAGACCTGCCGACCCATTTGACGACGCACTCCTTTCTAGTGGGAGGCTCGCTCTGCCAATCCCTGGCCGGGACTGTTGTGGACGAGATCAAGAAAATCGGGGGCTGGAAGACAGCGTCAGTTCCGAAGTACTACATCGGGGCTACCTCGAGTGGGCAAGTGCGGGGTAGCAAGACCAAACGTGGCCAGAGCTTCGCGGACACTAGCGAAATACCATTGTCGCCCGAGTTCAGAAAGGACTATGCGGCGTGTGCGGGAAAGGACTGAGTTCATGTTATACACGTCTGAGTGAGACAACTCTGCCCCTCGCCAGCGGTTAACGAAAAGGCAATCTAAAAGAAGCGTAACGAAGTATGGGCGCGACCACAGTCCGGCGCAGGGGGCATCAATCAATCCAATACTTACATTAAATGATCTACGGTAGAGAGACACAACACTAGGGTGAAATGACGATCTAATCCATGGGCTCCAATTTGGCACAGATAATGGAACCATCGATGATATTGAAATGTCTCGGAATTTGCATCGAAGCGAGGTTACTTCTTCCTTTCGCTCCCGAAACCTCGGGAGCAGAGTTGGTCTCGTCATTTCTTGAGACCATTCCAACCACCCGGCAGTTGGATTAGCATTTATGGGCTGCTATACCCAGACCATTTACAGGTACTAACCCCGCGCAGAGTATGTGATTCGCCACTTTACTCAGCGCGGGGGGAAATACCGGACGAGACCTCCTGCCAACCGCAGGAGGCCTCATCCAATCCAGTACTCGTATTAAATGATCCGCGGTAGAGAGACATAATACTACAGAAACATACGCTTCCGTCAAATCGGAAGGGCCTGGAAACCGTCAAGCGAGCTGGGGAACAGTCGTGTGAAGTCTGTTTCCAAGCTGTGTATCGCCCTTCTGTGTCCAAACAACAGTGCTTTCACCGTGGGTTGGATGTGTGTGCTAGCTGTAGTTCTGACGAATGAGCATTCTCGAGGACGAATTCCGTTGACGACGTGTGCACACTACTGTAGACCGCACATATGTACGTATTCGATTATTATCCGGACAGTTGCATCGGGACCCCCCCTTCCCCTTGTGCCAGACGTCAGGTTGACATTTCTTGTGGAGACAATCTAGAATGAGGCAAACTCCAGCATGTTCTGACGATCTCTGAATTAAGTATGCCCAATGTGTTGCAACGTGCTGTGTTGTCCTCACCAGGACTTCGTATTAGCCAACCTTTATCAAGGTCGGGGCCACTTCCACATGTGTACTCTTCTGTGCGACCGCTGCGATTGCTTCCGCGAAACATGTACAATGTCTACTACATATTCAGTGATGTGGCAAGTGAATTTCATATGACTGGATGGACACAATACGTATCTCGAGTAGGTGTATGACGATGTTAATCGCTCATGAGCTCTCTGGTGTTTCTTGAATACAGAGTGTATCGCAGCGTGAGTATCTATGCACTTGATAGACACTTGGTCAGGCTTCAGAGCACTATCAGGGCGGGGTCGGCATGCTTAAAGTCAAATGTGTGCGATGGAGATGATGCGTGTGACCAGTAGTTAGTCGACAATATTGGGTGATACATACACGTTTGTTTGTTATGGATTTCGGTAGCGATCACCTAACAAAGTAGTGGTCAACACATTTGTTGTGACATACACAAATATATTGGGAAGCTTCAAGCTGATGTGCCAGGCCAATTCGAGTGGTGAGTGTCCCGCGAAGGCCACGAAACTGTCTGTGACGTTCCGACGATTCGGGCTTTAGCTTCTCCTCGCCTTCTCGACAGGGCGTCAAGATGGGAAAGCTACAGGAAAATTATCAACAGCAGTCGGTGTTCACGGTGTCTCGATTGGGACCGTACGCGAAACAGAGCAACCTACCCGTCGTTGCCAAATTAGCTTGTGAGTGTTCAGTGCAATTAGCTTGTGAGTGTTCAGTGCACGTGTTTAAAATGTTCTTTTACTGTGTCACGGGGCAATGGTTTTGGTCTCATGTTCACGATTCGACGCCTACTTTGTGCATCGGTGTCGTTTGTTAATAGTGATGTTTGACACGGTGCTTACGTGAACGATATTGGTTTCTGCGGGCGATAGTGCCTTCTGCTTATTTTGAAACCAGCAGTCAAGGAATCCCGGGTTGTACAATTTCGGGTTTGGACGATGGCGACGACATTGATGTTAAGGTAACGTTGAAACCACGGCTATCGTCAAGTGTATCCAACCATGGACCATCTTGCATAGCATGTGGTATCTGTATTTTAATATGGGGACCAACGTTGTTCACGAATTGAACATACGTTAGGTGGTAAACGGTAAACACATCAATTGTTTGTGTAAGTTCGGTAATCAACTTGCAGGCCTCGAACCCTTAACATAAAGGAAACAGCGTACTATACATGCTTGAGGTCATGTCGGAAGCGGTTTGCCTGTAGTCACACTCTCGTGACACGAATAACTTCCTGACAACTGAAGCCCGGAGCTGAACTACAATCCCTGCTGTCAAACACCATCGCCACCAGATACATTTGATAAAACAGACCATGGACAAATATTTCCCTGCCATGCCCGCAGCATGGAAGGAGGCGATTTTCATTCGAAATAGTCTTGACGCTGTTTCATCTTAACGTCTGAGGCGCATTGATATTCGTGGCGACATCGCGAGTGAAATCACGCGATGCGATATCTAAAATACGGAGTAGCACGTATTAAGAGCGAATTCCCCTGTATAGTGGCGTAGAACGTGAAACAAGTTACACAAAGCTGGCGAAAGGTGATCGACCTCGAATTATTAAAGACAACCCAAAGACGATACTATTTCCATGCGTAGGGCTGCATTCGTGCGCCTCTATAAAAGCAAAAAAAAAGCAATGTCTGCGACGTTTTACTTCAACGACGATTTTCACTCCAAAGAGGGCACCACAAGCGAACAACAGCAAATGGGGTTAACTGAAGGCCTTCTAAAATCAGGGTGAAAACATAGTCTTCGTAACTACCGTACCAGTTCTGTCCTAGCGCTCATGATGAACATATGGGCGAACGCTTCGTACGATAATCCATATAGGCATTCTGTGGGTGCGAACGTCTGTCAAGCCTGGGTCTTCTGTTTTTAAGACCTCGTGATCGGTGTATTCTCGCAATGATCCCGGTCAACACTATGGGGGAGAATCTGTTTCGTGAAGGAACGATTTACATGTTGTACGCTCGTGTACGTACGCCTTTCCAAGGTTGGTTTCAGCAGCGATTCACCAGTGTGGCCGTGTTGGCCAGGAAAATACAGCAACAATCCTTGAGCCAACAACGTACCCGGTTTTGGACTGATTAAACGTGTATAGCCAGGTACTGAACAGTTCAATTTTCTCCAATAAAGCATCGAAGAAACCCGATTTACTTCAGATGAAATATTCAGACCTGTGAATACGATAAGGGACCACAGGCTATAACATTTACCCCTATCGAAACGCAGCAATATCTGTGATAAAATATATACCGCTGGGCACCAGATAAATAGTGTAGGACAAGCTAGGAATAATTTTATCCAGCGATTGACGTCCTTTCAGTGATGTGAATCTTATGTGCAATCTTGACTGTCACATTATTGTCTCAGTTTCTAAGGCTCAAACATAACTAACTACCGAAATAGTTTAAAAAAATTACGATTCGGAGAGGTAGTCCTCATTGTCGCGCTATCAAACCAAACGTCAGCAGATAAAGTTGACACGAGAACAGCAACTACGCTAGAGCTCGTCAGCTGTAAGGTACGAACAAACAAGCGCAACATTAACACCGAGTATATTGCCATGTCAAGATATTATGTCGGGAGGGATACCTTAGTGTGGCATGTTTGGGCTGTGTTGTAATGCCAGACAACATACATACACGGTTGCCTAATTTCCAGATTAGCCACAAAAATACTGAAAGAATTCTCGATTAAAGAGTTGGACGGACAAAACTTGATATGTCGCTATAAATAGTGGACACAGGGCTGCACCTTGTGTCCTGGTGAAAATAGCAACAGCAACTCTTCACGTCGTCATCTGCCGATACTGATATGACCAGCGCAATAGTAGTACACACCACCCGTACCCAAGATATACTTTTTTCTTCTGTTGCCAGCGACACACGTGTGTGGAATTCACGGCAGCGTTGCCAATATATATGGTTGTACGTCGCAGTTTTAGACGTCAATGGCTATATAATGCATTTCATCAGTTTACGATGATGTATCCCGACCGGGTAAGCTTTAGATATCGCTATTAATTAATAGTGTATCCGAGGGCTACAGCCTGGTGAGCACATCATTGATACGTGAGGCAAACGTCTTCCAGGTAAGGACCAACAACAACAGTAAATACCTTTCAAGGTATAGGCATACTCGACGCTTGCCAGGGCTTCGCTATGTGACGGTTCGGGATAGTGCTTAAACATACTGATACAAGACTGTGACGGTTCGAGATAGTGCTCAAACATACTGATACAAGACTGTGTCGGTTAAGAATTTGCTGTTAATGATCGTAAACTTCTTCACGATTGAAGATCCTGACTGGTATATCTTTGCATCTCGCCAGTGGATCGCAGGGCTGCATTCAAGCTCCTGGCGACGATGCCTACGATCCTTTGACATCATGACTTACTCGATAGAGACCGGCACAAGCCTACTCCCATTAAATTTCTAGTCACCATCATGTTCTTTTCTTGGCAGTGCTTCGCGTGCAAGAGATACGATACGCTACGGAACACTATTACGGGGGGCCATAGGTAGTAGGACTTACGGTGCATACAAAAACCTATATATTTGCCCAATTTTACTAACAGTATTAAGTCATATTTACTATTTTCCCCCTTACTAGCTTGACCAATTGTTGCGGACAAAGTACGTTTACCAGACGCGAACGTTTCAGGTATCAGACTGAAAGCCGAACAAGGCGGATAGTTCTCGTCTTCCCTTCGTGCGTGCCGTCCACGAACCGATCGCCCCTACCGGGAGCGAACACTACTGTACGTATCGAAAAAATGTGTCTCTGCCAAATATTTTATTACTACAGTAATAGCGAAAGAGCTTTCAAGCTTGAACCTAGTACATGGTTTTCTGTGCACTTGGCACATCTTCGAATCGAAGGCAACAATTACACTATGGTAGGTTACAACCGTCTGTGTAGCGCAACCCTCTTTGTATGCCCAGAAAAATACTCGAAAATCAACACTTCCCTGTATCGTACTAATAGATTCACGTTAGTCCAGTCTCAAAATGGACCATAAACACAAATTATTCCATGCGGAGATATACGTGGTTTTTTCTACTGTATGTTGGTTTAACAGGTAGGTGTGGTGGACGTTCAGACGTAGCTGCGTAACATGCCTATAACTTCGTCACAATGGACAACTATTTGGCGTGAAGAGAAAAGTTGTCCTTGCCTACGCCGGAGGTACTTTTTTGATATGCCGAAAGGACATTTAAATAACCCGAAGAAAATAATATATATATTTTCTGCTGAAATTACAAGCGCCTTTGCAGAACCTAAGAAGTACACACGTTCGGGTATTTACGTGCAGCGTATCATACCGGTTGAATAGTCTAAACCAATATTTTGGGATAATGGCATTACGTCCTCCGGGGTCAGGTTGAAAGACACCAGTTTCAAGAAAAGCATCAGCCCAATTTGCTACTTATATATATATACATATGTGCTGGTGATGATATCATACATAATCAATCGCGATACTCTAAAAACACCTACCGGTCGTGTTATTGAAATATTAAACAAGATAAACACTTACACTAAGTGGTGCGGTGTATACGTGTAGTGTATAGTCCAGACAATTAATAATTAACCCGAAACAAGCCTGATCATGTAACCGACTAGAACAAAATGAACTACATGTACTACTGTAACTAAAATATTCAAATTGCCTAACAAGGGAAGGCACGGTATCAAGCAGTTTGAACCGACATCGGCTAGGTAGTACCGACACCATCAAGTTGGTTCCTGCCGGCCACGAGTCCATATATGTTGCATATACCTGATAGCACCAAATAAGAAATAAATCGAATTAAACATGCTATGACGACGGAGGGCAACAGGTTCAAACAGACATTAATCCATACTACGTAGTATGTGTTTACTGCTCTAGTACCACCAGTGATGCACTTACTCATGCGCACACGTTTTGCTCGTTCCAACCGCTGTTGTGGGGAAATAAGCGCTGTGAGTGAACTCACTATTGTCAACATGTCTATATATCTCTCGTTAACGGTATGCAGAACATATTCCCCTGATTTCGGACGATCTAGTTCACACTACTAATTGATCAAGTCATTAAATGATTACGTTCACCACCCCCCTCTCGCACCACCACTCCCTCGCCTGTGATTTGAACTTCTCCATGATGAAACTCGAGTCTTCGCACAAGGACAAAATACACGATGTCGGCTCATTCGCGTCACAGTATGGAAATAAACGTACATCTCTAAATTGAGGCAAGACCGACGCTCCGTAATAGCAAACTGTACGACGGAGGTTCTTCCAGGTGTATGCCCTTTCCATACACCTTCTTCAAACGATGGCTCGCGGTTCCACATCACGCAACATTCAAGGACACAGAACCAACAAGCGCATGTAAAACTAACGTGGTTGTTTGACATGATCATGCATGTTGCACCTATCAATACCCTGCATGCACTTAGAGCTTTTTCTCCGGCGGGTGCTACCACCGGTGCGGTTGATGTCCGTACACCGTAAATGGGATATCGAAGCAAACACATAAACGTGGCTGTTGTTTGTTGTATTTTGAATGATATGAACTACTTTTCACAGCTTCCATTGCTACACACTACGGAAAACATAAGACAGCTCCATGCTGATTAATACACAGAATACATGAACAGTGTACTAACATTTTAAATCTAGTCCAGCTCTATACACAACACCAGATGGAATCGTATGATACGAAACGGACTACAGTATCATTTATTTACATAGTTGCTAATAGTTATGCCGGATCTCCCTCTTTCAACAGGGTAGACCCAAACATCGCCTATGCCTAAGTTGGAAGTCGCCCAGGTTGCGAACGTGTATGCGTCTCGCGCACCTGGCGTGAACGCAAATGTTTGCAAACGCGTCTAAAAAATGTCTCGTACGGATCCCGACCGGTGGGACTTACGCGTACCACATAGCACCATACATTGACGGAATAGCTTATGACCATGAAGCCTATATCCCTCCTTCGGATGGATTGGTACCTATACGGTACTGCTCTGGCTACAGAATGTCTGTTTCTCCGTGATCTAAATTGGTTTTACGGCGGTTTTGTCTGCCCAACATTTTCGCTCTTTCGACGGACGACGCACGGTGTGCAAGCACAAATATCATGGATTCCTTAAAAGGGGCCTGGTGAACCACAACATGCAGGTGTGAAAATATTTATCAACACGTTATGGGCGACGGGTATGTCCCGCCGAAACGTAGATTCAAATAGCCCAAAGAATGTGTTGTGGCTTTCTAGAGCTGGCGTCGATGTTACTACACGAGATGCGAAAAAGAACGGGGGTATAACCTATTAAGCTCCGTCTCCGTTATCAGCAATGAGCTTGGCGTCCCACCACCTCACTCCGCGCTCCTCCTCTCCAACAACACTACCCCTCTTACTTTACACTTCATACTCCTACCCAAGACTCTATCACCATGCGTTCATCGGCTATCCTCGCGACCATCTTCGCTGCCACCCTTGGCACTACTTCAGGTGAGATTGTTCCCGAGTCTGGTCAATGTTGTCGGGTTCAGGTCCACCGCGATGCCAATAAAAAGATGTTCCTGGTTGCTCTTGGCAGAACAATGGAAAAGTTGGATGTGCAATGGGCTTTAAACGTCAGCATGGCCCTGAAGCGTCTGCGTGTAATAGTTAGCTCAAAGTGAAGAACAGATGTACATCACTCGCATCAAATGCACGCGGTATGAGATCGTCCGGCAGTGTGGATGTCAATAATCACAACTCATCCACTACGCGATTTCTTCCGGAGTTGTATCGACTGCTCGTTCGAGTTTTCTCTATCTTTGGCTTAACGTTGATGATAAGACGTGACAATGCTCGGTAACACGCTACTGGTGAAATGGGCCACAACCTACCGTAGATTTACTCACATATGTAGGAGAGCGATGCATTTCAACATTGGTTTGGGGGCCGTTAGTAAATGCATCACCCATATAGGAGCCTCTGTAGTAACGCATTATACATAGTTGAACAGCGCGGCAACCTATATGCAAGGTATACGCTACCAGAAAATTGTCAAACAAATGCGCCACATATGTTCATCACGACTTACATCGACCTGGTTCACGCGACATAGTCGGTGTATGGAGAAGATAATATAGATATAGTCTTGCATGTCAACGCTGTCTTGTATTTTTGGCACTGACATAGACGACGGCCCACACTCCGAGTTAAACTAAAGTATTGGTGAGCTTGTCTAGGCTCACGGAAACTGTTTGAAAGACGCCAATAATATACGTACATGATATTCTTGAGTAGCATCGCCGAGCCCCCGATTGTTTAAGTGAATTCGTAGAGGGGGGATATTTGAATCACCTTGCATTACTGTAGGCAGTATTGAACATGTAATGGATATTTACAACAACATATATTGCCATACGTTACGTGGGAACGTTTCGGAGGTGTTTGTCCGACGCGCAGACATTACCAGATGAGGAAACTGTAACGTGCAGAATCTGCCACGATGGACTCTGTACATCATACGAATACACACAAAGCGCCAAACATTCGGAATATCATACAAGGCCTCACCACATTATACATGCCCCTTCATTTTACCCGTCTCATACCGTGTACATGCCAGCTCTCGTCGACGCGAGCGAGCGGACCTGGGTGGACGTCAAGGCCAATGGGTACGACACACGGACGTCTGGGAGTGGCTGCAGCCCGAAAGGTTGCGTGCCGGACAACACCCGGGACAAAGATATCTGGGCAAACTCTCGCTGGTCCTGCAAGGGTGATATCCTCGACAGCTCTGATGAGGACGACGGTTGCTGCATCACGTACTGCTTCGAGGAGCCGCAAGACATTGAGAAGATTCGTATTGCCTTCCACCAGGGTACGTCTAGAACCAGGACGTTGGACGTCTTCGACAACCATTACTACCACAGCACCATCTCGTCCAGCGGCCAGACGAACGGATTCCAGACGTACGACCTGTACACCGACGAAACTGAAGAGCTCAAGCTTTGCCTGTACGACCCTAAGTGGAACACGGACGTCTGGCTGAGCATCACCGAGGTACGTCTATGTAGATTTGGGTTTGAGATGTTGTTGTTCTGCACAACATGCATGTCTTCTTGCGGTCTCTCATGACATACGGTTTTTGTTTCCGAGCGTACGGTAGGAATTGCCGTCATTGCTAGCTGCGTTTACCACCGTCTAACTGGTTTGTTTGTAGGTTATCAGCGCTGCCTAACCTTTTAGCCTGCGTGTTTGCCAATGCACTCTACGGTGACGGTTCGCAAATTACGAAATACCCAAACCTGTATACACGCCAATGCGTCGACATCTCTAAAAATCAAGTTGGTGCTTGATCGATTTTGTTCGAAATGCGGAACTCTAAAGTCGCAAACGTAATCTTCCAGCGAAGGTCTTCGTCCCGAATACAAGGCGTTCAACGGGGGATTCACACAAGCCTAGCAGCGTTTGAAGAACAGAGCGACACTAAGGCAATAGGCTTCGCTCGCCATTGATAAATAAACGAAACCGTTTGTGAGGTCCACCACCATCGGCTATCAATTATTTCTTTCTATGCGTAGGTCGCCACTACGTTGCATTGTAACCAAGCAAACATGCGCTCACGTGACTGTCGAAGCAAGGGACTGCTGAACATTTGCGTGGGATATACGTCACGATATATTCGCTACATTACAACGCAGCCGACGTGGTATAGGCTTCGTTGCAAAGTGATCTTTAAAACCGCCTGAATACGGCCTGCTTGAAGTTGACAAACTTACACTCCGGCCTACTGTGCCACCGTAGCGGGTATTGTCTTCGTACGTGTGAAGATCCCTTGACCTAAACTGCCTCATCGCATTTCCTAAGATGACAACGCAAATATAAATGTTTGCCAAACCGTCAGACTACCTAAAGGCGCATGCACAAACATGCAGGAGAAAATCGTTGCTTTCTATCGAAGATCTGTTGTATCAGTATGCGCATTGGGGTAGGCGTGGCTAAAAACCTTCCAAGGGATATGTACAACACTTTCGCCCCGTCGATGCCGTACCCGACTCCATTCCACGTGCTCTAACACGATACAATGGGGTCTTCGGCGCGGGGAACTGGAGGTTTTCGCCACGGCGGGTTCTCGCCCCCCTTGTTGCTGCCCACGCCCCGTAATGACCGCGGAAGCCGGCAAATAGAGGATGTCGGTGTAACAGTACTGGCAAGGTGTACATAGGAAACTAAACTCAATTGGGTGGAGAGGAATATAACACGCCAAAGACCTTCGACGAACCAGACATAAAGAACGTTCCGGCGGCCGTGCCCGTATGACCGAAGATGTAGGCAACTTCAAGCCGTTAGCGTGGTAGTACTAACAAGGCGTACCTCAAAAACTCCTCTTGTCGGACTGAACCGATAAACAACATCGGAAATACTCGCCGAATCACATACCAAAGAGTGTTGCCATCCGGCACCCTATTTGACAACTGGAGCACTGTGTGAATCAATGACATTTTTCCCGTGCGCAGAGTTGGTCATGTCGTACGTACATAACGGCGTCAACGTCTACGATTTCCTGATCACATATCGCCCTAACCAGTTCTCTTATCGCCTCTCCCATTGCGCCTAATTCAAGGTCCCGTTTTCACCTATGGTCCATTGTACGTATGCCAACAGTAGAAGAACTACTTTGACTAGGAATGTTTGTACCTTTGTAGGCCTACAGCCTATTTGCTTGCATACTAAAATGTGTTTCAGCATGATGGAAAACATCAACAACGAAGAGCAGCAGTATAGCATATACATGATGCCGAAAAAACAACAGAGAACAAATCATAGATATACTACTCACTTAAACGTACAACGAGCTCTGTTGGATTCGAACAGGGGTATGGTCTGGTGAACGTGGCAATGCATCGTATTGGACCAACCCCCATCAAAGACGCTGTGACCTACACCGGTGCCTATCTATGCGAACAAGTAGATTCTTGAGATGGAAACAATGCTTTCGTGAAAAATACTTGACTTGTACACGCACCCGGGAGGCATTGCAAGCCCGCAGGGTTTACCCCTGGCAGGGTCGACGACGGGGCGAGCAAAGTGAGATAATCGCGGCAAATAGCGCACGGGAAGGTGGACCTCAGTACAAGTTTGGCCGTTTGTGGCTCGACACCTCGAAAAAAAAACGACATATTCACGGCTGAGGGCCAACCTCATGAGTCATAATGTGTGTGTTTGCACCCACGGGTAGGTACTGCAGTCGTCGGAGGCGTTTGTATAGCGTTATAAACTTCGGTTTCCTGTAAATTCGACTATCCACCACCCGGCGTCATCAGTGTGTTCATGCGAGCAAAAACATATTTAAACGACCCATGCCTCGGATAACGTAACACTTGAAGTTTTAGGTTAATGTTAGACGTCATCGAAAAAAAAACATAACATTACGTTACTACGTCAACTACTTTCTGGATTTTGTGATAACATAGTGTTGGTGCGTTTTGATATTGGCGGGCGATCGCGCAACGTCATATTAGAGTGCTACCTTGATCTCGTACTGACCGCAGTATGTGTGTTACGGTGTTAGGGCATGCAGCCCATAGCGAGTAACACTATTTTAGCTTGTTAGCGGAATTCCTGGTGGCTATCGTAACACACGTTGAAGGGATAACGTACATGTTCAAGTAAATGTTAATATTAAGTTACCGTGTTAGCGGCATCAGCCCGTAGCGAGTAACGTTATGTTAGTGTGTCAGCGGGATTCTTCGTGCTAAAACGTACACGGACAAATAAACGCGTACATAACACTATGTTGGTGTGTTTAGATACATTCTTAGGCGCTATCGTAACACACGTTAAAGAGATGACGTATATGGTCAATACAACGCTAACATTATGTTACCGTAACAGCCGCTGCAGCAGTCCGTTTCGAGCGACGTTATGTGAGGGCATTACAGAAGTCTTGCTACCACAACAATATAACATACGTCAAGCAGATAACGTATATGATCGATAAAACACTATTGCTATCAATAGCGTTATGTTAATGTTGTTTACTCGTATGCAATGTATGTAGTGACACAACTTAGTAGATAACGTACACCGCCTATCCAAAGTCAACAAGATGTTACTGCCGTGTTAACTCGTACGTGCGAGTGTGCAGATTACGTTGTAGATGTATAACGTCATGTGTTATAGATGGATAACGTACTGGCGGGGTTTCCACAACACAAATAAGGCGTTTGTTTGGGGGGGGATCCCTCCTAAATATCCCTTGTTTTGGGATTTTAAAATATGGAGGCGTTTATTTACCGGGGACGCCATGCTATCCTCCCCCTCGGGGATATTTTGTAGGTATCCCCTACTGGGATGTCGGCGAAATTGGATAACATGGCAACGCTATGTTACTCCCACACGCACGCTTTACCACTAACACAGGTAACACACATGTTAGATCTCGGGAAGATCCAAAAGGTAACGTAGTAACATTACTTTAGAACAACTTCGGCCCCAACGGTAACTCAGTAACATAAAGTTAGACCCGGATTGGTTTTAGGGAAACACGGTAACGGAATGTTACCATCAGATATTTACTGACGGTAACACAGTAAAAAAATGTTACAGAGACTTCCGCATTTAGGCTAACATCGTACGTATGCGCCAGCTAAGACTGTAACGTATCTAGCGTACGTTAAGTGTTACGTTATCCGACCCTAAGGCAATCAGACGGGGGATCCAGATCACGTGGTGTTAGTAGTGCTGGCCATTGCGTTATGTTACGTTAGTGTGTTATCTGGAACACAATATAATGTGTTGGAAGTGCTGGCGAACTGGTAACGTTATGTTAGGTGGTTATGTATAACACTCCTCCTGAGGGTAACATGATGTTAATGTGTTACGTCTAACGCTGCGTTGACAACAGCATTATTTTATCGTGTTAGTAAATATGCGGATATCGATCTGGGCATGTTAGAGCGATAACGTACGTGTTTGGTCAAAGCCTAACACTGTGTTACGGTGATAATTGAAGGACTGATCACGGCATAACATAATGTTACTGCTCTAGAGCTGGAAGAAACCGAGCAGCAACAAAACGTTAAGGTTCGTGCAATTTCGTGGGTTTCCAGTAACACGATGCTACCGCGTTACCATGATCGCTCCTCCAGTGCTAACACTATGTTACTACGTTAGCACGTTCCTGTGTTAGGCCCCATAAAGTAGATAAGTGTTATCCGAGTGTCACGTTATCCCAGGTGTGAAACGACCAACAGAAAATTAGTCCAGAGTGTAACACCGCGCAATGCCATGGACGGTTCAAAATCTCGCTGCATGATATCTGGAAAGTATGTCGGGGTACGATATATATTCGACACTAACCATTAACACCTTAAACACTACAATACAACATTCGAACTATATGCTTCCGTGATACTTTGTTGAAAGGGCCGAATCAAGTTGCAAAGACTATCATTCAAGCAAATAATATGAGACGAGAGTAGTGGTTAGGTTTGCCACAATCAAGCGCCTGCTACATATTATCGTATCTTGTATAGGTTTATTCACAGACGGACGGGGCGTCGTCCCTTTGGATCAGGTCACACAGACGGTGTATGAAATTTGCCGTTCTGATCAGATGTCGTTGGATGTAAGACCATATGATGCTGCTGTTCAGGAACAGGAGCGCAGACGTCAAGAAAAGGCCAAAACGTCAGGCCGGTATGGCTTAGCTGTGCTCGTTGCCAGATGTCCATGTGAAATAGATTGCAAGAACACTCTAGGAGTCAGAGTAGTGTGGTATCGACTGCTTCCTCGACGACATTTCTAAGACGGCGGCGATCCATTGGTATTCACCGCTGGGAACTGATAAAATGTTTGTTTCTCGTGTCCGCTTGGATGTCCACGATGCGTCGTTCTGAGGTTGCCACGATGATGCTTTTACTACCGTACATCAAACTTCTCCGGAAACAAAATCTACCAAATTACTTGTACGCTCACGTTCCATCGATGTTACGATGGATCCTCCTCTCATTCAGCTGAATGCAGTTGCCCATGCATATCTCCCCGCTAGGTGAGGAGGTGTTTACCACGACACGCACCGCAAGGTATATCTTGGCAGTCCGTGCTGTGAGCTGGAGACTCAATCATTTTGTCCTAACGCGGCGTTGTTTACTTTCTTTCATTCCGCTCCTCTCGGTGTATCGTCCAGGTGGAGATCTTGGTGAAATAACGCTCCCATCAAACTGGGGGGCCTGGTGACCGTCGAGCGTGCTGGGAAACAGCAATGGACAGTCTGTTTCCAAGCTGTGTATCGTATTTCTGTGTCGAAACGACATTGCTTTCAACGTGGTTGGCAGTGTGGGCTAGCTGTAGTTCTGACGAACGGGTATTCCAGTGGATGAATTCTGGCGATGTCGAGCACGCACTACTACAGGTCGGACACAATTACGTATTCGACTATTACGCGGACAGGCTGAACGGGAGTCTTCTGTTGCCGGACATGTGCTTTGCATTCCGTGTGGAAGCATTCGAGACTATCTCTGAATTCAGTACGCCCAATAGGCTGCTACGTTGTTTGTTGTCCTCTTTAGAATTTCGTAAATGCCAACGTCTTTCAAGGTCGGGGTCCGTGCCATCAGTGCTCTCTGTGCGACCGCTGCGGTTTCTTCCGCGAAAAATATGCAGTACCCACTACATATTCAGTTATATAACAAGGGAATTGGATATGACCGGATGGGCGCTTTGTGTGTCTGGAGTAGGTGGGCGCCGGTGTGAATCGACTATGAGCTGTTTGGTGTTTCTTCAAGACAGGGTGTATCGCCGCGTGAGTACCGAGGCCATTATATAGACTTGGTCCGGCCTCAGACAATTATCAGGGCGGAGTCGACATGCTAGAAGTCAAAGGTGTGATATGGAGTTGATGCGTGTGGTCAGCAGGTGAACGACAACATGCGATACGTATACATTGTTTTTGGAAATCGCTAGCGATCATCTCGCAACTCAATGGAGGCTTGAAGCTGATGTACCAATTATATTCGAGGTATGAGTGTCCCGTGAGGGATGCAAATCTGTATGTGATGGTCAAACGATTTGCTACTCCCGACCTCTGCACGCTTTGTCCTTGTCGAGGGGCGTTATGATGGGAATGATGCAGGGCACCATGTAACGTATTCGGGATTCAGATTGTCTTCATTGGGGCTCAACATTTTTCAGATGAACCTATCCGTCGTTATTTACTTGCCGTGTCAACTTTCAGTGCTCGTGTTCAAGTGTTTCTTTTACACTTTTACGACGCCATGATCTTTGTCTCATGTTGACGGTTTCAATGCCTTCGTTGGGTCTCGATGTTGTTGAAGTTCGTAGATGTTTAATACGATAAGATGCTTACGTGTACGCCATTTCTGCGGGTGATATTGCGCTCTGCTTTCGTTGACGCAAGCAGTGCAGCAATCTCGCCTTGTACCGTTTCCATTTTGATAATAGCGACGTCGGTGATTATTGATGCTTTGCAAACCGCACCTCTGTCGTCAAGTGGTACCGGTCACATACCACCTCGCATATCATCTGTGATCAATACTTTAAGATGGGGCCCAATTGAATTTTTCGAATTGGACAGCCTTTGAGTAGTAAACGGTGAGCACATATAGTTCCAACATTGCGGGAATAATATTGCAGACTTCGAACCCTGAATAATATTAAACGACATAGTATACAGGCTTTAGGTCATGTTGTGAAATGTTTGCCTGCACACACTCCCGTTATACTAATATCGTCCTGACACTCAACGCCCGGAATAAACCTCCGATCCCTTCTGCCGAACACCACCGTAACCAGATAAGGCGGATATAACCAACCAGGGCCAAATCTTTGGCTGCTATCTCAGTACCGTGCGCGAAGGCGAGTTTTACACAACTGAACTTTGACATTGTTTTTAACTTCAACTCTCAGTCCAATCGTCAGACATGGCGAGAAAGGGCGTAAAATTTCGCGATGCGATACTTCAAAAACACGGAGTAGGACGTATGAAGAGCGAAGTCCCTCATGTATTTGTATGTAACGAGTGGACCGTGATACAAAACTGGTGAAAGGTGGCCGATTAAAGATCATTTGATTGAACCCAATCAATTGACGAGATAATCCTTGAGTGGGGGCTGCATTCGTATGCCTCTCTAAAGCTGAAACAACACATGAATTGTGGAGCTTGTCGTCGACAACGAGTTGCACTCCAGCCAGGGCACCGTGCCGGTGACAGCAACATAAGCAGTAAATGTGGTCAACCGAACGGCGCAAAAGATCGGCCTGAAACTCATACTCTTAGCAACTAGCTTGATAGCGCTTCCCTAGCGTTGATCATGAACATAGGGGCGAACTCGCACAAAAAAACTATTTCGGCCTTCTGCTGGTCCACATTTCTGACAAGACTGGGTCTTGCATTACTAGAGACGCCGCGACCGGTGTGATATCGTAACTATCTCGGACAATATATTCGGCGAATATCTGCTCTGTGCGCGTGAACCGAAGGACTCACATGTTGTACGTTCATGTAAGTAGGTACTCCTAAGATTTTCGTCTTCAGGGATACATCTGTTTAGATGTTTTGCCTAAACGAAACAGTAGTATCAATCGTTGAAAAAATCACACACCCGGTATAGACCAGCATTTACGTATACAGCTAGCTGTTGTATATTCTGTTATTTTCACCGAAGCATCAAATATACCCGAAACAATTCAGAATGAAATATTCGGACCGGCTACGGTAGGGCGCAACAGGCTTTAGCATCTACACCTAGCGAGCAATAACGATGCCTGGGCTCAAACATGTACCGCTATGCATTAGCCTAATAGCGTCCAACAAGCTCGGAATATTTTGATATAGCTTTTGCCGTGGCGGTTGCAGCGGCATGACATGTATGTGCACTCTTTCAATTACGGCGGCATTAATGTGTGAGTTTCTAAAGTTCAAACATATTTATAGAAGTAATTCAAGATTGCAGAGTCGCAGTAGTAGACCTCACCGCCTCGCTAGCGAACAACACGGCTTCGCTAACGTGACGGGTCGGGGTAGTGCGGTAATGAATGCTGCATAACGTGTCGGTAACGAATCGACGATAAACGATTGCACCGTACATAACGACGAAATTTCCATACTGAAACATATTTTCAATCTCGCTAGTAGACCGCAGGACTCCATCCAAGCTCCAGACGGCAACGATAACGATCGCTGACAAATTTATCTACTCGGTATAGGACGGCACAAGCTTGCTCCCATACGTTAACTAGTCAACATCAAGTTCTTCTCTACACAGGGTTACACAGAAAACTGGCAAAAATGAAATTTCAAAAAGGAATTGTGCAGTATTCCCGACAAACCACATAAACTGTAAGTGAGTTTTTCAGGGGTCCGACTCCCATCGCCCAACACGCTTACGATTCCATCGCCCAGCAGAAGGAGGTTTGAATAGTAACGAACTAATATGCCTCTTTCACGCAATATATTGGTACGGCAGAAACCATCCATGGCTAAGGCGGCGGTTCTTCTTCTATATGTCGACAAGACATGCTCCTCGTCGGCTAGGACGGAATTGCTTAGTGCGTTGTTTCTGCCGACTAAAACAATGTGTACAAGGCGTCTGGTCACGCGATATCACCTCCTCTGATCTTGTACAAAGGCCTACAACCTCCAGTTGCATCTATCAAGAAGGTGTATAACCGGCGACTGCTTGTCGACAGCGACTAAGGCTGCAATTAATGTACACGCGTTGTTGGTCATGGTCCAAGGTTGAACCTACCCGACTACCGCAGTGAGTCTAACTGTTGTTTACTCATCTACAGCGAGCATTCACCGGACTCGGAATGCCAAGCAAGTTCTTACAAAGTAGTACGTACGACGAACCTTGTTTTCAATCTATCCTGGTTTCTGCGGGTACGCAGTCATGGCAGTCCACGTTGACGATGCGCCGACAATAGAATATTTATTTTGGCATATACTCTTCTGGAACTCATCGCTTTGGTATACCGTATGAAAAGGAAATACGTGACTCGACGCAAACTGAATATTGATCCACCAGTTTGAACCAAACAATTGAGATAATGGCAATACGTTACCTCGAGAAACCGTTGAAAATATCAAGTTAACAGCCAAGGAATGCCTCAGAGTCAATATGATTATCTTTATATGAATATTTGTTTCAGCTTTTTACTTATGGAATCAATCGCCAAAAGCTGGAAGAAGCCGAGGATTGTCATAGTAGGACTCTGGTGGGCGGGCCAGGGTTTTAGCCCGGCCGCACCAGCCGGTCCGGCTTGGCTCATCCATTTTTTATATGATGAGCCACGGCCCGACCTGGCCAACCATAGTTTGAGGTATTTGTGGCGCAGCCCGACACATGAAAGCTTCAAACGTTTCGTCATAACCCAAACCATAATATTTAAAACGAGACTCATGACCCCCGGGCTCCACAAATGCCGGTGCGCCAAACGACATTGGCGGGTACGTGAATTATACGGCCCGGACCCTCGGAATGGCCCATGTACGGTTCTCATTAGAAAGGCGCTTTCGTGCAATTTATTTAATATTTTTATGCCACGCGAACAAACTACCCAAGAGGCATATATACCCTCTACCCACACAATGTTTCACCACCAATGGCCTGGGCCGATGGTTTCCCCCTTTGCTGGCGCACCCCCACTCTCTTCTGCTGCGGTGCCCTGTGCTGCAGCAGCACCTGCTTCTGGTCCACTCGCTGCTGCAACACCCTGACCTACAACGACACCTGCTTCTCTCAATACGTAACCCAAAGGAGCATATAGATTACGCCGTCAGCCATCCTTCGGTTAAGGCTTCGCCGACAGAAGCACCGGTTCTAGTCACCGGTTCGACAACAGAAAACACGAAGGTGAGCGTCAGTACAACTTTCGGTCCTATGATGTCTCATCTCCGGGCGTACTTTATCGTGTTTTCACCAGCGGTTCGGTCCGGGCCGAACAAAGAGAAGAACTTGAAAAGCTCCGTTGGTGACAGGGAAGGCAAACAGTGTCCTTGATACCCCGGCATCGGCATCAAGTCCATGTTCAGACATTTGTTCAAGGACTACGACCAGCAAATAAGCATTGGCGGACGTCGTAGCGGTGGCGGCAGCACACCACATGTAATGTGCCGCGGCCCGGGCCAGCCCAAATAACAACTTCGGTCATCGTTTTAGCGGGGTGGACGCCGTGCAAGTAGCAGCCGTAGTTCTTCACACGTTATGAACTGCGGGCGGAGCCGTCCCGTCGAAACGAATGGGCCGAATCAGTTATATAGGACGGGGCTGCCCATAGTAGAGCGCTCATATCATGGGCCGCGGACCGGCTTGCCCATTTCCGGAGGATGGAAAGATACCCGGCCCGGCGCAAATTGGTTTCGAACACAGTAATGGTGAACACATTTGTTGTGACATACACAAAGATATGCAGGCTTGAAGCTGATGTGCCTATCCAATTCGAGTAGTGAGTGTCCCGTGAAGGCCGCGAATTTGTCTGTGACGATCTGACGAATTCGGCCTCCCCTTCTCCTCGCCTTGTCGACAGGGCGTCATCATGGGAAAGCTGCAAACTTTGTAACACATCCGGGACACACAGTGTCTCCAATGGGGCCCTAGACGAGACAAAGCAACCTAGCCGTCGTTGCCAAATTGGCTTCTGAGCGTTCAATGCACGTGTTGAAATTTATTTTATACTGTTTCGCGGGGCACTGATTTTGGTCTTTTGTTCACGGTTTCGACTCCTACTTTGAACATCGGTGTGGTTGAAGTTCAGTGATGTTGGATGTGACACGGTGCTTACGTGAACGACATTACTGCGGGTTACAGCACCTTCTGTTCCTGTTGAAACCTGCAGTCAAGGAATCCCGGGTTGTACCATTTCCGTGTTCGACGATGGAAACGACATTAGGTTCTATGCAACGTTAAAGGCACGGCTGTCGTCAAGTGTTTCCAACCATAGGCCATCTTGAACATCATGTGGTATCCGCATTTTAATATGGGGACCAACGTTTTTCACAACTTTAACATACAATAAGTGGTAGACGGTAAACACACATAGTTCCGAAGGTGCGGTAATCAACTTGCAGGCCTCGACCCCTTAGCAATATGAAACAACATGTTATACATGCTTGAGGCCATGTTTGGAGCGGTAAACTTGCAGCCACACTCCCGTGACACAAATACCGTCCTGAAAACTGAAGTTCGGTGAAAAACTCCAATCCCTGCTGTCAAACACCACCGCCGCTAGATACAATTGATAGAGCAAACCATGGCCAAATATTAGAATGCTATGCCGGCAGCATGGATGGAGGCGATGCTCATTCGAAATTGCCTTGGCATTGTTTCATCTGAATGTCTCAGACGCAATGATATTCGTGGCGATATCGGGAGTGAAATCACGCGATGTGATATCCCAAACACGGATTAGCACGTTTGATATGCGAATTCCCCTTATAGTTGTATAAAATATGAAAACGTTATTCAAAGCTGGTGAGAGGTGATCGACTTCGAATTATTTAGACGACCCAAATGACGAGATAATCCTTGAGTGGGTGAAGGCCTTATAAAATCAGGGTGAAAAACATAGTCTTCGTAACTACCGTACCAGCTCTGTCCTAGCGCTCGTGATGAACATATGGGCGAACGCCTCTCACGATAAACCATATCGGTATTCTGTGTGTCCACATGTCTGTCAAGCCTGGGTCTCGCATTTTCATGACCTCGTGATCGGTGTGATCTCGGAATGTTCCCGGTCTATATTATCGGAGAGAACCTTGCTCGTGAGCGAAGGACGTACACGTTTTAAGGTCATGTACGTAGGCATTTCCAACGTGTTTTTTAGCAGTGATTCACCAGTGTGCCCGTTTTGGCCAGCAAAAAACAGCAACAATCCTTGAGCCAATAACTTACCCGGTATTCGACTGCTTACACGTATATAGTCAGGTACTGAACAGCTCAATTTTCTCTACTAAAGCATCAAAGACACCGGAAACAGTTAAAAATGACATATTCAGACCTGCAAATACTATAGTGGACCGCAGGCTATAACATCCACCGCTATCGAAACACAACAATACCTGTGATACAACATGTACCTCTAGGCACAAACCAAACTGTGTTGGACAAGCTAGGAATACCTTAATCCAGTGATTGACGTCGTTACAGCGGTGTGAAGCCTATGTGCAGTCTTACCCTGACTGCCACATTACTCTCTCAGTTTCTAAGGTGCGAACATAGTTATGAAAGTATTTCAAAGTTCAAGATTCGGAAAGATAGACCTTGTTGTCTCGCTAGAGAACCAAACGGCAGCAAGTAAAGTTCACACGAGAGCAGCAACTACGCCAGAGCTTGACGGCTGTGGGATACGAACAAACAAGCATAACAGCAAACACCGAGTATGTTGCCATGTGGAGATATTATATCGAGTGAGATACCCTAGAGTGGCATGTTTGGGCTGTGTTGTAATGCCCGACAATATACACGGTTGCCTAATTGACAGATGAGCCACAAAAAAAAATACCGAATGGATTCTCGATTCAAGAGTCGGAAGGACAAAACTTGATATGCCGCTATTAAGAATGGACACAGGGCTGCACCTTAGGTCCTGGTGAAAAGAGCAACAGCAACTCTTCACCTCGTCACCTACCGATACTGTAATGACCAGCGCAGGCGTACACGCCACCCGTATTAAAGAGATATGTATTTTCTGCTGTTGCCAGCGACACACGTGTGTGGAATTTCTCGGCAGCGTTGCCTATATATTTGGAAGTACATCGCAGTTTCGGAAGTCAACTAGCTATAGAATGCATTTCGGCAGTTCACGATGATCTATCTAGACCGGGTAAGCCTTAGATCTCGCTAGTGGGTACAAGGGCTACATCCCAGCTCCTGGTGAGAACATCATTGATCCTTGAGGCAAACCTCTACCCAGGTAAGGACCAGCAACAACGGGAAATATCTTGCAAAGTAAAGGCATACTCGATGCTTGCCAGGGTCTCGCTACGTGACGGTTCAGGGTAGTGCTTAAACGACTGATGCAAGACTGTGTCGTTTAAGACTTCTTTTGCTGTTAATGATCGCAATCTTCTTCACAATGGCAGGTCCGGACTGGTATATCTTTGCATCTCATCAGTGGACCGTAGGGCTGCATTCAAGCTCTTGACGACGATGCCAACGATCGTTTGACATCATGACTTACTCGATAGAGACCGGCACAAGCCTACTCGCATACGATATCGAGTCAACATTACGTTCTTTTCTTAGCAGTGCTTCACATGCAAGACATAAGATACCCTACGGAACACCAGCTTGAGTATTCTTTTCGGACAAAGAACGTGAACCAAACGCGAATAATTCAGGTATCACACTGAAAGCCGAACAAGGCGGATGGGTCTCGTTTTCCGTTTGTTCGCGCCATCCACGAACCGGTCGCCCCTACCGGGAGCGAACACTGTACATATCGAAAATGTGTGTCTCTGCCAAATATTCTATTCCTACAGTAGCGAAAGAGCTTTCAAGCTTGTAACAAGTACACAGCTTTTCTGTGCACTTGCCACATCTTCGCATCGAAGCCAACAGTCCAATTATAGCTGAAAACCGTCTGAGTAGCACGACCCTCTTTGTATGCCCAGTAAACTGCTCGAAATTCCACACGTCTCTGAGTGGTAACTCCATGTGAGTCCAGTATCTTAATGGACCATAAACAAAAAATATTCCATGTGGACATATACCTGGTTGTTCTACTGTATGTAGGTTTACCAGGTGTGGTGGACGTTCAGACGTAGCTGCGTCATATGCCTACAACGTCGTCACAATGAGACAGCTATTGGGCGCGAAAATTATAGTTATTCTTGTCTACATCGGATGTACTTTTATGATATCCCGAAAGGACATTTAAATAGCCCGAAGAAAATAACATATATTTTCTGCAGCAAATACAACTGCCGTTACGCAACCCAAGAAGTGCGCACGTTCGGGCGTTGACATGCAGCACATCATACTGGTTGACCATAAAGCGGGACCATAGAAAATAGGACCTAATATTGTTAATACAAAAAGGTATGTTTTTGTTTTTGTGTGCATCGTAGGTCCTATTTACTATGGTCCCCCGCAATAGTTAAACCTAATGTTTTGGAGTAATATTGGCATTGCGTCCTCTGGGGTCAGGTTGAAAGACACCATTGTCAAGGAATGCCTGAGCCCGATTAGGTACAAATACCTATACATATGTGCTGCTGATGATCTCGTATGTAATCAATCGCGATACTCCAAAACCACCGACCGGTAGTATTCTTGAAAGATGAAATCAGATAAACACTTACACCAAGTGGTGCGGTATATACGTGTAATGTACAGTCCAGAGCAGTTAACGCGAAACAAGCCTGACCATGTAGTAAGCGAATGGGATCGAAAGGTCCATATATGGCAACTTGTATTTTCAAAATGCTAAACAAGGAAAGGCACGGTATCAAGCAGTTTGAACCGACATCGGCTAGGTAGTAACGACACCTTCAAGTTGGTTCCTGCCGGCCGCGAGTCGATATATGTAGCATATACTTGGTTGCACCAAATACGAAATATATCGAATTAAACATTAAATGACGACGGGGGGCAACAGAATCAAACATACATTAACACGTACTACGTAGTATGTCTTTGACCAACAGTGACGCTTTTGCTCCTCCGTACACGTTTTGCACGTTCTAACCGCTGTTGTGGCAAAATACGCGCTGACAGTGAACCGACTACATGTCTATATATCCCTCTCGTTAACCCTTTTAGTACCGCAGTCCCGTTTTGGGGACATATCGCTTGGAATTAGACTGGTTTGTCCACAAATCGGGACTGTGGTAGTAAAGGGGTTATCGGTGCAGAACACATTCCCCTAATTTCGGACAATCTAGTTAACACCATTAATCGATAAAGTCATAAAATGACTACTTTCACCACCACCCCCTCCCACCACCACAAATTCCCCTGTGATTTGAAATCTTCTACGATGAAACTCGAGTCTTCGCACATGGACAAATTAAACGGTGTCGGTTCATTCGCGTCACACTATGGAAATTAACTTACCTCACGAAATTGAAGCAAGGCCGACGTTCCGTGATAGCAACCTGTACGAAGGAGATTTTTCCGGCTGTATGCCCTTGCCATACACCCTCCTCAAATGATGGCTCTCGGTGTCACATCACGCAACATTCAAGGACATAGAACCAACAAGCACCTGTATAACGAAGGTGGCTGATTTGACATCATCCTGCATATTGCACCTTTCAAATCTTTACATGCATTTAGAACTGTTTCTCCGGGTGCTACCACCGATGCGGTTTACGTCCGTATACCGTAAATGAGATATCGAAGCAAACATAAAAATGTGACTGTTGTTTGATGTATTTGGAATGATATGAACTACTTTTCACAGCTTCCATTGCTACACACTACGAGAACATAACACAGCTTCATGCTGATTAATAGTCAGAATACATGAACAGTATACTAACATTTTAAATATAGCTCTCCTCCACACACAACACCAGATGAAATCGTATGATACGAAACGCACTATAGTATCAAATATTACATTGTTGGTAATAAATTGACAGATCTCCCTCTTTCAACAAGGTGGGCCCAAACATCGCCTATCCCTAAGTTGAAAATCGCGCAGATTGCGAACGTGTATGCGTCTCTCGCACCTGGCGTGGACGCAAAAAGGTTTGCAAACACGTCCAAACGATGTCTCGTACGGATCCCGACCGGTGGCGCTTACCCGTATCACATAGCACCATACATTGACGGAATATCCTATGACCATGAAGCTCATATATATCTTTCAGATGGATTGGTATCCTATTCGGTACTGCTCCGACTACTGAATGTCTGTTTCCTCGTGATCCAAGTTGTTTTATGGCGGTTCTGTCGGTCCAACATTTTCCCTATTTCGACGGACGACGCACGGTGTGCAAGCACGAATATCATGGATTCCTTTGATATGGGCCTGGTGAACCACAACACGCAGGTTTGAAAATCTTTATCAACACGTTATGCGCGACGTTTATGTCCCACCGAAACATAGATTCTAATAGCCGAAAGAATGTGTTGTGGCTTTCTAGAGCTGGCGTCGTTGTTATAACAGGAGATGTTGAAACGAACGGGGGGAAAAAATGTTAAGCTTCGTCTCCGTTTTCAGCAACGAGCTTGGCGTACCCACCACCTCATTCCGCACTCCTCCTCTCCAACAACACTACCCCTCTTGCTTTACCTTGCGTCACACTTGATACTCCTACCCAAGATTCTATCACCATGCGTTCATCGGCTATCCTCGCCACCATCTTCGCTGCTACCGTTGGTACTACTTCAGGTGAGAAAGTTACCGCATGGTCAATGTTGTCGGCTTCGGGTCCGGCGCGATGCCATGACAACGATGTTCCTGGTTTCGCGTGGCAGAAGAATGAAAACGATGGACGTACAAAGGACTTTGAACGTCAGCATGGCCCTGAAGCGTTTGGTTGTAATACTTAGCTCAGTCTGAAGAACAGATGTGCACGCGGTATGAGATCGTCCGGCGGTGAGGATATCAATTGTCACAACTCATCCACCACGCGATTTCTTCCTGAGTTGTATCCACTGCTCGTTCGAGTTTTCTCAATTTTTGGCTTAAGGTCGACGATAAGATGTGACAATGCCTGACAACACGCTACTGATGAAATTGTCCACAACCTACCGTAACTTTCCTCACGTATATAGGAGAGCGATGCATTTCAACATTGTTTCGGGAGCCGTGAATAAATGCAGCACCCAGGCAGAAACCTTGGAAGTAACGTGTCATGCATGGTTGAATTGCGCGGCAATCCCCACTGTGCATATATGTAAGATATATGCGACCAGAAAATTGTCAAACAAATACACAACTGTCTTCATCACTGCTTACATCGACCTGGTTCACGCGATATGCTCGGTGTACGAAGAATATATATATACCAGGTATATAGTCTTGCGTGTCAACGCTATCTTGTAGTTTTGACATTGATATGGACGACGGGCCACACACCGAGTTAAAAAAATATATTGGTGAGCAAATTTGTCTAGGCTCACGGAAAAAATTGTAAAACGCCAATAATATACTTACATGAAAATCTTGCCTAGGATCGCCAAACCCCCGCTTGTTCATGTGTGTTTTCCTAAAGGGGGGACATTTGCATCACCTTGAATTACTGTAAGTACTATTGAACATCTTATGGACCTTTAGAGCAATATATATGGCCATACATTACGTGGGAACGTTTCGGAGGTGTTTGTCCGACGCGCAGACATCACCAGATGAGGAAACTATAAGGTAGAATCTGCCACGATGGACTCTGTACATCGCAAGAATACACACAAAGCCTTAAACATTCGGAATAGCATACAAAGCGTAACCACATTATACATGCCCCTTCATTTTACCCGTCTCACACCGTGTATATACCAGCCCTTGTCGACGCGAGCGAGCGGACCTGGGTGGACGTCAAGGCCAATGGGTACGACACGCGGACGTCTGGGAGTGGCTGCAGCCCGAAAGGTTGCGTACCGGACAACACCCGGGACAAAGATATCTGGGCTAACTCTCGCTGGTCCTGCAAGGGTGACATCCTCGACAGCTCTGATGAAGACGACGGTTGCTGCATCACGTACTGCTTCGAAGAACCGCAAGACATTGAGAAGATTCGTATCGCATTCCACCAGGGTACGTCCAGAACCCGGACGTTGGACGTGTTCGACAACCATTACTACCACAGCACCATCTCGTCCAGTGGCCAGACGAACGGATTCCAGACGTACGACCTGTACACCGACGAAACTGAGGAGCTCAAGCTTTGCCTGTACGACCCTAAGTGGAACACCGACGTCTGGCTGAGCATCACCGAGGTACGTCTATGTAGATTTAGGGTTAATATTTTGTTGTTCTGTACAGCATACATGTGTTGTTGCGGTCTCTCATCACATACGACTTGTGTTTGCGAGCGTACGGTAGCAATTGCCGTCACTGCTCTCTGCTTTTACGACTGTCTAACTGGTTCGTTTATTGGTTATCATCCCTGTCCCACCTTGTCGCCTGCCTGTTTGCCTATGCACGCCTCGGTGACCGTTTGCAAATTACGAAACACCTAAACTTGTATACACGCCAATGCATCCTCATCGATAGAAATCTAGTTGGTGTCTGATCGATTTTGTTCGAAATGTGGAACAATAAAAACGCAATGGTACTCGTTCACTTTGTTCCAAATACAAGGCGTTCAACATGGGATTCACACAAACCTAGCAGCGTCGACGAATAATGCGATACTAAGGCAGTAGGCATCGCTCGCCATTGATAAATAGATGATACCGTTTGCGAGGTCCATGACCATCGGTTCCCGATTATTCCTTGCTGTGCGTAGGTCGCCACAACGTTGCATAGTCACCAAGCAGACATGCGCTCACGTGACTGTCGAAGCAAGAGACTGCTGAACATTTGCGTGCGATGCACTCTACGACATATACGCTACATTACAACGTAGCCAACGTGGTATAGTCTTCGTTGAAAAGTGATTGTTGAAACCGCCTGAATACCGTCTGCCTGACGTTGACAAACGTACATTCCGGCCTACTGTGCCACCGTAGCGGGTATTTTCTTCGTACCCTTGACGAAAGCTGCCTACCCGTATGTCCTAAGTTGACAACGCTAAAATAATGTTTGCCAAACCGTCAAACTACCTAAAGGTGCATGTACAAACATGCAGGAGCAAATCGCTGCTTTCTATCGAAGATCTGTTACATCAGCATGCGGGTAGGCGTAGTAAAAAACCTTCCAAAAGATACGTACTACACTTCCGCCCCGCCGATGCCGTGCCCGACTCCATTCCATGTCTTCTACCAAGATGAAATGGTGTCTTCGGCGCGGGGAGCTGGGGGGTTTCGCCACGGCGGGTTCTCTCCCCCCTTGTCTCTGCCCACCCCCGGAGTGACCGCGAGAGCCAGCAAAATGAGGATGTAAATGTAACCGTACTGATAGCGTATACATGGGAAAAAAACTCAAGTGGGTGAAGAAGAATAAAACACGCCAACAACCTTCGACGAACCAGACACAAAAAACATTCTGGGCGTACCCGTATGACCGAGGATGTAGGCCGTTAGCGTGGTAGTTAAAGCAAGGCGTACCTCAAAAAATCCTCCTGTCGGAGTGAACCGAACAAAAAATACTGGAAGTATTCGCTGAACCACATACCAAGAGTGTTGCCATCCGGCGCCCGGTTTGACAACTGGCGCACTGTGTGAATCAATGACATATCTTCATTGCACGGAACTGGCCATGTCGTGCGTACATTACGACGTCAACGTCTACGATTTCCTGATCACGTATCGCTCCAACCGGTTCTCTCATCGTCTCTCCTGTTGAGCCTATGTCAATTGTGTGTATACCAGCAGCAGAAGTACTATTTTGACCATGAATTTTTTTACCTTTGTAGACCTACAGCATATCTGCTTGTATAATGAAATATTTTTCAACATGATAGGAAACATCACTAACGAAGAGCAGCAGTATAGCATATACATGATTCGAAACAACAACAGAGAACAAAGCATATACATACTACTCACACAAACATTAAAACGAGGTCTGCTGGATTCGAACCAGGGTATGGTCTGGTGAACGTGGAAATACATAATATTGAACCAACCTCCATCAAAGACGCTGTGACATTCACCGGTGCCTTTCTAAGAGAACAAGTAGATTCATGAAATGGGAACAATGCTTTAGTGAAAAATACTTTACTTGTACACGCACCCAGGACGCATTGCAAGCCCGAAGGGTTTGCCCCTGGCAGGGTCGACGGGGGCGAGCAACGTGAGATAATCGTGGCAAACAGCGCACCGTACGGTGGACCTCAGTACAAGTTTGGTCGTTTGTGGCTCGACACCTAGAACAAAATCGACAAATCCACGGCTGAGGGCCAACCTCATCAGTCATAATGTGTATGTTTGCACCCACGGGTAGGTAGTGCAGTCGTCGGAGGCGTTTGTATAGCCCTATAAACTGCAGTTGCCTGAGTATTGGACTATCCACCACCCGGCGTCATCAGTGTGTTTACGCGAGCAAAAAAAAATATAAACGACCAACAATTCGTCCTGATTGTAACACCGCGTAACGTCATGGACGGTCCAAAATCTCGCTGCATGATATCTGGAAAGTATGTCGGGATACGGTATATATTCGACACTTACCATTAACACCTTAACCACCACAATACACCATTCAAACGAAATGAATCCGTGATGCTTTGTTGAAAGGGCCGAATCAAGTTGCAAAGACTATCACTCAAGAAAAATAATATGAAACGAGAGTAGCCGCTAGGTATGCCGTAATCTAGCGCCTGCTGTATATTGTCGTATCTTGAATAGGGTTTTTCACAGACGGACGGGACGTCGTCCCGTTGGATCAGTACACACAGACGGCGTATGAAATTTTCCGTTCTGATCAGATATCGTTGGATGCAAGACCAGCGGATGCTGCTCTTCTAGAAAAGGGGCGCAGATGTTTGAAATAGCCAAAACGTCAGGGCTGTATGGCTTAGCTGTGCCCGTTGTCCTGTGTCCATGTGAAATAAATTGCAAAAACACTCTAGGAGTCAGAGCAATGTGAATAGACTGCTTCCTCGTCGACATTTCTATGTCAGAGGCGATCCATTGATATTCAACGTTGGGAATTGATAAAAGGTTTGTTTCTCGTCCGCTTGGATGTCCACGATTCGTCGTTCTGAGGTTGCCACGATGATGCTTCTACTACCGTACATCAAACTTCTCCAGAAACAATGTCTAACAGAAAACTTGTACGTTCACGTTCCATCGATGTTACGATGGATCCACCCCTCATTCAGCTGAATCCAGTTGCCCATGCATATCTCCCGGCTGGATGAGTACATGTTATCACGACGCGCACCGCAAGGTATATCTTGGCTGTCCGCAATATGACCTGGAGACATAATCGTTTTGTCCTAACGCGGCGTTGTTTACTTTCTTTCATTCCGCTCCTCTCGGTGTATCGTCCAGGTGGAGATCTTGGTGAAGTAACGCCCCCATCAAACTGGGGGGCCCGGTGACCGTCAAGCGAGCTGGGAAACAGCCATGGACAGTCTGTTTCCAAGCTATGTATCGTATTTCTGTGTCGAAACGACGGTGCTTTCAACATGGGTTGGCAGTGTGGGCTCGCTGTAGTTCTGACGAACGGGTGTCCCAGTGGATGAATTCCGTCGATGTCGTGCACGCACTACTGTAGGCTGTACACAAGAACATGTTCGACTATTACGCGAACACTCTGAACGGGAGTCTCCTGTTGCCGGACGTTTGCTTTGCATTCCGTGTGGAAGCAATCCAAAAATTGGAAACTCCACAATGTTTGACTATCTCTGAACTCAGTACGCCTAATGGACAGCTACGTTGTTTGTTGTCCTCTTTAGAATTTCGTAAATGCCAACGTCTTTCAAGGTCGGAGTCCGTTCCATCAGTGTACTCTCTGTGCGACCGCTGCGGTTTCTTCCCCGAAAAATATACAATACCCACTACATATGCAGTTATATAACAAGGGAATTGGATATGATCGGATGGGCGCTTTGTGTGTCTGGAGTAGGTGGGCGCCGGTGTGAATCGATTATGAGCTGTTTGGTGTTTCTTCAAGACAGGGTGTATCGCCGCGTGAGTATCGGGGCTATTATCTAAACTTGGTCCGGCCTCAGACAATTATCAGGGCGGAGTCGACATGCCAGAAGTCAAACGTGTGAGATGGAGTTGATGCGTGTGGCCAGCAGGAGAACGACAACATGCGATACATATACATTGTTTTTGGAAGTCGCTAGCGATCATCTCGCAACTCAATGGAGGCTTGAAGCTGATGTGCCAAGCATGTTCGAGGTATGAGTGTCCCGTGAGGGATTCAAATATGCATGTGATGGTCCAACGATTCGCTCCCCCCCCCCTCTTCTCTCCTTGTCGAGGAGGCGTTATGATGGGAATGCTACAGGACACCTTCTAACGTATTCGGGATTCAGATTGTCTTCATTGGGGCTCAACATTTTTCAGATGAACCTATCCGTCGTTATTTAATTGCCGTGTTAACTTTCAGTGCTCGTGTTCAAGGGTTTCTTTTACACTTTTACGACGCCATCATCTTTGTCTCATGTTGACGGTTTCAATGCCTTCGTTGGGTCTCGATGTTGTTGAAATTCGTAGATGTTTAATACGATAAGATGCTTACGTGAACGCCATTTCTGCGGGTGATATTGCGCTCTGCTTTCGTTGACGCCAGCCGTGCAGCAATCTCGGCTTGTACCGTTTCCATTTTGATAATAGCGACGTCGGTGATTATTGATGCTTTGCAAACCGCACCCCTGTCGTCAAGTGGTACCGGCCACATACCCCCTCGCATATCATCTGTGATCGATATTTTAAGATGGGGCCCAATTGATTTGTCGAATTGGACAGCCTTTGAGAAGTAAACGGTGAGCACATATAGTTCCAACATTGCGGGAGTAATATTGCAGGCTTCGAACCCCGAATAATATTAAACGACATAGTATGCAGGCTTTAGGTCGTGTTGTGAAATGTTTGCCTGCACACACTCCCGTTACACTAATATCGTCCTGACACTCGACGCCCGGAATAAACCTCCAATCCCTTCTGCCGAACACCACTGTAACCAGATATAGCGGAAAAAACCAACCAGGGCCAAATCTTTGGCTGCTATCTCAGCACCGTGCGCGAAGGCGAGTGTACACAACCGAGCCTTGATATTGTTTTTAACTTCAACTCTCAGCCCAATCGTCAGACATGGCGAGAAAGGGAGTAAAATCACGCAATGCGATATATCAAAAACACGGAGTAAGACGTATGAAGAGCGAAATCCATCTTGTATTTATATATAACGGGTGGACCGTGATACAAAACTGGTGAAAGGTGGCCGATTAAAGATAATTCGAATCAACCCAATCAATTGACGAGATAATCCTTGAGTGGGGGCTGCATTCGTACGCCTCTCTTAAAGATGAAACAACTCATGAATTGTGGAGCTTGTCGTCGACAACGAGTTGCACTCCAGCCAGGGCACCGTGCCGGTGACGGCAACTTAAGCAGCAAATGTGGTCAACCGAAAGGCGCAAAAGATCGGCCTGAAACTCATACTCTTAGCAACTAGCTTGATAGCGCTTCCCCAGCGTTGATCACGAACATAGGGGCGAACGCCTCGCACAAAAAAAACTATTTCGGCCTTCTGCTGGTCCACATGTCTGACAAGACTGGGTCTTGCATTACTAGAGACGCCGCGACCGGTGTGATATCGTAACTATCTCGGACAATATATTCGGCGAAAATCTGCTCTATGCGCGTGAACCGAAGGACTCACATGTTTTACGTTCATGTACGTAGGTATTCCTAAGATCGTTGTCTTCAGGGATACATCTGTTTAGATGTTTTGCCTAAACGAAACACTAGTAGCGATCGTTGAAAAAATCACACACCCGGTGTAGACCAGCATTAACGTATACAGCTAGCTGTTGTACATTCTGTTATTTTCACCGAAGCATCAAATTTTCCGGAAACAATTCCGACCGAAATAATCAGACCGGCTACGGTAGTGCGCAACAGGCTTTAACATCTACACCTAGCGAGCAACAACGATGCATGGGCTCAAACATGTACCGCTATGCATTAGCCTAATAGCGTCCAACAAGCTCGGAATGTTTTGATATAGCTTCTGACGTGGCGGTTGCAGCGGCATGACATGCATGTGCAATCTCACAGTTACGGCCGCATTAATGTGTGATTCTCTAAAGTTGAAACATACTTATAGAAGTAATTCA
This sequence comes from Macrocystis pyrifera, assembly GCA_031763025.1. Taxonomy (NCBI): domain Eukaryota; class Phaeophyceae; order Laminariales; family Laminariaceae; genus Macrocystis; species Macrocystis pyrifera. The sequence continues at coordinate 12,230,909 of JASSKH010000001.1, forward strand.
AGATTGCAGATTCGGAGTAGTAGACCTCACCGCCTCGCTAGCGAACGACACGGCTTCGCTAACGTGACATTTCGGGGTAGTGCGGTAATGAATGCTGCATAGCGTGTCGGTAACGAATCGACGATAAACGATTGCAAAGTACTTAACGACGAAATTTCCAGACTGAACAATTTTTTTATTCTCGCTAGTGGACCGCAGGGCTCCATCCAAGCTCCAGACGGCAACGATAACGATCGCTGACAAATTCACCTAGTTGGTAGAGAACGGCACAAGCTTGCTCCCATACGTTAACTAGTCAACATCTAGTTCTTCTCTATACAAGGTTACAAAGAAATCAGATAAAATGAAATTTCAAAAAGGGATTGTGCCGTATTCCCGACCAACCCCATAAACTAAAAGTGAGTTTTTCAGCGGTCAGACTCGATCGCCCAACGCGCTTACGATTCCATCGCCCAGCAGAAGGAAGTTTGAATAATAACGAACTAATATGCCTCTTTCACGCAATATATTGGTACGGCAGAAACCATCCTTGGCTACGGCGGCGGTTCTTCTTCTATTGAGTATATGTCGACAGGACATCTTCTTAGTCGGCTAGGACCGAATTGCTTTGTGCGTTGTTTCTGCTGACTAAAATAATGTGTCCAAGGCGTCTGGTCACGCGATTCCACCTCCTCTGATATTGTACAAAGGCCTACAACTTTCCCAGTTGCATCTACCAAGAAGGTGTATAACCGGCGACCGCTTGTCGAGAGCGACTAAGGCTACAATAAATGTACACGCGTTGTTAGTCATGGCCCAAGGTTGAACCTACCCGACTACCGCAGTGACCCTAACTGTTGTTTGCTCATCTACAGCGAGTATGCACCGGACTCGGAATGCCAAGCAAGTTCTTACAAAGTAGTACGTACTACGAACCTTGCTTTCAATCTATCTTGGGTTCTGTATGTACGCAGTCATGGCAGTCTACGTCGACGGTGCGCCGATAGTGGAATATTCAATTTGGCATACAATTCGGGAACTCATCGCTTTGGTGCACTGCATGAGAAGGACATGCGTAACTCGAAGCAAACCGAAAATTGATTAACCAGTCTGAACTAAACAATTGAGCATATGGCAATTTGGTTCCTCGGGTAATCGTCTAAAATACCAAGTTAACAGCCAAGGAATGCCTCAGAGTGTATACGAGAGTTTTATATATGAAAATATGTTACCAAAGTTCCCCTTTGAAATCTATCGCTATATGCTGGAAGAAGCTGAAGCTTGTCACAGTCGGACTCTGGTCGGCGGACCAGTGTTTTCGCCCGACCGCGATAGCCGGTCCGGCTTGGCCCATCGATTGTTTAATTACGAACCACGGCCCGGCCTGGCCAACCACAGATTCAGGTATTCCTGACGCAGCCCGGCACATGAAAGCTTCAAACCTTTCGTCCCAACCCGCACCATAATATTTAGAACGAGACTCATGACACCCGGGCTCCACACATGCTGGCGCGCCAAACGCCATTTGCCAGTACGTGAATTTTACGGCCCGTGTACGGTCCTGTTTAGAAAGTTTACACATGTGCGCTTTAGTAAAATTTGTTCGTATTTTTATGCCACGCGAACAAACAACCCAAGAGGCACATATACTCTCTACCCACATAATGTTTCTCCACCAATGGCCTGGGCCGATGGTTTCCCCCTTTGCTGGCGTACCCCACCCCTCTTCTGCGTCTGTGTCCAGTGCTGCAGCAGCACCTGCTTCTGCTCCACTTGCTGCTGCAACAACCTCACCTACAACGACACCTGCTTCTCTGAATACGTATTCCAAAGGAACATATAGATTACGCCGTCGGCCATCCTTCAGCAAAGGGTCCTCTGACAGCAACACCGGTTCTAGTCACCTGTTCGACAACTGAAAACACGAAGGTGAACGTCACTACAACTTTCGGTCCTATGATGTCTCATCTCCGGGCGTACTGTATTGGGCTTTCACCACCGGTTCGGTCCGGGCCGAACCAGGCGTAGAACGTGAAACGCTCCGTTGGTCACGGGGAAGGCAAGCAGTGTCCTTTGTACGCCGGCAACGGCATCAAGTCCATGTTCAGACATTTGAACGAGGACTACGACCAGCAAAATAGCATTGGCGGACGTCGTAGCGGTAGCGGCAGTGCACCACGTGTACGTTGCCGCGGCCCGGGCCAGCCCGTACAACAACTTAGGCCAACGTTTACGCGGGGTGGACGCCGTACACATAGCAGCCGTAGTACTACACACGGTATTAACCGCTGGCGGAGGCGGCCGGTCGAAACCATTGGGCCGCATCAATTATATATGGCGGGGCTGCCCATAGTAGAGCGCTCATATCCTGGGCCACGGACTGGCTTGCCCATTTCCAGAGGATGGAAAGTTACCCGGCCCGGCGCAAATTGGTTTCAAAAACAGCCGGGCATTCGCGTTCAAAGCCCTTGTCCCGGCCTGGTCGGGCCGTCCGATTACCGTTTTCAGATATTTCCGGCCCCTTGGCCCTGACCATCGACCCATGACAAGCCCAGGATACAATGGTATGTTGGTTCGAAGGGAAGCAAGTAGAATATATACCAGCCGTGGTGCTGTATGTTCGTGTTTTTGTAGAGTCCAGATAGGTCGACGTCAAAGCAAACATTCCCATGTACCTGAATGAAGCAAAAAAGTATATCTTTAGCCAGAAATGCTTCGAATTTGGGACTCAAAGCTCCTCTCGCTTGACGAATACGTGTATGATAACACAGCTACATGCGTAGGTCCAAGATGGAGCGCATGAACCCTATATACATGTATAAAACATGTCCCAGCTCCATACCTGGGAACAACATCGCAAGTAAGACAGGCAATACACATATTTATTATTGCGCCTACGTGACTGTCGAAGCAAGTACCTGCCGCATATTTGCGTCTGATATAAGTCACAAAATATACTTTGCATTTTGCCAATGTCGGATCGTATTCCTCGCAAGGTGATGGTGATTCCGGCATGAATACCGCCGGCGCGATGTTGACACACTTACACTCTGGTCTGCTGTGTCACTGTACTGAGCATATTGTTCGTGCGTGTGAAGATCTAATGACATGAACTGATTACTCGTATGTGTTAAGGTCACAACTGCCTAAACCGTAATACTCCCTGAAGGCGCATGTACAAACGTGCAGGAACAAATATTTGCTCACTACGGAAGATGTGGTATATCCTTATGCGCGCTGGGGTAACCGTTGGAAACCTTCAAGGGGTATGTACTACACTTCTGCCCCGCCGATACCATATTCGCCTCCGTTCCACGTGCTTCAATACTATACATACTTCATGAAGGGCTTCGGCGCGACGGGCAGGGGGATGTCCCCACGGCGTTTTCTCGCCTGCCTTGTCTCCGCTCACGCACGTAGTGATCGAGGATGCCGGCTAATAGGGAACGTAAATGTAACAACACTGCCAAGGTGTACACAGGACACAATTCGTATTGGGTGTAGAGGAGTAAAGCACTGCAGTCACCGTCGCCGAACCAGACACAAAAGAACGTTCCACGCATGCCCGTAATGACCAAGATTATATGAAACTTCAAACCGTAAGCCCGGCTGTACAGACAAGGCGCATGTTAAATGATCTTCTCGTCTTAGTCAAGCTAAAAAACACTCCGGATACTATTCGTTGAACGAGACAATAAAGAGTGTTGACATCCGAGATCTTGATTGACACTTGGCGCACTCTGTAAATCATTCACATCGCTGTATTGCACAGAGTTGACTATAGAGTACGTGAAATGACGACGTCAACGTCTGTGATGTCCCGATCACGTATCGCTCTTAACGGGTCTCCTACAGTCTCTCATGCTGGGTCTATGTCCAGGTGCCGTTGCCACCTACTGCCATTTGAGCGTATTACAGCAGCTAGAGGGCTACTTCCACCAGAAACGTTAGTTCGTTTGTAGCCCCACAGCGTATCCCCTGGTGTGATATACTTTTTTTTTTAAGGTGATTGAAAATGTAAAAAACGAACAACAGCAGCATATAATATACATGGCGCCGAACGAACATTAGATAACAATTTATAGATACGTACGTACTACCCACATAGACGTATAACGAGCTCTGCTGGATTCGAACCAGGATATGGTTTGGTGAACGTGACAGTTTATGTCATTGAACCAACCTGCACAAGATATCTTGTGACGTAGACAGGCGCTTTTCTATGTGAACATATAGATACGTGAAATCGGAATAATGCTGTTGTGAAAAGTACATAACTTGCACACGCCCCCAGGACGTATTGAGAGCCGGCAGAGTTTGCCCCTGGAGGATCGACAGGATCGAGTGAAGTCAGATAAGCGCGGCAAACAGTTCCCGGACGGTGGACCTCGAAAATTGTTCGGCCGTTAGTGTCTCGATACCTAGAACAAAACCGACATTTACACGGCTGATGACCATCTATGTTTAAACCTACGGTACGGGAGTCGTCGAAGGCGTTTGGATGCGGTAAAAAGTCTACAGTTTCGGCCATCCACCTGGTGTCAGCAGTTTGTTGCTCCGAGAAATATATTTTTTAACCTACCAACACGTAACTGCATTAGTTCGATTTGTACAACCGCGCAATACCATCTCGTTGCATGATATTTTGGAAATATGCCAGTATAGGACATACTCGAACCTTCCTACCTCAAACACAGCAATACAGTACATCAGTTATGCTTTTATGAAAGGGCCCAATCAAATTACAAATAATGTCATTCAAGCGAGTAGCACGAGACGTAAGTAGTGGTGAGTTTTGTCAGAATCTAGCGCATGCCACATGATGTCGAATCATGTAAATGCTCATTCAAAGCCGGATCGGGCGTCGTCCCGTTGGACTAGTTCACGCAGGTTGCAAATGACGTTTTCCGATGTGGTCAGATGGAGTTGGATGTAACTCGATAAGCTGATGCTGTTCAGTAACAGAGGGACAGACGTTAGAAAACACCCAACAAGTAAGGGTGGTATAGCTCAGCTGTGCTCGTTATCCGATGCCCATGTTAATTTGATCGACTCTAGACCATAGGGCTGAGAATAATATGGTGTAGATTGCCTCTTCAACAGCATGGCCAAGACAGAGGCGATACATCGACATTCAACATACGAGATTATTTTTTTCTCGTGTGCGGTTGGACGTCCACGATCCGTCGTACTGAGAATGCCGCGACGTTTCTCTGCTACCGTAGATCAAACTGCGCCAAAACCTATATCTACCGGAATATATGTATCTGCACGTTTCCTCGATGAACTTATTGATCCACCACTCGTGGAGCTGAAGCCAGTTGCCAATGTACATCTCCTGTCTGGATGAGAGGATGTTATCACAACGCCCACCCCAAGCTTCATCTTCCCTGTCCACTATGTAAGTTGAGCCCCAAGTGTTTTGTCCTGGCGAGGCTTAATCACGTATTGCATACGCTCGATTCTTCAAAACCTCTCGACGCATCTTTCAGGTGGAGATCTTGGTGGATTAACGCTTCCGTAATTAAAACTGGAAGGGCCTGGACACCGTCAAGCGAGCTGGGGAACAGCCATGTGCAGTCTGTTTCCAAGCTGTGTATCACTGTTCTGTGTCCAAACAACAGTGCGTTCACCGTGGGTTGGAAGTGTGTGTTAGCTGTAGCTCTGACGAACAAGCATCTTCGTGGGCGAATTCCCTTGATGTCGTGTGCAACCTACTGTAAACCGCATATAAGTGCGTATTGGACTATTACTTGGACAATTGCGTCGGGACCACCCGTTTTGCCTGACGTGAGGTTGGCATTTCTCTTGTGGAGACATTCTAGAATGTTGCAAACTCCAGAATGTTTTGACGGTCTCTGAATTCAGTACGCCTATTGTGTTGCAACGTTGTGCGTTGCCCTCACCAGGACTTCGTATCAGCCAACTTTCAAAGTCGGGGTCCCTCCCATATGTGTACTCTACTGTGCGACCGCTGCCGTTGCTTCCGCGAAACATAAACAATACCTGCTACATATTCAGTGATGTGGCAAGGGCCATTTTCATATGACCGAATGGACACCACATGCATCTCGAGTAGGTTGACGATTCTGTGAATCGCTCATGAGCTGTCTGGTGTTTCTTGAGTACAGGGTGGATCGCAGCGTGAGTATCGATGCAACTTAGTAGGCGCTTCAGAGCACTATTAGGGCGGCCTCGGCATGCTTAAAGTCACACGTGTGCGATGGAGATGACGCGTGTGACCAGCAGTTAGTCGGCAATATTGCGTGTTACATACACCTTTTAGTTCTGGATTTCTGTTAGCGATCATCTAACAAAGTAATGTTGAACACATTTGTTGTGACATACACAGATATACGGAGGCTTGAAGCTGATGTGCCTATCCAATTCGAGTGGTGAGTGTCCCTTGAACGCCGCGAAATTGCCCTTTACGATCCGAAGATTGGCCCTCCCTTTCTCCTGGTCTTGTCGACAGGGCGTCATGATGGGAAATCTGCTGGAAACTCTGGATTCACAGTGTCTCGAATGGGGCCCTAGACGAGACAGAACAACCTACCAATCGTTGCCAAATTGGCGTGTGAGCGTTGAATGCACGTGTTGAAATTAGTTTGTTTAATGTATCACTTGGCACTGATTGTGGTCTCACGTTTACGGTTTCGGCGCCTACTTTGACCATCGGTGTCGTTGAAGTTCAGTGATGTTTGATCTGACACGGTGCCTACGTGAACGACATTTCTGCGGGTTATACTTCCTTCTGCTTCAGTTGAAACCAGCTGTCAAGGAATCTAACAGCAACAATCCTTGAGCCAATAGCATACCCGGTTTTGGACTGCTTAAACGTATGTAGCCAGGTACTGAACAATCCAATTTTCTGCACTAAATCATCTTTGAAACCCGAAACAGTTCAGAACGAAATACTAATACCTGTGAATATCGATAGTGGACCGCCGGCTATAACATCCACCGCTATCGAAACACAACATTACCTGAGATAAAACATGTACCGCTAGGCACCAGCCAAATAGTGTTGGATAAGCTACGAATGATTTAATCCAGGGATTGACGTCGTTACAGCGGTGTGAAGGGTATGTGCAATCGTACCATGACTGCCACATTATTGTCTCAGCTTCTTAGGTTCGAACATAGTTCTGCAAGTAATCAAAAAAATTAGATTCGGAGATATAGAACAAATTGTCGCAGTAGCGAACCAAACGGAAGCAGGTAAAGTTCACACGAGCACGGCAACAACGCTAGAGCTTGTCAGCTGCAGGATACGAACAAACAAGCATGACAGCAAACTCCGAGTGTATTGCCATGTGGAGATGTAATGTCGCGAGAGATACCCTAGAGTGGCCTGTTTGGGCTGTGTTGTAATGCCCGACGACATACACGGTTGCCCGGTTGACAGATTAGCCACACAAATTACGAATGAATTCTTGAAAAAAGAGTCGGATGGACAAAACTTGACAGGTAGCTATTAAGAGTGGACACAGGGCTGCACCTTAGGTCTTCGTGAAAAGAGCAACAGCAACTCTTCACCTCGTCATCTGCAGGTACTGTAATGATCACCACAGGAGTACACGCCACCCGTACTCAAGATCTAATTATTGCTGCTGTTGCCAACAACACACGTGTGTGGAATTTCTCTGCAGCGATGCCTATATATATGGATGTACAGCGCAGTTTTGGGTGTTAAATGGCTACATAATGATTTTCATCAGTTCACGACGATGTATCTTGACCGGGTAAGTATTAGATATCGCTAGTGGATCCGAGGCCCACATCCCAGCTCCTGGTTAGAACAGCATTGACACTAGAGGTAAACCTCTACCAGGTAAGGAACAGCAACAACAGTAAATTTCTTGCAGCGAAAAGGCATACTCGACGCTTGCCAGGGCTTCGCTATGTGACGGTTCAGGGTAGTGCTTAAACCACTGATGCAAGACGGTGTCGGTTAAGAATTTGCTGTTAATGATCGTAAACTTCTTAACGATGGAAGATTCGGACTGATATATCTTTGCATCTCGCCAGTGGACCGCACGGCTGCATTCAAGCTCCTGACGACGAGGCCAACGATCTATTGACCTCACGTCTTTCTCGACAGAGACCGGCACACGCCTACTCGCATACCATTTCTAGTCAACATCATGTTCGTTTCTTGGCAGTGCTTTACGTGCAAGAGATACAATACCCTACGGAACACTAGCTTGAGTATTACTTTCGGACAAAGAACGGGAAATAAACGCGAATGTTTCAGGTGTCAGACTGAAAGCCGAACAAGGCGGATGAGTCTCGTTCTTCGTTCGTTCGTGCCGTCCACGAACCGATCGCCCCTACCGGGAGCGAACACCGTACGTATCGATAAAGTGTGTCTCTGCCAAATATTTTATTTCTATATACAGTAGCGAAAGAGCTTTCAAGCTTGTACCAAGCACACCGTTTCCTGTGCCCTTGGTACATCTTCGCATCGAAGACAACAATATTTTAAAGGTGAAAACCGTCTGCATAGCACGACCCTCTTTGTGTGCCCAGCAAACTGCTCGAAATTGCGCGCTTCTCTGAGTGTTAGATCCATGTGCGTCCAGAATCTAAATATACCATAAACACAAAATATTCCATGCGGACATGTACCTGGTTTATTCTACTGTGTGTTGGTTTAACGGGTGTGTGTTGTGGACGTTCAGACGTATCAGCGTCATATGCCTACAACGTCGTCACAATGGGACAACTATTGGGCGCGAAAAGAAAAGTTATCCTTGTCTACGTCGGAGGTACATTTTCGATATGCCGAAAGGACTTTTATATAGCCCGAAGAAAATTGTATATATTTTCGCAAAAAATAATATATATGTATCTTCAAAGAAACTAATATATATTTTTCTGCAGCAATTACAAGGGCCGTTGCGCAACCCAAGTGGTACGCACGTTCGGGCGTTGACACGCAGCGGATTATACTGGTGGACCATTACAGGGGACCATAGTCGGTGGACCAAATATTTTTAGTAACAATGGGTAAATATATGGGTTTTTGTCTGTATCGAGGTCATATTTACTATGATCCCTCGTATTGGTCAAACATAAGGTTTTGGGATAATGGTACTACGTCCTCTGGGATCAGGTTGAAAGACACCAGTTTCAAGGATTGCCTGATTCCGATTAGGCGCGAACATCTATACATATGTGCTGGTGATGATCTCATATATACTCAACAGCGATACTTAAAAACCACCGACCGGTAGTTTTTTTTAAAGATGAAACCAGATACACACTTACACTGAGTGGTGCGGTATATAAATGCAGTGTATAGTCCAGACCAGTTAACGCAAACAAGCCTGGCCATGTAGCAATCGAATGGAACCAAAAGGTCTATATACTGCAACTTGTATTTTCAAATTACTAAACAAGGAAAGGCACGGTATCAAGCAGCTTGAACCGACATCGGCTAGGTAGCCGGCGTCCCCGGTGGCTTGGTAGGTGGTCCGCGAGCCTGTCAAGATCAATTTCGTGAGTTCGAGTCTCACCGAGTGCATGGTCGTAGGGACTTTTTCTTGCATAAAATTGATTAGCGGAAAGCGCGAGAGCGTGAGTTAGCTGCACATTCGATGAAAATCGACGAGCAGTGGGAATGCTGAACCCTATGCGCGATAAAAACTAAAGGCACGTACCGGGGGGGAGAAGGGACGACACCTGTGACCACGGCTTGTCCAGAAGATCGTCGAGGGTAAAACCTCCTACGAGTGGGTTGGAAAGTAAAAGTGATGATGAAAAAAAAACAAAAAAACAAAAAAAAAAACAAAAGGTAGTACCGACACCATCAGGCTGGATGCTGCCAACCACGCGTCCATGTACGGAGCATAAACCTTATAGCACCAAATACGAAATATATCGAATATTAAACACGCTATTACAACGGAGGGCAACAGGTTCAAACAGACATTAACACACACTACGTAGTATGTCTTTACTGCTCAAGTACCACCAGAGACGCATATACTCATGCGCACACGTTTTGCTCGTTCCAACCGCCGTTTGTCGTGTCAAAATTCGCGCTGTGTGTCCCATGACCCCGCTCGAGTGCAAGGTTTAAGTGAAATGCGTCGTCCCGAAAACGCTGGAGAACTAATGCAATTCTTGCAGGCTGTCAACTGGTTGCGTACATCGTTACCACGTTTAGCGGAAACGGTAGCACCGTTACGTGATTTTTTGGAGGAGCTCCTTGTTGGGGCTACACGTCGGACTAAGCGAGTGGCGCGCAATCGTGTCATCAAGGATACCGCGTGGACGGAGGATCGGGTGCGGGCGTGGAATGCCGCACGGGGTTTGGTGGCGCAAGCAGTGCCGCTTCATCATCCTCGTCCCGGGTGCGTTGTTTTGATGTTTCCTGACGCTTCTGATTTCCATTGGGGTAGTTTTCTCACCCAAGTGCCTGAACACGAATTTCGCAGTGGATTGGCGTTGGAAAGCATGTCTCACGAGCCTCTCGGATTTCTGAGTGGTTCGTTCACAGGTTCGCAGTTGCGCTGGGCGACTGTCGACAAAGAAGGTTTTGCGATCGTTAATACGTTCCGGAGGCTCGAATACCTGCTTTGGGGGTGGTGTTCATATCTTTACTGATCATCGAAACTTGCAGTACATTTTCAATCCGGAGAAGTGTGTCACGACGGTCACAAAGACCATGGCACAACGCCTAGAGAATTGGAAGGGTGTTTTAGGACAATACCGCTATGCAATCGAACACATCCCTGGCGATCGAAACTGTTGGGGGGATCTGTTGTCTCGTTGGGTCAAAGTTCCTACGGTGCCTGTTCGTTCGGTTGCCGTGCACAGCCCATGTAATGCTGACGATTCGCTTCCCGCATTGGATGTGATTCGTGCCTCGCAACAAAGGTCTGTCGCTCGTATCGGCGTTGGTGTTCATGAATTTTCGACAACCTTCGGTCAAGCTACCTTGGCCGATGATGGTTTGTTTCGTGTGCGTGTTGGGGTGCGTGACGTCTTGTGGATTCCGCCGGATGATCTTGCTCTTCAAACTCGTTTGATGGTGTGCGCGCACATGCGCTCGGCTGGTCACCGTGGTGTGGGCGCCGACTTTGTTTCGCCTGAAGGAATATTGTGTTTGGCCTCACATGGATTCTCAGGTTCGCGAATTCGTTCGCCAGTGTTTGCACTGTGTAGACACGCGTGCAGGTGCACTCATTCCTCGTCCCTACGGAGACACGGTGCATGGTACCGCTCCGGGAGAAGTGGTGCACTTTGATTTTTTGTATGTTGGCCACAGCGGGCCCGAAGGTAGCGATGGCCTGCCTGATGAGGATGGTTTCCGATATGTTTTGGTCATCATGGATGATTTGTCCAACTACGTGGCGTTGGAACCGGCCGAGGCTTGTACAGCCGAGGTCACAGCGAAGCATTTGCTAGCCTGGTGTAAGACTTTGGGGGTGCCGCGTGTGTGGGTGAGTGATACCGCCACGCATTTCAAGAACAGGGTGCTTGCTTTGTTGAGCGACGCGTTGCACATCGAACATCGTTTTGCTGTCGCTTACACGCCGTGGTCGAACGGTACGTGTGAACGCATGGTAAAAGAGGTGGTACGTGCTCTGCGTTCCATTCTGTCAGAACAGCGTCGTCAGGTTTCGGAGTGGGTTGATGTTTTGCCGGCCGCTCAGTGGGCCTTGAACACTTCGTTTCGTGAACGTTACCGAAGCACTCCGTACAGCGTGATGTTTGGGCGTGCTCCGCGTACCGATTTCTCGGCGCTCGTTTCTGAGTCTGATGGCAGGTGGAATGTTGACGTGATGAATGCTGACTTGTTGCGTGCGAACGTCCGTGAAGTCGTTGCAGAGCAGGAGAGATTTTGCGCCGATATTCGCGCAGCTGTTGCCGTGTCTCGCGACAACAAACGTAAACAGGCTCAGGGCCAGGTGGTGTTGCCAAAATTTGCGGTTGGTGATTTCGTGTTGTATGCTCGTGTTCGTCGGCAGGGTGTCACACCGAAATTGTTGTCCACATGGACTGGTCCGTGGCGTGTGGTAGCAGCTGATCATGATCATGTGTACTCAGTTCAGAACATCGTTTCTGGGAAGGTGCATCAAGCTCACGTGGCCATAATCCACAGCAGTCCACCTGGACTCTACTGTAATAACGGAGAAACTGCCGCCTGACCTGTGCGTCCTCCAGCTCCCGGAGCGTCCTCCCCTGCTGTGCGCTTCAAGCCGTTTCGATCCGTCCAACGGGCCAACTGCCTTCCCAGCTGTGACCCAATACTCCGCAGCCGAAAACTCCTCCAACAGAAGTTCCGCGAATATCTAGATATTATGGCCTCTGCCAGATGATATCAGCAAGAGGGCTTCCAGCGAGGGACTCCACCAGTCTCGCTGGCCTCGCACTCAGTAAGTCTTGTTCTTAGAGCTTGTATTATCACGGAGTGATCCTCATCGGACCACGAGCCAGGTGGCTAGGGGACATCACACAGGATCCCCGGCCACTGCTCCACTCACACATGCGATTACACTGAAACCTCCACGGCTTGGTATCTTTTGGCTACAGAACCGACTATCGCCAACATGTCTATATATCCCTCGTTTACGGTATGCAGAACATATTCCCCTAATTTTGCGCAATCTAGTTCACACTATTAGTCGATAAAGTCATAAAATGACCACTTTCACCACCTCCCACCCTCTCGCCTGTGATGTGAGATTCTCCCCGATGAAACACGAGTCTTTGCACAAGGACAAAATACACGATGTCGGTTCATTCGCGTCACAGTATGGAAATAAACGTACCTCTCTAAATTGAGGCAAGGCCGACGCTCCGTGATAGCAAACTGTACGACGGAGCTTCTTCCAGGTGTATGCCCTTTCCATATATCTTCCTCAAACGATGGCTCGCGGTTCCACATCACCCAACATTCAAAGACACATAACCAACAAGCGCATCAAAAACTAACGTGGCTAATTTGACATCATCATGCATGTTGCACCTTTCAATGCCTTGCACTCATTTAGAACTTTTTCTCCGGGTGCTACCACCGATGCGGTTGATGTCCGTATACAGTGAATGGGATATCGAAGGAAACATATAAACGTGGCTGTTGTTTGTTGTATTTTGAATGATATGAAGTACTTTTCACAGCTTCCATTGCTACACACTACGGAAAATATAAGACAGCTCCATGCTGATTTATAGTCCGAATACATGAACAGTATAATAACATTTAAAATATAGTACACCTCCATACCCAACACCAGAAGAAATGGTACGATGCGAAACGGACTACAGCATCATTTATTTACATTATTGCTACTAGTTATGCCAGATCTCCCTCTTTAGTCAGGGTGGGCCCCAGCATCGCCTATCCCTAAGTTGGAAATCGCCCAGGTTGCGAATGTGTATGCGTCTCGCGCACCTGGCATGAACGCAAATGTTTGCAAACGCGCCTAAACGATGTCTCGTACGGATCCCGACCGGTGGCGCTTACGCGTATCACATAGCACCATACATCTACGGAATGACCTATGACCATGAAGCCTATATCCCCCTATCGGATGGATTGGTATCCTATACGGTACTGCTCCGGCTACAAATGTCGGTTTCCCCGTGATCTAGTTGTTTTATGGCGGTTCTGTCTGCCCAACATTTTACCAATTTCGACGGATGACGCACAGTGTACAAGCACGAATATCATGGATTCCTTTAAAATGGACCTGTGAACCACAACACGCAGGTTTGAAAATATTTATCAACACGTTATGCGCGACGGGTATGTTCCGCCGACACGGAGATGTTAATAGCCCGAATAATGTCTTGTGAGCTGGCGTCGATGTTACAACACGAGATGTGAAAAAGAACGGGGGTATAACCTTTTAAGCTCCGTGTCCGTCTTCAGCAACGAGCTTGGAATATCCACCACCTCATTCCGCACTCCTCCTCTGCAACAACACTGCCCCTCTTACTTCACACTTCATACCCCTACCCAAGACTCAATCGCCATGCGTTCCTCGGCCATCCTCGCCACCATCTTCGCTGCCACCGTTGGCACTAGTTCAGGTGAGAACGTTCCCGCGAATGGTCAATGTTGTCGGTTCGAGTCCACCGCGATGCCAATAAAAATATGGTCTTGGTTGCTCGTGGCAGAAGAATGGAAAAGTTGGATGTGCAATGGACGTTATACGTCGGCATGTGGCCATGAAGCGTTTGCGTGTTAGCTCATTTTGAAGAACAGATGTACACCACTCGCATCAAATGCACGCGGTGTGGGATCGTCCGGCGGTGAGGATGTCAATAATCACAACTCATCCGTTAGGCGATTTCTTCCGGGGTTGTATCCACTGCTCGTTCGAGTTTTCTCTATCTTTGACATAAGTTTGACGATAAGAAATGGCAATGCTCGGCAACACGCTACTGATGAAATGGTCCACAACCTACCGTAGCTTTACTCACATAGGTAAGAGAGCGATGCATTTCAACATTGGTTCGGAAGCCGTGCATACATGCATCACCCATACAGCAATCTTGGCAGTGTGTCATGCATGGTTGAACAGCGCGGCAACACCCACTGTGCGAATACGTAAGGTATATGCTACCAGAAAATTGTCAAACAAATACACCACTGTATTCATCACGACTTTCATTGACCTGGTTCACGCGATATACTCGGTGTATGGTTAAGATAAGTATATATATAGTCTTGCATTTCAACGCTGTCTTGTAGGTTTGGCATTGACATAGACGACGGGCCACACCCCGAGTGAAAAACACAAAATGGTGAGCTTGTCTAGGCTCACGGAAAATGTTTGAAAGACGCCAATAATATATGCACGTAAAACTCTTGCGTAGGATCTCCAAACCCCCGCTTGTTTAAGTATGCATTCCTAACGGGGGGGCATTTGAATCACCGTGCATTACTGTAGGTAGTATTGAACATCTAATGGATATTTACAGCATCATATATGGCCATACATTACGTGGGAACGTTTCGGAGCTGGTTGTCTGACGCGCAGACGTTACCAGATGAGGGAACAGTAAGGTAGAATCTGCCACGATGGACTCTGTACATCATAAGAATACACAGAAAGCGCCGAACATTCGGAATGGCATACAAAGCCCAACCACATTAAACATGCACCTTCATTTTACCCGTCTCATACCGTGTACATGTCAGCCCTCGTCGACGCGAGCGAGCGGACCTGGGTGGACGTCAAGGCCAATGGGTACGACACACGGACGTCTGGGAGTGGTTGCAGCCCGAAAGGTTGCGTGCCGGACAACACGCGGGACAACGATATCTGGGCTAACTCTCGCTGGTCCTGCAAGGGTAACATCCTCGACAGCTCAGATGAGGACGACGGTTGCTGCATCACGTACTGCTTCGAGGAGCCGCAAGACATTGAGAAGATTCGTATCGCCTTCCACCAGGGTACGTCTAGAACCCGGACGTTGGACGTGTTCGACAACCATTACTACCACAGCACCATATCGTCCAGCGGCAAGACGAACGGATTCCAGACGTACGACCTGTATACCGACGAAACTGAGGAGCTCAAGCTTTGCCTGTACGACCCTAAGTGGAACACGGACGTCTGGCTGAGCATCACCGAGGTACGTCTATGTACATTTAGGGTTAAGATGTTGTTGTTCTGCACGATATGCATGTTTTCGTGTGGTCTCTCATCACATACGGCTTGTGTTTGCGAGCGTACGGTAGCAATTTCGGTAAATGCTCTCTGCGTTTACCACTGTCTAACTGGTTCGTTCGTAGGTTATCAGCCCTGTCAAACCTTGTCGCCTGCGTGTTTGCCTGTGCACGCGACGGTGACGGTTTGTAGATTTCGAAATGCCCAAACCTGTATACACACCAATGTATCCACATCGATAGAAATCAAGTTGGTGCTCGATCGATTTTGTTCGCAATGCGGAACAATAAAAACGCAATGGTAATCTTGCACTTAGTTCCAAATACAAGGCGTTCAACATGGGATTCACACAAACCTAGCAGCGTCGAAGAACAAAGCGATACTAAGGCAGTAGGCATCGCTCGCCGTTGATAAATAGATGATACCGTTTGCGAGGTCCATGACCATCGGATCCCCATTACTCCTTTCTATGCGTAGGTCGCCTCTACGTTGCATAGTCACCAAGCAGACATGCGCTCACGTGACTCTCGAAGCAAGGGACTGCTTGACATTTGTGTGCGATACACTTCACGACATATACGCTACATGACAACGTAGCCAACGTGGTATAGTCTTCGTTGCAAAGTGATTGTTAAAACTGCCTGAATACCGCCTGCCTGACGTTGACAAACGTACATTCCCGCCTACTGTGCCACCGTAGCGGGTATTTTCTTCGTACGTGTGAAGACCCCTTGGCATAAGCTGCCTCATCGGATGTCCTGCGGTGAAAACGCGAATAAAATGTTTGCCAAACCGTCAAACTACCTAAAGGCGCATGTACAAACATGCAGGAGCAAATGGTTGCTTTCTATCGAAGATCTGTTACATCAGCATGCGCGCTGGGGTAGTCGAGGTTAAAAACCTTCCAAGGGATATGTACTACTCTTCCGCCCGGCCGATGCCGTGCCCGGCTCCATTCCACGTCTTCTAGCTAGATACAACGGGGTCTTCGGCGCGGGGAGCTGGGGGCTTCGCCACGGCGGGTTGTCGCCCCCCTTGTCTCTGCCCACCCCCGTAGTGACCGCGGAAGCCGGCAAAAAGAAGATGGAACTGAAAAAGTACTGATAGCGTGCACATAGGAAACAAAACTCAATTGGGTGGAGATGAATAAAACACACCAACAACTTTCGACGAACCAGACATAAAGAACATTCCGGGCGTACCTGTACGACCGAGGATGTAGGCAACTTCAAGCCGTTACCGTGGTAGTACTAACAAGGCGTACCTCAAAAACTCCTCTTGTCGGAACGAACCGATAAACAACATCGGAAATATTCGCTGAATCACATACCAGAGAGTGTGGCCATCCGGCACCCTGTTTGACAACTGGCGCACTGTGTGAATCAATGACATTTCTCCATTGCACAGAGTTGGTCATGTCGTACGTACATAACGGCGTCAACGTCATCGATTTCCTGATCAGACATCGCCCTAACCGGTTCTCTTATCGTCTCTCCCTTTGCGCCTAATTCAAGATGCCGCTTCCACCTGTGGTCAATTGTACCTAAACCAGCAGTAGAAGGACTACTTTCACCAGGAATGTTTGTACCTTTGTAGGCCTACAGCATATCTGCTTGTATACTAAAATATATTTCACATGATTGAAAACATCACTAATGAAGAGCAGCAGTTTAGGACATACATGATGCCGAAAGAACAACAGAAAACTAAGCATAGACATACTACTCACATCATCATAAAACGAGCTCCGTTGGATTCGAACCAGGGTATGGTCTGGTTGAACCAACCTCCATCAAAGACGCTGTGACATACACCGGTGCCTTTCTATGCGAACAAGTAGATTCTTGAAATGGGAACAATGCTTTCGTGAAAAATACTTTACTTGTACACGCACCCAGGACGCATTGCGAGCCCGCATCGTTTGCCCATGGCAGGGTCGACGGGGGCTAGCAAAGTGAGATAATGGCGGCAAATAGCGCACCGGACGGTGGACCTCAGTACAAGTTTGGTCGTTTGTGGCTAGACACCTAGAACAAAATCGACAAATCCACGGCTGAGGGCCAACCTCATGAGTCATAATGTGTGTGTTTGCACCCACGGGTAGGTAGTGCAGTCGTCGGAGGCATTTGTATAGCGCTATAAACTGCAGATTCGACTATCCACCCGGTGTCATCAGTGTGGTCATGCGAGCAGAAAAATATATAAACGACCAACAGAACCTTAGTCCTGAGTGTAACACCGCACAATGCCATGGACGGTTCAAAATCTCGCTGCATGATATGTGGAAAGTATGTCGGAGTACGAAAAATTCGAAAAATACCAATTACACCCAAAACACTGCGATACAGGATTCGAACGAAATGTATCTGTGATGCGAATTTGAAAGGGCCGAATCAAGTTGCAAAAACTATCACTCAAGCAAATAATATGAGACGAGAGAGTAGTGGCTAGGTTTGCCACAATCTAGCGCCTGTTATAAATTATCGTATCTTGTATAGGGTTTTTCACAGACGGACGAGACGTCGTCCCGTCGTCCCGTTGGATCAGTTCACACAGACGGTGTATGAAATTTTCCGTTCTGATCAGATGTCGTTGGATGTAAGACGATACTCTGCTGCTGTTCTGGAACAGGGGCGCAAATGTTTGAAAAAAGCCAAAACGTCAGGGCTGTATGTCTTAGCTGTGCTCGTTGCCCTGTGTCCATGTGAAATAGATTGCAAAAACACTGTAGGAGTCAGAGTAATGTGGTATAGACTGCTTCCTCGGCGACGTTTCTAAGACGGAGGCGATCCATTGATATTCAATGTTGGGAACTGATGAAATGTTTGTTTCTCGTGTCCGTTTGGATGTCCACGATTCGTTGTTCTGAGGTTGCCACGATGATGCTTCTACTACCGTACATCAAACTGTTCCGGAAATAATGTCTACCAGAATACTTGTATGTTCACGTTTCCTCGATGTTACGATGGATCCACCCCTCATTCAGCTGAATCCAGTTGCCCATGCATATCTCCCGGGTGGATGAGTAGATGTTATCACGACGCGCACCGCAAGGAACATCTTAGCTGTCCGCAACATGACCTGGAGACTTTATCGTTTTATCCTAACGCGGCGTTGTTTACGTTCCTTTAATCCGCTCCCCTCGGTGTATCGTCCAGGTGGAGATCTTGGTGAAGTAACGCTCCCATCAAACCTGGGGGACTGATGACGGTCGTTCGAGCTGGGAAACAGCCATGGACAGTCTGTTTCTAAGCTGTGTATCGTATTTCTGTGTCGAAACGACAATGCTTTCAACGTGGGTTGGCAGCGTGGACTAGCTGTAGTTCTGACGAACGGGTATTCCAGTGGATGAATTCCGTCGATGTCGTGCATGCACTACTATAGGTCGTACACAATTACATATTCGACTATTACGCGGACAGAATGAACGGGGGTCCCCTGTTGCCGTTGCGACGTGTGCTTTGCATTCCGTGTGGAGTCATTCGAGAAATTGTGCACTCCACAATGATTGACTATCTCTTAATTCCGTACGCCTGATGTGCTGCTGCGTTGTGGGTTGCCTTCTTTAGGATTTCGTAGAAGCCAACTGTTTTCGACGTCGGGGTCCCTTCCTTCAGTGTACTCTCTGTGCGACCGCTGCGGTTTCTTCCGCGAAAACTATACAATACCCACTACATAAGCAGTTATAAAGCAAGAGAATTGGATATGACCGGATGGGCGCTTTGTGTGTCTGGAGTAGGTGGGCGCCGGTGTGAATAGATGATGAGCTGTTTAGTGTTTCTTCAAGACAGGGTGTATCTAAGCGTGAGTATCGAGGTCCATATCTACACTTGGTCCGGCCTCAGACAATTATCAGGGCGGGGTCGACATTCCAGAAGTCAAACGTGTGAGATGGAGCTGATGCGTGTGGGCGGCAGGTGAACGACAACAGGCGGTACGTATACATTGTTTTTAGAAGTCGCTAGCGATCATCTCGCAACTCAATGGAGGCTTGAAGCCAATGTACCAAGCATATTCGAGGGAGCATTTAGGATTCAGATTGTCTGCATTGGGGCTCAATAGTTTTCAGATGGACCGACCAGTCGTTTCTAATTGGCGTGTTAACTTTCAGTGCTCCTGTCAAGTGCTTCTTTTACACTTTCACGCGGCCATGATTTGTGTCTCATGTTGACGCATTTGATGCCTACGTTGGGTCTCGACGTTGTTGAAGTTCGTTGATGTTTGATACGAAAAGATGTTTACGTGTACGCCATTTCTGCTGGTGATATTGCGCTCTGCTTCCGTTGACACCAGCGGTGCAGTAATGTCGGCTTGTACCGTTTTCATTTTGATAATGGCGACGTCGGTGATTTCAATGCCTTGCAAACCGCACCCCTGCCGTCAAATGGTACCGGCCACATACCCCCTCGCATCTCATCTGTGATCGATACTTTAAGATTGGACCCAATTGATTTATCGAATTGGACAGACTTTGAGTAGCAAACGGTAAGCACACACAGTTCCAACATTGCGGGAATAATATTGCGGGCTTCGAACCCTGAATAATAACAAAACGACATAGTATACAGGCTTTAGGTCATATTTGGAAATTGATTCCTGCACACACACACACCCGTGACACGGACATGGTCCTGACAATCGACGCCCGGTGTAAACCTCCGATCCCTTTTGTCGAACACCCCCGTCACCAGATATAGCCGATAAAACCAACCAGGGTCAAATGGTTGGCTGCTATCTCAGCAGCATACGCGAAGGCAAGTTTCACACGACCGAGCCTTGGCGTTGTTGTTGACTTAAACATCCACCCAATCGCCAGAAGTAACGAGAAAGGGAGCGACATTACGCGATGCGATATCTCAAAAACACGGAGTAGGACGTATGAAGAGCGAAGTCCTTCGCGTATTTGTATATAACGGGTGGACCGTGATACAAAACTGGTGAGAGGTGGTAGATTAAAGATAATCTGATTCAACCAAATCAGTGGACAAGATAATCCTTGAATCGGGGCTGCAATGGTGCGCCTCTCCTAAATCGGAAACAACACATGCGTTGTAAAGCTTTTCGTCGACAATGAATTTCACTCCAGCCAGGGCACCGTGCCGGTGACGGCAACATAAGCAGTTAACGTGGTAAACCGAAAGACTCAAAATATCGGCCTGAAACTCATACTCTTAGCAACTAGCTTAATAGCGCTTCACTAGCGTTGATCAAGAACATAGGGGCGAACGCCTCACACAAAAAAAACTAGTTGGACCTGCTGCGGGTCCACATGTCTGACAAGACTGGGTCTTGTATTATTAGAGACGCCACGACCGGTGTGACATCGTAACTATCTCGGGTAATATATTCGGCGAAAATCTGCTCTGTGCGCGTGAACCGAAGGACTTACATGTTGTACGTTGATGTACGTAGGTATTCCTAAGATTGTGGTCTTCAGGGATACATCGGTTTGGATGTTTTGGCCGAACGAAACAGCAGGAGGGATCTTTCAGTAAATCACACACCCGGTATAGACCAGTATTAACGTGTACAGGTAGCTGTTGTACATTCTGTATTTTCACTGAAGCATCAAATATACCCGGAACAATTCCGAATGAATATTCAGACCGGCTACGGCAGTGCGCAACAGGTTTTGCATCTACCGCTTGCGAGCAGTAACGATGATTGGGCTCAAACATGGACCGCTACGCATTAGCCCAACAACGTTCAACAAGCCAGGGAAAAAGTGATATAGCGTTTGATGCGGTGGTGGTTGCAGCGACGTGACATTTATGTTCAATCTTACAACTACGGCCGCATCAATGTGTGAGCCTCCAAAGTTCAAACATATTTATAGAAGGAATTCAAGATTGCAGCTTCGGAGTAGTATACCTCATGGCCTCGCTAGCGAACAACACGGCTTCGCCAATGTGCCCGTTCGGGGTAGTGCGGTAATGAATGCTGAATAGGTGTCGGTAACGTATCCACGATAAATGATTGAAAAGTACTTAACGACGAAAGTTCCGAACTGAAACATATTTTCATCTCGCTACAGTAGTGGACCGCAGGGCTCATCCAAGCTCACGACGGCAACGCTAGCGATCGCTGACAAATTCACCTACTATTCGGTATAGAACGGCACAAGTTTGCTCCAATACGTTAACGAGTCAACCTCAAGTTCTTCTTTATACCGGGTTACACAGAAAACTGATGAAAATGAAACTTTCAAAAGGAATTGTGCAGTATTCTCGACAAACCACAAAAACTAAAAGTGAGTTTTTCAGGCGTCAGACTCGATCGCCCAACACGTTTACGATTCCATCACCCAGCAGAATGAAGCGTGAATATTAACGAACTGATGTGCCTCCTTCACGCAATATATTGCTACGGGAGAAAACCATCCTTGGCTAAGGCGGCGGTTCTTCTTCTGTATGTCGACAGGACATCTTCCTCGTCGGCTGGGACCGAATTGCTTAGTGCGTTGTTTCTGCTGACTAAAATAATGTGAACAAGGCGTCTGGTCACGCGATATCACCTCTTCTGATCTTGTACAAAGGCCTACAACTTTCCCAGTTGCATCGAACAAGAAGGTGTATAACCCGCGACTGCTTGCCGACAGCGACTAAGGCTACAATAAATGTACACACGTTGTACCTACCCGACTACCGCAGTGAGCCTAACTGTTGTTTACTCATCTACAGCGAGCATTCACCGGACTTGGAATGCCACGCAGGCTCTCACACAGTAGTACGTACCACGAACCTAGCTTTCAATCTATCCTGGTTCCTGAGGGTACGCAGTCGTGGCAGTCCACGTCGACGATGCGCCGATAATGGAATATCCATTTTGGCATATACACTTCTGGAAAATATCGCTATGGTGGACTGCATGAGAAAGAAATACG
This sequence comes from Macrocystis pyrifera, assembly GCA_031763025.1. Lineage (NCBI taxonomy): Eukaryota > Phaeophyceae > Laminariales > Laminariaceae > Macrocystis > Macrocystis pyrifera. Next base: position 12,253,406 of record JASSKH010000001.1, read on the forward strand.
CAACTCGAAGCGAACCGAATATTGATTCACCAGTTTCAACCAAACAATTGAGATAATGGCAATACGTTTTTCGGGAAAGCGTCTAAACTCTCTAGTTAACAGCCAAGGAATGCCTCAGCGTGAATATGAACCTTTATATATGAATATTTAGTTCAGATTGTTTACTATGGAATCAATCGCTAAGAGCTGGAAGAAGCCAACGAGGCTTGTCAGAGTCGGACTCCGGTGGGCGGGTCAGGGCTTTAGCCCGGCCGCACCAGCCGGTCCGGCTTAGCCCACCCATTTTTGATATGATGAGCCACGGCCAGACCTGGCCAACCACAGATTGAAATATTTATGGCGCAGCCCGGCACATGATTGCTTCACGTTTCGTCCCAACCCGCACCATAATATTTAGAACGACATGGGCTCCACACATGCCGGCGCGCTAAACGCCATTTGCGGATACGTGAATTTTACGGCCCGGACCTCGGATTGGCTCATGTACGGTCCTGTTTAGAAAGGTCACACATGTGCGCTTTAGTGAAATTTAGTTCATATGTTCATGCCAAGAGAACAAACTACCCAACAGGCACATATACCCTCTACCCACATAATGTTTCACCACCAATGGCCTGGGCCGATGGTTTCCCCCTTTGCGGGCGCACCCCGACCGCCTTCTGCTGCAGTGCCCAGTGCTGCCGCAGCACCTGCTTCTGTTCCACTTGCTGTTGCAACACCTTCACCTACAACGACACCTTATTCTCTCACATACGTAATCCAAAGGAACTTATAGCTTACCATGTCAGCCATCCTTCAGCAAAAGCTTCTCCGACGGCAGCACCGGTTCTAGTCACCGGTTCGACAACAAAAAACACGAAGGTGAACGTCACTACAACTTTCGGTCATATGTTTCATCTCCGGGCGTAATTTATCGGGTTTTCACCATCGGTTCGGTCCGGGCCGAACCAATAGAAGAACTTGAAACGCTCCGTTGGTGACGAGGAAGGCAAGCAGTGTCCTTGGTACCCCGGCATCGGCATCATGTCCATGTTCAGACATTTGTACCACGACTACGATCAGCAAATTAGCATTGGCGGACGTCGTAGCGGTAGCGGCGGTACACCACATGTTATGTGCCGCGGCCCGGGCCAGCCCGTATAACAACTTAGGCCATCTATTGGGCGGGGTGGACGCGTGCAAGTAGCAGCCGTAGTTCTTCACACGTTATGAACTGCGGGCGGAGTCGGCCCGTCGCAATGGGCCGAATCAGTTATATAGGGCGGGGCTGCCCATAGTAGAGCGCTCATATCATGGGCCGCGGACCGGCTTGTCCATTTCCAGAGGATGGGAAGTTACCCGGCCCGGCGCAAATTAGTTTCAAACACAGCCGGGCATTCGCGTTCAAAGCCCTCGTCCCGGCCTGGTCGGGCCGTCCGATTACAGTTTTCAGATATTTCCGGCACCTTCTGGCCCTGACCGTCGGCCCATGACAAACCCAGGGTACAGTGGTATCTTGGTTCAAGGGGAAACAAGTAGAATAAATACATAAATACCAGACGTGGTGCTGTATGTTCGTGTATTTGTAGAGTCCAGATCGGTCGATATCAAAGCAAACATTACCATGTACCTGAATAAAGGAACAAAGTATATGTTTTGCCGAATATGCTTCAAATTTGGAACTCAAACCTACTCTCGCTTGACCAATACATGAATGAAACCACAGCTACATGGGTAGGTCCAAGATGTAGCACATGAAACCTGTATACATGTATAAAACATGTCCCAGCTCCATACCTGGGACCAACATCGCCAGTAAGACAGGCAATACACATATTTAACATTGCGCCCACGTGACTGTCGAAGCAAGTACCTGCTGCATATTAGCGTCCGATATAAGTCACAAACTATGCTTTGCATTTTGTCTCGTATTGTATTATATGCAAGGTCAAGGAGATTCCGGCATGAATACCCCCTGCGGGATGTTGACGCACTTACACTCCGGTCAGCTGGGCCACTGTAGTGAGCATATTCTTCTTACATGTGAAGATCTAATGACATGAACTGATTACTCATATGTGTTAAAGACACAACTGCCTAAACCGTCATACTCCCTGAAGGCGCATGTACAAACGTGCAGGAACAAATATTTGCTCACTATGAAAGATGTCGTATATCCTTATGCGCGCTGGTGTAACCGTGGTGGAAGCCTTCAAGGGGTATGTACTACACTTCTGCCCCGCCAATACCATACTCGCCTCCGTCCCACTTGCTCTATTACTATACATACTTCATAAAGCGACGGGCAGGGGGGTGTCCCCACGGCGTTTTCTCGACCACCTTGTATCCGCTCACGCCCGTAGTGATCGAGGATGCCGGCTTATAGGGAACGTAAATTTAACAGTATTGCCAAGGTGTACACAGGAAACAATTCCTAATTGGGTATAGAGGAGTAAAGCACTGTAATCACCGTCTCCGAACCGGGCACAAAAAACGTTCCACGCATACTCGTAATGACCGAGATTATATGAAATTTCAAGGAGTAAGCCCGGCTGTACAGACAAGGCGCATATTAAAAAACTTGTCTTGTCTTAGTGAAGCTAAAACCAACTCCGGATACTGTTCGTTGAAGGAGGTACAAATAAGTGTTGCCATCCGAGATCTTGTTTGACACTTTGCGCACTGTGTAAATCATTCACATTGCTGTATTGCACAGAGTTGACTATGGAGTACGTGAAATAACGACGTCACGGCTGTGATGTCTCGATCACGTATCGCTCTTACCGGGTCTCTTACAGTCTCTCACGCTGGGTCTATTTCCAGGTGCCGTTGCCACCTACTGCCATTTGAGCGTATTACAGAAGCAAAAGGGCTACTTCCACCAGAAACGTTAGTTCGTTTGTAGCCCCACAGCGTATCCCCTTGTGTGATATACATTTTTTGAAGGTGATTGAAAATATAAAAAACGAACAGCGCAGCATATAATATACATGGCGCCAAACGAACAATAGAGAACAAACTATAGATACGTACGTACTACCCACATAGACGTAAAACGAACTCTGCGGGGTTCGAACCAGGATATGGTCTAGTGAACGTGACAATTTATGTCGTTGAACCAACCTGCACAAGAGATCTTGTGAAGTAGACAGACGCCTTTCTATGTGAACAGGTAGATACATGAAATGCCCATAATGCTGCTGTGAAAAGTACATAACTTGCACACCCCCCAGGGCGTATTGCGAGCCAGCAGAGTTTGCCCCTGGAGGATCGACATGATCGAGCGAAGTCAGATAAGCGCCGCAAACAGTTCACCGGACGGTGGACCTCGAAAATTGTTCGGCCGTTTGCGGCTCGATACGCAGAACAAAATCGACATTTACACGGGTGATGACCATCTATGTTTACACCTACGGTACGGGAGTCGTCGAAGGCGTTTGGATAGCGATAAAAATTCTACAGTTTCCGCCATCCACCTGGTGTCAGCAGTGTGTTGCTCCGAGAGATATGTTTGTTAACCTACCAACCCATAACTGCACTAGTCCGAATTGTACAACCGCGCAATACCATTGACACCATAGAATCTCGTTGAATGATATTTTTTGGAAATATGCCAGCATAGGACATACTCGAAACTTCCTACCTCAAGCACAGCAATACAACTTTCTAACAGAATACATCAGTTATGCTTTTCTGAAAGGGCCCAATCAAGTTGCAAAGACTATCATTCAAGCCAGTAGTACGAGACGTAGGTAGTGGTGAGTTTTGTCAGAATCTAGCGCCTGCCACATAACGTCGAATCATTTAAATGCTCATTCACAGCCGCATCTGGCGTCGTCCCGTGGGATCAGTTCACACAGACTGCGAATGAAGTCTTCCGTTGGGATCAGATGGCGTCGGATGTAACTCGATAAACTGTTGCTGTGCAGTAACAGAGAGGCAGACGTAAAAAAACACCCAAGAAGTCAGAGTGGTATAGCTCACCTGTGCTCGTTACCTGGTGCCTATGCTAATTTTATCGCAACTAGACCATAGGACTGAGAATAATATGGTGTAAATTGCCTCCTCAATAGCATGGCGAAGACAGAGGCGATACATCGACATTCAACCAACGAGATTGATAACTTATTCATTTCTCGTGTCCGCTTGGACGTCCACGATCCGTCGTACTGAGAATGCCGCGACGTTTCTCTACTACCGTAGATCGAACTGCGCCAAAACGTTGATCTACAGGAATATGTGTATCTGCACGTTTCCTCGAAGAAATTATTGATCCACTCCTCGTGGAGCTGAAGCCAGTTGACCATGTACATCTCCTGTCTGGATGAGAGGATCATATCACAACGCCCACCCCAAACTTCATCTTCGCTGTCCACTATGTAACTTGAGGCCCACGTGTTTGTCATGGCGAGGCTTAATCACGTGATGCATACGCTCGATTCTTCTAAACCCCTGGACGCATCTTCCAGGTGGAAATCTTGGTCAATTAACGCTTTCGTAATTAAAAACGGAAGGGCCTGGACACTGTCAAGCGAGCTGGGGAACAGCCATGTGCAATCTGTTTCCAAGCTGTGTTTCACCGTTTTGTGTCCAAACAACAGTGCTTTCAACGTGGGCTGGAAGTGTGTGTTAGCTGTAGTTCTGACGAACAAGCATCTCCGTGGACAAATTCCCTTGACGTTGTGTGCACGCTACTGTAGACCGCACATAAGTACGTATTCGATTATTACCCGGACAATTGCATCGGGACCCACCCTCTTGCCTAACGTGACGTTGGCATTTCTTGTGGAGACATTCTAGATTGTTGCAAATTCCACAATGTTTTGACGGTCTCTGAATTCAGTACGCCTGCTGTGAAGTATTGCAACGTTGTGCGTTGTCCTCACCAGGACTTCGTATCAGCCAACCTTTTTCAAAGTCGGGGTCGGTTCCATTTGTGTACTCTACTGTGCCATCGCTGCCGTTGCTTCCGCGAAACATATACAATACCTACTACATATTCAGTGATGTGGCAAGGGCATTTCATATGACCGAATGGACACCACATGTATCTCGAGTAGGTGGACGATGATGTGAATCGCTCATGAGCTGCCTGGTGTTTTATTAGTACAGGGTGGTCGCAGCATGAGTATCGGTGCGCTTAGTAAGCACTTGGTCAGGCTTCAGGGCACTATTAGGGCGGCCTCGGCATGCTTAAAGTCATACGTGTGCGATGGATATGACGCGTGTGACCAGCAGGTAGTCGACAATATTGCGTGTTACATACACCTTGTAGCTCTGAATTTCTGTTAGTGATCATCTAACAAAGTAATGGTGAACACATTTGGAGTGTCATACACAAATATATTGAGGCTTGAAGCTGATGTGCCTATCCAATTCGAGTGGTGAGTGTCCCGTGAAGGCCCCGAAATTGTCTGTGACCATCCGACGATTCGCCCTCCCCTTCTCCTCGCCTTGTCGACAGGGCGTCATGATGGGAAAGCTGCAGGAAACTTTGAAACACATTCAGGATCCAGTGTCTCGAATGGTGCCCTAGACGAGACAGAGCAACCTACCAATCGTTGCCAAATTGGTGTGTGCGCGTTGAGTGCACGTGTTGATTTTTGTTTCGACTGCATCACGTAGCACTGATGGTGGTCTCACGTTTACGCCATCGACGCCTACTTTGTGCATCGGTGTCGTTGAAGTTCAGTGATGTTTGATGTGACACGGTGCTTACGTGAACGACATTTCTGCGGGTTATACTTCCTTCTGCTTCTGTTGAAACCAGCGGTCAAGGAATCTCGGATAGTACCATTTCCGTTTTTGACGATGGAAACGACATTAGTTTTTAGGCAACGTTAAAGGCACGGGTGTCATCAAGTGTTTCCAATCATAGACCATCTTGCATATCATATGTTATCTGCATTTTAGTATGGGGACCAACGTTTTTCACTAATTTAACATACAATAAGTGGTAGACGTCGAACGCATACACATCCAAAGGTGCGGTAATCAACTTGCAGTCCTCGAACCCTGAACAACATGAATCAACATACTATACATGCTTGAGGTCATGTCGGAAGCGGTTTGCCTGTAGTCCCATTCTCGTGACTCGAATAACTTCCTAAAAAACTGAAGCCCGGTGCAAAACTCCAATATCTGCTGTCAAACACCACCGCCACCAGATGCAATTGATACAACAGACCATGGCGAAATATTTGCCTGCTATGCTGGCAGCATGGATAGAGGCGATTTTCAATCGAATTTGCCTTGGCATTGTTTCACCCGAACGTTTTAGGCGCATTGATGAACCGTAGCCACACCGGGAATGAAATCACGCGATACGATATACCAAACACGGAGTAGCACGCATGAAATGCGAACTCCCCTGTATAGTGGTATATAATGTGAAAAAAGTTATCTACAGAGCTGGTGAGAGATGATCGACTTCGAATTATAATAGACAACACAAATGACGATATAATCCTGGAGTGGACGAAGACCTTATAAGATCAGGGTGAAACAAATAGTCTTAGTAACTGCCGTAACAGCTCTGTCATATTAATAGCGTTCATGAGGAACATATGGGCGAACGTCTCGCACGATGCACCATATCAGTAGTCTGTGGATACACATGTCTGTCAAGCCTGGGTGTTGCATTTTTGGGAGCTCGTGATCGGTGTGATCTCGGAGTGATCCCGGTCAATATTATCGGGGAGAATCTCTTCGTGAGCGAAGGACGTACGTGTTGTACGCTCATGTACGTAGGCATTTCCAAGGTTGGTTTCAGCAGCGATTAACCAGTGTGCACGTTTTGGCCAGGAAAAAACTGGAACAATCCTTGAGCCAATAACATACCCGGTTTTGGATTGCTTAAACGTAAGTAGCCAGGTACTGAACAGTCCAATTTTCTGCACTAAAACATCTTTGACACCCGAAACAATTCAGAATGGAATATGCAGACGTATCAATACGGCAAGGGACCGCAGGCTACAACATCCACCGCTATCGAAAACCAACAACACCTGAGATAAAACATGCACCGCTAGGCACCAGCCAAATAGTGTTGGATAAGCTAGGAATAATTTAATCCAGCGATTGACGTCGTTACAGCGGTGTGAAGCCTACGTGCAATCGTACCATGACTGCCACATTATTGTCTCAGTTTCTAAGGTTCGAACATAGTTATGGAAGTAATATTTTTTTTAGACTCGGAGACATAGATATTATTGTCCCGCTAGCGAAAGAAACGGCAGCAGGTAAAGTTCACACGAGAACGGCTACATCGCTAGAGCTTGTCAGCTGTAGGATGCGAACAAACAAACATGAGAGCAAACACCGAGTTTAATGCCATCTTGGGATAATATGTCGCGAGAGATACCCTAGAGTGGGCATGTTTGGGCTATGTTGTAATGCCCGACAACATTCACGGTTACCTAATTGACAGATTAGCCACAACAAATACCGAATGTATTCTCGATTAGAGAGTCGGATGGACAAAGCTTGACATGTCGCTATTAAGAGTGGACACTGGGCTGCACCTTAGGTCTTCGTGAAAATAGCAACAGCAACTCTTCACCTCGTCATCTGCCGGTACTGTAATGACCAGCACAGGAGTGCACAGCCACCCGTACCCAAGATATATATTTTTCTGCTGTTGCCAGCGACACGCGTGTGTGGAATTTCTCGGCAGCGATGCCTATATATATATGGATGTACAGCACAGTTTTAGATATCAAATGGCTATAGAATGATTTTCATCAGTTCACGATGATGTATCTTGACCGGGAAAGCTTTAGATATCGCTAGTGGATCCGAGGGCCACATCCCAGCTCCTGGTTAGAACAGCATTGATCCTTGAGGTAAACCTCTACCAGGTAAGGAACAGCAACAACAGTAAATTTCGTGCAAGATAAAGGCATACTCGACGCTTGCTAGGGCTTCGCTATTTGACGGTTCAGGGTAGTGCTTAACCCTTTTTGAACCGCAGTCCCGATTTGGGGACAAATGACTTGGAATTAGACTGGTTTGTCCCCAAATCGGGACTGCGGTACTAAAACTGATGCAAGATTGTGTCGGTTAAGAATTTGCTGTTAATGATCGCAAACTGTTTCACGATGGACGATCCGGACGGGTATATCTTTGCATCTCGCGAGTGGACCGCAGGGCTCCATTCAAACTCCTGACGCCGATGCCAACGATCTATTGACCTCATGACTTACTCGACAGAGACCGGCACAAGCCTACTCGCAAACCATTTCTAGTCAACATCATGTTCTTTTCTTGGCAGTGCTTTACGTGCGAGAGATACGATACCCTACGGAACACTAGCTTGAGTAATACTTTCGGACAAAGAACGTGAAATACACGTGAATGTTTCAGGTGTCAGACTGAAAGTCGAACAAGGCGGATGAGTCTCGTTTTTCGTTCGTTCGTGCCGTCCACGAACCGATCGCCCCTACCGGGAGCGAACACCGTACGTATCGAAAAGGATTGGCTCTGCCAAATATTTTATTTCTATATACAGTAGCGAAAGAGCTTTCAAGCTTGTACCAAACACACCGTTTTCTGTGCACCTGGTACATGTTCGCATCGAAGACAACAATAAATTAAAGGTGAAAACCGTCTGCATAGCACGATCCTCTTTGTGTGCCCAGTAAACTGCTCGAAAATCCACACCTCTCTGAGTGTTAGATCCATGTGCGTCCAGAATCTAAATAGACCATAAACACAAAATATTCCAAGCGGACATATACCTGGTTTATTCTACCGTGTGTTGGTTTAACGGGTGTGTGTGGTGGACGTTCAGACGTATCAGAGCCATATGCCTACAACGTCGTCACAATGGGACAACTGTTGGGCGCGAAAAAGAAAAGTTATCCTTGTCTACGTCCGAGGTACTTTTTCGATATGCCGAAAGGACTTTTATATAGCCCGGAGAAAATTGTATATATTTTCGCAAAAAATATTATATATATATCTTCGACGAAAATAATACCTGGTATATATTTTCTTCAGCAATTACAAGCGCCGTTGCTCAACCCAATAAATATCCACGGTCGGGCGGTGACGCGAAGCCCATTATACTGGTGGACTATTACGGGGGACCATAGTCAATAGGACCAAATATGTTTAGTAAATATTGGTTAATATATGGGTTTTGGTATGTGTCGTAGGTCCTATGAACTATGGTCCCCACTAATAGTCAAATCTAAAGTGTTGGAATAATGGCATTACGTCCTCTGGGATCAGCTGGAAAGGCACCAGTTTCAAGGAATGCCTGATCCCGGTCAGGTGCGAATACCTATACGTATGTGCTGGTGATGATCTCATATGTATTCAACCGCGATACCCAAAAACCACTGACCGGTAGTTTTTTTGAAAGATGACACCAGATAAACACTTACTCTAAATGGTGCGATATATACGTGTAGTGTATAGTCCAAACCAGTTAACTCAAAACAAGCCTGGTCACGTAGTAATCGAATGGAACCAAAGGGTCTATATACTGCAACTTGTATTTTCAAACTGCTAAACAAGCAAAGGCACGGTGTCAAGCAGCTTGAACCGACATCGGCTAGATAGTACCGACACCACCAAGTTGGTTCCTGCCGGCCACGCGTCCGTATACGTAGCATGCGAAGTATACCTTATAGCACCAAATACGAAATATATCGAATTAAACATGCTATGACGACGGAGGGCAACAGGTTCAAACGTACATTAACACATACTACGTAGTATGTCTTTAAGGCTCTAGTACCACCAGAGACGCATTTACTCATGCGTACACGTTTTTCTCGTTCCAACCGCTGTATATTATGTCAAAATTCGCGCTGTGAGTGAACCGACTATTGCCAACATGTCTATATATCCCTCGTTTACGGTATGCAGAACATATTCCCCTGATTTCGGACGAAGTAGTTCATACTTCTAATAGATAAAGTCACAAAATGACTACTTTCACCACTCCCCACCCTCTTCTCTCGCATGAGATTTGATATTTTCCTCGACGAAACTCGAGTCTTCGCACAAGGACAAAATACACGATGTATGTTCATTCGCGTCTAGGTATGGAATTTAACGTACCTCTCTAAATTGAGGCACGACCGACGCTCCGTGATAGCAAACTGTACAACCGAGCTTCTTCCAGGTGTATGGCCTTTCCATACACCTTCTTGAAACGATGGCTCGCGGTTCCACATCACGCAACATTCAAGGACACAAAACCAGCAAACGCATGTAAAACCAACGTGGCCAATTTGACACCATCATGCATGTTGCATCTTTCAATACATTGCATGCATTTTGAACTTTTTTCTCCGGGTGCTACCACCGATGCGGTTGATGTCCGTATACCGTAAATGGGATATCGAAAGAAACATATAAACGTGGCTGGTGTTTTTTATATTTCGAATGATACGAACTACTTTTCACAGCTTCCATTGCTACACACCACGGAAAACATAAGACAGACTCATGCTGATTAATAGTCAGAATACATGAACAGTATACTACTATTCTAAATATAGTACATCTCCATACACAACACCAGATAAAATCGTATGATACGACACGGACTACAGTATCATATATTTACACTGTTGCATTAGTTATGCCAGATCTCCCTCTTGTAACAGCGTGGGCCCAAACATCGCCTATCCCTAAGTTGGAAATCGCCCGGGTTGCGAACGTGAATGCGTCTCGCGCACCTGGCGTGAACGCAAATGTTTGCAAACGCGTCTAAAGGATGTATCGTACAGATCCAGACCGGTGGCGCTTACGCGTATCACATAGCACCGTACATTGACGGAATAACCTATGATCATGAAGCCGTACCCCTCTTTCGGATGGATTGGTATCCTATACGGTACTGCTGCGGCTATCGAATGTCTGTTTCCCCGTGATCCAAATTTGTTTTTATGGCGAATCCTTCTGCCCAACATTTTCCCTATTTCAACGGACGACGTACGGTGGGGCAAGCACGAATATCATGGATTCCTTTAAAATGGGCCTGGTGAACCACAACACGCAGGTTTGAAAATATTTATCAACACGTTATGCGCGACGGGCATGTCCCGCCGAAACGTAGGTTCAAATAGCCCAAAGAAAGTGTTGTGGCTTTCTAGAGCTGGCGGCGATGTTACAACACTAGATGTGAAAAAGCACGGGGGTAAAACCTTTTACGCTCCGTCTCCGTCTTCAGCAACGAGCTTGGTGTACCCACCACCTCACTCCGTGCTCCTCCTCTCCAACAAAACTAACCCTCTTACTTCACACTTCATACTCCTACCCAAGACTCTATCACCATGCGTTCGTCGGCTATCCTCGCCACCATCTTCGCTGCCACCGTTGGCACTACTTCAGGTGAGATTGTTCCCGCGTATGGTCAATGTTGTCAGGTTCGGGTCCACCGCGATGACGATAAAAAAATGTTCCGGGTTGCTCGTGGCAGAAGAATGGAAATTTAGATGTGCAATGGACTTTAAACGTCAGCATGGCCCTGAAGCGTCTGCGTGTAACATTTTGCTCATTGGTGTACAGCACTCGCATCAAATGCACGCGGTATGAGATCGTCCGGCGGTGAGGATGTCAATAATGACACCTCATCCCCTGTGCGATTTCTTCCGGAGTTGTATCCACTGCTCGTTCGAGTTTCTCTATCTTTGACGTAAGGTTGACGATAAGACACGACAATGCTCGGTAACACGCTACTGGTGAAATGGTCCATAACCTACCGTAGCTTTCCTCACATACGTAGGAGAGCGATGCACTTCAACATTGTTTCGGGAGCTGTTAATACATGCATCACCCATACAGACACCTTGGCAGCAACGTGCCATGCACCGTAGAACAGCGCGGCAACCCCCACTGTGCATATACCTAAGGCATGTGCTACCAGAAAATTGTCAAACAAATACGCCACATATATTCGTCACGACTTACATCGACCTGGTTCACGCGACATACTCGGTGTATCTAAAAGATTAATATCTATATAGTCTTGCATGTCAAGGCTGTCTTGTAGTATTGGCACTGACATAGACGACGGGCCACACTCCGAGTTAAACCAATGTATTGGTGAGCTTGTCTAGGCTCACAGAAAATGTTTGAAAGGCGCCAAAAATATACGTACATGAAAAATCTTGAGTAGCATCGGCAAACCCCCGCTTGTTAAAGTGTGAATTCGTAGAGGGGAGACATTTGAATCACCTTGCCATCTTTAGGCAGTATTGAACATCTAATTGATATTTTCAGCAACATGTACGGCCATATATTACGTGGGAACGTTTCTGAGGTGTTTGTCCGACGCGCAGACGTTACCAGATGAGGAAACTGTAACGTAGAATATGCCACGATGGACCCTGTACGTCATAAGAATACACACAAAGCGCCAAACATTCGGAATGTCATACGAAGCCTAACCACATTAGACATGCACCTTCATTTCACCCGTCTCATACCGTGTACATGTCAGCCCTCGTCGACGCGAGCGAGCGGACCTGGGTGGACGTCAAGGCCAATGGGTACGACACGCGGACGTCTGGGAGTGGCTGCAGCCCGAAAGGTTGCGTACCGGACAACACGCGGGACAACGATATCTGGGCTAACTCTCGCTGGTCCTGCAAGGGTGATATCCTCGACAGCTCTGATAAGGACGACGGTTGCTGCATCACGTACTGCTTCGAGGAACCGCAAGACATTGAGAAGATTCGAATCGCCTTCCACCAGGGTACGTCTAGAACCCGGACATTGGACGTGTTCGACAACCATTACTACCACAGCACCATCTCGTCCAGCGGTAAGACTAACGGATTCCAGACGTACGACCTGTACACCGACGAAACTGAGGAGCTCAAGCTTTGCCTATACGACCCTAAGTGGAACACGGACGTCTGGCTGAGCATCACCGAGGTACGTCTTTGTAGATTTAGGGTTAAGATGTTGTTGTTCTGCACAACATGCATGTCTTCTTGCGGTCTCTCATCACATACGGCTTGTGTTTGCGAGCGTACGGTAGCAATTGCGGTCACTGCTATCTGCGTTTACCACCGTCTACCTGTTTTGTTTCTAGGTTATCAGCCCTGTCAATCCTTGTCGCCAGCTTGTTTGCCAATGCACTCTACGGTGACGGTTTGAAAATTACGAAATACCTAAACCAGTATACATGGACATCGATAGAAATCAAGTTGTTGCTTGATCGATTTTGTTCGAAATGCGGAACGACAAAATCGCAAAGGTAATTTTCCAAGGAACTGTTTCGTCCCGAATACAAGGCGTTCAACGTGGGATTCACACAAGCCTAGCAGCGTTCGGAGAACAAAGCGACTCTAATGCAACGGGCATCGTTCGCCATCGGTAAATTAATGACAACGTTTGCGAGGTCGATGACCATCGGCTACCGAAGATTCCTTGCTATGCGTAGGTCACCACTACGTTGCATTGTAAACAAGAAAACATGCGCTCACGTGACTGTTGAAGCAATAGACTGCTGAACATTTGCGTGGGATATACTTCACGGGATATAGGCTACATTACAACGTAGCCAACGTGGTATAGTCTTCGTTGCAAAGTGATTGTTAAGGCCGCCTGAATACGGCCTGCTTGACGTTGACAAACTCACAGTCCGGCCTACTGTGCCACTGTAGCGGGTATTGTCTTCGTACGTGTGAAGACCCCTTGATATATACTGCCTCGTTGTATGTCATATAGTAACAACGCTAATAGAATGTTTGCCAAACCGTCAAAGTACCTAAAGGCGCATGTACAAACATGCAGAATCAACTCGTTGCTTGCTGTCGAAGATCAATTATATCAGTATGCGCGTTGGGGTAGGCGTGGCTAAAAACCTTCCAAGGGATGTACTACACTTCCGCCCCGCCGATGCCGTACCCGACTCCATTCCTTGTGCTCTAACAAGATACAATGGAGTCTTCGGCGCGGGGAGCTAGGGGGCTTCGCCACGGCGGGTTCTCGCCCCCCTTGTTGCTGCCCACGCCCGTAATGACCGCGGAAGTCAGCAAATACAGGATGTCGGTGTAACAGTACTGGCAAGGTGTAGATAGGAAGCAAAACTCCATTGGGTGAAGAGGAATAAAACACGCCAATAACCATCGACAAACAAGACATAAAGAAAGTTCCGGTGGCCGTGCCCGTATGACCGGATGTTGGCAACTTCAAGCCGTTAGCGTGGTAGTACTAACAAGGCGTACCTCAAAAACTCCTCAGGTCGGAGTGAACCGAAAAACAACATCGGAAATATTCGCTGAGACACATACCGAAGAGAGTTGCCATCCGGCACCCTGTTTGACAACTGGCGCACTTTGTGAATCAATGACATTTTTCCATTGCACAGGGTTGACCATGTCGTACGTACATAACGGCGTCAACGTCTATGATTTCCTGATCACATATCGCTCTAACCGGTTCTCTTATCGTCTCTCCCTTTGCGCCTAATTCAAGGTACTGTTTCTATCTATGATCAATTGTGCGTATACCAGCAGTAGAAGGACTACTTTGACCAGGAATGTTTGTATCTTTGTCAAACTACAGCTTATCTGCTTGTATACTAAAATATTTTTCAGCATGATAGAAAACATCAACAACGAAGAGCAACAGTATATCATGTACATGACGCCGAAAGAACAACAGAGAACAAATCATAGATATGTACGTACTACTCACACAAACATTAAAACGAGCTCTGCAGGATTCGAACCAGGTTATGGTCTGGTGAACGTGGCAATACATATTATTCAACCCATCTCCATCAAAGACGCTGTGACATACACCGGTGCCTTTCTATGAAAACAAGTAGATTCTTGAAATGGAAGCAATGCTTTAGTGAAGAATACTTAACTTGTACACGCACCCGGGACGCATTGCGAGCCGGAAGGGTTTGCCCCTGGCAGGGTCGACGGGGGCGAACAAAGCGAGGTAAGCGCGGCAAACGCACACCGGAAGGTGGACCTCAGTACACGTTTGGCCGTTTGTGGCTCGACACCTCGAAAACAATAGACATTTCCACGGCTGAGGGCCAACCTCATGATATATAATGTGTATGTTTGCACCCACGGGTAGGTACTGCAGTCGTCGGAGGCGTTTGGATAGCGCAATAAACTGCAGTTTGATGAATATTGGACTATCCACCACCCGGCTTCATCAGTGTGTTTACGCGAGCAAAAAAATATATAAACGACCAACAGGAACTTAGTCCAGAGTGTATCACCGCGCGATGACATGGACGGTTCAAAATCTCGCTGCATGATATCTGGAAAGTATGTCGGAGTACGATATATATTCGACACTTACCATTAACCCCTCAAACACTACAATACAACCTTCGAACTAAAAGCATCCGTGATGCTTTGTGTAAAGGGCCGAATCAAGTTGGAAATACTATCACTCAAACAAATAATGTCAGACGAGAGTAGTGGCTAGGTTTGCCACAATCTAGCGCCTGCTATATATTATCGTATCTTGTATACGGTTTTTCACAGACGAACATGGCGTCGACCCTTTTGGATCAGGTCACACAGACAGTGTATGGAATTTTCCGTTCTGATCAGATATCGTTGGATGTAAGACTATATGATGCTGATATTCAGGAATGGGAGCGCATACGTTAGGAAAAAGCCAAAACATCAGGCCCGTATAGCGTAGCTGTGCTCGTTGCCATATGTACATGTGAAATAGATTGCGAGAACACTCCAGGAGTCAGAGTAATGTGTTGTAGACTGCTTCTTCGACTTTATTTCTAAGACAGACGCGATACATTGATATTCAACGTTGGGAATTCATAAAACATTTGTTTCTCGTGTCCGCTTGGATGTCCACGATGCGTCGTTCTGAGGTTGCCACGATGATGCTTCCACTACCGTACATTAACCTTATCCGCAAACAAATCTACTAAAATACTTGTACGTTCACATTCCCTCGATGCTACGATGGAACCAGCTCTAATTTAGCTGAATCCAGTTGTCCATGCGTATCTCCCGGCTGGATGAGTAGATATTTCACGACGCGCACCGCAAGTTATATCTTAGCTGTCCGCAATGTGAGCTGAAGACTCAATCGTTTTGTCCTAACGAGGCGTTGTTGACGTTCATTTATTCCGCACCTCTCGGTGTATCGTCCAGGTGGAGATATTGGTGAAATAACGCTCCGATGAAATTGGGGGCCAGGCGACCGTCAAGCGAGCTGGGAAACAGCCATGGACATTCTGTTTCAAGGCTGTGTAAATCGTATTCCTGTATCGAAACGACAGTGCTTTCAACGTGGGTTGGCAGTGTGGGTTAGCTGTAGTTCAGACGAACGGGTATCCCAGTGGATGGATTCCATCGATGTCGTGCACGCACTACTATAGGTCGTACACAAGTACATCTCAGACTAGGCTCAACGGGGGTCCCCTGTTGTCGGACGTGTGCTTTGCATTCCGTGTGGAAGCATTCGAGAAAATTGCAAACTCCACAATGTTTGAAAATCTCTGAATTCAGTACGCGTAATGTGCTGCCACGTTGTGTGTTGTCCTCTTTAGGATTTCGTAAATGCCAACGTTTTTCAAGGTAGGGGTTCTATCCATTAGTGTACGCTCTGTGCGACCGCTGCGGTTTCTTTCGCAAAAACAATACAATACCTGCAACACATAAGCAGTTATATAACAAGGGAATAGGACATGACCGGATGAGCGCTTGGTGTATCTGGAGTAGGTGGGCGCCGGTGTGAATCGATTATGAGCTGTTTGGTGTTTTTTCAAGACGAGGTGTATCGCAACGTGAGTACCGGGCCCATATTTAGACTTGGTCCGGCCTCAGACAATTATCAGGACGGGGTAGACATGCCAGAAGTCCAACGTGTGAGATGGAGTTGATGCGTGTGGCCAGCAGGTGAACGACAGCATGCGGTACATATATTGTTTTGGAAATCGCTAGCGATCATCTCGCAACTCAATGGAGGCTTGAAGCTGATGTACCAAGTAGATTCGAGGGATGAGTGTCCCGTGAAAGATGCCAATTTGAATGTGATGGTCCAACGATTCACTCCCCCCACACCCTCTTCTCGCCTTGTCCTTGTCGAGGGGGCGTTATGAGGGGAATGCTGCAGGACACCTTGTAACGCATTCGAGATTCAGATTGTCTTCATTGGGGCCCAACATTTTTGGGATGAACCTACCCGTCGTTATCTAATTGACGTGTGAACTTTCAGTGCTCGTGTTCAAGTGTTTCTGGTACACTTTCACGAGGCCATGATTCGTGTCTCATGTGGACGGTTTTGATACCTACGTTGGGTCTCGATGTTGTTGAAGTTGGATGATGTTTGATGCGATAAGATGCTTACGTGTACGCCATTTCTGCGGGTGATATTTCGTTCTGCTTCCGTTGACGTCAGCAATACAGAATTCTCGGCTTGTACCGTTTCCATTTTGATAATGGCGACGTCGGTGAGTTTAATGCCTTGCTAAATGCTCCCCCGTCGTCAAGTGGTACCGACCACATACCCCCTCGCATCTCATCTGTGATCGATACTTTAAGATTGGACCCAATTGATTTATCGAAGTGGACAGACATTGAGTAGTAAACGGTAAGCACACATAGTTCCAACATTGCGGGAATAATATTGCAGGCTTCGAACCCCGAATATTATTAAACGACATAGTATACAGGCTTTGGAAATTGATTTCTGCACACACACACCCGTGACACAAATATCGCCCTGACAATGGACGACCGGTGTGAACCTCCGATCCATCCAGTCAAACACCCCCGTCAACAGATATAGCCGATAAAACCAACCAGGACAAATATGCGTGGCTGCTATCTCAGCAGCATACGCGAAGGCAAGTTTCACACGACCGAGCCTTGGCGTTGTTGTTGACATAAACCCTCCACCTAGTCGCCACACGTAGCGAGAAACAGAGTGAAATTACGATATGTGATATCTGAATTACGGAGTAGGACGTATGAAGAGCGAAGTCCCTGATGTATTTGTATGGAACGGGTGGACCGTGATAGAAAACTGGTGAGAGGTGGCTGATTAAAGATAATTTTATTCATCCCAATTAATTGACGAGATAATCCTTGAGCGGGGGCTGCATTCGTACCTCTCCTAAAGCTGAAACAACACATGAATTGTGGAACTTCTCGTCGACAACCAATTTCACTCCAGCCAGGGCACCGTGCCGGTGACAGCAACTTAAGCAGTAAATGTGATTAACTGAAAGGCTCAAAGTGTCTGCCTGAAACTCCTACTCTAACCAACTAGCTTAATGGCGCTTCCCTTATCGTTGATTATGAACATAGGGGCGAACGCCTCGCACAAAAAGACTATTTCGGCCTTCTGCGGGTCCACATGTCTGACAAGACTGGGTCTTGCATTATTAGAGACGTCACGACGGGTGTGACATCGTAACTATCTCGGGCAATATATTCGGCGAAAATCTGCTCTATGCGCGTGAACCCAAGGACGCACATGTTGTACGTTCATGTACGTAGGTATTCCTACGATTGTGGTCTTCAGCGATACATCGGTTTGGATGTTTTCCCTAACCGAAACAGAAGTAGCGATCGTTGACAAAATCACTCACCCGGTATAGACCAGCATTAACGTATAAAGCTAGCTGTTGTACATTCTGTTATTTTCACTGAAGCATCAAATATACCCGGAACAATTCAGAATGAAATATTCAGACCGGCTACGGTAGTGCGCAACAGGCTCCAACATCTACACCTAGCGAGCAACAACGATGCCTGGGCTGAAACATGTACCGCTATGCATTAGCCTAACAGCGTTCAACAAGCTCGGGATAATTTGATATAGCTTTTGACGTGGCGGTTGCAGCGGCGTGACATGTATGTGCAATTTCACAATTTCGGCCGCATTAATGTGTGAGCCTCTAAAGTTCAAACATATTCAAATATGTAGTTCAAGATTGCAGATTCGGAGTAGTAGACCTCACCGCTTCGTTAGCGAATAACACGGCTTCGCCAACGTGACGGTTCGGGGTAGTGCGGTAATGAATGCTGCATAACGTGTCGGTAACGTATCCACGATAAACGATTGCAAAGTACTTAACGACGAAATTTCCAGACTGAAACATATTTTCAATTCTCGCTAGTGGACCGCCGGGCTTCATGCAAGCTCCAGACGGCAACGCTAGCGATCGCTGATAAGTTCACCTACTCGGTATAGAACGGCACAAGCTTGCTCCCATACGTGAACTGGTCAACGTCAGGTTCTTCTCTATACAGGGTTACGCAGAAAACTGATAAAAATGAAATTTCAAAAAGGAATTGTGCAGTGTTCCCGACAAACCACACAGACTATAAGTGAGTTTTCCAGGGGTCAGACTCGATCGCCTAACACGCTTACGATTCCATCGCCCAGCGGAATGAAGTGTGAACAAAAACGAACTGATGTGGCTCTTTCACGCAAAATATTGTTACCGCAGAAAACATCCTTGTCTATGGCGGCGGTTCTTCTTCTGTATGTCGACAGGACATGCTCCTCGTCGGCTAGGACGGAATTGCTGCGTTGTTTCTGCAGACTAAAATAATGTGTACAAGGCGTCTGGTCACGCGATATCACCTCTTCTGATCGTGTACAAAGGCCTACCACTTTCTCAGTTGCATCTAACAAGAAAGTGTATAACCGGCGACTGCTTGCCGACAGCGACTAAGGCTACAACAAATGTACACACGTTGTTGGCCATGGTCCACGGTTGAACCTACCCGACTACCGCAGTGAGCCTAACTGTTGTTTGCTCATCTACAGCGAGCATTCACCGGACTCGGAATACCAAGCGAGTTCCCACACAGTAGTACGTACCACGAACCTAGCTTTCAATCTATCCTGGTTTCTGCGGGTACACATTCATGGCAGTCCACGTCAACGATGCGCTGACAATGGAATATTCAATTCGGCATATACACTTCTGGAAATTATCGTTTTGGTGGACTGAATGAGAAGGAAATACGTAACTCAAAGCAAACCGGATATTGATTCACCAGTCTGAACCAAACAATTGAGATAATGGCAATACGTTTCCTCGAGAAAGCGTCTAAAATCTCAAGTTAACAGCCAAGGAACGCTCCAGAGTGAATATTAATTTTTATATATGAATATTTAGTTTAAATTTTTCCCTATGGAATCAATCGCCAAAAGCTGGTAGAAGCCGGGGCTTGTCATAGTCGGACTCTGTTGGGCGGGCCAGAGTTTTAGCCCGGCCGCACCAGCCGGTCCTGCTTGGCCCATCCATTTGTTTTCGGATGAGCCATGGCCCGACCTGGCCAACCACAGATTGAGATATTTCTGGCGCAGCCCGGCACATGAAAGCTTCAAACGTTTCGTCCCAATCTGGACCATAACATTTATAACGAGAATCATGACACCCGGGCTCCACACGTGCCGGCAAGTCAAATGCCATTGGCCAGTACGTGAATTGTACGGGCCGGACCTCGGAGTGGCCCAAGTACGGTCCCTTTAAGGAAGGTCACACATGTGCGCTTTAGTGTAGTTTTGTTCAAGTTTTTTTGCCACGCGAGCAAACTACCTAAGAGGCACATATACCCTCAACCCCCATATATGTTCTCCACCAATGGCCTGGGCCGATGGTTTCCCCCTTTGCGGGCCCACCCCCACCCCCTTCTGCTGCTGTGCCCAGTGCTGCAACGGCACCTGCTTACGCTCCACTTGCTGCTGCAACACCCTCTGCTACAATGACACCTGCTCTTCTAAATACGTAATCCAAAGAAACATAGTTCAAAGTATGGAGTACGCCGTCAGCCATCCTTCAGCAAAGGCTTCTCCGACAGCAGCACCGGTTCTAGTCAACGGTTCGACAACTCAAAACACGAAGGTGAACGTCAATACAACTTTCGGTCGTATGATGTCTCATCTCCGGGCGTACTGTATTGGGTTTTCACCAGCGGTTCTGTCCGGGCCGAACCAGGAGATGAACTTGAAACGCTCCTCTGGTGACGGGGAGGGCAAGCAGTGTCCTTTGTACCCCGGCGACGGCATCATGTCCATGCTCAGACATTTGTACAAGGACTACGAACAGGAAATTAGCTTTGGCGGACGTCGTAGTGGTAGCGGCGGTACACCACGTGTAATGTGCCGCGACCCGGGCCAGCCCGTATAGCAACTTAGGTCATCTATTGGGCGGGGTGGACGCCGTACAACTAGCAGGTGTAGTACCTCACACGTTATGCACTGCGGGCGGAGCCGGCCCGTCGAACCGAACGGGCCGAATCAGTTATATAGGGCGGGGCTGCCCATAGTAGAGCGCTCATATCATGCGCCGCGGACCGGCTTGCCCATTTCCAGAGGATGGGAAGTTACCCGGCCCGCGCAATTTGGTTTCAAACACAGCCGGGCATTCGCGTTCAATGCCCTCGTCCCGGCCTGGTCGGGCCGTCCGATGACAGCTTTCAGATATTTCCGGCCCCTTCTGGCCCTGACCACTGGCCCATGACAAGCCCAGGATACAATGGTATCTTGGTTCAAAGAGAAACAAGTAGAATAAATACCACACGTGGTGCTGTATGTTCGTGTATTTGTAGAATCCAGATATGTCAAGGTCAAATCAAACATTACCATGTACCTGAATGAAGCAACAAAGTGTATCTTTTGCTGAATATGCTTCAAATTTGGAACTCAAAACTCCTCTCGGTTGACCAATGCATGAATGAAAACACAGCTACATGCGTAAGTCCACAGGAGGGAGCACATGAAACATATATACATGTATAAAACATGTCCCATCTCCATACCTGGGACCAACATCGCCAGTAAGACAGGCAATACACAAATTTATCATTGATCCCAAGTGACTGTCGAAGCAAGTACCTGCTGCATATTAGCGTCCAATATAAGTCACAAAATATTGTTTGCATTTTCCCAATGTCGTATTGTATTCCTTGCAAGGTCAAGGAGATTCCGGCATGACTACCGCCTGCGCGATGTTGACACACTTACACTTCGGTCAGCTGTGCCACTATAGGGAGCATATTCTTCGTACACGTGAAGATCTAATGACATGAACTGATTACTTCTATGTGTTAAGGTCACAACTGCCTAAACCGCCATGCGCTCTATAGGCGCATGTATAAACTTGCAGGAACAAATATTTTCCCACTATGGAAAATGTGGTATATTCTTACGCGCGCTGGGGAAACCGTGGTGGAAACCTTCAGGGGGTATTATCTACTACACTTCCGCCCCGCCGATACCATACTCGCCTCCGTTCCACGTGCTCTAATACTTTAGATACTTCATGAAGGGCTTCGGCGCGACGGGCAGGGAGATGTCCCCACGGCGTTTCCCCGCGCGCTTGGTCTCCGCTCACGCCTGTAGTGATCGAGGATGCCGGCTAATAAGGAACGTAAATGTAACAGTATTGCCAAGGTGTACACAGGAAACAATTCGTATTGGGTGTAGAGGCGTAAAGCACTGCAGTCACCGTCGCCGAACCAGACGCAAATTAACGTCCCACGCATGCCCGTAAGGACCGTAAGCCCGGCTGTACAGACAAGGCGCATGTATAAAGGAATCCTCTCGTCTTAGTGAAGCTAAAAACCACTCCGGATACTATTCGTTGAACAAGATACAAAAGAATGTTGACATCCGAGATCTTGTTTGACACTTTGCGCACTCTGTAAATCATTCGCATCGCTGTATTGCACAGAGTTGACTATAGAGTACGTGAAATGACGACGTCAACGTCTGTGATGTCCCGATCACGTATCGCTCTTACCGGATCTCCTACAGTCTCTCATGTTGGGTCTATGTCCAGGTGCCGTTGCCACCTACTGCCATTTGAGCGTATTACAGCAGCAGGAGGGCTACTGTCACCAGAAACGTCAGCTCATTTGTAGCCCTCCTGCGTATCCCCTTGTGTGATATACGTATTTTTTAAGGTGATTGAAAATGTATAAAAACGAACAGCAGCAGCAATATAATATACATGGCGGCGAACGAACAATAGAGAACAAACTATAGATACGTACGTACTACCCACATAGACGTACAACGAGGTCTGCTGGATTCGAACCAGGATATGGTCTGCTGAACCTGACAATTTATGTCATTGAACCAACCTGCACAAGAGATCTTGTGAGGTAAACAGGCGCCTTCCTATCTGAAAAGAGAACTACATGAAATGCCAATAATGCTGCTGTGAAAAGTACATAACTTACACACGCCCCCAGGACGTATGGCGAGCCGGAAGAGTTTGTTCCTGGAGGATCGACAAGATCGAGCGAAGTCAGATAAGGGCGGCAATCAGTTCACCGGACGGTGGACCCCGAAAATTGTTCGGCCGTTTGCGGCTCGATACCTAGAACAAAAACCGACATTTACACGGCTGATGACCGATCATGTTTACACCTACGGTACGGGAGTCGTCGAAGGCGTTTGGATAGCGGTAAAAATTCTACAGTTTCCGTCATCCACCTGGTGTCAGCAGTGTGTTGCTCCGAGACATATGTTTGTTAACCTACCAACCCATAACTGCACAAGTCTGAATTTTACAACCGCGCAATACCATGACCACAAGAAAATCTCGGTGCATGATAATTTGGAAATATGCCAGTATAGGACATACTCGAAACTTCCTACCTCAAACACGGCAATACAATTTTCTAACAGAAACATCAGTTATGCTTTTTTAAAAGGGCCCAATCAAGTTACAAAGACTATCATTCAAGCCAGTAGTACGAGACGTTGGTAGTAGTGCGTTTCGTCAGAATCTAGCGCCAGCCACAAAATGTTGAATCTTGTAAACTCTCATTCAAAGCCGGATTGGGCGTCGTCCCGTTGGACCAGTTCACACAGACTGCGAATGACGTTTTCCGTCGGGATCAGATGGCGTTGGTATGTTTTTAACTCGCTAAGCTGTTGCTGTTCAGCAACAGAGGGACAGACATTAGAAAATACCCAAGAAGCCAGGGCGGTATAGCTCAGCTGTACTCGTTACCCGATGCCCATGCTAATCTAATTGCAACTAGACCATAGGGCTGAGAATAATATGGTGTAGATTGCCTCTTCGACAACATGGCCAAGACGGAGGCGATACATCGACATTCAACGTAGGAGATTGATAGCTTCTTTGTTTCTCGTGTCCGCTTGGACGTCCACGATCCGTCGGGCTGAGAATGCTGCGACGCTTCTCTACTACCGTAGATCAAACTGCGCCAAAACCTATATCCTAAGGTATATATGTATCTGCACGTTTCCTCGATGAGATTATTGATCCACTTCTCGAGGAGCTGAAGCCAATTGCCCATGTACATCTCCTGTCTAGATGAGAGGATGTTATCACAACGCCCGTCCCAAGCTGTACCTTCGCTGTCCACTATGTAAGTTGTGCCCTACATGGTTTGTCCTGGCGAGGCTTAATGACGTATTCCATACGCTCGATTCTTCTAAACCACTCGACGCATCTTCCAGGTGGAGATCTTCGTAAATTAAAGCTTAGATAAAACCCAAAGGGCCTGAAGATCGTCAAGCTTGCTGCAGAACAGTGATGTGCAGTCTGTTTCCAAGCTGTGTTTCGCCGTTATGTGTCCAAACAACAGTGCTTTCAACTTGTGTTGGAAGTGTAGTTCTGACGAACGAGCACCTCCGTGAACGAATTCCGTTGACGTCGTGCGCACAATACTGTAGACCGCACATAAATACGGATTCGATTATTCCCCGGAAAAGGGCATCGGGACTCCCCCTCTTGCCTAACCTGACGTTGGCATTTCTTGTCGAGATATTCTAGAATGTTGAAAACTCCAGAATGTTTTGACGGTCTCTGAACTCAGTACGCCTAATGTGTTGCAACGTTATGCGTTGTCCTCACCAGGACTTCGTATCAGCCAACCGTTTTCAAGGCCGGGATCCCTTCCATATGTGTGCTCGACTGCGCGACCGCTGCCGTTGCTTCCGCGAAACATATACAATACCTACTACATATTCAGTGATGTGGCAAGGTTATTTCACATGGCGGAAAGGACACCAGATGTATCTCGAGTTGGTGGAGGATGATGTGAATCGCTAATGAGCTGTCTGGTGTTTGTTGAGTACAGGGTGGATCGCAGCGTCAGTATCGATGAACTTAGTAGGCACTTGGTCAGGCTTCAAAGCACTACCAGGGCGGGATCGGCCTGCTTAACGTCAATCGTGTGCGATGGAGATGACGCATGTGACCAGCAGTCCGTCGACAATATTGTGTGTTACATACACCTTTTATTTCTCGATTTCTGTTAGCGATCTTCAAACAAAGTAACGGTGAACACATTTGTTGTGACATACACAAATATATGGAGGCCTGAAGCAGACATGCCTATCGAATTCGAGTGGTGAGTGTCCCGTGAAGGCTGCGAAATTGTCTGGGACGAACCTACGATTCGCCCTGCCCTTCTCCTCGCCTTGTCGACAGGGCGTCATATTGATTGTGCTCAGAAACACGACGGAGACGTTACATCTAATATTAGGGAGTTCCATATATTGATACAGGATTATAGGAGAGGGATATTTAGTCGGATATTCGGGGGGATAAAGGGGAGGTTTATTCCCGCGTCATGTTGGATCATAACCTGCACACGATGCATGAGCTGTCACTCGACAGCTCGGATATAATATAAGAGGAGTCCCGTGTTGCTTTCTGGAGTCAACCACGCGTTCCCTTGCCGGCTGCGCCTATACCTTTAGAGATCAATCAACACACTAGTGAGTCCGTCGATCTTCTATTGGCAATCGTAGCCAAGGCCAACTTGGGGAGGTGGGAACTTGCTTCGGCATGCCTAGTTTCGAGGATATGCCCAGTCAAGAAGCCATCGTGGGGAGTGAAAAGATCATGGAGGAGATGAGGAAGAAAATAGAGGTCCTGGAAAGGACGATGGAGGAACAGAGACTACGCGCCGAGAGGGACGCGCAGGGAGCAGGAAAGGAAGGGGGGGGCGGTGGGGGGACGAGAGGAGAAGGAACTGCTGGAAGACAACAAGCAGGGGTCGACGGTGCCGACACCTGGGCTGGAGGCCCGATCAGGCATGTCATTACCTTCTTTGTACAGCTCAAGTTTGCCCCAATCGAGACCCCCAAAGTTCGACAATGTAGTGGCCCACTTTAGAATGTGGCGTAGTCAGTTTTTGGCATACCTATCATCGCTTGGGTGCTTGCATGTACTCAGTAGCACAGCAAACCCAGTTATAGTGGGTGACATGAGGGTTTCGCCGGAGGAATTAGCCTCCAGACATTCCCCCCAGGAGATTAGGGACGCGCGATTGGTGTATGGATTGATGATAGAGGCCATGACAGGATACGATATGGCTGAGTTTAGAATGCAGAAGGCAATGTCTCCGAGTGGTGCTTGGAAGGAGTTGGAAGACTATTACATGCCAAAGACGACAGCAGCCACTCACAGATTAAAGAGGGGGTTTGATACCACCCGAATGGCTGAGGACGAAGACCCCTTGCTGTTCCTAGGAAGGTGTTCCTAGGAAGGGTGGACAAGGCAGCAGATGAGCTGGCGATGTTAGGATGTGGCAAGAGTGCAGAGGAAGTAAACCGCCACATTGTTACCAACCTCTCATCTTAGTATACTATTCAAAGAAAATCAATTATATCCAGCCCTTCCATCCCCTGTTCCGAGATAGATGAGATCATCCGTGACGTGTATGCTAACGACAAGGTAGAGAAGGAGATGATTTCTAGGGCGTTGGGCGTGCAGGGAGTGGTAGATCAGCATGCTTTGTACGCCGGAGGTGCGCAGCCTGCCGGTGGCGGAGGTGCGGGTCCAGGAGGGGGAAGGAGGAACAGGAGAGGCGGGAGGCTCAAGGATGGGCAACAGCAGCAGCGACAGCAGCAGCGGCAATATCAGCAGCAGCAGCAGCAGCCCCAGCAGCAGCAGCAGCAGCAGCTCCAGCGACAGTATCAACAGCAGCAGCAGCAGTATCATCAGCAGCAGCCTCAGCAGCAGCAGCAGCACCAACGGCGGCAGCACCAGCCCCAGCGGCAGCAGCAGCAGCACCGCCCCCATCAGCAACGTGGCAACCGGAGAGAGCTTCGTCAGGGGGGATAACCGGCCCCAAATGGCGTTGGGATGCCGTGTCCTGCAGGTACCGTTGGGATGACTCAGCCCCAGACCCCTTCGGTACGGGTGGAGTAGTCCCCCCCATGGGTTGGGTACCTACCGACCCACCACCAGGGACGTTGCCGCCGATGCCCCCGCCACCCGCAGCGACTCCAGCAGGCTGGGGTCCCCCACCGAATAACACGTGGAGGCGCAAGGAACCCTGCTTCCGGTGCGGAAGACCGGGCCACCACGCCGCGGAATGCCAGGCAGCTCCCGCGCAAATGAATGTCGCTTTCCTGGGTGCAGCTTCTCCTCAACCCGCCCAACAACCATACTGCGGAGGTGGCTGGCTGCGGGAGACGCCCTACGGCAGTGGTGGGTATACCTCGGCCGGAGCTTCCCCGCCACAATAACCCTCCTTCAGCACTTCCCCCTCCCCTGGCCTAGCACCTCCCCCTCCTCTAGCCCAGCGAACAACGGCAACCCTACGCCTACGTTCGATCCGCACCTCCTCACCGCGCAGTTTGCGCACCAAGGCAAGGCGACTGATTGTTTGTTTTGGGTTAATGGGAGCGAAGAGGGGGTAGCGGATTCGGGAGCAACCTTTCATGTGACTGGTAACCCTTTTGGTATGGTAAACTGTACTCCCCTTCCCTCTGGCAAGAGCCGTTTGGTGGTCGGTGACATGAGGTCACTGAAGATAGAGTACTTCGGCCAGATTCCAATTGTGATGCACAGCTCTCAGGGTGACGTTCAAGTTAGGCTGATGGACGTAGCATACGTACCCGGCGTTCGACTCGACTTATTTTCGCTTCATGCAGTAATGTTGAAATGCCCGGTGACACTTGATGCTCAGGGAGCTCACATGTTGAATGGACCGCTGTCTTTCGTGCGTAGGGACGCGGGTTCATACGTAGACGCCACGCAGATTGTAGAGACCCCGATTGCTGCCACTGTTTTGGCTCCTGGAAAAATGAGGAGGATCTATATTAACGACCTTCACGTTGCCCTTGCCCACCCCCATGCTGACACTCTCCGTGAGACGGCCAGATGGACATTAAGGTTTTTGAGGAGTTGGTTCCGTGTGCTGGGTGTTCTGAGGCGAATGGGAGCAGCATGGCGGTGCCGTGGACGACCGAGTGCCGTTCTACCAGGCCTCTGGAGCGTCTGTTCATGGATCTGTCGGGACAACAGCCTACGTCTGCTGGCGGTGAGCAGTACTTGATGATGATCGTCGACGACTACTCGCGACTGGGGTGGCCGTATTTCTTGAAGCGGAAATCCGACGTCCAGAAGGTCTTCGTTGGTTTCCTGGCCGACATCAACGCGAAGGGTGTGCCGTCCATCGTGGAGTGCCTTCGCTAGGACAACGGCACCGAGTTCACCAAGGCGGAGTTCGTGGAGTTGCTCAACCACAACGGCGTCCGCCGCGAGTAAACGCCCGTCGATTCTCCGAAGCATGACGAGGTTGTTGAGCGACGGAACGCCATGACGCTGGAGCTTGCAATGGCGTCCCGCCTGGAGGCCACCCGCCTGTTCGGCGATGCAAGGATGCCGGCGACGCAGCCCCTCTGGGCTGAGTCATGCGTGTACGCGAGCGATGTGATCAACATGACGGTGAGGGTAAAGGACAAGCCGGAAATGCACTCGCCGTACCGCAAATTCTACGGGAGACCACCGTTTGTGCGGCTGCTCCCGTTTCTAAAGCCGGGCTTCCACCACGTCAGGAGGGCCCTGAAGACCGAGCCGAAGGCGGAGGCTTGCTTCTACCTCAACGGCGGCAACTACCACGCAGCTGACTGCAGCAAGATCCTGCTGATGTCTTGAAGAAGGTCGTTCTCCCGTGACGTCACTTGGGAACACCAGAGGAAACCGTTTGTGGGGTTACTGCCTTCGGAGGAGGAGAGCTCCCCGCCGCCGCTGTCGCCGTCGCCACCGCCGCCGGGTGCGCCGGAGCCTCTGAGGGGCACCGATGTATGTACTGAGCCACCGTCCCCATCTCCACTGCTGCCGCCGCAACTGCCGTCCTCACCGCCGCTACCGCCGCCGCCGCCCGCCGTCGTCGTCGTCACCGCCATCGCCGTCACCGTCGCCGTCGCTGCCGCCGTCATCGTCACCGCCGCCGCTACAGCCACCGTCACCGCTGCCGCCGCCGCCGCCGCCGCCGCCCGCCGCCGCTGTCGCCGCCGTTATCATCGCCGTCGCCGCCGCAGCAGTGACCGTAGCCACAGCTTTTGCAGCGTGCTGCCCGAGCACTGGGTTCTTATATCCCGGACCCGGAGGATGGCGATGTGCTGAGGGGGCGGACAAGGAGGGATACTGCACGACACCAGGAGAGAGGTGCCGCTGTGCAGAGAGGGCGGACTAGGGGGGAGACCGCACGACACCAGGAGGGTGGTGGCGGTGTGCAGGGTGATCGGGCCCCGGGGGAAGCTGGGCGACACCCGGAAGGTGGAGATGTGCTGAGGGCGCGGACGCGAGGGGAGACTGCGCGGAACCGCGAGGCTATGGGGCATGGGCTGCTGTCGTTGATGGCAGCACGGCAAAATATAAGCCATGTACTTTCCCACCAAGCCCCACCGCGCGAGAACCCTCCCCTTCCCACACGCCCGGCGAGCGAGCTTTCGACGCCGAACGCGTATGCTGAAGCATGTGCAGACCAGTATTCGGCCATCTGGAGACAGGCGATGGACAAGGAGTACCATGGGCTGGCGGACGCGGGGACGTTTGGAGCGACGTAGCAACCAGAGGGGCTCAACGTCATCTCGGCGAAGTGGGTGCTCGCCTGGAAGTCCAACGAGCATGGTGACGTGGTGCGTGCGAAAGCAAAGCTGGCGGCACGAGGTTTCAAGCAGCGTGAGGGTATTGATTTATTTGAGACTTTTGCCCCGACGCCTGCAGCGTCTTGTTTCCGTTTGTTGGGTGCTATCGCGTGCGAGTTGGGCTTGGATTTGTGTCATTTTGATGCTGAGCAGGCGTTCGTGCAGTCGAGTTTAGATGAGAATGTATTCATGCGACTACCCCCCAGCTGCGGCGAAATGTCTGGTAAGGTATTTAGGTTGAATCGCAGTCTCTACTGCTTGAAGCAAGCGTCGAGGTCGTGGCACAACCACCTTCTCACTCACATGAAGAGCTTAGGATTTGAGCAGAGCCCCGCTGACGCGTGTGTCATGAGGTTGGTCGAGTCAGGCTCTGTCTCCATTGTAACGGTAGTTCATGTGGATGATATTTTTGCTGTAGGACTCAAGGCTAGATGCGACCAGTTCTGTGAAGACGTGAACAACCTTTTCCGATCAACAATCTGGGCGAGTTGCGGTGGTATGCTGGTTGTTGTTTTTCGAGGGATTGAGATGCTGGTACTTTGACGATTTCGCAGCAGACGTTCGCTGAAAATACCCTGGCGAGGTTTGGTGTTAGTTCTGGGAGGATTAACCCGCTGTCGACTGGTGGTAAACTCGAGGAGTTTGACGAGAATGAACCCGTGGGGGATTGGCCTTTCCGCGAATTAGTTGGGTGCTTGATGTGGCTTGCGAACCAAACACGACCGGATATTGCGAACGCGGTGAGGGCGGTAGCGAGGTACACGAATAGGCCGAGGGAAGTACACTGGATAACAGCAGTCGGTATTTTAGAGTATGTATTTTCTACGAGTGATTTCGGCATTACGTTCCAGAAGGGTAGAGGGCCTGAGCTGGTAGCGTTTGCAGATGCAAACTATGCCAACAAAGCCACGGACAGGAGGTCAGTGTTCCGGTGGAGCTATCATGTGTGCAGGGGCGTGTGTGTGCTGGTGTTCCAGGACGCAGAAATGCGTCACACTCACAACCACTGAGGCCGAAAATGTAGCACTGGCAGACACTATCAAGGAGGCAATGTTCATGCGCTATGTATGGAGTTTTATGTTTCCGGGGTTTGGAGAGAGATGCATTACGGTTTTCGAGGATAACGAGGAGGCAAGGCACCTGGCACAAAATCCAGTGTGCACGTCGAATTCGAAGCACATCGACGTACGACACCACATTTTGCCCGAGCTTATTTTTTAGGGGGAGTTTGTTATTGCCCATGTAGGGTCGGAGAAACAGCATGCAGAGTTCTTGGCAAAGCAGCTCAACGACACGGTGTTTCGTTACCACCGGGATTTTCTGATGAATATGTGACTGGGTTTTTCCGAGGTGGAAGGTTCTATGTTATGTTTGAGTGAAGGATTTGTCTGAACTACGTATAAATCCGAAGATGCTGCCGCTTTTCCCTGGCTAATTCCGAGGATGATACCATTTCGTTCTTGGTGATGGATTTCGAGAGTTTTTGGTGTTTTCGAGTAGTCCCAACGTCAAACAAAATTCAAGTGAAGGAATGTATGCTATCTCGCATTACCGTCGCGATCTGTGCATCTATGGCAGGTGTAGGGGACAACGGGAGACCCTTGTCCGGGAGAACGGGGTTCTTTGCGATCTCTGGCATTTATTTTCTTGGCTAAATTTTTATTTTGATGAGTATGACTACTGTGATATTTCATAGGATTTGCATAAATTCCTCATGAAATAGAAGGATATTTTTTTGATAAGGTTGAAGAGAGACTATGAAGCGCCTGGGGGCGTGTGCGGTCCATAGAAAATGTTTTCTGAGTTGGAGAGTTTGGATAGTATTTTGGAAATTGAGAATTTAATTTTTGGTTCTGAGTGAAATTATGTTTCTGAATTTCGTATGAGTTGGTCATAATATTGAGATGTTTCCACCCAGCGGAGTTGTACATTATAGTGTACAGAGCTGGGGGGATATTAAAGTATGGTCGTGTATAATGAGCAGGGGGGGTATTGATTGTGCTCAAAACCTCGACGGAAACGTTACATCTAATATTAGGGAGTTTCATTTATTGATATAGGATTATAGGAGAGGGATATTTAGTCGGATATTCGGGCGGATAAACGGGAGGTTTATTCCCGCGTCATGTTGGATAATAACCTGCATACGATGCATGAGCTTTCACTCGACATGTTTAGAGATCAATCAACACGCCATGATGTGAAAGCTGCAGGAAACGTTGTCACACATTCTGGATTCACAGTGTCTCGAATGGGGCCCTAGCCAAGACAAAGCAACCTTCCAATCTTTGCCAAATTGGTTTGTAAGCATTGGATGCACCTGTTGAAATTTGTTTTTTACTGCATCACGGGGCACTGATTGTGGTCTCATGGGTTTCGGCGCCTACTTTGAGCATCGGTGTCGTTGAAGTTCAGTTATGTTTGATGTGACACGGTGCTTACGTGAACGAAATTTCTGCCTGTGATATTTCCTTCTGCTTCTGTTGAAACCAGCAGCCAAGGAATCTCGGATTGCACCATTTCCGTTTTTGACGATGGAAACGATCGTGGTTTTTATGCAACGTTAAAGACACAGCTGTCGTCAAGTGTTTCTAACCACAGACCATCTTGTATATCATATGGTATCTGCATTTTAATACGGAGACCAACGTTTTTCACGAATTTCACGTACAATGAGTGGAAGACGGTAAACACATTAAGTTCTTAAGGTGCGGTAATCAACTTGCAGGCCTCAAACCCTGAATGAACAACATGAAATGACATACTATACATGCTTGAAGTCATATTGGGAGCGGTTTACCTGCAGGTGCACAATCGTGACACGAATCCGTCCTGAAAACTCAAGTTCGGTGAAAACCTCCAATTCCTGCTGTCAAACACCACCGCCACCAATACAATTGATAGAGCGAAGAATGGCCAAATATTTGCCTGCTATGCCGGCGGCATGGATGGAGGCGATTTTCATTCGAATTTGCCTTGGCATTGTTTCATCTGAACGTCTCAGACGCATTGATAATCGTGGCGATATCGGGAATGAAATCACGCGATGCGATATCCCAAACACGGAGTAGCGCGTGTGAAAAGCGTCATCCAGAGCTGGTGAGATGTGATCGACTTCGAATTATTTTAGACAACCCAAGTGACGAGATAATCATTGAGTGGATGAAGGCCTTAAAATATCAGGGTGAAAAACATAGTCTTAGTAACTGCCGTACCAGCTCCGTCCTAGCGTTTATGATGAACCTATGGGCAAACACCTCGCGCGATAAACGATATCGGTATTCTGTGGGTCCACATGTCTGTCAGGCCTGGGTCTTGCATTTTTGAGACCTCGTGATCGGTGTGATCTCGGAATGCTCCCGGTCAATATATATTATCGGAGAGAATCTTCTTCGTGAACGAAGGACATATATGTTGTACGCTCATGTACGTAGGCATTTCCAAGGTTGGTTTCAGCAGCGATTCATAAGTGTGCCCGTCTTGGCGTGGAAAAAACAGCAAAATGAGCCAATAGCATACCCGGTTTTGGACTGCTTAAACGTATATAGCTAGGTACTGAGCAGCCCAATTTTCTCCACTAAAGCATCTTTGACACCCAAAACAGTTCAGAATGACATATTCAGACCTGCAAATACGATAGTGTACCGCAGGCTATAGCATCCACCATTACGCGATGCGATATCTGAAACACGGAGTAGGACGTATGAAGAGCGAAGTCCCTCGTGTACTTGACTAGAACGGGTGGACCGTGATTAAAAGCTGGTGGGAGGTGGCCGATTCAAGAAAAAAATGTTCAACCCGATTGACGAGATAGTCCTTGAGTCGAGGCTGCATTCGTACGCCTCTCTAAAAGCTGAAACAACACAAGAATTGTGGAGCTTTTTTCCTCAACGAATTCACTCCAGGCAGGACACCGTGCAAGAGACAACAACATACACAATAAATGTGGTTAACCGTAAGGCTTCTAAGACCGGCGTTAAAATCATACTCTTAGCAACTACCCTAAATGCGCTTCCCTAGGGTTGATCATCAACATATTGGCGATTGGCTAAGACAAAAACCATTTCGGCCTTCGGCGGGTCCATTTGTCGGACGAGCCTGGATCTTTCAATAATAGAGATGTGATATCGTAACTATCCCGGATAATATATTCGGCGAAAAGCTGCTTTGTAAGCGCGAACCGAGGGGAGTACATGTTGTACGTTCATGTTCGTAGGTATTTCTTAGATTGTGTTCTGCAGGGATACATCGGTGTGGCTATTTTAGCAAGGACAAAACTGTAGTAGCGATCTTTGAGTCAATCACACGACCGGTATTGACCAGCATTAACGTATACAGCTAGCTGTTGGAGATTCTGTAGTTTCAAACGAAGCATCACATATACCCGAAACAATTCCGATTGAAATATTCAGACCGGCCACGGTATTGCGCAACAGGCTTTAACATATACCGCTAGCGAGCAACAACGATCCTTGGGCTCAAACATGTACCGCTATGCACTAGCCCAGGAGCGTACAACCAGCTAGGAACAATTCGATATAGCTTTTGATGTGGTGGTACCAGCGGCTTGACATTTATGTGCAAGATTATAAATTACTGTCGAAATATTGTGTCTGACTCCAAAGTTCGAAAATATTATAGAAGTAATTCAAGGTTGAAGATTCAGAGTATTACCCGGGGACAATAGCAAATAGGACCAAATACTGTCAGTAAAAATGGGGAAATATATAGTTTTTGTGTATGTACCGTAGGTCTTATTTACAATGGACCCCTGTAATAGTAGACCTCATCGTCTCTCTAGCTAGCAAAAAGGCTATATGTAAAGTTGTCAACCTTAACAGCAACTACGCTTGAGTTCGTCCGCTGTGAGGTACGAACAAAAAAGCCCAACAGCAAACGCCAAGAATATTGCCATGTCGAGATACTCTTGTTAGGAGGGATACCCCAGTCTGGTGTGTTTGGGCGGTGTTGTTACCTCCGCTATGGTACACGGTTGCCTCATTTACAGGGTAGCGATAAATATTCCGTATTACATCTCGATGAAACAGTCGGACCAACAAGAATTGATGTGTCGCCATTAAGAGCGCATCCGAGATCCCGGTTTGAAGAAAGATAGTTCTTGACCTTGTCACCTGCCGATACTGTAAGACCCCGCGCAAGTTACACGCTACCCGTACATAAGACATGTCTATTTCTGCTGTTGGAAGCGTTACACTTGTGTGAAATTGCTCGGCACCGTTGCACCTCTTGTTGGGTCTCCATCACACTACATATATATTAATGGTTCTAAAATCTAAAAGACATTTAATCTGTTCACGATGAGACATCCTCACCTGTCAAGCTGTAAATTTCGCTAGTGGACCCAAAGGGCTACACCCCAGCTCCTGGTGACAACGGCATCGACAATTGACCTCAAAATCCTCCAGGTAGTGACCAGTATCACGAGTAACAACCGTGCTAGGTTAATTAGTGTTCTGCGCTTTCCAGGGCTTTGCCTACGTGACGGTTCGGGGTAGTGCGGTAATGACCGCTACAAAACGTGTCGGTTCGAACCCACGGTAAAGGATTGCAAAGTACATCGATGCAATATCCGGACTAGAACATTTTTGCATGTCGCTAGTGGACCGCAGGGCTTAATCCAAGCTACTGACGGTAACGCTACCGATCTTCGACAAATTCAACTACTCGGTATAGACCGGGACAAGCTTGCTCCCATACGTTAGGTAGTCAATATCAAGTTCTTCTTTATACAGGGTTACACAGAAAACTGATAAGAATAAAACTTGAATAATAATTGTGCAATATTCCCGACAAGCCACGTAAACTCAAGGTGAGTGTTCCAGGGGTCAGACTCGATCACCTAACACACTTACGATTCGATCGCCCAACACAAAGAAATGTGATTAATCAACGAAACGATGTGCCTCGGTCACACAATATATTTCTACGGCAGAAAACCATATTGGCTAAGGCAGCGGGCATTTTCCTATATGTCGGCAGGACATCCTGCTAGTCGGCTAGGATTTAGTTGCTCAGTGGGTTGTTTCTGCTGACTTAAATAATATGTCCCTCGGGTCTGGTACGCGATACCACCTCCTCTGGTATTGTAGAAAGGCCTATGAGTGGTCCAGTTGCATCTAACAAGAAGCTGTACTACCGGCGACTGCTTGCCGACAGCGACTAAGGCTAAAATGAATGTACACACGTTGTTGGTCATGGTCCAAAGTTGAACCTAGCTGGCAACCGCAGTTACCCTAGCTGTTGGTTACTCATCTACGGTGAGCACGAATGAATGCCCAACAAGTTCTTACACAGTAGTGCGTAATACGAACCTTGCTTACAATCTATCCCGGTTTCTGCATGTACGCCGTCATGGTAGTCTACGTCGGTGATATGCCGGTAATGAAAATTTCCATTTGGCACACACTTCAGGAACTTATCGCTATGGTGCACTGCATGAGAAAGAAGTACGTAACTCGAAGCAAACCGAAAATTGATTCACCAGTGTGAACCAAACAATTGAGATAATGGCAATACGTTTTCTCGGGTAATCGTCTAAACTCTCAATTTAACAGTCAAGGAGTGCCTCAGAGTGTACATGAAATTATATATATGAATATATGTTGCACGTGTTTCCCTCTGAAATCAATCGTCATCATCTGGATTCAGCCGAGCCTTGTCATAGTCGGACTCAGGTAGGTGGGCCGGGGTTTTAGCCCGGCCGCGCCAGCCAGTCGGGCCTGACCCATCTTATTTGTATTTGATGAACCACGCCCCGGTCTGACCAACCACAGATTCAGGCATTCCTGACGCGGCCCGGCCCATGAAAGCTTCAAACCTTTCGGCCAAACCCGCACAGAATCATTTACAGCGAGATTGATGCCACCCGAGGTCCCCACATGCCGGCCCACCAAAACCTATTGGCCAGTGCGTGAATTAGACGGCCCGGACCTCGGGGTGGCCCATGTACTGCCCTGTATAGAACGGACACGCATGTGGGAGTTGGTGTTTTTCAGTTCATTTTCTTCTGCCACACAAACAAACTACCCAAGACGCACATATACCCTCTACCCACATAATATTGCTCCACCAATGACCTAGGCCAATGGTTTCAACCCTGGCTGGCGCACCATCACCCCCTTCTGCTGCTGTGCCCAGTGCTGTAGCAACACCTGCTTCTGCTCCACTTGCTGCTGCAACATCTCACATGCAACGACACCTGCTTCGCTCAATACGCAATCCAAAGGAACATATAGATTACGCCGTCAGGCATCCTTCAGCAAAGGGTTCTTCGACTGCAGAACCGATTCTAGTCGCCGGTTGGACAACTACAAAAACGAAGGTGAACGTCACTACAACTTTCGGTCCTATGATGTCTCATCTCTGGGCGTAGTTTATCTGGTTTTACCAGTGGTGCGGTCCGGGCCGGACCAGGAGAAGAATGTGAAACGCTCCCTTGGACACGGAGAAGGCAAGCAGTGTCCCTTGTACCCCGACAATTGCACCAAGTGCGTGTTCAGACATTTGTACAGGACTACGAACAGCAATTTCTCATTGGCGGACGTCGTAGAGAGTACAGAACATGTAGTGTGCCGCGACCCGGGCCAGCCCGTAGAACAACGTAAGCCATCTATTGGGGGGGGTGTACGCCGCACAAGTAGCAGCCATAGTGCTTTACACGTTATGGACTGCGGGCGGAGTCGGCCCGTCGAAACAAATGAGCGACATCAAGTATATAGGGCGGAGCTGGCAATAGTAAAGCGCTCATCGCATGTGCCGCGGACCGCTTCGCCTATTTCAAGGGGATGGGAAGTTGCTGGACCCGGCGAAAATTGGTTTCATACACAGCCGGCCTTTCGCGTTCAACCCCTCGTCCCGGCCTGGTCCTGCCCAGTCATACTTTTTCCGGCCCCTACTGGCCCTGACTATCGACCCGTGACAAGCCCAGGGTATAATGATATCTTGTTTCAACGGGAAACAAGTAAAATACATACCAGACGTGGCGTATATCCGTGCACCTGTAGAGTCCAGGTCGGTCGATGTCACAGCAAACATATTCATGTACCCGAAGGAAGCAAAAGAGTATTGTGATATGAGTAGAGTATTCATGGGCTATAAATATAGATAATACGTTGCAGTCTTGTAGTCTCACGAATACGAGAGTAGTGGATTAATCCGGCGGATATTCCGTTAGTTGAGAGTAACGTTCTCTTAAGAATGTTCCCTAGGGCGGAAAGCCCCTTATATGAGAGTAATGTTCCTTAACGCAGATAGGATCACGAAGTGAGATATTCTTATATTAGCAGACGAACGATTGGTAGCCATAGGAAAGTTTTGTAGGCGTACATCAGATAAGAGGAATAGGAGAGCTTGTGGCGTGGGGTGGGACGAGTATATCTGGGCGTCGAGTCCCGCCCCCCTACCTCTCACTTCTCTACCAGAACACCTCCTCAGCTCTCGCCATCAATAAGAAGATCTAAATCAGAAGAAGCGAAGCACTGCTTTCCAGCTGCCAGAACCACCTGCGTCCCTTACCACTACCCTTACCACTACCCTAGAGCGGCCTCAGCATCACAGTATATATTACCGAATACCAGGTATGCGTTATAGGTGCTACACAAAGCTCCTCTCGCTTGACCAATACATGAAAGTTAACACAGCTACATGCGTAGGTCCAGGATGGAGCACATGAAAGCTGTACAGATATATAAAATATGTCCCAGCTCCATACCTCCATACCTGGTACCAACATCGCAAGCAAGACACGCAATACACGAATTTTTGTTATTCCGCCCACGTGACTGTCGAAGCAAGTACCTGTTACGTATTTGCGTCGGATATATGTCACCAGATATACTTTGCATTTTGCCAATGTCGTATTCTACTCTTCGCAAGATGTTGGTGATTTCGGCATGAATACCGCATGCCTGATGTTGACACACTTACACTCCGGTCTACTGTATCAATGTAGTCTGCATATGCTTCGTACATGTGATAAACTGATTACTCGTATGTGCTAAGGTCACGACTGTAACAAACCATTGTCTAAACCGTCGTACTCTCTAAAGGCACATGAACAAACACGCAGCAAAAATGTTATGCTCAATATAGAGCATGTGATATACCCGTATGGTCGTTGGGGTAACCGTGGTTGTAACCTTCAAGGGGTATGTACTACACTTCTGCCCCGTCGATACCATACTCGCCTCCATTGCACGTGCTCGAATATTTTAGATACTTCAAGAGGGCATTGGGCGCGGCGGGCAAGGAGGCGTCGCCACGGCGTTTTCTCGCCGGCCTTGTCTCCGCGCACGCCAGCAATGATTGAAGATATCGGCTATTAGGGGACGTACATGTAACAGTGCTGCCAAGGTATACATAGGAAACACCATGTAACCGGTTGCAGACAAATAAAGCACGTCTACCACCTTCGGTGATCCAGACGCAAAAGAACGTTCCGCGCATGCCCGTAATGATCAAGAATGATGGAAAATTCTGGCAATAGGAAATTTCAAGCCGTAAGCCCCGGCTGCACGACCAAGGCGTACATTAAAAATCCTCATGTCTTGGTGAAGCTAAATACAACACCAAATGCTATTCGTTGAACCAGGTACAAAAGAGGGTTGTCATCCGAGATCTTGTCTGGCACCTGGCGCACTCTGTATATCAATCAAATTGCTGCATTGCGCCGAGTCGGCTATTAAGTACGTGAAATCACGACGTCAACGTCTGTGACGTCCCGATCACGTATCGCTGTAACCGGGTTATTTACACTCTCTCCTGCTGGGCCTATTCCCAGGCGCCGTTGCCACCTACTGCGACTTGTGCGTATCACAGCAGCAATGGGACTACTTCGACCAGGAACGTTCGTTTGTAGGCTTACAGCGTATCCCCTTGTGCGATATAATATTTTTTAAGGTGATTCAAAATGTCAACAACGAACAGCAGCAGCATAGAATATACGCGGCGGTGAACGAACCACTGAGAATAAATTATAGATATGTTCGTACTACCCACACGCAGGTAGAACGAACTCTGCAGGAGTCGAACCAGGCATGGCATAGTGCTCGTGCTAATTCATGTCATTGAACTAACCTGCATCAGAGATGCTGTGACCTAGACAGGCGCCTCTTTATGTGAACAGGTAGATACATGAAATCGGAATAATGTTGGTGTCAAAAATACATAACTTGCACACGCCCCCAAGACGCATTGCGAGCCGGAAGAGTTTGCCCCTGGCAAGATTTATAAGATCAACCGAAGTGAGATAAGCGCGGCAAACAGTTCACCGGACGGTGGACCTAAAAATATGTTTTGATGTTTGCGGCTCGATACCTAGAACAAAAGCGACCTCTACACGGCTGAGGGCCAACCTCATGGGTCATATTGTCTGTGTTTGTACCTGCGGTACGGTAGTCGTCGAGGGCGTTTGGATAGCGCTAAATATCTACAGTCTTGGTTATCAACCTGGTGTCAGCAGGGTGCTGCTCCGAGAAATGTGTTTGTCAACCTACCAACACATAACTACAGTAGTCCCAATCGTACAGATGCGCAATACCATGTACACCTTAAAATCTCACTGCAAAATAATTGGAAAATATGCCAGCATAGGACATATTCGAAACCTTCTACCTCAAGCCCAGCGAAAAGAATTTTCCAACATAATACATCAGTTATGCTTGTGTGAAAGGGCTCGATCAAATTGCAAAGACTATCGCTCAAACCAGCAGTATAAGACGCGAGTAGTGGTGAATTTAGTCAGAATCTTGCGCCTGGCACACAATGTCGAATCCTGTGAATATTAATTCACAGTCGGCTCGAGCGTCGTCTCGTTGGACCAGTTCACACAGACTACCTACGACGTTTTCCAGTATGATCAAATGCCGTTGGATGCAACACCATACGTTGTTGTTCAGTAACAGGGGAGCAGAAGTTAGAAAACACGCACCAAGGCCGGGTGGTATATCTCAGCGGTGCTCGTTCCCCGATGACCATGTTAATTTGATTGCAATTAAACCATAGGACTCAGAGTAATGTAGTGTAGATTGCCTCTTCAACAGCGTGTCTAAGACGGAGGGGATCCATCGACATTCAACATATGAGATCGATAACATTTTTGTTTCTTGTTTCTGCTTAGACGTCCACGATCCGTCGTGTCGAAAATTCCGCGACATTTCCCTACTACCGTAGATCAAACTGCGCTAAAACCTAAATCTACCGGAATGTATGTATCTGCAAATTTCCTCGATGCAATAAATAATCAAACTCTCGTGGATCTGACCCCTGAATCCCATATACATCTCCTGTCTGGACGACGGGATGTTGTCACAACACCTACCTCAAGCTTTGTCTTCGCTGTCCACTATGTAAGTTGGGCCTCAAGTGTTTTGTCCTGACGAGGCTTAATGACGTATGGCATACGCTCGATTCTTCTAAACCTCTCGACGCATCTTCCTCGTGGAGATCTTGGTGTAAAAAGACGATCTAATTCATGGGCTCAAATGTGGCACAAATCATGGAACCGTCGATGATATCGAAATGTCTCGGAATTTGTATCGAAGCGAGGTCACTTCTTCCTTTCGTTCCCGACACACTCTTCAGCTTTACCAATCGGTCGCGAACGTCTTGAGAGTATCGAAGGATGCCGCGAACCACGCGTTCAACACCGGCCCTCCCAGCAGCCGCTGCTGCTGTCGCGTCAGCCCCGATCCCGGCGTTGCCCGAGGAGGCTCCGAGTCCCAACCCGAATCGGACGTCGGCGACCTGGGTATACCCTTTCACACGGCTGGAGCAGCTCCCCTGCTTCAAGCAAGGGGCCGTGGGAGCCGGGGCGGTTCCGGACCTCACCCGTGTCTTCTTCGCGACGTGCAGCAGCTGCGAGGTGGGTTCGCGGCATGAGGTTGCGTGCACGCTCGGCGGGGTGGTATCCAAGGTGCCGCCCCTCCCGAGTTCCGTCACATGGCCCCAAGTACTGGAGGCCGCGGAAACGATTGCCACCTCTTCTCGGACCGGACCCTCTAGATCGTACCGCGAGGCGGATACCACAAGGCTATTGGTTGGGCATGTTATCGACCTGCTGCGGTCCCCAGAGATCCTCCTCGAATCGGCGCACTGTGTTCTGCTTCACGGAGCATACGAGGAAGACACAGCCCGTCAGCCAGGAGTCGAGGCGGGGGCTGCGGGGATGGGTGGGCTAGCGGCTCCGTTCGAAACGGTCGTGATCGCCGGTGGGGCGAACGCTGGGGTGAGTGCCTCGGCCGGAGCAAGCTCGTCTGGGGCTGGCGGAGCTGGTCCGAGTGGGGCTCCGCAGGCTCAGCCGCCGACATGGAAGTGAAGAGCAAAGACGATCAGGACCTGATCGGACTTGCGACATCCACGCACCCCCCAGAGGTACGAGTGGGTTTGCCGCTTACTCCGGTGTATGAGGCTGGGTTGTCTAGCGCCGCCGCGCCCGCGGGCCGTAGAACCGACAACAATGAAAAGGGTGCATTATTACACAGATTGGTATCGAATATGGGATAGTTGTGACACAGATTGGTATCGGAGATTGTGTGGGGTGGAGCGCATTTTGCCGCAGTGTTCGATACTGCAATGCCCTCTCACTCACTGCTAACTGACGTGCGTACGCTGAGGGTACTCGAGTTACCCGATATGGGGGTTTGTGCTCTCGCTGCTGTCGTTGGAGACAAGTGTCGGAGGACGAGGTACCTGGTCCGGCGGTGCTCTATCATTCCCGGCTCTCTCTCGATACGGCTGTATTTTCTCACTCGTGCTGGGTGCAGTAATATGCCGCGGTCTGGCGCGGCTCTGCCTCGCGCACTGCTCTCTTCCCTCTCGTTTGCCTGCCGCGAGTGTATCATGCTATGGGGCCGGATCGATTACCTGTGCCCTTTTACTCACTATCGCCTGGTGCCTACGAATAGACTCGAGGATGCAGTTGTCCAAGGTTTGGGTGCAGGCGCCCGAATATATGGTCCCCGTTTAGGTTGTTTAGCCTTCGGGGGACTGGATTCCTCAATTTTGTATCTCGGTCTGGACGACTAGACTTGTCTTGCTCCCGGTGCAATCTGCAGTCTACCTGAATGGTAGCATTCATGTTCATGGGAGCTTGGTTGCGGCCACTCTCGATACTGCTGTATTATATCTCGTTTTGTCGTTTGGACTATGGAGCTACGGTGTGGTACGGCTGCGCCGTCTCGCTCACTGCAACCTGACGATTTCTCGCTGCTGCTCTCCCGATAGTGCTGTACGGTCTCTCGTCTTCCGCTGTGGAGCTTTTTTCACGCCAGGGTTACTGATGAAATTTCTCTGTTGGGCCCCTCACTCTTTCTCGATACTGCTGTATTTTATGGTTTAACGGTCTGGTACTATTGTGCCCTTCACTCTCGCTCGATACTGCCGTAATCTCTCATTATGAAGGTGG
Organism: Macrocystis pyrifera; assembly: GCA_031763025.1. Taxonomy (NCBI): domain Eukaryota; class Phaeophyceae; order Laminariales; family Laminariaceae; genus Macrocystis; species Macrocystis pyrifera. The sequence continues at coordinate 12,296,670 of JASSKH010000001.1, forward strand.
AGTGAAGGGTATGGTCGTACGGGCTCTGGTACTGTTGTACCCCCTCACTCCCTCTTGATACTGCTGTATCATCTTCTTTTGACGGTGGAGCAGAGAGTATGGTCGTACGGGGTCTGATACTGTTGTGCCCCCCACTCATTCTCGATACTGCCGTATTCTCTCGTATTGACGGTGGAAAAGGGTTTGATCCTACGGGATCTGGTACTGTTGTGCCCCCTCACTCATTCTCGATACGGCTGTATCCTCTCGCTTTGACGGTATAGTGGAGAGTACGATCCTACGGGATCTGGTACTGTTGTGCCCCCTCTCGCCCTCTAGATACTGCTATATTTTATTATTTTGACGGTTTAGTGAAGGGTATGGTCCTAAGGGGTCTGCTACTGTGTTGCCCCCTTACTCATTCTCGATAATGTTGCATTTTCTCGTTTTGACCGTGGAGTGGAGGGTATGATCCTACCGGGTCTGGTACTGTTGTGCCCCCTCATTTTATTCTCGATAATGTTGAATTCTCTCGTTATGACGGAGGAGGGGAGAGTTTGGTTCTACCGGGTCTGGTACTGTTGTGCCCCCTCACCCCCGCTCGATACTGCTGTATTCTCTCTTTTGTCGGTGGAGTAGAGGGTATCGTCCTCCCGGTCTGATGTGCCCCCTCAGTCCCCTTTGACACTACTGCATTTTCTCGCTTTGACGGTGGAGCGGAGGGTATGATGCTACGGGGTCTGGTACTATTGTGCCTCCTCACTACCTCTGTATTCTCTCGTGCGGACGGTGGAGTGGAGGATAAGGTCCTACGGGGTCTGGTGCTGTTGTGCCCCCTCGCTACCTCTCGATACTGCCGTATTCTCTCGTTTCGACGGTGGAGTGGAGGGTATGGTCCTACGGGGTCTGGTACTGTTGTGCTCCTTCAATCCCTCTCGATACTGCCGTATTCTCTGGTTTTGACGGTCTGGTACTGTTGTGCCCCTCACTCCCTCTCGATACTGCTGTCTTCTCTGGTTTTGACAGTCTGGTACTGTTGTGCCCCTCACTACCTCTGGATACTGCTGAATTTTCTCGTTTTGAGGGTAGAGTGGAGGGTATAGTCTGGTACTGTTGTGACCCATCACTCCTTCTTGCTACTGCTGTATTCTCTCGTTCGGACGGTGGAGTGGAAGGTGTGGTCTTACGTGGTCTGGTACTGTTGTGCCCCCTCGCTCCCCCTCAATACGGCCGTATTCCCTCGTTTGGACGGTGGAGTGGAGGGTGTGATCCAATGGGGTCAGGTACTGTTGTTCCCACTCTCTCGCAAACGAAACTGCTGTATTCGCTCGTTTAGACGGTGGAGTGGAGGGTATAATCCTACGGGGTCTGGTAATGTTGTGTCCCCTCATTCCCGCTCGATACTGGTGTATTCTCTGGTTTGAACGGTCTGGTACTGTTGTGCCCCTCACTCCCTCTCGATACTGATGTATTCTCTCGTTTTAACGGTGGAGTAGAGGGTATGGTCCTACGGGGTCTGGAACTGTTGTGCCCCCCCATTCATTCTCGATATTATCGTATTCTTTCCTTTTGACGGTGGAGTGGAGGGTATGATCTTATGCGGTCTGGCATTGTTGTGTCTCCTCACTCATTCTCATTACTGCTGTATCCTCGCGTTAGGACGATCAAGTGGAGGGTATGATCCTAAAGGATCTGGTACTGTTGTGCCCCCTCACTCCCTCTGGATACTGCTGTTGTTTATTATGTTGAGGGTGGAGGGGAAAGTAAGATCCTACGGGGTCTGGTACTGTTGTGCCCTTTCACTCCCTCTCGGTAAGGCTGTATTCTCTCCTTATGACGGTGGAGGGGAGGGTCGATACTGCTGTATGCCTTATTTTTGGTATTCGTAAACAGGTCGATACTACTGTATACCCTCTCATTTTGTGTCTGAACCGCGCGTAAGATGTTTCGTTGGTATATGGCACTGCCGTGAGTGCGATCTCGGCTTACCTTCCCTCCCCTTACCCCGTGGTTCCGACCGTCTTGTTACCTCGCTGCCGCGATCGTTGCTTCAGCTACAGTTCCAGCAACTATTCGTAGAGAATACCCGGACCTGGAGGAACTCTGCCGGAACCCACAACTGGTTTGATTTCGCACGCACCTTTCGCGCGGCAGCCTCTCTCGCCCGTGACATGAGTCTGTCCTTCGAACAGGCGATTCTGGGGCGGACGCTCACCTGGCGGGAGTTTGCACTCAGGCGTTTCGCGTGTCTCGCCGTGACATTGGGGTCTTCACGGATAAGCTCTCCAACTCGCGTGGGCCAGATCGACCAGGATGTAGAGGACTGGAGGGCCATGCTGAAGGCTCTGGGCGCCGGTTCTACGGTTAAGAAGGGGCCCCCCACAGCCGCCGGCCGGGGGCGGGGTGTTTTTACGGTGTTTCTGCCCCACGCGGCTATTTGGCGTTGGCCTGGTTATCGGCGCAGTGGGCACCGCCTGCCGCCTTTGCTCCGCTGGCGGCAGAAGGGTGGCACTTGGGCGCGGCAGCCGCGCAGTCCGTGGTGCTCCCGCTTTCATCCGCAGCGGGGGGGGGGACGAGGAGTAAAAACGGCAAGGGAAGGAAGGGCAGAGGCAGCGGCGGCCGTGGCAACGCGCCGCTCCAACCTCCGTCGAACGGTGCTCTATCGGCAATCTCCAGGTTCAACTCCTTCATGCTGGAGAAGCAGCAGCAGTTCCAGCCGGTTCAGGGCGGTTCTACTTGTGACAAGTGCACCGCTGCCGGTAGGAACCCGCGCTTTCGTCTGTTGCTGCCATTGCAGGCGCGGGGGACACTGTGGGACCGTCTACCCGTATTAATATGGGATATAACAGGGGTTCTACACTAGTCGCCTTCCACGTTGCGTAGCCCACCGCGAGATAGACCCTATGCAACGTGCGCCCCCGGGAAGGGGTGGCGGGGGGTGGGGGTTGGGCTCGGTCGGCGATCGGTTCTTCGACTTGACTTCGCCTGCAGTTACGGGACCAGTCAGTAGTAGAGGTGTGTCGGGTCCGAGGCACGTGACGGGCTGTCGGTGTTGCGACCGCGTACCATCGGGGCTCCGTGGCAGAGTGGGGCGAACGTTGTTGAAGGGCGATGGCGATGGTGTCTGCGTACATAGTGGGGTAGCTGCCGTAATTATCCGCGTTCGGGCGTTGATTTCGTGTCTTCCGCGATGCTAGTACAGAATGATGATCACTGTGGCTCCCGCTTGGATAGCCGAAAAACATGTGGTGACTGGCGTTCACCCTTAGACCAACGATATTGTTTGGAGGCTTTCAGCGTATACTAGTCAGTAGGCTGCGACCGCGGGTTGGCCATAGAAGCTCCACGGTATGACTAATAAATCGCTGGGCTCAGGCGGGGATTTCTTGAACCGGCGAGGGCGACTGCTTGGTTTCTCCGTAAACAGTGAATTTCTGGCGTTTGGTCCGTTCGACGCATGGTCGTAAGGGTTCTAGTGCGGCGAACGTAAGTTGGGAGGGACCTTGGTCGTAGAAACTCCGTGGGCTGGCGGGGGACCCGCATGACTCACGCTAATACGATGATTTTTGTCCTCACGTATGACGGCGCACGTTTTGGGGTTCTCACATTCGATTTCGATACTCTAGCGCAAGCTTGTCTTGTTTTCCAGATTTTGTTTACGATTGTACGCAGACACCAACGCAACTCGTTATCCACACGTTCTGTTACGGTACTAACATCCTTGTAGATACGCACAGAGATGCGTTGCCGGTGTCTGTGAAATCGTCATGTTTTCTCGACGACCCGCCTGGATACAAAGCTTCGCTTCGACGCTTGCAGAAAAAGATTTACTTACTTTGTGCCAAGGGTGGCAGAATTCAGCCGCCTCGTTGAATCAATTGCCTTACCAATGTTGGCACCCGAGTTTCACGGGGCTTCCCTTTGCGTTAAACAACACTCCGCATTCGACGCTTGCTGGCAAAGACTCACTTACTACGTACCAAGGGTGGCAGAATGCTGCCCCCTCGTGGATCCGATTGCTTTAATGATGCGTACACGCGTGTTTCGCGAGGCTTCCTTTTGCGCTCGGGTATCCTCACCTCCTTTTCTCCACGGTGCGCTTTAGGTGGTCGCCAACGGTTGGCTCCAACGCCTCGATCGACGCCACGCACACATGCGGCGTGTTCTCCTCCCCACGCCCCCCCTGGACACGGACGAACGGGAGTGGGCGCCCACGGGAACTCTGCCTGCTTCAGGAGCGTGGCCGTCTGTGGCGGACGTCACTCGCGACCCCATGCAGGGTCGGCTACGGCGTATGCCGTGGGATGCTCCGATATGGAATGAGCGGAGGGATAGAGACCTATTCGGGCCGGGTTTCGTGCGCCGGCAGGTAGGCGTTTGGCTCGAAATCACCCTCAAAAAGCACCCGCTGCGAGAAACGCTCGTGTTGTACATACGTAACGGAGTGGATCTTCACAATCGTCTCCTAAGGGAACACCGGGGTTCGTCCAGCGCCTGCCCGTATGATGTCGCCCGATTTCCAGGAGCGGTGTTCCACAACCGTATCCCGCCAAGGTTCACCAATTTAGTGGACGACGAGGTAGTTGCCCTCGTTGATTGTGGGTGTGTTGTCAAATGGGCGGGCATCCGAGCCCCCGGGGGATCGCAGTGCCCCCGCTTGGTCAAGGCGTTGTCGGTCGAGGAGACAACACCGCGCCTACTTTACGAAGCGAGGCCGTTAAACAAGCGGTGCAAGAAGGTCCATTTTTCAATGGATACGGTAGCGCGGGTGGCTAGCATCGCTTCGAAGGGTTGTTACATGACTTCGTTGGATGACGCATCCGCCTTTCCCCACATTCTTCTGCGCCCCTCCGCTTGGCCGCTCTTTGGCTTCGCGTACGGTGGTATTAGTTACTGCTGGTGCGTCTTGCCTTTCGGATTCAGGTTAAGTCCATGGTGCTACCATACCCTTAGCGAGGCGAAACCAGCCTGCCTTCGCTCCAAAGGGATTCCGGTGTTAGCGTACCTCGACGATTCGTGGTTGAGTAACTTCCTCACCTCCCGTGGGGCAGACGGCGTGGGAGCAATGGCTTGCTGCGGGTGAGGCTACAAACGTGGCGATGTTGGTGTCGTTCCTGTGTGATCAGTTCCTGTCGACCAAGAAGTGCGACTTCCGACCGATTAGGCTGCAGCAATATCTCGGGATGTTGTGCGACTCTGACACCACCACCTTCCGGGTTCCACAGGATATGCTAGATAAACTGCGGCAGCTGCTGCGAGCAGCCCTAGACGAGGGATGTTTGTCCTTCCGTACGCTGCAGTGAATCGCGGGAAAATGCATGAGCATGTCGATGGCCATTCGACCGTCATCGCTGTGGACTCATGCTATGTTCGCTGTGCTCGCCGAACTCGAGATGTCAGCTCTGTGCATGGTCGACCTTACGCAAGATTTTAGGGCCGACCTACTAGGCTTATTTAAGGTGTGGTTTAATTTGTCCTCTACCTCGCAGGAGGAGCCCTGACAGCGGGCGCGACATTGCGTGGCGGCCTTGACGAAAGGATCGTCAGATGCGTCATCTGTCGCATGGGAGGGCATGGTGAACACGGTTTCGGGTACCTTTCCTACGGGGGGCGTGTTCCCGCCACCTTGGTTGTCAAAGCATATCAACCAGAAGGAGATGTATGGCCTTTACCACCTCCTTCGACAATTCTGCACGCGACACCCGGACGTGTTCCGGCGGGCACAGGTACTCACAGACGTGACAACCAGTCAGTAGTGGGTGCCTTTACCCGTGGGCGTGCGAAGAACCGCGAGACGCACGCGCTGTTGGTGCGGTTGTTCGAGTTGGAAGTGGCGTACGGATTCATGCACTCTTCGACGTGGATCCCGATGGCGGAGAACGCAGTCGCAGATGCTATTTCGCGGCCGTCACGAAACTTTATCATCCGCATGTACGTACGCATTTCCAAGGTTGGTTTCAGCAGCGATTCACTAGTGCGGCCGTTTTGGCCAGGAAAATAGAGCAACAATCCTTGAGCCATTAACACACCAGGTTTTAGACTGCTTAAACGTATATAGCTAGGTACTGAACGGTCAAATTTTCTCCAAAAAAGCATCAAAGACACCCGATTTAGTTCAGATGAAATACTCGGACCTGTGAATACGATAAGGGACCACAAGCTATAACAACTATCCCTATCGAAACGCAACAATATCTGTGAAAAAAAAACGTACCGCTGGGCACCAGCTAAACAGTGTAGGACAAGCTGGGAATAATTTAATCCAGCGATTGACGTCGTTACAGCGGTATGAATCTTACGTGCAATCTTACCATGACTGCCACATTATTGTCTCAGTTTCTAAGGTTCAAACATAACTAACTATTGAAATAATTACAATAATTACGATTCGGAGAGGTAGCCCTCATTGTTTCGCTAGCGAACCAAACCTCAGCAGATACAGTTGACACGAGAACAGCATCTACGCTAGAGCTCGTCGGCTGTAAGGCACGAACAAACAATCGCAGCATATACACCGAGTATATTGCCATGTCGAGATATTATGTCGGGGGGGATACCCTAGTGCAGCATGTTCGGGCTGTGTTGTAATGCCAGACAACATACACGGTTGCCTAATTTCCAGATTAGCCACAAAAATACCGAATGAATTCTCGATGAAAGAGTCGGACAGACAAAACTTGATATGTCGTTGTTAAGAGTGGACACGGGGCTGCACGTTAGGTCCTGGTGAAAAGAGCAACAACAACTGTGTACCTCGTCATCTGCCGATACTGTCATGACCAGCGCAGTAGTACACACCACCCGTACCCAAGATATACTTTTTTCTGCCGTTGCCAGCGACACACGTGTGTGGAATTTCGCGGCAGCGTTGCCATTATATATGGATATACGTCGCAGGTTTAGACGTCAATGGCTACAAATTGCATTTCGTCAGTTTACGATGATGTATCCCGATCGGGTAGGCTTTAGATATCGCTATTAAATAATAGTGTATCCGAGGGCCGCAGATTGGTGAGAAAATCATTGATACGTGAGGTAAACGTCTTGCAGATAAGGACCAACAACAACAGTAAATACCGTTCAAGGTAAAGGCATACTCGACGCTTGCCAGGGCTTCGTTATGTGACGGTTCGGGATAGTGCTTAAACTCACTGATACAAGACTGTGTCGGTTAAAAATTTGCTGTTATTGATCGTAAACTTCTTCACGATTGAAGATCCTGACTGGTATATCTTTGCATCTCGCCAGTGGATCGCAGGGCTTCATTCAAGCTCCTGGCGACGATGCCAACGATCCTTCGACATCATGACTTACTCGATAGAGACCGGCACAAGCCTACTCTCATACCATTACTAGTCAACATCATGTTCTTTTCTTGGCAGTGCTTCGCGTGCAAGAGATACGATACGCTACGGAACACTATTACGGGGGCCATAGGTAATATGTCTTACGGTACACACAAAAACCTATATATTTACCCAATTTTACTAACAGTATTTGGTCCTATCTACTATTTTCCCCCTTAATAGCTTGACCAATTGTTTCGGACAAAGAACGTGAACCGAATGCAAATGTTTCAGGTATCAGACTGAAACAGAAACAAGGCGGATGGTTCTCGTCTTCCCTTCGTTCGTGCCGTCCACGAACCGATCGCCCCTAACGGGAGCGAACACCGTACGTATGGAAAAGGTATGTCTCTGCCAAATATTCCATTACTACAGTGGTAGCGAAAGAGCGTTCAAGCTTGAGCCTAGTTCACGGGTTTCTGTGCACTTGGCAATCTTCGCATCGAAGACAACAATTATACTAGGGTAGGTTACAACCGTCTGTGTAGCGCGACCCTCTTTGTATGCCCAGTAAAATACTCGAAAATCCACACTTCTACTATTACGGGGGTCCATAGTTAACAGGACCAACTTCTATTTGTAAAAATAGGTAAATATATAGGTTTTTATGTATACCATAGGTCCCATTAACTATGGACCCCCGTAATAACAGATTCATGTTAGTCCAGTCTCTAAATGGACCATAAACACAAATTATTCCATGCGGAGATATACATACCTGGTTTATTCTACTGTATGTTGGTTTAACAGGTGTGGTGGACATTCAGACGTAGCTGCGTAACATGCCTATAACTTCGTCACAATGGGCAACTATTTGGCGTGAAAAGAAAAGTGATATGCAGAAAGGACATTTAAATAACCCGAAGAAAATAATACATATTTTCTGCAGCAATTACAAGCACCTTTGTGCGCAACCCAAGCAATACTCACGTTCGGGTGTTGACATGCAGCGTATCGTACGGGTTTACTAGTCAAAACTGATGTTTTGGGATAATGGCATTACGTCCTCTGGGGTCAGGTTGGGGTTCAGGTTGAAAGACACCAGTTTCATAAACATGCATCAGCCCAATTAGCTACATATATATACATATGTGCTGGTGACGATATCATATATAATCGATCGCGATACTCTAAAAACACCGACCGGTAGTGTTATTGAAACATGAAACAAGATAACACTTACACGAAGTGGTGCGGTATATATGTGTAGTGTATAGTCCAGACCGGTTAACGCAAAACAAGCCTGACCATGTAACCGAATAGAACAAAATGGACTATATATACTGTATCTTGAATTTTCAAATTGCTAAACAAGGGAAAGCTTGGTATCAAGCAGTTTGAACCGACATCGGCTAGGTAGTACCGACACCGTGAAGTTGGTTCCTGCCGGCCACGAGTCCATATATGTAGCATATACCTGGTAGCACAAAATACGAAATATATCGAATTAAACAATATACGTATGACGACAGAGGACAACAGGTTCAAACATACATTAAAACATACTACGTAGTATGTGTTTACTGCTCTAGTACCACCAGAGACGCATTTACTCATGCGCACACGTTTTGCTCGTTCCAACCGCTGTTGTGGCAAAATCGCTCTGTGAGCCTTGTCAACATGTCTTTATATCCCTCGTTAACGGTATGCAGAATATATTCCCCTAGTTTTGGACTATCTAGTTCACACTATTAATACCAATCGATCAAGTCATTAAATGATTACGTTCACCACCCCACCCTCCCACCACCACTCCCTCGCCAGTGATTTGAAATTCTCCTCGATGAAACTCGAGTCTTCGCACAAGCACAAAATACACGACGTCGGTTAATTCGCGTCACAGTAAGAAAATTAACGTACCTCTATAAATTGAGGCAAGGCCGACGCTCCGTGATAGCAAACTGTACGACGGAGCTTCTTCCAGGTGTATGCCCTTTCCATACATCTTCCTCAAACGATGGCTCGCGGTTCCACATTACGCCACATTCAAGGACACAGGACCAACGAGCCCATGTACAACAAACGTGGCTAATTTGACATCATCATGCATGTGGCACCTTTCAATACCTTGCATGCACTCAGAACTTTTTCTCCGGGCGCTACCACCGATGCGGTTGATGTCCGTATACCGTAAACGGGATATCGAAGGAAACATACAAACGTGGCTGTTGTTTGATGCTTTTTGAATGATATGAACTGCTTTTCACAGCTTCCATTGCTACACACTACGAAAAACATAACACTGCTCCATGCTGATTAACAGTCAGAATACATAAACAGTATGCCAACATTTTGAATATTGTATTGAGGATTGGTGTGAAGTAGCGTGTATCAGCTCGAAGCTGGTGTACGCTTAGTCTCGCTTGCCGATGACCGGTCAAGACACAGAACTGATCGAGGTGCAAACGCTTGAGTTGCTGTTAGGCAGACTCGCGTGAGATCTTCGAATAGAAGAAAGATGATGGTGTTGGCGACTCCAGGCCAAGGTTGATTAGTTATTAAGCTCAGCAGACAAGCTAATGATGATGAGCAAAAGTAGAGTGAACAAGTGGGCGTGCAAACGCTCCTCTTGGCTGTTTCCGATCTTGATGATCTTTAACAGATACATAACAGATACATATACCTCCTACGACGACGTTCGTCAGGCGATGACACACCCGAATCCGATTACGGCCTATGACAACGTTCGTCAGGTGATGACACACCCGTACCCGACTATGGTCTATGACAACGTTCGTCAGGTGGTGACACACCCAAAAATCGATCTATTATGGATCCCTTGTACCGTATACTACCAGATATTCCGTGGTATCCAGTGACGACAAAATGATAGCTACTGTCAAGTAACATCTCCAATACGATATTGAGGATTGGTGTGAAGTAGCGTGTATCAGCTCGAAGCTGGTGTACGCTTAGTCTCGCTTGCCGATGACCGGTCAAGACACAGAACTGATCGAGGTGCAAACGCTTGAGTTGCTGTTAGGCAGACTTGCGTGAGATCTTCGAATAGAAGAAAGATGATGGTGTTGGCGACTCCAGGCCAAGGTTGATTAGTTATTAAGCTCAGCAGACAAGCTAATGATGATGAGCAAAAGTAGAGTGAACAAGTGGGCGTGCAAACGCTCCTCTTGGCTGTTTCCGATCTTGATGATCTTTAACAGATACATAACAGATACATATACCTCCTACGACGACGTTCGTCAGGCAATGACACACCCGAATCCGATTACGGCCTATGACAACGTTCGTCAGGTGATGACACACCCGTACCCGACTATGGTCTATGACAACGTTCGTCAGGTGGTGACACACCCAAACATCGATCTATTATGGATCCCTTGTACCGTATACTACCAGATATTCCGTGGTATCCAGTGACGACAAAATGATAGCTACTGTCAAGTAACATCTCCAATACGATATTGAGGATTGGTGTGAAGTAGCGTGTATCAGCTCGAAGCTGGTGTACGCTTAGTCTCGCTTGCCGATGACCGGTCAAGACACAGAACTGATCGAGGTGCAAACGCTTGAGTTGCTGTTAGGCAGACTCGCGTGAGATCTTCGAATAGAAGAAAGATGATGGTGTTGGCGACTCCAGGCCAAGGTTGATTAGTTATTAAGCTCAGCAGACAAGCTAATGATGATGAGCAAAAGTAGAGTGAACAAGTGGGCGTGCAAACGCTCCTCTTGGCTGTTTCCGATCTTGATGATCTTTAACAGATACATAACAGATACATATACCTCCTACGACGACGTTCGTCAGGCGATGACACACCCGAATCCGATTACGGCCTATGACAACGTTCGTCAGGTGATGACACACCCGTACCCGACTATGGTCTATGACAACGTTCGTCAGGTGGTGACACACCCAAAAATCGATCTATTATGGATCCCTTGTACCGTATACTACCAGATATTCCGTGGTATCCAGTGACGACAAAATGATAGCTACTGTCAAGTAACATCTCCAATACGATATTGAGGATTGGTGTGAAGTAGCGTGTATCAGCTCGAAGCTGGTGTACGCTTAGTCTCGCTTGCCGATGACCGGTCAAGACACAGAACTGATCGAGGTGCAAACGCTTGAGTTGCTGTTAGGCAGACTTGCGTGAGATCTTCGAATAGAAGAAAGATGATGGTGTTGGCGACTCCAGGCCAAGGTTGATTAGTTATTAAGCTCAGCAGACAAGCTAATGATGATGAGCAAAAGTAGAGTGAACAAGTGGGCGTGCAAACGCTCCTCTTGGCTGTTTCCGATCTTGATGATCTTTAACAGATACATAACAGATACATATACCTCCTACGACGACGTTCGTCAGGCAATGACACACCCGAATCCGATTACGGCCTATGACAACGTTCGTCAGGTGATGACACACCCGTACCCGACTATGGTCTATGACAACGTTCGTCAGGTGGTGACACACCCAAACATCGATCTATTATGGATCCCTTGTACCGTATACTACCAGATATTCCGTGGTATCCAGTGACGACAAAATGATAGCTACTGTCAAGTAACATCTCCAATACGATATTGAGGATTGGTGTGAAGTAGCGTGTATCAGCTCGAAGCTGGTGTACGCTTAGTCTCGCTTGCCGATGACCGGTCAAGACACAGAACTGATCGAGGTGCAAACGCTTGAGTTGCTGTTAGGCAGACTCGCGTGAGATCTTCGAATAGAAGAAAGATGATGGTGTTGGCGACTCCAGGCCAAGGTTGATTAGTTATTAAGCTCAGCAGACAAGCTAATGATGATGAGCAAAAGTAGAGTGAACAAGTGGGCGTGCAAACGCTCCTCTTGGCTGTTTCCGATCTTGATGATCTTTAACAGATACATAACAGATACATATACCTCCTACGACGACGTTCGTCAGGCGATGACACACCCGAATCCGATTACGGCCTATGACAACGTTCGTCAGGTGATGACACACCCGTACCCGACTATGGTCTATGACAACGTTCGTCAGGTGGTGACACACCCAAAAATCGATCTATTATGGATCCCTTGTACCGTATACTACCAGATATTCCGTGGTATCCAGTGACGACAAAATGATAGCTACTGTCAAGTAACATCTCCAATACGACCTCTCGTTACGATAACTCGTTTCAATGCTGGTAGTCCCAGGCAAACAAAACAATTAGTACGACCTCATATTGAGGTAACGCTACTTCTGCGCTAAAACTTGTTCAAAGAGAAAAATATATATCCACACTGTCAGCTATTCCAAGTTGAAACAAGGCTGCAATCTGCCATATTTTCTTAGAGTGGCATCACCCCTCGTGTACGTTGTTCCTTGTGTTTGCTATTAATAGGTGCTCTCTAATTATACTTTCCATGTCTGCCCTCAAAGTGCGAGACACGGTGGTACGGATACTGCTTATTGTGTCCTCGGCAAGATTTGCGATTGCTTCGTACGAGTTCCGTCTCATTTCCTTCTTACACTCTTCGATCGCGTCTGACTGCTTGCGCTTCAGGCGAGTGGTGCACTCCTTGTGGTCTTTAGCCAGTCTATCCTTAGTTCTTTCTAAACTGCGTTGGCATTCGTCTTCTGTTTCCCTAGTCTTTTTTTTTTCATAAAACCTCCTCCATGCTCCCCGTTCTCTATCAATCCCAGTGGAATGCACGTTGCTGTCTATGATTTTCCTGACGGCGTTAAGCTGGTCTAAGCTCGGTGTTCCGACTTTAGTCCATGCCGTGACCATGAATCCGAAATAGCTCTGGGCGTCCAACAACGTGTCATGCTCCTTACTTTCAGCCACGTTCCATACGAATGAGCAAAAACACTTGTCCGGGTAGTCCTGGATGTGTTGTCCAAGTGCCCAGTCAGCTATCGTCTCCGCTTCTTCGAGATATTCCTCTTCGAGGAAGGGAAACCTGTCATAAAGGCGCGTTCGCTGTTCTTGGTCTCGCGTAGTCGTACTTTCGTCGTCCGATGAAATGTCCCTGGTGCGTGCTTCCTCGCGTTCCTGGTTGTCGGACATGGTGTAGAGGTTGCTGTGTTTTGATGTGGGGTTATCCGCGTAGCTCCTTTATGTTTGTTGGTGTTGGTCTTCTTAAGATCTCGGTTTGTGTCGTCACCGTGATCTTTCAATTCGATCTTGTATTAATTGCACCGTGACATCACCCGTTGGAGAAAATAATATGTCAACCAAACGTGTTCCCCAGAAGCCCCTTTATCCGGAGAAATCCCTGATTTGGTGTAGTATGCTTTCGAACTGGACCTTTGCGAGATGCTTGGTTGCGCAGTCAGCAAGCATTTTCCCGGTTGGAACATGGTGAAGTGTGATCTTCCCGTTGTTGACCAGTTCCCTGATGAAGAAGAAGCGCAGTGCGATGTGCTTTGTCCTTGATGAGTAAGTGGAATTGCCTGCGACTGTAAGAGCTCCTGTGCTGTCGCAGTAGATGGGTACGGAGTTGAAGTTCTTGAACGTAAGCTCGTCAAGAAGGTTCGACAGATACACTGCCTCCTTAGATCCATAGCTAAGTGCATTGAGCTCGGACTCGACGGTAGACTGTGCCACGATTGATTGAGTCTTGGATCCGAAGCTGATAGGTCCTTCGCTCAGGAAGAAGATCGTGCCAGTAGTCGATTTGCGAGTGTCAGGATTTGCTGCGAAGGAAGCGTCGGTAAATCCATGCAGCCGAAACTGCCCCCTTTTGTAAGTGATGGGCAGATCAGGGTGACCTTTTAGGTACCTCAAGAGATGCTTGGCTGCCGTCATGTGTGCTTGCGCCGGCTTGCTGCATGCCCTCGTGAGCTGGTTGACCGAGAAGCACATGTCATAGCGAGTGCACTGTGTTAGGTATAACACAGATCCTACGATAGCCTGATAGAGCTTCGTAGCTGTTGCGCCTAGTAGTGTCTCTTCAGGTTGCTCCTTCGAAAGTTCCGATCCATATCCTGGCGTGTGCACGGAGTTGCAGTCATCCATCCCAAACCTCTCGAGAATACTGTCGACGTAATCTTTCTGCGTGATAGACAAGGTTCCTTGGTCGTAGTCGCGGGTGATCGTCATGCCGAGTATAAGGCTGACTTCCCCCAGGTCAGACATGGCAAAGCGATCAGTTAGAGCCGTTTTTAGGCGTCCAACTACGCTCTCGTCCTTTCCAGTGATTAGTATGTCGTCAACATACAGTGTCAGAAGTACTAGCGTATCCCCGCTACCGTGCGTGTAAACGCAGGGGTCAGACTGCGTGGGCGTGAAACCAACCGTCAGCATTTCTGCGTTGATTGTGTCGTACCATAGGACGGGTGACTGGGCCAAGCCGTACAGGCTTCTCTTCAGCTTGTAGACCATTGGCTCGCCGGTTGTGGAGCCCTTGACTTCTTGTCCTGGGGCGGTCTTGACGTACACGTCACGGCCTTCGATCTTGGATTGTAGAAAGGCCACTTGCACGTCCAGCTGCCATACTGGCCATCCATGTTCGCATGCGATTGCCAGTATTGTGCGAATGCTTCCGACGCGGCACACTGGTGCGTATGACTTACCGTAGTCGATCCCCGGCTCTTGGACGTATCCTTGAACAACCAGTCGAGCTTTGAAGCGGCCGTCCGTCTTCTGCTTGAAGACAAATCGGGATCCGATGATTTTGTTGTCCTTGGGCACGCTGGTTATTGGGACTAGCTCGTAGACTTGATGTTCCTTAAGGCTGTCCATCTCTTTGTTGATGGCCGCTTTCCATTCCATGTGCTCTGGTGAGTTGATGGCATCAGTATGCGTACGAGGAGTTTGAAGTACTCGTTCGTTTCTCCTCCGAAAGCCGCTTGTCTTGGGGGGTTGAAGTAGCATATGTAAAGGCCTTGTAGGACAGGAAGGGATTTCCGTCGATGTGAGCAAAGTCCTCAATCATGCCCATGGTCTTGATCCGTGGTGTTCCCTTGGCGAAGTAGAGCAGTTGACTGGGGGTGAGTGAGCTGTCGAAGGTATCATCCGTGTTTGGACTGGATCTCGTACTGGCTCGAGTTACCCGAGGCTGCTGTACAACCGGTTCTTCGGCTGATGCAGCAGGTACGACCTCGGGCGAGGCTCCAGCTTCTTGCAACTGTTCCTCCTGCGGGGATGACCTAGGCTCCTCTGGTAGAGATGATGTTTCCTGGTGCAGGAATGTTTTCGCGTTCTCTTGTAGCATACCCCTTATCTTCGCTCGGAGGTGCTCCAGCTCTTTCTCAGGTGAATCTAGAATCGAGAAATCCAGGAAGGAGGTGAGATCGAAGACGTCATCCTCGTAGTCCTTGTTGATTCCCACGGGTGGTATGGAGTATGGTGGTGTCTCCAGGAAAGTGACATTTCTGCTTTCCACAACAGTCCCCTTTTCGGGATTGTAGATGCGGTAGGCTCTGCTGTCTTGGCTAAATCCACATAGCTTTCCTTCCCATGCTTTGTCGCCGAGCTTCGTCGTGTAGGTCTCGATATGCACAAAGGCCCTAGATCCGATAGCCCGCAAGCCCGAAAGATCTGCCTCTTTGCCGTGCATCTTCAAAAAAGGTGTTTGTCCTCTCAATGCCGAATGTGGCGACCTGTTGCACAGGTAGACCGCTGTAAAAAATAGCTCACCCCACATGGTGCGGGGGAAGTTGCCGTCCTTAAGAAGGCATCTTGTCATTGCTGCAAGTGTCCTCCCATCGCGCTCGGATACGCCGTTTTGTTGAGGCGTTGCTGTGGCCGTGTATTCCATGGTAATGCCGGAGTTGACGCAGAGCTCCTTGAACTCTCTGGAAGTGTACTCCCCTCCCTTGTCGCATCTCAATCGCTGAATGCGCAGCCCCAGTGGAACAGCCACCGTTTTGTTGTAAAGGTGGAGCGAGTGGGCGGCCTCCGTCTTGGACTTAAGAAGGAAGATTTCCTTCATGCGAGAGTAATCATCAGTAAACTTGCTGACGTACTTGAATCCTCCCCTTGCTGCTGGCGTAATGGGTCCCAAAAGGTCCGTGTAAACCAGTTCCTTTGGTCCGTTAGTCTTGTGGTTGTCCTTTTTCGGGTGCACCTTTTGCGTGCTCTTGCACACTTCGCAAATATCGCAGCCTGACACAGTGCCAGTGTAGTCGACACCATTGCCGTCCACCTTCCGAAGAAGCTCCATATTACGGGGGTTCATGTGCCCCAGTCGTCTGTGCCAGAGATCGGCGCTTAGCAGTGCCGTCAGACCCATCGAGGGTGTTGGTCGCGTCTTGGGTTTTCCGTAGGTTACGCCGTCCAGGGCACTCAGCGACACTTCGAAAGAGCACATACCCGCGTCTTTCTGGTGTTGATTCAAAGGGAGAGAAGTCGTGGTGTCGAACTGGAGGCGGGGGTTTCCCGTCTCGAGGATGGTGCTTACCCCTGATTTCATTGCCCTTGCGGAGGAGAAGAGGTGGCGTCCCATTCCGGGAACGATCAGCACGAAGATGCGAACTGGGATCGGCCGACCTGAATGGTTGATGATGTGCCCGCGGATGGTGCCTGTTGCCGTCGCGAACACCTTCTTGTTACCGGCGGTTTTAATGGGCTTCGGCTGGTCCAGCTTCTCGTACTCTGTCATGCGTTGCCGCAGCCCTGGGATCAGCTCGTCGTCCACGAAGTGATCAGATGCGCCGCTATCCACTAACATGATGAACCTGTCCGAGTTGGACGCTGAGATTCCGCCGCCATCTCCCGTCGTTAGTGCTGAGTAGGCGAATCCTTGATCAAAATCATCGTCGAAGTTTAAAGATGGTCTCTTCTCGTCGTGTGCTGGAGAGGATCTTGTACCTGATGCAGCAGAAGCGAGGTGAGCCCCCGATTGTTCCGATCGAGTGGCACCCTGTTCATAGCATTCCGCATCGCTGTGCGAAGTGGTTTTGTGGACGGAACACCACTTCTGTCCAGCGGCTCCTTTGGTTCTTTTGGATTTGTTGGTTTCATCCCGCTTCTTCCGGCAGGTGCGAGCGTGGTGCCCTTCCTTTCCACAGTAGTTGCAGATGGATGTTTTCGCCGACGACATGGCGATACCTCGGCCAGCGATTTTTCCTTTCGCTCCGCTGTTGCGAGAAAGATCGTCAAGGTATAAGTGTCGCATCGTACTTTGCATCTGTTCGATGTCGAAGGTAGGATCACGATACATCATCAGCTTGATGTCCTTGTAGTCAGATGTGAAGCCTTGGACGCAGATATCCTTGAATCTCCGGTCGGTGATGGGCTCTCCCATCCTGGCTAGCTCGGTGCGGGCGAGGTGTTTTTCCATGAAGAAATCGTCAGGGTCCTGGTTGTGTGTCATGGCGGTGTTGACCAGCTTGTCCATGGCTGCGCGAACGACCTCATCTGTAACCTTGTTGTACTTCTGTACAAGCTCCTCCAGAGCTTGTTGTCCGTTGCCGCTCATCCCGTCTGGGTGCTCATGCTTCAGTACGAGATTAGCTGCTGGTTTCTCTGTTAGCAAGAACAGAATGGCGTATAAGTCCTCGATCGCTCTGTCAAAGGACGCTGTGCTTTGCTGGAGAGTGTCCTGAGCTTGTTGCGTCCCATCTAGTGTCGTGGCCGCCGATTCTTCGGTTGGTCGGGCCCGTCCTTTGATCAAGTTTGCGATATCTCGTCGTGTAACGCCGAGGACCACAGCAAATTTCTTGTGCCAATCTCGAAAGAGGCTGGGGTTCCGTCCGTCAAACTTCCTTAGCCCCTTGATAGCATTGGTGAGGTTGTTGCTGCTGGTGTCGTCCATGCTGCAGTAACAAACTTCTACTCGTATAAATAGCCTACTGCTGTAGGCGTAGAATCGTCGGTGTAGATGATGATCTCAGACACGATCAAAAAGCTACCCGGTAAAAAACTTCAACCCTGTCGCTCGGAATCTTCCGAGGCTTACTATCCACGGTGTGGACTACGCCAGGCAGGGCCCCTAATCACACAGCAGTACTGGGATTGTCAGTGGGGTTGCTTTTGTAACAGCGTACAGCAGGTTGGTACGTAGTTTTCAACAAACGAGATACTCGTCGTCAAAAAGCTCCTCAGGCAACAGCAGACGTTCTTATGATCTTGAAATCTCCGCCCCGCTGAAGCCAGGAGGAACTGAAGCTCTTGGGATAACGTGGTCGTAGCCGCGCTGAAGTACCCCGTGGCTGATGGTTGCGTTTGCGAACTGAAGCTCTTGGGAAAACGTGGTCGTAGCCGCGCTGAAGTACCCCGTGGCTGATGGTTGCGTTTGCACGCGTTTCGAGGCTCGAACCTATTGAGGATTGGTGTGAAGTAGCGTGTATCAGCTCGAAGCTGGTGTACGCTTAGTCTCGCTTGCCGATGACCGGTCAAGACACAGAACTGATCGAGGTGCAAACGCTTGAGTTGCTGTTAGGGAGACTCGCGTGAGATCTTCGAATAGAAGAAAGATGATGGTGTTGGCGACTCCAGGCCAAGGTGATTAGTTATTAAGCTCAGCAGACAAGCTAATGATGATGAGCAAAAGTAGAGTGAACAAGTGGGCGTGCAAACGCTCCTCTTGGCTGTTTCCGATCTTGATGATCTTTAACAGATACATAACAGATACATATACCTCCTACGACGACGTTCGTCAGGCGATGACACACCCGAATCCGATTACGGCCTATGACAACGTTCGTCAGGTGATGACACACCCGTACCCGACTATGGTCTATGACAACGTTCGTCAGGTGGTGACACACCCAAAAATCGATCTATTATGGATCCCTTGTACCGTATACTACCAGATATTCCGTGGTATCCAGTGACGACAAAATGATAGCTACTGTCAAGTAACATCTCCAATATATTGTACACCTCTATACACAACACCAGATGAAATCGTATGATACGGAACGGACTACAGTATCATTTATTTATATTGTTGCTACAATTTATTCCAGATCTCCCTCTTTCAACATTGTGGGCCCAAACATCGCCTATCCCTAAGTTGGAAGCCGCCCAGATTGCGAGTGTGTATGCGTCTCTCACACCTGGCGTGGACGGAAATGTTGCAAACGCGTCTACACGATGTCTCGTACGGATCCCGACCGGTGGGGCTTACGCGTATCACATCGCACCATACTTCGACGAAATAGCCTATGACCATGAAGCTCATATCCCTCTTTCGGATGGATTAGTATCCTATACGGTACTGCTCCGGCTACCGAATGTCTGTTTCTCCGTGATCCAAGTTGTTTTTATGGCGACTCTGTCTGCCCAACACTTTCCCTATTTCAACGGACGATGCACGGTGTGCAAGCACGAATATCATGGATTCCTTTAAAATGGGCCTGGTGAACCACAACACGCGGGTTTGAAAATATTTATCAACACGTTATGCGCGACGGGTATGTCCCGCCGAAACCTAGATGCTAATAGCCCAAAGGAAGCGTTGTGGCTTTCTAGAGCTGGCGTCGATGTTACAACACGAGATGTGAAAAAGAACGGGGGCAAAACCTATTGAGCTCCGTCCACGTCCTCAGCAACGAGCTTGGCGTACCCACCACCTCACTCCGCACTCCTCCTCTCCATAAACACCACCCCTCTTACTTCACACTTCATACTCCTACCCAAGCCTCTATCACCATGCGTTCATCGGCTATCCTCGCCACCATCTTCGCTGCCACCGTTGGCACTTCTTCAGGTGAGATTATTCCCGCGTATGGTCAATGTTGTCCGGTTCGGGTCCACCGCCATGCCAATAAAAAGATGTTCCTGGTTGCTCGTGGCAGAAGAATGGAAACGTTAGATGTGCAATGGACTTTAAACGTCAACATGGTCCTGAAGGCTTCGCGTTTAATATTTAGCTCATTCTGAACAACAAATGTACACCACTCGCATCAAATGCACGCGGTATGAGATCGTCCGGCGGGGAGGATGTCAATAATCACACCTCATCCGCTGTGCAATTTCTTCCGGAGTTGTATTGGCTTCTCGTTCAAGTCTTCTCTGTCCATGGCTTAAGGTTGACGATAAGACGTGACAATGCTCGGTAACACGCTACTGGTGAAATGGTCCACAACCTACCGTTGCTTTCCTTACATACGTAGGAGAGCGATGCCTTTCAACATGGTTTCGGGAGCCGTTAATACATGCATCACCCATACAGACACTTTGGCAGTAGCGTGTCATGCGCGGTTGAACAGCGCGGCAACCCCCACTACAGTCTGTGCATATACGTAAGGTATATGCTACCAGAAAATAGTCAAACAAATACGCCACATATATTCATCACGACTTACATCGACCTGGTTCACGCGACATACTCGGCGTATCGAGAAGATTAATATATATATATATATAGTCTTGCATGTCAACGCTGTCTTGTAGTTTTGGCACTGACATAGACGACGGGCCACACTCCGAGTTAAGCCAACGTATTGATGAGCTAGTCTAGGATCGCGGGAAATGTTTGAAAGACTCCAATAATATACGTACATGAAATTCTTGAGTGGCATCGCCAAACCCCCGCTTGTTAAAGCGTGAATTCGTAGAGGGGGGACATTTGAGTCACCTTGCTATCTTTAGGCATTATTGAACATCCAATGGATATTTACAGCAACATATACGGCCATATATTACGTGGGAACGTTTCGGAGATGTTTATCCGACGCGCAGACGTTTCCAGATGAGGAAACTATAACGTAGAATCTGCCACGATGTACTCTGTACATAATAAGAATACACACAATTCGCCGAACACTCGGAATAGCATACAAAGCCCAACCACATTAGACATGCACCTTCATTTTACCCGTCTCATACCGTGTACATGCCAGCCCTCGTCGACGCGAGCGAGCGGACCTGGGTGGACGTCAAAGCCAATGGGTACGACACACGGACGTCTGGGAGTGGTTGCAGCCCGAAAGGTTGCGTACCGTACAACACGCGGGACAACGATATCTGGGCCAACTCTCGCTGGTCCTGCAAGGGTGATATCCTCGACAGCTCAGATGAAGACGACGGTTGCTGCATCACGTACTGCTTCGAGGAACCGCAAGACATTGAGAAAATTCGTATCGCCTTCCACCAGGGTACGTCTAGAACCCGGACGTTGGACGTGTTCGACAACCATTACTACCACAGCACCATCTCGTCCAGCGGTAAGACGAACGGATTTCAAACGTACGACCTGTACACCGACGAAACTGAGGAGCTCAAGCTTTGCCTGTACGACCCTAAGTGGAACACGGACGTCTGGCTGAGCATCACCGAGGTACGTCTTTGTACATTTAGGGTTAAGATGTTGTTGTTGTTCTGCACAACATGCATGTTTTCTTGCGGTCTCTCATCACATACGGCTTGTGTTTGCGAGCGTATGTTAGAAATTGCAGTAACTGCTCTCTGCGCTTACCACCGTCTAACTGGTATGTTTGAAGGTTATCAGCCCTGTCAAGCCTTGTCGCCTGCGTGTTTGCCAATGCACTCTACGGTGACGGTTTGACAATTACGAAATACCTAAACCTGTATACACGCCAATGCATCGACATCGATAGAAATCAAGTTGTTGCTTGATCGATTTTGTTCGAAATGCGGAACATTAAAATCGCAAAGGTAATTATCCAACGAACGTCTTCGTCCCGAATCCAAGGCGTTCAACGCGGGATTCACACGAGTTAGCAGCGTTTGGAGAGCAAAGCGACACTAAGGCGATAGGCTTCGCTCGCCATTGATAAATTAATGATAACGTTTGCGAGGTCCATGACCATCGGCTACCAATTATTCCTTGCTGTGCGTAGGTCGCCACTACGTTGCATTGTAACAAAGCAGACATGCGCTCACGTGTCTGTCGAAGCAAGGGACTGCTGAACATGTGCGTGGGATATACGTCACGGGATATAGGCTACATTACAACGTAGTCAACGTGGTATAGTCTTCGTTGCAAAGTGATTGTTAAAACCGCCTGAATACGGCCTGCTTGACGTTGACAAACTTACAGTCCGGCCTACTGTGCCACTGTAGCGGGTATTGTCTTCGTACGTGTGAAGACCCCTTGACATAAACTGCCTCGTTGTATGTCATACAGTGACAACGCTAACCGTCAAAGTACCTAAAGGCGCATGTACAAACATACAGAATCAACTCGTTGCTTTCTATCGAAGATCTATTATATCAGTATGCGCGTTGGGGCAGGCGTGGTTGAAAACCTTCCAAGGGATGTACTACACTTCCGCCCCGCCGATGCCCGTACTCGACTCCATTCCACGTGCTCAAACAAGATACAATGGAGTCTTCGGCGCGGGGAGCTGAGGGGCGGGTTCTCGCCCCCCTTGTTGCTGCCCACGCCCGTAATGACCGCAAAAGTCGGCAAATAGAGGATGTCGGTGTAACAGTACTGGCAAGATGTAGGTAGGAAGCAAAACTCAATTGGGTGAAGAGGAATAAAACACGCCAATAACCTTCGACGAACCAGACATAAAAGAAAGTTCCGGCGGCCGTGCCCGTATGACCGAGGATGTAAGCAACTTCAAGCCGTTAGCGCGGTAGCACTAACAAGGCGTACCTCAAAAACTCCTCTTGTCGGAGTGAATCGAAAACCAACATCGGAAATATTCGCTGAACCACATATCAAAGAGTGTTGCCATCCGGCACCCTGTTTGACAACTGGTGCACTGTGTGAATCAATGACATTTCTCCATTGCACAGGGTTGGCCATGTCGTACGTACATAACGGCGTCAACGTCTATGATCTCCTGATCACGTAGCGCTGTAACCGGTTCTCTTATCGTCTCTCCCTTTGCGCCTATTTCAAGGTACCGTTTTCACCTATGGTCAATTGTGCGTATACCAGCAGCAGAAGGACTACTTTGACCAGGAATGTTTGTACTTTTGTAGGCCTACAGCTTATCTGCTTGTGTGCTAAAATTTTTTTCAAAATGATGGAAAACATCAACAACGAAGAGCAGCGGTATAGCCTATACATGATGCCGAAAGATCAACAGAGAACTAAACTTATATACTACTCACATAAACATGAAACGAGCTCTGCTGGATTCGAACTGGGGTATGGTCTGGTGAACGTGACAATACATCTTATTGAAGCAACCTCCATCACAGACGCTGTGACATACACCGGTGCCTTTCTATGCAAACAAGTAGATTCTTGAAATGGGAGCAGTTCTTTAGAGAAAAATACATACTTGTACACGCCCCCTCGACGCATTGCGAGCCGGCAGGGTTTGCCCCTGGCAGGGTCGACGGGGGCGAGCAAGGCGAGATAAGCGCGACAAACAGCGCACCAGACGGTGGACCTAATTAAAGTTTGGTCGTTTGTGGCTCGACACCTCGAAATAAAACGACATATTCATGGCTGAGGGCCAACCTCATGAGTCATAATGTGTATGTTTGCACCCACGGGTAGGTACTGCAGTCGTCGGAAGCGTTTGTATAGCGCTATAAACTGCTGTTTCCTGTAAATTCGACTATCCACCCGGTGTCATCAGTGTGTTTACGTGAGCAGAAAAATATATAAACGACCAAATGAAAATCAGTCCGGAGTGTAACACCGCGCAATGCCATCGACGGTTCAAAATCTCGCTGCATGATATCTGGAATGTATGTCGGGGTACGATATATATTCGACACCTACCATTGACTAAGCACTACAATACAAAACTCGAACGGAATGCGTCCGCGATTCTTTGTTGAAAGGGCCGAATAAAGTTGCAAAGACTGTCACTCGAACAATAATACGAGACGAGAGTAGCCGCTAGGTTTGTCATAATCTAGCGCCTGCTAAATATTCTCGAATCTTGTATAGGTTTTTTCACAGACGGACGGGGCGTCGTCCCGTTAGATCTGTTCACACAGACGGCGCACAAATTTTTCCGTTATGATCAGATGCCGTTAGATGTACGACCAAATGCTGCTGCTGTTCAGGAACAGGATCGCAGACGTTTGAAAAAAGCCAAAACGTCAGGCCAGTATGGCTTAGCTGTGCTCGTTGCCCTATGTCCGTGTGAAATAGACTGCAAGAACACTCTAAGAGTCAGAGTAATGTGGTAGAGACTGCTTACTCGACGACATGTATAAGACGGAGGAGATCCATTGATATTCAACGTTGGGAATTGATAGAGTGTTTGTTTCTCGTGTCCGCTTGGATGTCCACGATGCGTCGTTCTGAGGTTGCCACGATGATGCTTCCACTACCGTACATCAAACTTCTCCCGAAACAAAATCCACCAGAATACTTGTACGTTTACGTTCCCTCGATGTTACGATGGATCCACCTCTCATTCAGCTGAATCCAGTTGCCCATGCATATCTCCCGTCTTGACGAGGAGATGTTAGCACAACGCGCACCGCAAGGTATATCTTAGCTATCCGCAATGTGAGCTGGAGACTCAATCGTTTTGTCCTAACGCGGCGTTGTTGACGTCCATTTATTCCGCACCTCTCGGTGTATCGTCCAGGTGGAGATCTTGGTGAAGTAACGCTCCCATCGAATTTGGGGGCCTGGTGACCGTCAAGCGAGCTGGGAAACAGCCATAGACAGTCTGTTTCCAAGCTGTGTATCGTCTTTCTGTGTCGAAGCGACGGTGCTTTCAACGTGGGTTGGCAGTGTGGCCTAGCTGTAATTCTGACGAACGGGTATCCCAGTGGATGAATTCCGTCGATGTCGTGCACGCACTACTATAGGCTGTACACAAGTACATAGTTGACTCTTACGCGGGCACGCTGAAAGGGGGTCTCCTGTTGCCGGTGTGCTGTGCATTCCGTGTGAAAGCATTTGAGTGAAAATTGCAAACTCCACAATGTTTGACTATCTCTGAATTCAGTACGCCTAATGTGCTGCTACGTTGTGCGCTGTCTTCTTCAGGATTTAGTACATGCCAACGTTTTTCAAGGTCGGGGTCCCTTCCATCAGTGTACTCTAAGTGCGACCGCTGCGCTTGCTTCCGCGAAACATATACAATACCAACTACATAGTTATAGCAAGGGCATTGGATATGACCGGATGGGCGCTTTCTGTATCTGGAGTAGATGGACGCCGCTTTATGAATCGATGATGAGCTGTTTGGCGTTTCTTGAAGACCGGGTGTATCGTGGTGTGAGTATCGAGGCGCTTATTTAGACTTGGTCCGGCCTCAGACCATTGTCAGGCCGGTGTCGACATGCCAGAAGTCAAACGTGTGAGATGGAGTTGATGCGTGTGGCCAGCAGGTGGTCGACAATATGTGGTAAATATACTTTGTTTATGGAGGTCGCTAGCGATCATCTCGCAACTCAGTGGAGGCTTGAAGGTGATGTGCCGAGCATATTCGAGGGATGAGTGTCTGGTGAAGGATGAAAATTTGTATGTGATCGTCCAACGATTCGCCCCCCCCCCGCATTGTCGAGTGGGCGTCATGATAGGAATGCTGCAGGAGAACTTGTACGCATTCGGGATTCGGATTGTCTTCATTGGGGCCCACCATTT
Organism: Macrocystis pyrifera; assembly: GCA_031763025.1. Classification (NCBI taxonomy): domain Eukaryota; class Phaeophyceae; order Laminariales; family Laminariaceae; genus Macrocystis; species Macrocystis pyrifera. Next base: position 12,322,357 of record JASSKH010000001.1, read on the forward strand.
TTCAGATGAACCTACTCGTCGTTATCTAATTGGCGCGTGAGCTTTCAGTGCTCGTATTCAAGTGCTTCTTTTTCACTTTCACGAAACAGTGATTTTAGTCTCATGTTTACGGTTTTGATGCCTACGTTCGTCCAGTCTCGATGTTGCAGTTGGTCGAGGTTTGATACGACAAGAAGCTTACGTGCACGCCATTTCTGAGGGTGATATTGCTCTCTGCTTCGGTTGAAGCCAGCAGTCCCGGGATCTCTGACTGTGCCGTTTGCATTTCGATAATTACGACGTCGGTGATTATGATGCTTTGCGAAAGGCACCCCTGTCGTCAAGTGATACCAGTCAACAGACCCCCTCGGATCTCACCTGTGGTCGATATTTGAAGATGGGGCCCAATTGTTTTATCGAATTGGACAGACTTTGAGTAGTAAACGGTGAGCGCACATAGTTCCAACATTGCGGGAATAATCTTGAGGGTTCGAACCCCGAACAATATTAAACGACATAGTATACAGGCTTTAGGCCATGTTAGGAAATGTTTGCCTTCACACACACTCCCGTGACACGAATATCGTCCTGACAATCGACGCCCGGCGTAAACCTCCGATCCCTTCTGTCGAACAGCACCGTCACCAGATATAAAAGATAATACCAACCAGGGCCAAATGTTTGGCTGCTATCTCAGCACCATGCGCGAAGGCGAGTTTTACACGACCAAGCCTCGACATTGTTTTTAACTTCAACTCTCAGCCAAATCGCCGGACGTAGCAAGAAAGAAAGTGAAATTACGCGATGCGATATCTGAAACACGGAGTAGGACGTATGAAGAGCGAAGTCCCTCGTGTACTTGACTAGAACGGGTGGACCGTGATTAAAAGCTGGTGGGAGGTGGCCGATTCAAGAAAAAATTGTTCAACCCGATTGACGAGATAGTCCTTGAGTCGAGGCTGCATTCGTACGCCTCTCTAAAAGCTGAAACAACACAAGAATTGTGGGGCTTTTTTTCCTCAACGAATTCACTCCAGGCAGGACACCGTGCAGGTGACAACAACATACACAGTAAATGTGGTTAACCGAAAGGCTTCTAAGACCGGCGTTAAAATCATACTCTTAGCAACTACCCTAAATGCGCTTCCCTAGGGTTGATCATCAACATATTGGCGAACGGCTAAGACAAAAAAAACATTTGGGCCTTCTGCGGGTCCATATGTCGGACAAGCCTGGATATTCCATTAATAGAGATGTGATATCGTAACTATCCCGGATAATATATTCAGCGAGAATCTGCTTTGTAAGCGCGAACCGAAGGGCGTACATGTTGTACGTTCATGTTCGTAGGTACTTCTAAGATTGTGTTCTGCAGGCATACATCGGTGTGGCTATTTTAGCAAGGACAAAACTGTAGTAGCGATCTTTGAGTCAATCACACGCCCAATATTGACCCGCATTAACGTATACAGCTAGCTGTTGGGGATTCTGTAGTTTGAAACGAAGCATCGAATATACCCGAAACAATTCCGAATGAAATATTTAGACCGGCCACGGTAGTGCGCAACAGGCTTTAACATATACCGCTAGCGAGCAACAACGATCCTAGGGCCCAAACATGTACCGCTATGCACTAGCCCAACAGCGTACAACCAGCTAGGAACGATTTGATATAGCTTTTGATGTGGTGGTATCAGCGTCTTGACAATGATGTGCAAGGTTACAATTACTGTCGAAATATCGTGTCTGAATCCAAAGTTCGAAATTATTTTCAGAAGTAATTCAAGGTTGAAGATTCAGAGTATAACCCGGGGACAATAGCAAATAGGACCAAATACTGTTAGTAAAAATAAGGAAATATATAGTTTTTGTGTGTGTACCGTAGATCTTATTTACAATGGACCCCTGTAATGGTAGACATCATCGTCTCCCTAGCTAACAACAAGGCTTTATGTAAAGTTGTCAACGTTAACAGCAACTACGCTTGAGTTCGTCCGCTGTGAGGTACGAACAAACAAGCCGAACAGCAAACGCCAAGAATATTGCCATGTCGAAATACTCTTGTTAGGAGGGATACCCCAGTCTGGCGTGTTTGGGCGGTGTTGTTACCTCCGTTATGATGCACGGTTGCCTCATTTACAGATTAGCGATAAATATTCCTTATTACATCTCGATGAAAGAGTCGGAACAACAAGACTTGATGTTTCGCTATTAAGAGTGCATCCGAGATCCCGGTTAGAAGAAAGACAGTTCTTGACCTTGTCACCTGCCGATACTGTAATACCCCGCGTAAGTTATACGCCATCCGTACATAAGACATGTCCAGTTCTGCTGTTGGAAGCGTTACACTTGTGTGAAATTGCTCGGCACCGTTGCACCTCTTGTTGGGTCTCCATCACAGTTTTTTATATATATACATAAAAATGGTTCTAATATCTCAAAGACATTTAATCTGTTCACGATGAGCCACCTGTAAAGCTTTAAATTTCGCTAGTGGACCCAAAGGGCTACACCCCAGCTCCTGGTGAGAACGGGATCGACACTTGACCTCAAAATCCTCCAGGTAGCGACCAGTATCACGAGTAACAACCGTGCTAGGTTGATTAGTGTTCTGCGCTATCCAGGGCTTTGCCTACGTGACGGTTCGGGGTAGTGCGGTAATGACCACGCGTCGGTTCGAATCCACGGTAAATGAGTGCAAAGTACTGATCGATGAAATATCCGGACTGAAACATTTTAGCATCTCGCTGGTGGACCGCAGGGCTTAATCCAAGCTACTTGCGGCAACGCTACCGATCTTCGACAAATTCACTTACTCGGTATAAACCGGGACAAGCTTGCTCCCATACATTAGGTAGTCAATATCAAGTTCTTCTTTATACAGGGTTACACAGGAAACTGATAATAATAAACTTGAAAAATAATAGTGAAGTATTCCCGACCAGCGACGAAAACTAAAGGTGAATGTTTCAGGGGTCAGACTCGATCACCTAACACGTTCACGATTCGATCGCCCAACACAATGAAGTGTGATCAACCCACGAAATGATGTGCCTCGGTCACACAATATATTTCTACGGCAGAAAACCATATTGGCTAAGGCAGCGGTCATTTTCCTATATGTGGGCAGGACATCCTGCTAGTCGTCTAGGATTGAGTTGCTCAGTGGGTTGTTTCTGCTGACTTAAATAATATGTCCCTCGGGTCTGGTACGCGATACCACCTCCTCTGGTCTTGTACAAAGGCCTATGACTGGTCCAGTTGCATCTAACAAGAAGCTGTACTACCGGCGACTGCTTGCCGACAGCGACTAAGGCTAAAATGAATGTACACACGTTGTTGGTCATGGTCCAAAGTTGAACCTAGCTGGCAACCGCAGTTACCCTAGTTGTTGGTTACTCATCTACGGTGAGCACCACCGAATGCCCGACAAGTTCTTACAGAATAGTGCGTAATACGAACCTTGCTTACAATCTATCCCGGTTTATGCATGTACGCCATCATGGTAGTCCACGTCGGTGATACGTCGGAAATGAAAATTTCCATTTGCCACACACTTCAGGAACTTATCGTTATGGTGCATTGCACGAGAAAGAAGTACGTAACTCGAAGCAAACCGAAAATTTATTCACCAGTGCAAACCAAACAATTGAGATAATGACAATACGTTTCCTCGGGTAAGCGTCTAAACTCTCAATTTAACAGTCAAGGAATACATCAGAGTGTATATGAAATTACATATATGAATATATGTTGCACGTGTTCCCCTATGAAATCAATCGCCATTAGCTGGATTCAGCCGAGCCTTGTCATAGTCGGACTCAGGTAGGTGGGCCAGGGATTTAGCCCGGCCTCACCAGCCAGTCGGGCCTGACCCATCTATTTTGTATTTGATGAACCACGCCCCGGTCTGGCCATCCACAGATTCAGGCATTCCTGGCGCGGCCTGGCCCATGAAAACTTCAATAGTTTCGGCCCAACCCGCACAATAACATTTACAGCGAGATCCATAACACCCGAGGTCCACACACATGCCGGCGCACCAAAACGCATTGGCCGGTACGTGAATTAGACGGCCCAGACCTCGGCGTGGCCCATGTACTGTCCTGTTTAGAACGGTCACGCATGTGCGAGTTAGTACTTTTCTGTTCATTTTATTTGCCACACAAATAAACTACCCAAGTGGAACATACACCCTCTACCCACACAATGTTTCTCCACCAATAGCCAAGGCCGATGGTTTCCACCCTGGCTGGCGCACCTTCACCCCCCTCTGCTGCTGTGCCCAGTGCTGAAGCAGCACCTGCTTCTGCTCCACTTGCTGCTGCAACACCGCACCTACTACGACACCTTCTTCAATACGTAATCCAAAGGAACACATAGATTACGCCATCAGCCATCCTTCAGCAAAGGCTTCTCCGACTGCAGCACCGATTCTAGTCACCGGTTGGACAACTACAAACACGAACGTGAACGTCACTACAACTTTCGATCGTATGATGTCTCATCTTTGGGCGTACTTTATCGGGGTTTCACCAGTGGTTCGGTCCGGGCCGAACCAGCAGATGAATGTGAAACGCTCCCTTGGACACGGAGAAGGCAAGCAGTGTCCTTTGTACCCCGACAAAGGCACCAGGTGCATGTTCAGACATATGTACAAGGACTACGAACAGCAACTTCTCATTAGCGGACGTCGTAGCAGTACACATCATGTAATTTGCCGCGGCCCGGGCCAGCCCATAGAACAGCGTAGGCCATCTATTGGGCGGGGCGTACGACGTACAAGTAGCAGCCGTAGTACTTCACACGTTATATACTGCGGGCTGAGCCGGCCCGTCAAAACAAATGGGCCGCATCAAGTATGTAGGGCGGAGCTGGCAATAGTAGAGCGCTCATCGCATGTGCCGCGGACCGCTTCGCCTATTTCCAGGGGATGGGAAGTTGCTGGACCCGGCGAAAATTGGTTTCATACACAGCCGGGTTTTCGCGTTCAACCCCTCGTCCCGGCCTGGTCCTGCCCAGTCATACTTTTTCTGGCCCCTACTGGCCCTGACGATCGACCCATGACAAGCCCAGGATATAATGATATCTTGTTGCAAAGGGAAACAAGTATAATACATGCCAGACGTGGCGTATATCCGTGTACCTGTAGAGTCCAGATCGGTCGATGTCAAAGAAAACAATGCCATGGACCCGAAGGAAACAAAAGTATATATTAGCCGAATATGCGTTATAGTTGCACCTCAAAGCTCCTCTCGCTTGACCGATACCTGAAAGATATCACAGTTACATGCGTAGGTCCAGTATGGAGCACATGAAAGCTGTACAGATATATATAACATGTCCTAGCTCCATACCTGGTACAAACATCGCAAGTAAGACACGCAATACACGTATTTCATATTGCGCCCACGTGACTGTCGAAGCAAGTACTTGTTACATTTTTGCGTCAGATATATGTCACGAGATATACTTTGCATTTTGCCAATGTCGTATTTTACTCTTCGCAAGATGTTGGTGATTTCGTATTGAATACCGAATGTGTGATGTTGACACACTTACACTCCGGTCTACTGTGTTAATGGTTTGCATATTCTTCGTGCATGTGATAAACTGATTACTCGTATGTGCTAAGGTCACGACTGTAACAAACCATTGTCTAAACCGCCGTACTCTCTAAAGGCACATGAACAAACACGTAGCAAAAATGTTATGCTCAATATAGAGCATGTGATATACCCGTATGTGCGTTGGGGTAACCGTGGTTGTAACCTTGAAGGGGTATGTACTACACTTCCGCCCCGTCTATACCTCACTCACCTCCATTCCACGTGCTCGAATATTTTGATACTTCAAGAGGGTTTTGGGAGCGGCGGGCAAGGGGGCGTCGCCACGGCGTTTTCTAGCCCGCCTAGTCTCCGCTCACGCCAGCAGTGATCGAAGATGCCGGCTAGTAGGGAGCGTACATGTAACAGTACTGCCATGGTATACATAGGAAACACTATGTAATCGGGTGAAGAAGAATAAAGCACTGCAATCACATTCATTGAACCATACACTAAAGAGCGTTCCGCGCATGCCCTTACAGAACAAGAATGCAGGAAAATCCTGGCATTTAGGAAACTTCCAGCCGTAGGCCCCGGCTGTACTACCAAAGCGTACATCAAAAACTCCTCTTGTCTTGGTGAAGCTAAAGACAACACCGGATACTACTCGTTGAACCCGGTACGAAAGAGCGTTGCCATCCGGGATCCTTGTCTGGCACCTGGCGCACTCTGTATATCGTTCACATTTCTGCATTGCACAGCGTTGACTATGGAGTACGTAAAATGACGACGTCAACGTCTGTGATGTCCTGATCACGTATCGCTGTAACCGGGCCTCTTACACTCTCTCCTGTTGGGCCTATTCCAAGGCGCTGTTGCCACCTACTGCGACTTGTGTGTAACACAGCAGCTAGACGACTACTTCGACCAGGAACGTTCGTTCATTGGCTTACAGCGTATCCCCTTGTGTGATATGCTATTTTTAAAGGTGATTCAAAATGTCAACAACGAACAGCAGCAGCATAGAATATACACGGCGGTGAACGAACCACTTAAAACAAGTTATAGATGTGTTCGTACTACCCCACATACACGTAAAACGGACTCTACACGGTTCGAACCAGGTTATGGTCTGGCGAACGTGACAATTCATGTCATTGAACCTACCTGCATCAGAGATGCTGAGACATGGACAGGCGCATCTCCATGTGAACAGGTAGATACATGAAATCGCAATAATGCTGTTGTGAAAAATACATAACTTGCACACGCCCCCAGGACGCATTGCGAGCCGGCAGAGTTTGCCCCTGGCAGGAATGACGGGATCGACCGAAGTGAGATAAGCGCGGCAAACAGTTCACCGGACAGTTGAGCTCAAACAATGTTTGGATGTTTGCGACTCGATACCTAATACATAATCGGCCTTTACACTGCTGAGGGCCTACTTCATGGGTCATATTGTCTGTGTTTATACCTGCGGTACGGTAGTCGTCGAGGGCTTTTGGATAGCGCTAAAAAGTTACAGTTTCACCGATCAACCTGGTGTCAGCAGTGCGCTCCGAGAAATATGTTTGTTAACCTACCAACACATAACTACAGTAGTCCGAATCGTACAAATGCGCAATACCATGGGCACTTTAAAATCTTACTGCAAAATATTTGGAAACTTTGCCAACATAGGACATATTCGAAACCTTCTACCTCAAACCCAGCAGAACATTTTTTGAACAGAATACATCAGTTATGCTTGTGTGAAAGGGCTCCATCAAATTGCAACTATCTTTCCAGCCAGCAGTATGAGACGTGAGTAGTGGTGAGTTTGATCAGAATCTAGCGCATGCCGCATAATTTCGAATGCTGTGAATGTTCATTCACAGTTGGATCGGGCGTCGTCCCGTTAGACCGCTTCACACAAACTACCTACGACTTTTTCCAGTAGGATCATATGGCGTTGGATGCAACACCGCATGTATTTGTTCAGTAACAGGGGAGCAGAAGTTGGAAAACACGCAACAAGGCAGGGTGGAATATATCTCAGCCGTGCTTGTTCCCCGATGCCCATGTTAATTTGATTGCAATTAAACCATATAACTCAGAGTAAAGTGGTGTAGATTGCCTCTAAAACAGCATGTCTAAGACGAAGGGGATCCATCGACATTCAACACAGGAGATTGATAACATATTTGTTTCCCGTTTCCGCTTGGACGTCCACGATCCGTCGCGTCGAGAATGCCGCGACATTTCCCTACTACCGTAGATCAAACTGCGCTAAAACCTAAATCTATCGGAACATATGTATCTGCAAATTTCCTCGATGCAGGTATTAATCAACCTCTCGTGGAGCTGACGCCAGTCGCCTATATACATCTCCTGTCTGGATGACGGGATGTCGTCACAACGCCCACCCCAAGCTTTATCTTCGCTGTCCACTTTGTAAGTTGAGCCTCAAGTGTTTTGTCCTGACGAGGCTTAAGAACGTATGGCATACGCTCGGTTCTTCTAAACCTCTCGACGGATCTTCCACGTGGAGATCTTGGTGTGAAGTGACGATCTAATTCATGGGCTCACATTCGGCACAAATCATGGAACCGTCGATGATATCGAAATGTCTCGCAATTTGTATCGAAGCGAGGTCACTTCTTCCTTTCGGTTCCGACACCTCGTCAGCTTTGCCGATCGGTCGCGAAAGTCTTGAGAGTATTTAAGGATGCCGCGAACCACGCGCTCAACACCGGCCCTCCCAGCAGACGCTGCTGCTATCGCGTCAGCCCCGGTCCCGGCGTTGCCCGACGAGTCTCCGCGTCCCAACCCGAATCGGGCGGGCACCTGGGTAGACCCTTCCACACCGCTGGAGCAGCTCCCCTGCTTCAAGCAAGGGGCCGTGGGAGCCGGGGCGGTTCCGGACCTCACCCGTGTCTTCCTCGCGACGTGCAGCAGCTGCGAGGTGGGTTCGCGGCATGAGGTTGCGTGCGTGCTCGGCGGGGTGGTATCCAAGGTGCCGCCCCGCCCAGGTCCTTTCACGTGGCCCCAAGTACTGGACGCCGCGGAAAGGATTGCCACTTCTTCTCGGACCGGACCCTCTCGGGCGTACCGCGAGGCGGATACCACAAGGCTATTGGTTGGGCATGATGTCGACCTGCTGCGGTCCTAGGAGATCCTCTTCGAGTCGGAGCACTGTGTTCTGCTTCACGGAGCATACGAGGAAGGCACAGCCCGTCAGCCAGGAGTCGAGGCGGGGGTTGCGGGGATGGGGGGGCTAGCGGCTCCGTTCGAAACGGTCGTGCTCGCAGGTGGGGCGAACGCTGGGGAGAGTGACTCGGCCGGAACGAGCTCGTCTGGGGCTGGCGGAGCGGGTCCGAGTGGGGCCCCGCTGGCTCAACCGCCGACATGGAAGCGAGGAGCAAAGACGATCAGGACCTGATCGGACTTACTACATCCACGAACCCGCCAGAGGTACGATTGTGTTTGCCGCTTACTCGCGTATATGAGGTTGGGTTGTCTAGCGCCGCCGCGCCCGCGGGCCGTAGAACCGACAGCAATAAAAATGGTGCATGATTACACAGATTGGCATCGGAGATGGGGTATGTTGTGACACAGATTGATATCGGAGATTGTTTGGGGTGGAGCGCATTATGCTGCAGTGTTCGATACTGCAATGCCCTCTCACTTGCTGCTTTCTCACTCGAGGTACCCGATATGGGGGTATGTGCTCTCGCTCTTGTCGGTGGAGACGAGTGTCGGAGGGCGAGGTACCTGGTCCGGCGGTGCTCTCTCATTCCCGGCTCTCTCTCGATACGGCTGTATTTTCTCGCTCGTGCTGGGTGCAGTACGAGGCCGCGGTTTGGCGCGACTCGGCCTTACGCACTGCTCTCTTCCCTCTGGTTTGACTGCAGCGGGTATATCATGATATGGGACCGTATACGACTACATGTGCCCGTTCACTCACTGTCCATTCTCGATACTGCTGTATTCTATATCCTTTGTCGTTTGGACTGTAGAGCTACGGTGTGGTACGGCCGCGCCGTCGCCCTCACGGCGACCTGACGAGTTTCTCGTTGCTGCTCTCCCGATAGTGTTGCACGGTCTCTAGTCTTCGGGTGTGGAGGGTTTTCACGCCGGGGTTACTGATGTATTTCCTCTGTTGGGCCCCTCACTCCTTCTCGGTACTGCTGTACTTTCTGGTTTTACCAGTCTGGTACTGTTGTGCCCCTCACTCCCGCTCGATACTCCTGTAATATATCGGGGTGACAGTGAAGTGAAGGTTATGGTCTTACGGGGTCTGGTACTGTTGTGCCCCCGCATTCCCCCTAGGTACTGTTGTACTTTCTTCTTGTGACAGTGCAGTAGAGGGTATGGTCCTACGGGGCCTGGTACTGTTGTGCCCCCCCACTCCTTCTCGATACTGCCGTATTCTCTCGTTTTGACCCGTGGAGTGGAGGGTATGATCCTTCGGGGTCTGCTGCTGTTGTGCCCCCTCACTCATCCTCGATATGGCTATATCCTCTCGTTTTGACAGTGGAGTGGAGGGTATGATCCTACGGGATCTGGTCCTGTTGTGCCCTCTCACTCCCTCACGATCCTGCTGTCTTTTCTTCTTTTCACGGTTTAGTGAAGGATATGGTCCTAAGGGGTCTGGTACTGTATTGCCCCCTTACTCATTTTCCATACGGCCGTATTCTCTAGTTTTGACCGTGGAGTGGAGGGTATGATCCTACGGAGTCTAGTACTGTTGTGTCCCCTCAATAATTCTCGATACCGCTATGTTCTCTCGCTATGACGGCGTAGGGGAGGGTTTGATCCTACGGGGTCTGGTACTGTTGTGCCACCTCACTCCCTCTTGATACTGCTGTACACTCTCGTGCGGACGGTGGAGTGGAAGATATGGTCCTACGGGGTCTGGTTCTGTTGTGCCCCCTCGCTCCCTCGCGATACTGGTGTATTCTCTCGTTTGGTTGGAGTGGAGGGTGTGATCATATGGGGTTGGGTACTGTCGTGCCGCCTTTCTCCCCCTCGATACTGTCGTACTCTCTCGTTTTGACGGTGGAGTGGAGGATATAATCCTACGGGGTCTGGTACTGTTGTGCTCCCTCACTCCCTCTCGATACTGCTGTATTCTCTCGTTTGGACGGTGAAGTGGAGGGCATAGTCTGGGTCTGTTGTGCCCCCCCACTACCTCTTGATACTGCTGTATTCTCTCGTTCGGACGGTGGAGTGGAGGGTGTGGTCCTACGGGGTCTGGTACTGTTGTGCGACCTCGTTCCTGCTGTATTCTCTGGTTTTGACCGTCGGATACTGTTGTGCCCCTCACCCCCCCTCGATACTGCTGTATTATCTCGTTTGGAGGTTGGAGTGGAATGTGTGATCCTACGGGGTCGGGTACTGTTGTGCCCCCACTCTCCCCCTCGATACTGCCGTATTCTCGCGTTTTGACGGTGGAGTGGACGGGATGATCCTACGGAGTCTGGTACTGTTGTGCTCCCTCACTCCCTCTCGATACTGCTGCATTCTCTGGTTTTGGCGGTCTGGTATTGTTGTGCCCCTCTTTCCCTCTCGATACTGCTGTATTCTCTCGTTTGGACGTTAGAGTGGAGGGTTTGATCATTTGTGGTCGGGGACGGTTGTGCCTCCTCTCTCCTCTTACATACATGTATTCTCTCGTTTTGACGGTGGAGTGGAGGGTATGGTCCTGCGGGATCCTGTACTGTTGTGCTCCCTCACTCCCTTTCGATACTGCTGGATTCTCTGGTTTTGAAGGTCTGGTACTGTTTAGCGCCTTTCTCTCTCTCGATACTGCTGTATTCTCTGGTTTGGATGGTGGAGTGGAGGGTATAGTCTGGGTCTGTTGTTCTCCCCGACTCCCTCTTGCTACTGCTGTATTCTCTCGTGAGTGGAGGTTGTGGTCCTACATAGTCTGGTACTGTTGTGCCCCCTCGCTGTCTCTCAATACTGCTGAATTATCTGGTTTGGACGTTGGAGTGAGGAGTGTGATCCTACGGGTTATTCCCCCTCTCTCCCCTTCGATACTGCCGTATTCTCTCGTGTTTCGGTGTCGTGGAGGGTGTGGTCCTACGGGGTCTGGTACTGTTGTACTTCCTCACTCCCTCTCGATACTGCCGTATTCTCTGGTTTCGACGGTCTTGTAGTGTTGTGCCCGTCGCTCCCTCTCGATACTGCTGTATTCTCCCGTTTGGTCGTTGGAATGAAGGGTGTGATCCTATGGGGTCGGGTACTGTTGTGCCCCCTCTCTCCCCCTCGATACTGTCGTATTCACTCGTTTTGACTGTGGAGTGGAGGGTATGATCCTATGGGATCTGGTACTGTTGTGCTCCTTCAGTTCCTTTCGATATTGCTGTACTCTCTCGTTTTAACGGTGGAGTGGAGGGTATGGTCCGACGGGGTCTGGTACTGTTGTGCACCCCCACTCATTCTCGATACTGCCGTTTTCACTCCTTTTGACGGCGGAGTGGAGGGCATGATCCTATGGCGTCTGGTACTGTTGTGTATCCTCGCGCTATGACAATGAAGCGGAGGGTATGATCCTACGGGATCTGGTACTGTTGTGCCCCCTCACTCCCTCTCGATACTGCCGTCTTCTCTTCTTTTGACGGTGGAGGGGAGGGCATGACCCTACGGGGTCTGGTACTGTTGCCCCCCCTCACTCCCTCTTTATGCTGAGGTATTCTCTCCTTTTGACGGTGAAGTGGAGGGTGTGATCCCACTGGGTCGGGTACTGTTGTTTCCCCTCACTCCCCCTTGATGCTGCTGTGTTCTCAAATTTCAACGGTGGAGGTGAAGGTATGACCCTACGGAATCGGGTACTGTTGTGCCTCTTTTCGCTTCCTATATACTGCTATATTATCTCGCTTTGACCGGGGAGGAAAGGTTATGATCTTACGGGGTCTTGTGCTGTTGTGCGCCCTCACTCATTCTCGATGAGGCTGTATTCTCAAGTAATGACGGTGGAGGGAAGGGTCGGTACTTCTGTATGCCTTCTTTTCGGTAATCGTAAACGGGTCGATACTGAGTTATACCCTCTCATTTTGTGTCTGAGCCGGGTGTATCATGTTTCGGTGGTATATGGCACCGCCGTGAGTACGATCTCGGCTTACCTCTCCTCCCCTTACCGCGTGGTTCCGACCGTCTAGTCACCTCGCTGCCACGATCGTTGCTTCAGCTACAGTTCCAGCAACTTATCGTAGAGACGACCCGGACCTGGAGGAACTCCACCGGCACTTTCAATTGGTACGATTTCGCACGCACCTTGCGCGCGGCAGCCTCTCTCGCCCATGACATGGGTCTGTCCTCGGAACAGGCGATTCTGGAGCGTACGCTCACCCGGGCAGAGTTTGCACTCAAGCGTTTCGCGTGTCCCGCCGTGATGTTGGGGGTCTTCACGGATAAGCTCTCCGACTCGCGTGGCGTCACTAAGGGCCAGATCGACCTGGACGTAAAGGGCCGGCGGGCCATTCAGAAGGCTCTGGGGGCCGGTTCTACGCTTGGGAAGGCGCCCCCCACAGCCGCCGGCCGGGGGGGGGGGCTTACGGCGCTTCTGCCCCCTGTCGATGTTGGGCGTTCACGGGGTTATCGGCGCAGCGGGCACCGCCTGTGGGCTTTGCCCCGCTAGCGGCAGGAGGGGGGCGCGAGGGCGCGGCAGCCGCGCAGTCGGTGGCTGTCCCGCTTTCATCGGCAGCGGGGGGTGGCACGAGGAGCAAGAACGGCAAGGGAAGGAAGGGCGGAGGCTGCGGCGACCGTGGCAGCGCCCCACTCTGACCTCCGTCGAACGGTGCTCTGTCGGCAATCTCCACGTTCAACTCCATCATGCAGGGGGAGTAACAGCAGTTCCAGCGGGTTCAGGGCGGTCCTACTTGTGACAAGTGCACCGCTGCCGGTAGGAACCCAACCATGATCACCGGATCTGCGCTTTCGTCTGTTGCTCCCGTTGCAGGCGCGGGGGACACCGTGGGACCGCCTGCCGGTATAAATATGGGCGCTAACAGCAGTTTTATAATAGTCGCCTTCCGCGTTGCGTAGCCCACGGCGAGATAGGCCTTATACAACGTGCGCCCGTAGGTGGGGGGTGGCGGGGGGTGGGGGTTGGGCCCGGTCGGCGATCGGTTCTACGACTTGACTTCGCCTGCAGTTACGGGACCAGTCAGTAGTAGGAGGTGTGTGGGGTCCGGGACACGTGACGGGCGGTCGGTGTTGCGACCACGTACTATCGGGCCTCCGTGGGAGAGTGCGGCGAACGTTGTTGAGGGTCGCTGGCGATGGTGTCTGCGCACATAGTGGAGTAGTTGCCGTAATAATCCGCACTCGGGCGTTGATTTCGCGTGTCTCGCGATACTAGTATTGAATAGTGATCGCTGTGGCTCCCGCTTGGGTAGCCGAAAAACATTTGGTGACTGGTGTTCATTTCCCGTAGACCCACGATATTGTTTGGGGGCTTTCAGCGCAGACTAGTCAGTAGGCTGCGACCGCGGGTTGGCCGTAGAAGATCCACGGTATGACTATTTATTCGCTGGGCTCAGGCGGGGACTTCTCGAACCGGCGAGGGCGACTACTTCGTTTCTCCGTAAACAGTGTATTTCTGCCGTTTGTTCCGTTGGACTCATGCATATGGGGGTTCTAGTGCGGTGCACGTAAGTTAGGAGGCGGCGACCGTCACCTTGGTCGTAGAAATTTCGTCGGCTGGCGGGGAACCCGCTTGGCTCACGCTAAATATGATGATATTTGTCCTTACGTACGACGGCGCACGTTTTGGGGTTCTCACATTCGCTTTCGATACTCTAGCGCAAGCTCGTGTTGTTTTCCATATATTTTTTACGATTGTACGCAGGCACCAACGCATCTTGTTATCCGCACTTTCTGTTACGGTATCAAGATCCATGTAGATACGCACGGATATGCGTTGCCGGTGGCTGTACAATCATCATGTTTCTTGACGACCCCCCTGGATACACAGCTTCGCTTCGACGCTTGCAGAAAAAGATTTACTTACTTTGTACCTAGGGTGGCAGTATTCTGCCCCCTCGTTGAATCAATTACCTTACCAATGTTGTCACGCGAGCTTCGCGGTGTTTCTCTTTGCGCTAAACATCACTCCGCATTCGACTCTTGCTGGCAAAGACTTACTTACTACGTACCAAGGGTGGAAGAATGCTGCCCCCTCGTGGATTCGATTACTTTAATGATGCGTACACCCGCGTTTTGCGAGGCTTCCTTTTGCGCTCGGGTATCCTCACCTGCTTTCCTCCACTGTGCGCTGTAGGTGGTCGCCGACGGTTGGCTCCGATGCCTCGATCGACGCCACGCACACATGCGGCATGTTCTCCTCCCCACGCCCCCCCCTGGACACCGACGAACGCGAGCGGGCGCGCACGGGAGCTCTGCCTGCTTCAGGAGCGTGGCCGTTCGTGGCGGACGTCACCCACGACCCCATGCAGGGTTGGCTACTGCGTATGACGTGGGATACTCCGATATGAAATGCGGGGGGGGGATGGAGACCTATTCGGGCCAGGTTTCGTGCGCCGGCATGTAGAGGTCTGGCACGATAGCACCCTCAAATAGCACTCGCTCCGAGAAACGCTCGTGTTGTACATAAGTGACGGGGTGGATCTTCACAATCGTCTCCTAAGGGAACACTGGGGTTCGTCGAGCGCCTGCCCGTATGACGTCGCCCGATTTCCAGGAGCGGTGTTCCACAACCGTATGCCGCCAAGGTTCACCAATTTCGTGGACGGCGAGGCACTAGCCCTCGTTGGTTGTGAGTGTGATGTCAAATAGGCGGACATCCGAGCCTCCAGAGGACCTCAGCGCCGCCGCTTGGTCGTGGCGTTGTCGGTCGAGGAGACAAAACCGCGCCTAATATACGAGGCGAGGCCGTTGAGCAAGCGGTGTAAGAAGGTCCATTTTTCAATGGATACGGTAGCGCGGGTAGCTAGCATCGCTTCGAAGGGTTGTTACATGACTTCGTTGGATGACGCATCCGCCTTTCCCCACATTCGTCTGCACCCCTCGGCTTGGCCGCTCTTTGGCTTCGCGTACGGTGGCATTGGTTACTGCTGGTGCGTCTTGCCTTTCGGATTCAGGTTAAGTCCATGGTGCTACCATACCCTTAGCGAGGCGAAAGCAGCCTACCTTCGCTCCAAAGGGATTCCGGTGTTAGCGTACCTCGACGACTCGTGGTTGAGTAACTTCCTCACCTCCCGTGGGGCAGACGGCGTGGGAGCAATGGCTTGCAGCGGGTGAGGCTACACACATGGCGATGTTGGTGTCGTTCCTGTGTGGTCAGTTCCTGTCGACCAAGAAGTGCGACTTCCGGCCGATTAGGCTGCAGCAATATCTCGGGATGTTGTGCGACTCTGACACCACCACCTTCTGGGTTCCACAGGATAAGCTAGATGAACTGCAGCAGCTGCTGCGAACAGCCCTAGACGAGGGATATTAGTCCTTCTGTACGCTGCTGTTAATCGCGGGAAAATGCATGAGCATGTCGGTGGCCATTCGACCGGCATCGCTGTGGACGCATGCCATGTTCGCTGTGCTCGCCGAGCTCGAGAGGTCAGCTCTGTGCATGGTCGACCTTACGCAAGATTTTAGGGCCGACCTACTAGGCTTATTTAAGCTGTGGTTTAATTTGTCCGCTACCTTGCAGGAGGAGCCCTGACAGCGGGCGCGACATTACGTGGCGACCTTGACGAAAGGATCGCCAGATGCGTCATCTGGAGCATGGGGGGGCGTGGTGAACACGTCCTCTGGCACCTTTCCTGCGGGGGGGGGTGTCCCCGCCACATTGGTTGTCAAAGCATATCAACCAGAAGGAGATGTGCGGCCCTTACCACCTCCTTCGACACTTCTGCACGCGACACCCGGACGTGGTGCGGCGGACACAGGTACTCATAGACGTCGACAACCGGTCAGTAGTGGGTGCCTTTAACCGTGGGCGTGCGAAGAACCGCGAGACGCACGCGCTGGTGGTGCGGTTGTTCGAGTTGGAAGTGGCGTACGGATTCATGCAATCTTCGACGTGGATCCCGATGGCGGCGAACGCAGTCGCAAATGCCATTTCGCGACCGTCACGAAACGTCATCATCCGCATAGCGTCGGCATCGTTTCAAGCGGTCTGGGACGAGATGGGCCTGTGTAACGTCGACCGCATGGCACGCACAGCGTCGGTGCTGCGCTCTCCATTACCTGGGGAGGCACTGCCCATTTCCTCTCCGTACGACTGCGGTGGTTCGGCGGGGACCGACGTGTTCGCGCACGACGTTTCGCCCGTTCCGGGTACCAAGGTCCCGGATTGTGGGTTTTGTTTCCCACCCCCTATCATGGCCAGCGACATCGTGCAACACTTGTCGGAATGCGAGGCCCGCGCGGTTGTCCTTTCGCCAGATATGAAGGCACATTGGATCCCTTTGGTGCAGCTAGCCACGGTGCGGTCGATCGAGGTGGCCGCAGTGGCGCCGGAAGGGTGCTTTCAGTGGCCCAGCCCAGGTGGTGACCTCACGAATTGGCGGTACCCTCGCTGGGGGATGATATAGCATAACCTTTAAACTACGGTACCCAAGGATAACGATTGCCCAAGTTTCGGCAACTATCGCGCGGGGACGGGCAGTTATCACAAAGTAGAGTGCATATATTTCGCGGTTTCGGACATTTTCGAACGCTCACCGAAATTTACGGTTCCCCGTTCCTTGGTGTTCTCTTTCAAAGAGAACGACGCTAGCGAGACCCACCTTCAGGATGGGGCACTTGTCAGCGAAGCGGCCACGGCGAGTGACTTGGTTCGGTTTGCGTTTTGCTCTACGTGTCAGAAAGAAAACGTTGCGCAGTTTAATTTCTGCTGGAAATGCGGCGCTCAGCCCTTTCGATCATTGCCGGCGCCGCGGTATTCGGGGCGGGTGCCTGTCGTTGTGGATGTAGATAAGATGCAAGTACGTCGACGCCAAGTACCGGCGGCGATGGAGAGTCGCCCCGGGCAAGTCTTGAAACGCAGGGTGGCCGACGAGTTTGAAGCGTTTGTGCTCGTTGTTTCGGCCGGGTTCCGTTGTTAACAAACAGCTAGCCCGGACGATGTCTTTATTTTCCTCTGCTTCTTTGACACGCAAGGGAAAGGCACCAATGTAGGGCATGAGACGTCTTGCCCGGTGTGGGCTAAGCGGGCGACGATACGTGCCAGACGGGGTCTTCGTGTGCTAAACGGTAAGCGGCCGAGTCTTTACCAAAAGGTTTTGTCTCGAAGCTGAAAATGGCGATGAAAGAAAGCGGGAAAGGAGAGGAATGGGACCGCGTCCGACGGGTAGGAAATCCGTGCTCGAGCCCGTTGGTAGAATCGTACCTTGCCTTCGTATCTGAGGAACAGAAACAGGTTGGGGTTTAGGTCAATCAGACCGCGTCGATGTTGGAACACACACTCATAGATCTGCTAAGCGACATGCGGTCGCGCGCTCAGGTGGCCAGCTCTCTGGCAGAGAGTATTTCTCTGACCCGATATATCGCCCTGTATTGTTTGGCCTTTTATTCGATGCGTAGGGGTTACGATATTTCCTTTTCCATGGGTTCTCACGTTTTGAAGCTCCCAGCGTCTACGGGTTTGATTTTCAACTTTCAGTTTGGCAAGACGCTTCGGGCCTCTGGTGAGGCAGTAGTAGTGTAAGCGGACACGGACTGCCCGGCGATTTGAGCCTTTCGGGCGGTTACGACGTACATCTCGACCGCACAGCGGATTGGGCGGGAAACCACCGGGCCCCTCTTCCTCTTTTCTACGGCATAAGGTGGCCGGGGTCGTCTCTCTTTCCCCGCGGCCCGTGTGACGGCGAACCTGCAAAGATATGTGCGGACAGCAGACATGCCGACCCACTTCACGATGCGCTCCTTTCTAGTGGGAGGCTCGCTCTGCCAATCCCTGGCCGGGGCTGTTGTGGGCGAGATCAAGAAAATTGGGGGTTGGAAGACAGAGTCAGTTGCGAAGTAATACATCGGGGCTACCATGAGTGGGCAAGTGCGGGGTAGCAAGAAGAAACGCGGCCAGAGCTACGCGGACACTAGCGAACTACCATTCATTGTCGCCAGAGTTCAGAGGGAAACTTTGCGGCGTGTGCGAGAAAGGTCTGATTTCATGTTATACACGTTTGAGTGAGACAACTCTGCCCCTTACTAGCGGTTAACTATAAAGGCTATCTAAAATATGCGTAACGAGGTACGGGCGGGACCACAGGCCGGCGCAGGAGGCCTCATTTAATCCAATACTTACATTAAATGATCTACGGTAGAGAGACACAATACGACAGTAAAATGACGATCTAATTCATTGGCTCGAATTCGGCACAGATACTGGAACCATCGATGATATAGAAATGGCTCAGATTTTGTATCGAAGCGAGGTTACTTTTTCCGTTCGCTCCCGAACACTCGGGAGTATAGCTGGTCCCGTCTTTCCTTGAAACCATTCCAACCACCCGGCAGTAGGATTAGCATTTATGGGCTCGTATACGCAGATCCTTTACCAGGTACTAACCCCGCGCAGAGTATGTGATTCGCCACTTTACTCAGCGCGGGGGGAAACACCGGACGAGACCTCCTGCCCGCCGCAGGAGGCCTCATCCAATCCAATACGCGCATTAAATGATCCACGGTAGAGATACAGAATACTACAGAAATAACGCTTCCGTCATATCGGAAGACCCTGGAGACCGTCAAGCGAGCTGGGAAACAGCCATGTGCAGTCTGTTTCCAAGCTGTGTATCGCCCTTCTGTGTCCAAACAACAGTGATTTCACCGTGAGTTGGAAGTTGTGTTCTAGCTGTAGTTCTGACGAACGAGTACCTCCGTCGACGAATTCCGTTGACGACGTGCGCACACTACTGTAGACCGCACATAAGTACGTATTCGGTTATTACCCGGACAGTTGCATCGGGACCCCCCCTTGTGCCAGACGTGAGGTTGGCATTTCCTGTGGAGACATTCTAAAATGAGGCAAACTCCAGCATGTTCTGACGATATCTGAATTCAGTACACCCAATTTTTTGCGACGTTGTGCGTTGTCCTCACCAGGACTTCGTACCAGCCAACCTTTATCGAAGTCGGGGTCCCTTCCACGTGTGTATTCTTCTGTGCGACCGCTGCGGTTGCTTCTGCGAAACATATACAAAGTCTACTACATATTCAGTGATGTGGCAAGGGAATTTCATATGATCGAATGGACACAATACGTGTCTCGAGTAGGTGTACGATGATGTTAATCGCTCGTGAGCTCTCTGGTGTTTCTTGAATACAGGGTGGATCGCAGCGTGAGTATCTATGCACTTGATAGACACTTGGTCTGGCGTCAGAGCACTATCAGGGTGGGGTCGGCATGGTTAAGGTCAAATGTGTGGGATGGAAATGATGCGTGTTAGCAGCAGTTAGTAAACAATATTGGGTGATACATATACGTTTTTATGTTCGGGAATTCGGTTAGCGATCATCTAACAAAGTAGTGGTTAACACATTTGTTGTGACATACACAAATATATTGGGAGGCTTCAAGCTGATGTGCCAGGCCTATTCGAGTGGTGAGTGTCCCGCGAAGGCCGTGAAACTGTCTGTGACGTTCCGACGATTCGGGCTTTCGCTTCTCCTCGCCTTCTCGACAGGTCGTCAAGATGGGAAAGCTGCAGGAAACTCTTCAAAAGCAGTCGGGATTCAAAGTGTCTCGAATGGGATCGTAGACGAGACAAAGCAACCTACCCATCGTCGCCAAATTGGCTTGTGAGTGTTCAGTGCACGTGTTGAAAATGTTCTTTTCCTGTATCACGGGGCAATTATTTTGGTCTCATGTTCACGATTCGACGACTACTTTGTGCATCGGTGTCGTTAATTAATTGGGATGTTTGACACGGTGCTTACGTCAACGACATTTCTGCGGGCGATAATACCTTCTGCTTAGTTTGAAACCAGCAGTCAAAGAATCCTCGGTGGTACCATTTCCGGTTTGGACGATGGCGACGACATTGATGTTAATGTAACGTTGAAAGCACGGCTATCGCCAAGTGTATCTTGCATAGCATGTGGTATCTGTCTTTTAATATGGGGACCAACGTTGTTCACGAATTGAACATACTTTATGTGGTAAACGGTAAACACATCACTTTTTTGTGTCAGTGCGGTAATCAACATGCAGGCCTCGAACCCTTAACAGGATGAAACAGCGTACTATACATGCTTGAGGTCATGTCGGAAGCGGTTTGCCTGTAGTCACACTCTCTTGACTCGAAGAACTTCCTGAAAACTGAAGCCCGGAGCAAAACTCCAATCCCTGCTGTCAAACACCATCGCCACCAGATACATTTGATAAAACAGACCATGGACAAATATTTCCCTGCCATGCCCGTAGCATGGAAGGAGGCGATTTCCATTTGAATTAGTCTTGACACTGTTTCATCTTAACGTCTCAGGCGCATTGATATTCGTGGCGACATCGCGAGTGAAATCACGCGATGCGATATCTAAAATACGGAGTAGCACGTATTATTAGCAAATTCCCCTGTATAGTGGTATAGAACGTGAAATAAGTTGCACAAAGCTGGTGAAATGTGATCTACCTCGAATTATTTAAGACAACCAAACTGACGAGATTATTTCCATGCGTGAGGCTGCATTCGTGCGCCTCTATAAAAGCCGAAACAAAGCAATGTCTGCGACGTTTCACTTCAACGACGATCTTCACTCCAAAGAGGGCACCGTACCGGTGACACAAGCGAACAACAGCAAATGGGGTTAACTGAAGGCCTTCTTAAATCAGGGTGAAAAACAGAGTCCTCGTAACTTCCGTACTAGCTCTGTCATATTAATAGCGTTCATGATGATCATATGGGCGAACGCTTCGCACGATAAACCACATAGGCACTCTGTGGGTGCGAACATCTGTCAAGCCTGGGTCTTCTGTTTTTAATACCTCGTGATCGGTGTAATCTCGCAATGATCCCGGTCAACACTATAGGGGAGAATCTGTTTCGTGAAGGAACGACTTACATGTTTATGTACGCTAGTGTACGTACGCATTTCCAAGGTTAGTTTCAGCAGTGATTCATCAGTGAGGCCGTTTTTGTCAGGAAAATACAGCAACAATCCTTGCGCCAATAACATACCCGGTTTTGGACTGATTATACGTATATAGCCAGGTGCTGAACAGTCCAATTTTCTCCAATAAAGCATCAAAGACACCCGATTTAGTTCAGACGAGATATTCAGACCTGTGAATACGATATGGGACCACAGGCTATAACATCTACCACTATCGAAACACAACAATATCGGTGATAAAATATGTACTGCTGGGCACCAGATAAGCAGAACATTCTCGGAAGAATGAGAGAATGTGAGTTTTGTACGTACGTAAGAAGTTCAAGCCAATCAGATGACTGCGGTGATTCATGGTAGCATGAATCGTAGCCCTTGGTACACACACCTTGTCTGGTACGTAGCCGCAACCTACACGTATCAGCGCAGTGATGCGGAGGCAGAGCTACAGGTCCAAGGTGTGAGACTAGTTTGAGTTGAGCGTTCGATCTGATCTGTTTGAACGCTGAGCAGGAAGGGTTTTCGCCAGCCAGACACTTTTTTTATTTTATTTTCTTGATCGAGGGACCTTCCTTGGAGAGACTCGTTCGTGGTGTCTTGTGAGTGTACAAGAGGTGCTAGCTGGGAGTGTGGACGGAAGACCTTGGGGACTATGTCGGAGGGCATGGCAAGCGTGGCCGGACAAGCCAGCACCGGAACGAATCGGCAAGATCGGTACCTCTGGTATGTCGTAGCACAGTGAGACGTTACAGGGGATGTGTACTGCTGTAGCACAGCAGTATGACGTTACCCGGGATGTTGCGCCCTCGGTGGTATCATTATGTTCGTAAATTGCAAACGCATGCGTACAGCAGCGATGGGCCGGTATTGTGTGCTTGCGGGAATATTATACCAGACGCATCCCCTCGTACTTTTGCTTGGTACCAAACTCGAGGAAAGGCACGATTATTGATAGTAAATATGCAGGGTTCAGCAGAAGTGCGGATACAGCAGCAGGGTTTGTGCAGCAGCGGTCGTACGTTCTTTCAAGTGCTCGTACTTTTATTAATAATATTAATGCGAAATATCATACCTCATGCGAGACTTTTATCGGTGGTACCAAACTCGAGAAAAGGTTATGTGAGTATAACTGGTACAGCCATGCGTATACAGCAGTGTTCGTGCAGCAGTGGTTGTATGTACGATATGTCAAATGCTCGTACCGGGGTATACTACCAATGTATGGGATAGCGGTTTCCCGAAACTAGGCCTGTGCAGTATTCTGGTAGAGCGTACTCTGAGCTATTGGTGCTCTGATTGTTTCTAGGTGGTACGAGATTATCAGAGCATACAGGCTGTGTAGCTGGTAGCGGTGGTAACTGGTATTTTATCGTCCTTCGCTACAATATTACGTGGATTGGGGTCTAACTGGTACCGGTTGCTCCACTGTAGCTTAACCACCTATGGTGGTAGAAGTTGCTGGTCGCGAATCGGGGGGGTCGCGTCGGCTTCCTCGTGCATATTACATTAGCCGTTAATCGGGAGAAGTTCCACGAGCGGGTTCGTGACCTCCGTGGGTACACCGCGTATCGCCGCCGAAGCGGATTTCGTCGGTTCTCGTTTCTTCGTCTGCGTAGCACCCGTCCACAGGGGGGTCGGGGGTGCTGTCGCAGGGTGTGCGCCTGCTTCAGCTAAACAGGTTGCATCTTGTTGACTTCCTCGTCCATGTTTCGTGTGCGGTTCATTCGGGGGAGCGTGTGCCACACGTTGGACCATGTGCTATTGTAGTGCGCGCGTCTGTTTCAGCGAAGCAGGTGTCGCAACTCCTTGACTCCAGTGTCCGTGTCTCGTGTGCCGTTCATCCGGGGAAGCATGTGCCACAAGTTGGACTGTGTGCTGTTGCAGCATGTACGTCTGCTTCAGCACTACAGGTGTCGTGCATATCACCAGCCGACAGGGGGACGGTGTGCTGTCGCAGTGTGTTCGCCTGCTTCGGCGAAGCAGGTGTCGTATCTTATTTATTTCCATGTCCATGTTTCGTGGTGCTATTGTAGTGCGTACGTCTGTTTCAGCGAAGCAGGTGTCACTCTTTGGCTACCCGTCCATGTTTCGTGTGCCGTTCATCTGGGGAAGCATGTGTCACAAGTTGGACAGTGTGATGATGCAGCATGTGCATTTGCTTCAGCGCTACGCGCCCATGTTTCGTGTGCGTTTGTCGTTCATCCGGGGAAGCGTGTGCCACAAGTTGGACCGTGTGCTATTGCAGTGCGTACGTCTGTTTCAGCGAAGCAGGTGTCACTCTTTGGCTCCCCGTCCGTGTTTCGTGTGCCGTTCATCCGGGAATCCGGGGAAGCGTGTGCCACAAGTTGGACCGTGTGCTACTGCAGTGTGTACGTCTGTTTCAGCGAAGCAGGTGTCACTCTTTGGCTCCCCGTCCGTATTTCGTGTGCCGTTCATCCGGGGAAGCGTGTGCCACAAGTTGGACCGTGTGCTATCGCAGTGCGTACGTCTGTTTCAGCGAAGCAGGTGTCACTCTTTGGCTACCCGTCCATGTTTCGTGTGCCGTTCATCTGGGGAAGCATGTGTCACAAGTTGGACAGTGTGATGATGCAGCATGTGCATTTGCTTCAGCGCTACGCGCCCATGTTTCGTGTGCGTTTGTCGTTCATCCGGGGAAGCGTGTGCCACAAGTTGGACCGTGTGCTATTGCAGTGCGTACGTCTGTTTCAGCGAAGCAGGTGTCACTCTTTGGCTCCCCGTCCGTGTTTCGTGTGCCGTTCATCCGGGAATCCGGGGAAGCGTGTGCCACAGGTTGGACCGTGTGCTATTGCAGTGCGTACGTCTGTTTCAGCGAAGCAGGTGTCACTCTTTGGCTCCCCGTCCGTATTTCGTGTGCCGTTCATCCGGGGAAGCGTGTGCCACAAGTTGGACCGTGTGCTATCGCAGTGCGTACGTCTGTTTCAGCGAAGCAGGTGTCACTCTTTGGCTCCCCGTCCGTGTTTCGTGTGCCGTTCATCTGGGGAGGCGTGCGCCACAAGGTGGACCGTGTGCTATTGCAGTGCGTACGTCTGTTTCAGCGAAGCAGGTGTCACTCTTTGGCACCCCGTCCGTGTTTCGTGTGCGTTTGTCGTTCATCCGGGAATCCGGGGAAGCGTGTGCCACAAGTTGGACCGTGTGCTATTGCAGTGCGTACGTCTGTTTCAGCGAAGCAGGTGTCACTCTTTGGCTCCCCGTCCGTGTTTCGTGTGCCGTTCATTCGGGGAGGCGTGTGCCGCAAGTTGGACCGTGTGCTATTGCAGTGCGTACGTCTGTTTCAGCGAAGCAGGTGTCACTCTTTGGCTCCCCGTCCGTGTTTCGTGCGCCGTTCATCCGGGAATCCGGGGGAGCGTGTGCCACAAGTTGGACCGTGTGCTATTGCAGTGCGTACGTCTGTTCCAGCGAAGCAGGTGTCACTCTTTGGCTCCCCGTCCGTGCTTCGTGTGCCGTTCATTCGGGGAGGCGTGTGCCGCAAGTTGGACCGTGTGCTATTGCAGTGCGTACGTCTGTTTCAGCGAAGCAGGTGTCACTCTTTGGCTCCCCGTCCGTGTTTCGTGCGCCGTTCATCCGGGAATCCGGGGGAGCGTGTGTCACAAGTTGGACCGTGTGCTATTGCAGTGCGCACGTCTGTTCCAGCGAAGCAGGTGTCACTCTTTGGCTCTCCGTCCGTGCTTCGTGTGCCGTTCATCCGTGGAAGCATGTGTCACAAGTTGGACAGTGTGCTGATGCAGCATGTGCGTCTGCTCCTGCGCTACGCGTCCATGTTTCGTGTGCGTTTGTCGTTCATCCGGGGGAGCGTGTGCCACAAGTTGGACCGTGGGCTATGGTAGTGCGTACGTCTGTTTCAGCGAAGCAGGTGTCGCAACTCTTTGGCTCCCCCGTCCATGTTTCGCGTGCCGTTAATCCGGGGAAGTATGTGGCACAAGTTGGACTGTGTGCTGTTGCAGAATGAGCATCTGCTCCAGCGCTACAGGTGTCGCGACTCGTCGGCTTCCTCGTGCTTGTTTCGTTAGCTGTTCATCCGGGGGAAGGTTTTTTGCGATATGTTTGGTGACCTCCGCGGGCACACCGCGTATCGCCGCCAAAGCGAATTGCGTCGGTTCACCTTTCTTCGTCTGCGTACCACCCGTCCACAGGGGGGACGGTGTGCTGTCGCAGAGTGTGCGCCTGCTTCAGCGATGCAGGCGTCGCGTTTGTTGGCGCCCTCGTCCGTGTTTCATGTGGCGTTCATTCGCGGAAGCGTTTGCCACAGGTTGGACCGGGTGCTGTTGCAGTGTGTGGGTGTGTTTCAGCGCTGCATGTCAGATATTTGCAGATGCCGCACTTCGTCGGCTTCCTCGTGCATGTTTTGTTTGCCGTTCGTCCGGGGAAACATGTGATACACGTTGGACTGTGTGCCGTTGCAGTGTGTGCAGTGTGTGCATCTGGTTCAGCGCCGCGCAGGCGTCGCAACTAGTCGGCTTCCTCGCGCATGTCCGTGTGCCGGTCACCTGGGGGGATTCTTCGCAACGCGTTTCGTGGTGTCCATGGGTACACCGCGTATCTCCGCCGCCGCGGATTTCATGGGTACCTGTTTCTTCTTATGCGTAACAGCCGCCTAGAAGGTGGGACGGTGTGCTGTTGTAGTGTGTGCGTCTGCTTCAGCGAAGCATGTGTCGCATCTTGGTGTTTCTTCGTGTGCTTAACACCCGTCCACAGGGGGAGGCAGTGTCCTGTTGCAGTGTGTGCATCTGCTTCAGCGAAGCAAGTGTCGCAACTTGTTGACTTCGTCGCTCTTATTTCGTGTATCGTTCATCTGGGGAAGCATGAGCCACACGTTGGTTTGTGTGCTGTTGCAGTGCGTGTGCGCGGCACCCGTCCATGGGCGGGGAAGGTGTGTTTGTTCAGTCAGTCAGTGATTTTCTGTCCTGATCCGCGAGCATTCTTGGGCAATTTTTTTTCCCAGGTGGTTTTTTTTTTTTTTTTTTTTTTCCACCTGGTCACTTTTTCCCCTTGTGTTCTGCGAGTTGGGCTGTTTATACCGTCCGTGTGCGACGGACTGATGTTGACCTCAATCGCGAAACCGTTCAACTTGCAGCGCAGTGCAGCCCGCGTTGAGGTGTGGTTTCGTGAGTTGAAAGGTGACCTGCTTGGGAAAGGGGCAGTTTCTACGTGTGTTCGGGTGTGGGTTCGTTGCGCACCTTCGCACGTTCGCGTGTATGTCTTGTTACTACCTTTGTTTTTCCTCGCCGGACCCCTCGTTAC
Organism: Macrocystis pyrifera; assembly: GCA_031763025.1. Classification (NCBI taxonomy): domain Eukaryota; class Phaeophyceae; order Laminariales; family Laminariaceae; genus Macrocystis; species Macrocystis pyrifera. Next base: position 12,349,200 of record JASSKH010000001.1, read on the forward strand.
GTGCTGCGTCTGCAGCGGCGGATGCTCTATGCTGACTCCGCTTCATCGGCCGATAACCCAGCGACGAGTGGTTGCGTTGGCGGGAGTGTGCGCACGAGTACGCTCGGCACTCCCGAGGATTGGAGGCGCAACGAACTCGTCGAAAGGGGGAGCGGTACCAGAGGGGTTGCAGCCCGGCGGTTGATGGACGTGTTTCGCCACGGGGCGGGACGCCATCTGGATAGCAAACGGAGTGGCCTAGGAGGGTCGTGACAATGGGATCCCGCCGGACCTGGACGGGAGCGGGTTGATCCACCTAAGGTGTTGCAGCGTGAGGGCCGATGGGCGTCCGATGCGTACAAGGCGTATGTTGGCAGTCACGGAAAGGATGCCAGTTGGGTAGCGGACGTTATGGCCCTCGAAGGGATGAGCGGTGGGATCCAGCCGGGCCAGGGCACTGAATGGGGGCGAGTTAATTCACTCTTAGGGGTGAATAGGCAGAAGTAAATAATGGTGAAGTGTGTTATCACATGCGTTCCCTACGAGATTGCAAGTGGGACGGGGAAGGGGTCGTAAGAATACATCAGTAAATAGGGTCAACTCCCATGTGTGATGGAGGCTGGCGTCGAGAGTTCTGTGTCGCCAGTTGGGTTGGGAGTTGACTCGAGTATACGGATGTTAGCGCGGGGTTGCCGTTGGGGCAGCCCCGGGGGGGTCACCCCTTCTCCAACCCCCCTTTCCGGGCGGGGGGTTGCGCATTAATATAATACAACTTCGAAAGCAAAGTGCAAAGCAGAACATTCTCGGAAGAATGAGAGAATGTGTGTTTTGTACGTACGTAAGAAGTTCAAGCCAATCAGATGACTGCGGTGATTCATGGTAGCATGAATCGTAGCCCTTGGTACACACACCTTGTCTGGTACGTAGCCGCAACCTACACGTATCAGCGCAGTGATGCGGAGGCAGAGCTACAGGTCCAAGGTGTGAGACTAGTTTGAGTTCCCACCCACCCGCCCGTGCTTTTGAGGGAGTCAGTGGGGGGGAGTTCAATAGTCGCAGTAACGTTTGCGTTTGTTGCTGTATGTTATACGTACCCGGTAATTTCGCTGATGGTGCGACCGGGTGTCGTAGATTGCGCGAGTGGCGGCGTGGGCTAGCCGCCTTCTTTGGCGTTTGGGATTGTTCGATGCAAGTGGAGTTTCTTTATATCATACTATTATAGTTGATAAAAGTAAACGTGGCGTTGACGTGGTGTTGCATCGGCTCGGATTTTGCGCGCAATCTGAAAGTATTGGAGATGGGGGTTATCCGTATATTAACATTGAAGTGCATCGCGAGTTTAAATGTACTTGTGTTATTTGTGTATGCCGGGTACAAGTGCGTGTCGATTTTCTCACGTGTGAGGTTATCTTGTACTTGGTGTGGTTTCTCGAGTTATTTGTCAGAAACGGCTTTTCTGATAGCGGCTTGGTAGGCTGGCGTCGAGAGTTCTGTGTCGCCAGTTGGGTTGGAGGCTGGCGTCGAGAGTTCTGTGTCGCCAGTTGGGTTGGGAGTTGACTCGAGTATACGGATGTTAGCGCGGGGTTGCCGTTGGGGCAGCCCCGGGGGGGTCACCCCTTCTCCAACCCCCCTTTCCGGGCGGAGGGTTGCGCATTAATATAATACAACTTCGAAAGCAAAGTGCAAAATAGTGTAGGACAAGCTAGGAATGATTTAATCCAGCGATTGACGTCGTTTCAGTGGTGTGAATCTTAGTGCAATCTTGGCTGCCAGATTATTGTCTCAGTTTCTAAGGTTCAAACATAACTAGCTATTGAAATAATTAAAAAGAATAGGATTCGGAGAGATAGACCTCATTGTCGCGCTATCGAACCAAACGTCAGCAGATACAGTTGACACGAGAACAGCAACTACGCTAGAGCTCGTCAGCTGCAAGGTACGAACAAACAAACGCTACCTTAACACCGAGTATATGGCCATGTCAAGATATTATGTCGGGAGGGATACCCTAGTGTGGCATGTTTGGGCTGTGTTGTAATGCCAGACAATATACACGTTGCCTAATCTCCAGATTAGCCACAAAAATACCGAAAGAATCTTCGATTAAAGAGTCGGACAGACAAAACTTGATATGTTGCTATAAAGAGTGGACACAGGGCTGCACCTTATGTCCTGGTGAAAAGAGCAACAGTAACTCTTCACCTCGTCATCTGCCGATACTGATATGACCAGCGCAGTAGTAGTACACACCACCCGTACCCAATATATTCTTTTTCTGCTGTTGCCAGCGACACATGTGTGTAGAATTTCGCGGCAGCGTTGCCAATATATATGGATGTACGTCGCAGTTTTAGACGTCAAAGGCTATATAATGCATTTCGTCAGTTTACGATGATGTATCCCGACCGGGTAAGCTTTAGATATCGCTATTAATTAATAGTGTATCCGAGGGCTACAGCCTGGTGAGAACATCATTGATACGTGAGGCAAATGTCTTCCAGGTCAGGACCAACAACAGTAAATACCTTTCAAGGTATAGGCATACTCGACGCTTGCCAGGGCTTCGCTATGTGACGGTTCGGGATAGTGCTTAAACATACTGATACAAGACTGTGACGGTTCGGGATAGTTCTCAAACATACTGATACAAGACTGTGTCGGTTAAGAATTTGCTGTTATTGATCGTAAACTTCTTCACGATTGAAGATCCTGACTGGTATATCTTTGCATCTCGCCAGTGGATAGCAGGGCTTCATTCAAGCTCCTGGCGACGATGCCAACGATCCTTTGACATCATGACTTACTCGATAGAGACCGGCACAAGCCTACTCCCATTAAATTTCTAGTCAACATCATGTTCTTTTCTTGGCAGTGCTCCGCGTGCAAGAGATACGATACGCTACGGAACACTATTATTACGGGGGGGCATAGGTAATAGGACTTACGGTGCACACAAAAAACATATATATTTACCCAATTTTACTAACAGTATTAGGTCCTATTTACTATTTTCCCCCTTACTAGCTTGACCAATTATTTCGGACAAAGAACGTTTACCAGACGCGAACGTTTCAGGTATCAGACTGAAAGCCGAACAAGGCGGATGGTTCTCGTCTTCTCTTCGTTCGTGCCGTCCACGAGCCGATCGCCCCTACCGGGAGTGAACACTACTGTACGTATCAAAAAGATGTGTCTCTGCCAAATATTCTATTACTACAGTAATACTGAAAGAGCTTTCAAGCTTGAACCTAGTACACGGTTTTCTGTGCACTTGGCACATCTTCGCATCGAAGACAACAATTATGCTATGGTAGGTTCCAACCGTTTTTTTAGCGCGACCCCCTTTGTATGCCCAGTAAAATACTCGAAAATCCACACTTCTCTTAGTCGTACTATTAATAATAGATTCATGTTAATACACTTACAGCAGTACATACAGCAGTAGTTCTGATCGCAGTGTGTCCTACATTGCTGATCGATAGGTCCTAGAGCCAGCTGAAAGGGGATCAGTACACGTACGTTCCTCGCGTTGCATTTTACAGCAGTACTGCTGAATATGCACAGTCGTACCTGTACAAGCTACCTTACTGCTGCAGGAGATCGTGCAAAGTGTTTTAGATCGCGTAAAAAACACGACATGCCAGTGGTACGAGCGCTGTTCTAGCGTATAGGTTTAAACTGCATTTACTTGCTGGATAACATTTTCGTTTCCGAGGTTCGACTCGCACCATCCACGTTTTTTTTCTTAGTTTCACTTTTGACTATTTTTGTACCAGAACTACAACAACGGCAGAGTACTACAGTAATAATAATACATTCGTCCATACCTTGCTTTTCTGAACGTATAATATGATAGAGTACATGTTACACTTGTGTGTTTTAGCCAACACACAACTAGCACGACGTGGAACCTCCCGTCGTGATGGACAAGTTTTGAACAGGATTTACCAGCCACCGAGGAGGGCGTGTGAAGAAGAAGCGGAATAAACTCCAGATTGTCCATTCTTTTTACGTGAGGTCCGTCCCCTCGAGGACAACAAACCACCTCGCCACAAAAACCACCTACCGGCATCTGCTATACACCACAACCAACCAACCACACACTCCTCTTGTATGTGTATGATGTACATTTTTCAAAGCAGACTACAGGTACGGAACTGCAGTGTAGACTGACTACCCATGTATGCTCTTCCGGGGGACCATAGTAAAAATAGGACGTCAGCTGGGGGACGTTCGGGGAGAGTGAAAATACTAAACACAATTATTTATTTTCCGGATTCGGGGAGAACAAATGGACCATAAACACAAATTATTCCATGCGGAGATATACCTGGTTTATTCTACTGTATGTTGGTTTAACAGGTGTGGTGGACGTTCAGACGTAGCTGCGTAACATGCCTATTACATCGTCACAATGGACAACTACTTGGCGTGAAGAGAAAAGTTGTCCTTGCCTACGCCGGAGATACTTTTTCGATATGCCCAAAGGACATTTAAATAACCCGAAGAAAATAATATATATATTTTCTGCAGATATTACAAGCGCCTTTGCGGAACCCAAGAAGTACACACGTTCGGGTATTTACATGCAGCGTATCATACCGGTTGAATAGTCTAAACCAATATTTTGGGATAATGGCATTACGTCCTCCGGGGTCAGGTTGAAAGACACCAGTTTCAAGAAAAGCATCAGCCCAATTTGCTACTTATATATATCTATATGTGCTGGTGATGATATCATACATAATCAATCGCGATACTCTAAAAACACCTACCGGTCGTGTTATTGAAATATTAAACAAGATAAACACTTACACTAAGTGGTGCGGTATATACGTGTAGTGTATAGTCCAGACAATTAATAATTAACCCAAAACAAGCCTGATCATGTAACCGAATAGAACAAAATGAACTACATATACTACTGTAACTTAAATTTTCAAATTGCCGAACAAGGGAAGGCACGGTATCAAGCAGTTTGAACCGACATCGGCTAGGTAGTACCGACACCACCAAGTTGGTTCCTGCCGGCCACGAGTCCATATATGTTGCATATACCTGATAGCACCAAATAACAAATAAATTGAATTAAACATGCTATGACGACGGAGGGCAACAGGTTCAAACAGACATTAATCCATACTACGTAGTATGTGTTTACTGCTCTAGTACCACCAGTGATGCACTTACTCATGCGCACACGTTTTGCTCGTTCCAACCGCTGTTGTGGGGAAATAAGCGCTGGGAGTGAACCCACTATTGTCAACATGTCTATATATCTCTCGTTAACGGTATGCAGAACATATTCCCCTGATTTCGGACGATCTAGTTCACACTACTAATCGATCAAGTCATTAAATGATTACGTTCACCACCCCCCTCTCGCACCACCACTCCCTCGCCTGTGATTTGAACTTCTCCTCGATGAAACTCGAGTCTTCGCACAAGGACAAAATACACGATGTCGGCTCATTCGCGTCACAGTATGGAAATAAACGTACATCTCTAAATTGAGGCAAGACCGACGCTCCGTAATAGCAAACTGTACGACGGAGCTTCTTCCAGGTGTATGCCCTTTCCATACACCTTCTTAAAACGATGGCTCGCGGTTCCACATCACGCAACATTCAAGGACACAGAACCAACAAGCGCATGTAAAACTAACGTGGTCAGTTTGACATGATCATGAATGTTGCACCTATCAATACCCTGCATGCACTTAGAGCTTTTTCTCCGGCGGGTGCTACCACCGGTGCGGTTGATGTCCGTACACCGTAAGTGGAATATCGAAGCAAACACATAAACGTGGCTGTTGTTTGTTGTATTTTGAATGATATGAACTACTTTTCACAGCTTCCATTGCTACACACTACGGAAAACATAAGACAGCTCCATGCTGATTAATACACAGAATACATGAACTGTGTACTAACATTTTAAATCTAGTACACCTCTATACACAACACCAGATGAAATCGTATGATACGAAACGGACTACAGTATCATTTATTTACATAGTTGCTAATAGTTATGCCAGATCTCCCTCTTTCAACAGGGTAGACCCAAACATCACGTATGCCTAAGTTAGAAGCGCCCAGGTTGCGAACGTGTATGCGTCTCGCGCACCTGGCGTGAACGCAAACGTTTGCAAACGCGTCTAAAAAATGTCTCGTACGGATCCCGACCGGTGGGACTTACGCGTACCACATAGCACCATACATTGACGGAATATCTTATGACCATGAAGCCTATATCCCTCCTTCGGATGGATTGGTACCTATACGGTACTGCTCTGGCTACCGAATGTCTGTTTCTCCGTGATCTAAATTGTTTTTACGGCGGTTGAGTCTGCCCAGCATTTTCGCTCTTCCGACGGACGACGCACGGTGTGCAAGCACAAATATCATGGATTCCTCAAAAGGGGCCTGGTGAACCACAACATGCAGGTGTGAAAATATTTATCAACACGTTATGCGCGACGGGTATGTGCCGCCGAAACGTAGATTCAAATAGCCCAAAGAATGTGTTGTGGCTTTCTAGAGCTGGCGTCGATGTTACTACACGAGATGCGAAAAAGAACGGGGGTATAACCTAATAAGCTCCGTCTCCGTTGTCAGCAACGCGCTTGGCGTTCCCACCACCTCACTCCGCGCTCCTCCTCTCCAACAACACTACCCCTCTTACTTCACACTTCATACTCCTACCCAAGACTCTATCACCATGCGTTCATCGGCTATCCTTGCGACCATCTTCGCTACCACCGTTGGCACTACTTCAGGTGAGATTGTTCCCGAGTCTGGTCAATGTTGTCTGGTTCGGGTCCACCGCGATGCCAATAAAAAGATGTTCCTGGTTGCTCTTGGCAAAATAATGGAAAAGTTGGATGTGCAATGGGCTTTAAATGTCAGCATGGCCCTGAAGCGTCTGCGTGTAATAGTTAGCTCAAACTGAAGAACAGATGTACATCACTCGCATCAAATGCACGCGGTATGAGATCGTCCGGCAGTGTGGATGTCAATAATCACAACTCATCCACTACGCGATTTCTTCCGGAGTTGTATCGACTGCTCGTTCGAGTTTTCTGTATCTTTGGCTTAACATTGATGATAAGACGTGACAATGCTCGGTCACACGCTACTGGTGAAATGGGCCACAACCTACCGTAGATTTACTCACATATGTAGGAGAGCGATGCATTTCAACATTGGTTTGGGGGCCGTTAATAAATGCATCACCCATATAGGAGCCTTTGCAGTAACGTATTATACATAGTTGAACAGCGCGGCAACCTATATGTAAGGTATACGCTACCAGAAAATTGTCAAACAAATGCGCCACATATATTCATCACGACTTACATCGACCTGGTTCACGCGACATAGTCGGTGTATGGAGAAGATAATATAGATATAGTCTTGCATGTCAACGCTGTCTTGTATTTTTGGCACTGACATAGACGACGGCCCACACTCCGAGTTAAACTAAAGTATTGGTGAGCTTGTCTAGGCTCACGGAAACTGTTTGAAAGACGCCAATAAGATACGTACATGATATTCTTGAGTAGCATCGCCGAGCCCCCGATTGTTTAAGTGAATTCGTAGAGGGGGGATATTTGAATCACCTTGCATTACTGTAGGCAGTATTGAACATGTAATAGATATTTACAACAACATATATTGCCATACGTTACGTGGGAACGTTTCGGAGGTGTTTGTCCGACGCGCAGACATCACCAGATGAGGAAACTATAAGGTAGAATCTGCCACGATGGACTCTGTACATCGCACGAATACACACAAAGCGCCAAACATTCGGAATAGCATACAAAGCGTAACCACAATATACATGCCCCTTCATTTTACCCGTCTCACACCGTGTACATGCCAGCACTCGTCGACGCGAGCGAGCGGACCTGGGTGGACGTCAAGGCCAATGGGTACGACACACGGACGTCTGGGAGTGGCTGCAGCCCGAAAGGTTGCGTGCCGGACAACACCCGGGACAACGATATCTGGGCCAACTCTCGCTGGTCCTGCAAGGGTGATATCCTCGACAGCTCTGATGAGGACGACGGTTGTTGCATCACGTACTGCTTCGAGGAGCCGCAAGACATTGAGAAGATTCGTATTGCCTTCCACCAGGGTACGTCTAGAACCAGGACGTTGGACGTGTTCGACAACCATTACTACCACAGCACCATCTCGTCCAGCGGCCAGACGAACGGATTCCAGACGTACGACCTGTACACCGACGAAACTGAAGAGCTCAAGCTTTGCCTGTACGACCCTAAGTGGAACACGGACGTCTGGCTGAGCATCACCGAGGTACGTCTATGTAGATTTGGGTTTGAGATGTTGTTGTTCTGCACAACATGCATGTCTTCTTGCGGTCTCTCATGACATACGGTTTTCGTTTGCGAGCGTACGGTAGGAATTGCCGTCATTGCTAGCTGCGTTTACCACCGTCTAACTGGTTTGTTTGTAGGTTATCAGCCCTGCCTAACCTTTTCGCCTGCGTGTTTGCCAATGCACTCTACGGTGACGGTTTGCAAATTACGAAATACCTAAACCTGTATACACGCCAATGCGTCGACATCGCTAAAAATCAAGTTGTGCTTGATCGATTTTGTTCGAAATGCCGAACTCTAAAGTCGCAAACGTAATCTTCCAACGAAGGTCTTCGTCCCGAATACAAGGCGTTCAACGGGGGATTCACACAAGCCTAGCAGCGTTTGAAGAACAGAGCGACACTAAGGCAATAGGCTTCGCTCGCCATTGATAAATAAATGAAAACGTTTGTGAGGTCCACCACCATCGGCGATCAATTATTTCTTTCTATGCGTAGGTCGCCACTACGTTGCATTGTAACCAAGCAAACATGCGCTCACGTGACTGTCGAAGCAAGGGACTGCTGAACATTTGCGTGGGATATACGTCACGATATATACGCTACATGACAACGCAGCCAACGTGATATAGGCTTCGATGCAAAGTGATCGTTAAAACCGCCTGAATACGGCCTGCTTGAAGTTGACAAACTTACACTCCGGCCTACTGTGGGTATTGTCTTCGTGCGTGTGAAGATCCCTTGACCTAAACTGCCTCATCGGATGTCCTAAGATGACAACGCAGATATAAATGTTTGCCAAACCGTCAGACTACCTAAAGGCGGATGCACAAACATGCAGGAGAAAATCGTTGCTTTCTATCGAAGATCTGTTGTATCAGTATGCGCGTTGGGGTAGGCGTGGCTAAAAACCTTCCAAGGGATATGTACAACACTTCCGCCCCGTCGATGCCGTACCCGACTCCATTCCACGTGCTCTAACACGATACAATGGGGTCTTCGGCGCGGGGAACTGGGGGTTTTCGCCACGGCGGGTTCTCGCCGCCCTTGTTGCTGCCCACGCCCCGTAATGACCGCGGAAGCCGGCAAATAGAGGATGTCGGTGTAACAGTACTGGCAAGGTGTACATAGGAAACTAAACTCAATTGGGTGGAGAGGAATATAACACGCCAAAGACCTTCGACGAACCAGACAAGAAGAACGTTCCGGGCGTGCCCGGATGACCGAAGATGTAGGCAACTTCAAGCCGTTAGCGTGGTAGTACTAACAAGGCGTACCTCAAAAACTCCTCTTGTCGGACTGAACCGATAAACAACATCGGAAATATTCGCTGAATCACATACCAAAGAGTGTTGCCATCCGGCACCCTGTTTGACAACTGGAGCACTGTGTGAATCAATGACATTTCTCCAGTGCGCAGAGTTGGTCATGCCGTACGTACATAACGGCGTCAACGTCTATGATTTCCTGATCACATATCGCCCTAACCAGTTCTCTTATCGCCTCTCCCATTGCGCCTAATTCAAGGTCCCGTTTTCACCTATGGTCCATTGTACGTATGCCAACAGTAGAAGAACTACTTTGACTAGGAATGTTTGTGCCTTTGTAGACCTACAGCCTATTTGCTTGCATACTAAAATGTGTTTCAGCATGATGGAAAACATCAACAACGAAGAGCAGCAGTATAACATATACATGATGCCGAAAAAACAACAGAGAACAAATCATAGATATACTACTCACTTAAACGTACAAGGAGCTCTGTTGGATTCGAACAGGGGTATGGTCTGGTGAACGTGGCAATGGATCTTATTGGACCAACCCCCATCAAAGACGCTGTGACCTACACCGGTGCCTATCTATGCGAACAAGTAGATTCTTAAAATGGAAACAATGCTTTCGTGAAAATACTTGACTTGTACACGCACCCGGGACGCATTGCAAGCCCGCAGGGTTTACCCCTGGCAGGGTCGACGGGGGCGAGCAAAGTGAGATAATCGCGGCAAACAGCGCACGGGAAGTTGGACCTCAGTACAAGTTTGGCCGTTTGTGGCTCGACACCTCGAAAAAAAACGACATATTCTCGGCTGAGGGCCAACCTCATGAGTCATAATGTGTGTGTTTGCACCCACGGGTAGGTACTGCAGTCGTCGGAGGCGTTTGTATAGCGTTATAAACTTCGGTTTCCTGTAAATTCGACTATCCACCACCCGGCGTCATCAGTGTGTTCATGCGAGCAAAAACATATTTAAACGACCCATGCCTCGGATAACGTAACACTTGAAGTTTTAGGTTAATGTTAGACGTCATCGAAAAAAAACACAACATTACGTTACTACGTCAACTACTTTCTGGATTTTGTGATAACATAGTGTTGGTGCGTTTTAATATTGGCGGGCGATCGCGCAACATCATATTAGAGTGCTACCTTGATCTCGTACTGACCGCAGTATGTGTGTTACGGTGTTAGGGCATGCAGCCCATAGTGAGTAACACTATTTTAGCTTGTTAGCGGAATTCCTGGTGGCTATCGTAACACACGTTGAAGGGATAACGTACATGTTCAAGTAAACGTTAATATTATGTTACCGTGTTAGCGGCATCAGCCCGTAGCGAGTAACGTTATGTTAGTGTGTCAGCGGGATTCTTCGTGCTAAAACGTACACGGACAAATAAACGCGTACATAACACTATGTTAGTGTGTTAGATACATTCTTAGGCGCTATCGTAACACACGTTAAAGAGATGACGTATATGGTCAATACAACGTTAACATTATGTTACCGTAACAGCCGCTGCAGCAGTCCGTTGCGAGCGACGTTATGTGAGGGCATTACGGAAGTCTTGCTACCACAACAATATAACATACGTCAAACAGATAACGTATATGATCGATAAAACACTATTGCTATCAATAGCGTTATGTTAATGTTGTTTACTCGTATGCAATGTATGTAGTGACACAAGTTAGTAGATAACGTACACCGCCTATCCAAAGTCAACAAGATGTTACTGCCGTGTTAACTCGTACGTGCGAGTGTGCAGATTACGTTGTAGATGTATAACGTCATGTGTTATAGATGGATAACGTAATGTGTTATAGATGGATAACATACTGGCGGGGTTTCCACAACACAAATAAGGCGTTTTTTGGGGGGGGATCCCTCTTAAATATCCCTTGTTTTGGGATTTTAAAATATGGAGGCGTTTATTTACCGAGGACGCCATGCTATCCTCCCCCTCGGGGATATTTTGTAGGTATCCCCTACTGGGATGTCGGCGAAATTGGATAACATGGCAACGCTATGTTACTCCCACACGCACGCTTTACCACTAACACAGGTAACACATGTTAGATCTCGGGAAGATCCAAAAGGTAACGTAGCAACATTACTTTAGAACAACTTCGGCCCCAACGGTAACTCAGTAACATAAAGTTAGACCCGGATTGGTTTTAGGGAATCACGGTAACGGAATGTTACCATCAGATCTTTACTGACGGTAACACGGTAAAAAAATGTTACAGAGACTTCCGCATTTAGGCTAACATCGCACGTATGCGCCAGCTAAGACTGTAACGTATCTAGCGTACGTTAAGTGTTACGTTATCCGACCCTAAGGCAATCAGACGGGGGATCCAGATCACGTGGTGTTAGTAGTGCTGGCCATTGCCTTATGTTACGATAGTGTGTTATCTGTAACACAATATAATGTGTTGGAAGTGCTGGCGAACTGGTAACGTTATGTTAGGTTGTTATGTATAACACTCCTCCTAAGGGTAACATGATGTTAATGTGTTACGTCTAACGCTGCGTTGACAACAGCATTATTTTATCGTGTTAGTAAATATGCGGATATCGATCTGGGCATGTTAGAGCGCTAACGTACGTGTTTGGTCAAAGCCTAACACTGTGTTACGGTGATAATTGAAGGACTGATCACGGCATAACATAATGTTACTGCTCCAGAGCTGGAAGAAACCGAGCAGCAACATAACGTTAAGGTTCGTGCAATTTCGTGGGTTTCCAGTAACACGGTGCTACCGCGTTACCGTGATCGCTACTCCAGTGCTAACACTATGTTACTACGTTAGCACGTTCCTGTGTTAAGCCCCATAACGTAGATAAGTGTTATCCGAGTGTCACGTTATCCCAGGTGTGAAACGACCAACAGAAAATTAGTCCAGAGTGTAACACCGCGCAATGCCGTGGACGGTTCAAAATCTCGCTGCATGATATCTGGAAAGTATGTCGGGGTACGATATATATTCGACACTAACCATTAACACCTTAAACACTACAATACAACATTCGAACTAAATGCATCCGTGATACTTTGTTGAAAGGGCCGAATCAAGTTGCAAAGACTATCATTCAAGCAAATAATATGAGACGAGAGTAGTGGTTAGGTTTGCCACAATCAAGCGCCTGCTATATATTATCGTATCTTGTATAGGGTTATTCACAGACGGACGGGGCGTCGTCCCTTTGGATCAGGTCACACAGACGGCGTATGAAATTTGCCGTTCTGATCAGATGTCGTTGGATGTAAGACCATATGATGCTGCTGTTCAGGAACAGGAGCGCAGACGTTAGGAAAAGGCCAAACCGTCAGGCCGGTATGGCTTAGCTGTGCTCGTTGCCAGATGTCCATGTGAAATAGATTGCAAGAACACTCTAGGAGTCAGAGTAATGTGGTATCGACTGCTTCCTCGACGACATTTCTAAGACGGCGGCGATCCATTGGTATTCACCGCTGGGAACTGATAAAATGTTTGTTTCTCGTGTCCGCTTGGATGTCCACGATGCGTCGTTCTGAGGTTGCCACGATGATGCTTTTACTACCGTACATTAAACTTCTCCGGAACCAAAATCTACCTAACTACTTGTACGTTCTCGTTCCATCGATGTTACGATGGATCCACCTCTCATTCAGCTGAATGCAGTTGCCCATGCATATCTCCCCGCTAGGTGAGGAGGTGTTATCACGACACGCACCGCAAGGTATATCTTGGCAGTGCGTGCTGTGAGCTGGAGACTCAATCATTTTGTCCTAACGCGGCGTTGTTTACTTTCTTTCATTCCGCTCCTCTCGGTGTATCGTCCAGGTGGAGATCTTGGTGAAGTAACGCTCCCATCAAACTGGGGGGCCTGGTGACCGTCGAGCGTGCTGGGAAACAGCAATGGACAGTCTGTTTCCAAGCTGTGTATCGTATTTCTGTGTCGAAACGACATTGCTTTCAACGTGGTTGGCAGTGTGGGCTAGCTGTAGTTCTGACGAACGGGTTTTCCAGTGGATGGATTCTGGCGATGTCGTGCACGCACTACTACAGGTCGGACACAATTACGTATTCGACTATTACGCGGACAGGCTGAACGGGAGTCTTCTGTTGCCGGACATGTGCTTTGCATTCCGTGTGGAAGCATTCGAGACAGGGTGTATCGCCACGTGATTACCGAGGCCATTATCTAGACTTGGTATGGCCTCAGACAATTATCAGGGCGGAGTCGACATGCTAGAAGTCAAAGGTGTGAGATGGAGTTGATGCGTGTGGCCAGCAGGTGAACAACAACATGCGATACGTATACATTGTTTTTGGAAATCGCTAGCGATCATCTCGCAACTCAATGGAGGCTTGAAGCTGATGTACCAATCATATTCGAGGGATGAGTGTCCCGTGAGGGATGCAAATCTGTATGTGATGGTCAAACGATTTGCTACTCCCGACCTCTGCACGCTTTGTCCTTGTCGAGGGGGCGTTATGACGGGAATGATGCAAGGCACCATGTAACGTATTCGGGATTCAGATTGTCTTCATTGGGGCTCAACATTTTTCAGATGAAGCTACCCGTCGTTATTTACTTGCCGTGTTAACTTTCAGTGCTCGTGTTCAAGTGTTTCCTTTACACTTTTACGACGCCATGATTTTTGTCTCATGTTGACGGTTTCAATGCCTTCGTTGGGTCTCGATGATGTTGAAGTTCGTAGATGTTTAATACGATAAGATGCTTACGTGTACGCCATCTCTGCGGG